>OY728140.1:1235612964-1236240919 GCA_963277665.1 Viscum album | reverse complement strand
GTTTAGTATCCAAATTGGTCTACCAATTTGTTACGTAATTTTTTAGATGTAATGGACATTGAGAAAAATATGTTATAAATTTGATTTCAATTCTTCTAAATATCAAATAGAAGAAAAAAATATGACTATTAATCCCTCCAGGACTTATTGGATTCAGGTATTAGACCAAAACTTCATTCAACGTGTATTAGTGAAAACAAATGGATTGTTCCTTATTCTTCTTATGTCATGAAACCATTAGAGAAAAATAAACTTTTTTATGTATTGGATAATATCAAGGTTCTATATGGATATTACAGAAACATATCTAAATAAGTCAACATAATATATTTGAAACTAAAATCCTTAAAAACTCATTATTATCACATCATTTTTCATTAATTGATTCCAATAAAAATATGGATTTTTCTATCTAATAATTTTAGGGTTACATTGATTTTCTTGTGCCATTTTTTAGAGACCATTCTATTAAAATGTTATCAAATTATTTCTTGATAAAAATGAATTAATACATACTTTTTATTTTGTGTGAGTTTCAAAAACAATTCCTCCATAATTTATCACCTACATGCTACATTTAATAGTTTATCTTTCAATTAAAACACTTTTTGGGGGACCCATTGATTTTTAGTGGATATATCCTAATGAAATAAATATGTTCACAATTAAATATTATGTTTGGAACAATAATCATCTTGAAGGTTCCATTGTGTGAGGTTATCTATCTTAAGAATATACAGATTTTTATTCTACATATTTGTCCAATGTAAGAACAAGACATAATAGGCCAATGGTAAATTAAGATGAGAAGTATAGGAAAATTTATCCCTTGTTTCCATCTCTTCCCCCAAAAAATCAGAATTCCTTGGTCATATACATTAGTTACATTGAACCTTGAAGAGCAAGATATGTCACATCACATAGTCTTGTTTAACTATGATTTTTTCGATGACTATATGAAGTCATTAATTTAAATATTTATATTTTATCTCATACCATGTCATATCACATATACCTTGAACTTTTATTATCATTTTATATAGGGAACATAAAAAAATTTAAGTAGAGTTCATCGATATTTTCCTTTGAAAAAGAGAGAGGCTTTTCATAGACATGAGTTTCTATTTTGATTGAAATCAAAGGTATGGCCATTAATCTAAATAAATTAATATATATATATATATTCATTTAATTGTTTTATTCATATATATTTTAGGTATTGAGTTTACCTATTGATTCCATTTCCCAAAAAATAAGTGATTTGGAATTTGTTCCAAATTCATTGGTTCATTAATCCAAACCATTAATAATAATTGGGTATAAATTTTTCACAAATGATCAAGCGGTGAAAATGATAACACATCATGATAGAATTATGTTAACTTCTACAAGATACTGTTATTCCAGTGCATCATTTTTTCAGCCCTGATATGAAAATGTATTTTATTATAGACTTTTTTAGAAAATATTTTTAATGGATTAATACTCTTAAGGTCGAGTCACCATAATGAAATGTAAGTGGTTTGATTCAATGACACAACATGAATCATTTATTTATGATTTTTTATTCCTAGTTATTTAAAGGATTAAATTATTGGATACAAATAAACCATATATTTTGGAATCAATGGGAAAACATGTATTTTATGTGAAAGATCATCTGAGATCTGAATATGGTGTCATTAATGAAGTAATCCCAAGACATATTTTTCAGGATGGTCGGGATGAAATTGACACCACTGATTCCCTCTATTGGTGTTGACCAAAATATTTCACTTGATGACTCAAATTGTCCCATTGTGAGAGTTGATGTTGAACCTAAAGTAGTGGTAGGTAATATATTTGATCAACCATATATGTTAACAGTTAATTCATTTTACCTTGTCATCAATTTATCAAGTGATTATTAATGTAATTACTTTAGTTTAGTTTATTTTTGGAATGATATGTACATTTCATTATTTTCTGGATTCAGTTAATTTAATTTAATTTATTTAAATTTAGAAAATTGTGTTTAAAATGGGTTTTTAAAAATGTATAACATGGTTTTAAATTACTATTACTATAACATGTTATGACATTTTTTTATGAATTATTTTAATTCAAAGTTATATATAGTATTTTAAAAACTATTTATAAGAAATGTACATTTCATTCTTATGCAGATTTTGAAAAATACTAAAGAAGTTAAAAGAAAGAGATTATTTGATGTTGATCGATAGATGTGCGAGTGTGGGTTCCCTCCTCTCCTTCCCTTAGTGAGTATAAAAATTATGATATTTTTCTTATGCAATACATATAATTTCACATTAATATTCTTTATAAATTTTTAGGTATATGTAGTTTCACCAAATTTGACTCCTCCTTATCCTAGTAGCATGGGTCCGAGAGGGGATTCTTCTAGACCTGGATGGAGCACCTATCATACATGTTCACAACCATACCCACCAGTGGACACCCCATATACCACATGTTTCCATTCTATGCTTGATCCTCCAAGGATGTTCCCACACATTTACCCATCATCATCATATTTAGCCTTTTATTACCATACTATGTCTACGCCGCATCTTGGGATGGTTCCACCTATACCATATCCATATCATTTGATGTATCCCCAAACCTACTACCCATATCATTCCATGTCAATGTCACCTCCATTTCCTAATATCCATCTTGGATATAATGAATATGTTCCTTCATCTTCCACAATAGTGCATGAAGATCACCAAGAGCATGCCTTGGAACAGAAACATTCTTTAGAGGCTACTGATCTAGGATAGACTGTCGATCCTTCATATCCTATTGAGGATCTAACATCATGTTTTTTATAAGAATATAAATTTTTATCACATAATTTTTGTCCTATTATATAATTACTTTATTATTCTTTCCCCCTTTAACCTAATTAGTAGGATCTTCTAGTAGGCGGTATGGATGGACCCATATAAGGGAATCCTAGAATTTCAAAACACAAATAACGGTGGATTAGAGTGAAGAAATTCATAAGATACATAAAAATTCCAAGCATTGTAATAGTTTCATGAATATTTTTTCCAAGTTCTATGATATCATTATGGTGGAACCAGTCTCAAGGAGACATATAGGTAATGACATTAAGGAAAAAGGGTAGATATATGGGTAAGAAAATTTGTTAAGTTTATATTTATATGAATTAAAATGTTTGTTGCATCATTGGTTTAACTTTAATTATGGTGAAGATGCTAATGTTTCAAACTTGATGGATCTTGGAGAGTTATAGCGATCATATAATCATGAGTTATATTTTGCTTGGAGGAGTAGATTCAGTTCTGATTTTGGGGGTGTACTCATATTCCCCAGCTTTCTGATAGAACAATATCAAAAAATTAATCCCATATGAGAAGAGTGATGAGATTAAGTTATTCCCAATATTTAATAATTTTCATATAAAATTTAATTATTATTAATTGTATTGATTTTTTTAGTATGTGTTTGTAAAAAAATAAAACAAAATATATTCAATGATGTATCTTCATACATTGGGGCACACTACAAATCCCGAGCATGAGAAGTGAAAACAACTTTAATATAAAAAGATATAATATCTAAATTTATATTGTTAATTAGTTAAACTTCATGCTGAAATTTTAGTGTTATTGTATTTAATCCATTTAATATATGGATGAAAATACCCCCTTTCAAATGCATTACTGGCATGATGTCCAATTGACCTAAATCCCTAATTTCTTATTGGCTTAAAGTCCAAGTGTCCAATTATCCTAAAGGTCTAATGGAAAAATTTCCTAAAGTCCTAATAGACAATTGGATTAAAGGCCTAATTTCTTAATGTAAAATTGTACAATTGTCTTAAAGGACTAATGGACAATTAGCCTAGATTCCTAATTGATAATTGGACAATTGGCATAAAGGACTAAAGGTCAATTGTCGAATCGGCCTAAAATTCAGATGAAAAATTTTCAAATTATCCTAATGTCCTAATGGACAATTGGATTAAAGTCCTAATGGCTAATTGGCCTAATGGCATAATGGACTAATGACATAATGGCCTAATATCCTAATGTCTAATTGGCCTAAAATCTTAATGTCCTTGTGGCCTAATGTCCAATTGGAATAAATGACTAATGGTGAATGGGCAATAAAGCCTAATGGCCAATTGTCCTGAAGGCCTAAGGGCCACTTGGAAAATTGGCCTAATTGTGTAATGGTCAATTATCCTAAAGGACTAATGTCCAATTATCCTAAAGTCCTAATGGCCAATTGTACTAAAGGCCTAATGGCCAATTAGCATAAAGTTCTAATGGAAAATTGGACTGAAGGCATAATCACCAATTGGACTCCAGGCCTAATAGAATTTTTTCAATTGTCCTAATGGCTAAATGGACAATTCTCCTAAAGGAATAATTTCCAAATGGACAATTAGACAATTGTCTTGAAGGCCTAGTGGAAAAATTTCCTAAATGACTAATAAAATAATTTTACAATTGGACTAATGTTCTAATGTCAAAATAGACTAAAGGAATAATGATCAATTGGTCAATTGGTCTAAAGGCCTAAGGGATAATTGACCAGTTGTCCTAATTGACTAATGGAAAAATGACATAAAGTCCTAAATGAATAATGGCCAATTGCCCTAAAGGACTAATGGTCAATTGGCCTAAAGGCCTAATGGTCAATTGTCTAATGGATTAATGGACAATTGGACTAAAGGCCAAATGGAAAATTGGACAATTTACCTAATGGCCTGACGGTCAATTGACCAATTGGCCTCACAGACTAATGGAAACTTGGTCAGTTTTCCAAATAAAATAATGGTCAATTGGCCTAATAGACCAATGGCCTAATGGAAAATTGTCCTAACATCCAAATGTATAATTGGACTAAAGGCCTAACAGCCAATTGGCATAATGGCCTAATGTACTAATAGCCAATTGGCCAATTTGGCCTAATGGACAATTAGATAATTGTCCTAATGGACTAACAGCCTCATGGACAAAAGTCTTAATAGCCTAATGACCAATTGGACAATTAGATTAATCACCATCAAGTAGTTAGCTAATTTTAATTCCTTAGGACATAGAAATAAAGTATTTATATTTAAAAATTATAAATTTTTCATAAATACATAATTAGAATTACTAAAATTAGGGGCCTTATTTTGATATTATTGAAACCACACAAAAATATTTAAGATGATTGATTTGATCAAGGATTAAATATTATTAACTATATTAAATTTAGATTATATAAATATTTCATATAATAAATTCAAATATTAAATCTTTAAATTTAATAAAAATTTCATATATATATAAAATAAAATTCCATATAATGAATAATATGAAGTTAATATTATGAAATGAGTATAAATAATTCATATTCAAGATAATAGAATGTTCATAATGTGTAGCTAAAATTATAAAGTGTTTATGATTAGATTTTATTTATGAATTTTTCATCAATGTTTATCGCTTGTTTAAATTTATAAATTTTTCATTCATTTAAAAGTTGTTTCCTTTTATTGTTATTTATGATTAAAAAAATTATATATTTTAAATATGTGTATACTAATCAATTTCATTTCTAGTAAGTTATATTGGGCATCGAATGTCATGTGCGTCGAGCAAAATTATTTTTCTCAAGTATGAATAAAAATGATGGATGTTCAATACTTGCACAAACAAAAGAAAATATTGTTAGTTTTTTTTTATATATTTAAAATTTATATATGAAATTAATAATTACATATATTGTTTATATTTTCTAAAGTCTTCCATAGAGGACCTCAATGATAAAGAAGATGACATCTTTGGACCAAATGATCATTTGAGTCGGGTATTAGGTGAGTATCTTCACGAGAATGTCTGTTATCATCCAGGGAGTAAAATCATCCCTAATAGGTATTGGTCATCAACAATATCCTCTCAACCCTCATATACCACCATGCTATAAAGTTCTCATTCAGAAGCAGTAGAGGACAAGAAAAAAATTATAGTAGTTTGAAAGAAGTAAATTGATTAATGAACACTTCCTAAAAGCTATCTCAGTTATAATTAAATAACTTTCATAAAAGGTTGACACTACTATTGATTTATATATTTCATTAATTCTCTCTTTAAATGATGTCCAGAGTGATTCCAATGAGGGTCCTAGTGGGAGTTTAGATAATGGTGGTGATGATGATGATGATGATGATGCTCCAGATGATGTTGTTGGTGATTATCATGTCATTAATGGTGATGAGGATGTTGGTGATGAGGGAGATATTGATCCCCTCCATTTTTTAATTAGTAGTAAAGAAACATTTGGATGTTGTTTAATGAATTGAATTATTTGTCTCTATGGACGTATATGTATCATATAGTATTGTAAATGGCTTAAAAATTATTAGTACTAGTTGATAAAATTCTAAATATATAATATTTTTATTGTATTGAATGTGTATGGTTTTTATTATTTTATTTATAGGTTTAGGGTCTGGAAGAGATACTACCAAATGAGTACAACTACCTATACCCGTGATTTGAAGAACTGTGGGTATATATTTTTTGTTGGGAAAAGTTATACCCACAGTTTTCAAAACCAAGGGTATAGATATATACTCATGGTTTGGACAAACCATGGGTATGAAAGAATAACATAAAGCTATAATCACATTTCTATAGAATATGTGGGTATATATCTATATTTATGGCTCCAAAATCCATGATTCCAAAAACTATGGGTATAGGCTATACCCATGGTTTTAGGGGATTTACCCATGGTTTAAAACTTTGGGTATAGGCTATGTTTCTAGTAGTGTTATTAACCTTCAACACTTATAATAGGCATAGATATCATAACATACAATCATTTGATGATGGGGTTAAAATAATCTATCAATCGAGTTAATCGAATAACCATAGGTATTCTTATTTCCCATTTATTTCTCATAGAAGAAACTACTCTTTCGTGGTTCGATGCTCACTTCTTCACTCGAGACTTCATCATTCACCTAAACTCACATTATTGACCTAATATTTGATAGAAAATATAATAAACATATCATATAGCTAAAAGAGTCTCACATTTTTTTCATGTTCTCAAAACACATTTATTATCAAAGTTAATGATATTATCTCTCCTGTTTGTCAATAAATGAAAATAGTAATATCCCCCCCCCATTTTTATCACATATAAAGGTATTATGTTTTAGTTTATTCTACCCATTTAATGGATAATAAAACTTGATATTTATGGGAATATTATTCTTTAAATTCCTATCCCTTTTATGATTTATCTAGGAGGATCTCAAAAAACTTTTATAAATTTCAAAAACTCATCTTCTTTCCATATTCTATCTTTGTACCAATAGAATCTTTTGATACCAATAAAAAAAGGAATTCAATAGGAATCATGTATTACCAATTATAGGTGATTATAGGAACTATAGGACTATATATAATAAATAAAAAAACTACATCACATTTCCATATCCTTGAAATTTATTCTTAAATGGAGATGGATTATCAACTTTATAAATTATAATAGTCTAAATATTTCATCTTTATCCAACCCTATTTCCTCTTCTAACTAGTTGGGCCATATAATCAAGATATAAATAAGCTCACAAACTTCCTTTCTTATCTTTGTGGACTTTTTCATAATGGTAATTTATTTTGAACTTGATCTCATTGATTTTTTTTATATATTTCAGAAATTATTCTTTTTTTTGTAATATATGTCATACATTTGATAAAACCATCGCATGCATTCTTATACCTTCCACACACTTCATTATTATATTTTTGGTTTCCCTTCTTAGGATGATTCTTCACTTCTGCACAAGGAGTGTCAACCAAAAATCTAATCCTAGAATCTCTCCCTTCCATAGACTATATCTTTACCTTCTGATTAATCACACATATTTTTACATTCATTATACTATTACATTAATACATGATGTATAATCTCTTACCAAAATGAAATAATGTTTTAGAATTTGGTTTAATATCCTAATCAGATTTCCTTTTTAACCTATTATATGTAGTTTTCTTCACTGATTTCTCCCTTGAGGTAGAATAAATTTCATTATTTACGTATTTCCTAATGTTTGGTGGTTTTATTTCTTATTATCTAAACATATGATACCAAGATGGATTATACTAGAACTCAACATAGTTTTAACTAATAATATTGAATAAATCACATAAAATTTTAAGGATATAGAATCAGATATTTATGGATATAGTATTCCTTATATATGATTAATGTTTCACTTCATCATGTTTATTTTGTACTTTATATTTTCTCCCACTATATTGATAAATTATCTTATTTCTACAAACCAACATATTATGAAATAAACAAATGTCCTTGTGTCTGGTCCGCCAACATAACAAACATCTACTGATAATAATATTATTTTTCTTGTAGGTGTAGTATGTCCTAAAATCTTTTGTTGATTATTTTATATTAGAACCTCAACTTTTTAGGATCTTTTTTGTGGGATGGTTATTCTAGAAAATTCTCACTCATGTATTTGGAATATTATTATTTTTTCCCTCATTTTAAAGATTCTATTTTTGTATATATTTTTGTTTTTTCCATCACTTTCAGAAGAGAGGGGTTTACGACAAGAATACTTATCTACAAAGTGGGTAACATTTTCCCAAGAGATAGAGGTGTATTATTATCTATATGTTCTCAAGTATTTTTCAACTATTTTGAGTCCTCATTAAAGTAAGGATTTTTTATAAAGTTTCTAAGGAAAAAAAATCTCAACATTCTGAGAAGTTAAACTTTTATTTTTTACACATTATTTTATTAGATTTTAATCTCTAGACATTTTATATTGATAGTGTTATTTTCATATTCCACTGATCATCATTTCTTCCCAATAAATCTTTCTCATCAATGTATTAACAACATTCTTTTTTCTTGTATCCACTAGTACATTATCCGACTATTTCAATTTCATTGATTTTACTTAAAGCTGGTTAGACTTGACATCTAAGGAGACTTTGTGAATATTTTCAAATTCATTGACTACCACCTTCACAAAATTGTTAAAAACGTATTTCTCAAAAATAACTCTTTTAGATTATTTATCAATTAGTGACACTATTTAATTGTAATGTGTGGACGGATATTCCTTATCCTTTGAAAGATTTGTGAGAGTACTATTATAAATCATTTTATTTGTCAATGATTCTTATATCACCTTAGAATATTTATCTAGATTTGACATTACATTAATCTGTCCCTTGATATATGAGAACATATATAAAATAATTTCTTCAAGAACCTTTTTTAGTTAATCCTAAAATTCATAATAAAATTAAATGAGTGACTCTTTAAAACCTTATTTATTAAATTTTTATCTAGATTCACTAGAGGAAGTATTATCAATAGATTTATCAAAATACCTTCTAATATGATTACATTAATCTAGTGGATATTCCACTTTTTTCTTAATATAATTCCATTTCATTTTTCCTATTTTTCTTTTGTCTATTTTTAAAGGTTATCATTAAAACCTGTGAATCTGTTCAAGTAAAAATGGAAGTGGTTATTTTATCTGGGGAACTTCATAAAAAACCTGAAATATAAACATCATATATTCAATAAATACCATTGGGATAAATTTTTAGTCCAATAAAATTGTAAAAGTTCAAAAGGAAACATCCACGAAAAGTATTCCTTAGAGCAAAAAAACTCTAAAGTATTACAATGACTATGAATAAGGATATCATGTAGAGAAAACTTTATAAGACTTGATTTGAAAAAATGTATCAACTCCAAACTCTTATAATAACCTTCTATTTATAGGTGAAGCTCCAACGGTCATATTTTTTGACTTTGTTGTAATGGGATCGGACATCCAGTGGTTGATATATCATAAGGTTTTTTCACAACTGAATGACATACTTCGATTTTTTATAACCATTACAATGATTAACTATTTTAATTTTAATAAAAACAACACTATATATTCTGATTATAAACTTTGGATAGTGTGATGGACTTAATTATAATTTTTCAATATGGTAATCCTTATGAGGATCAGTATGATGTATCGGTACCATAATTAGTTCAATGTTCATGAATTTTATCATTAAGATGTATAAAAAAATTCTAACCACTAATCTGAATTAAGGTAAGTTCAGTTAATCAGACACATAATTGATCCAATGGAATGTATTGAATAATGAAAGGTTTGTAATCATAATATATTATAAATTTTTATATGTATGGTAAAAGAAATGTTTTATTACAAAAACATACTAAAATAATCAGGACATAAAAATTTAGGGAACATATTTTCAAAAATGTTTCTATGATTTCCAAAACTAAAGGAATGTAAAATTAAGTAGTAAGACGTTTGACTCAATGATCCCCCCCATTTGGAAAGAAAAAAAACAAAACATAAATGAAAAATATTAATTTTTTAATAAATTTGATGATATGTATTTCTTATGATTCTCAATGAGTTTATAACTACTTCAGGATATGGTGAAAAGTATTAAAACACCCCCCCTGAATACATCTCCCCTTGTATAAAATATTCTCCCTAACTATAACAAATCCCCCTTTATGAAACGTCCCCCTTGTGATTTTCAAAAATGAATTTTAAAGAATCCAAATTCTCATGAAATGTTAGAGGATAAATAACCTATGAAATAATTCTATCATACTAAATATTCATACAAGAATAAAATTAAATAATATATATCCAATCATAATTAGAAAACATTCAAGCACAATGGTTTTGGATGAAAATTATTTCATAAAAACAACCATTAAATTTTGTTAAAAAATATACATCATGTGTTAAAATAAAAAATTTAGTCATTCTTCATAATGCCATTCCCTAAAGCCTTCATCTTTTTGAACTCTTGTTGATCCATCTCAATCTTGATGATCTTTTCTTCTAGAAAACCCAAATTTTGAAATTCCCTCTTTAATATTTCAAACTCTTCATAATATTTTTTATTCCCTTCACAAAGAAAAGTTTGTATTACTATATCTAAGAAGAGTAATATCCACCTCCAAATTCTGAATATTTTTGTTTGAAGTATTTTATATCCTCTGTATGATCAGCAGTTGTATTGCTGAATTTTAAAATGAAAATAACTCTTTTGGAAACATATGAGGATAACATGTTGAAGTAATCTATTGTTTCTAACAAAAGTTACATTAATTAAAAAAATTCATCATCATGTTCATGAATATCACTATCCATTTGGTTGGACTACATCACCATATGATTGTATAATGACTTTTTTTCCTTAAATTTTTTTTGAAATACCTTCAAATAAGATTAAATCCTGGTCACTAATTTAGTCAATACTTTTAGTGATTCTAATTTTTCATTAAAATATTCATGAATCAACTTACATCTTACCTCTATATTGGGTAAATAAGAAATATGATCACATAACCTTTTTAAGGTAAGTAAAATATTATCAAAAACCATTTAATAAACCGTGGATTTGGATTTTAATTGATCAGGTTTTGGTTGAGTAGGGTTTGGTTAGCTCATTCTGACATCAACTGATTTTCCATTCTTTTAAACATATTTTGAAACTGTATTTAGAACTTTATATGGGACATTTTTTCCTCTGAAATATTCACAATATAAAGATCTATATTTGATTCCCCCATATCATTTATTTTCTATTATATTATTTTTCTAGTTCTTCATCCTCAAAGGATTACTCTTATTCTTTTTTAGATGAACGTTTTTCTTCCAAAGAAATTTATGAGTTTTCAACCTTACCATATTTTTAATGTAAAGGTGTTGAGGATGATTACGACTCCAAAGATTAATTTTCCTTCTAATATTTATCAATTTGAGTCTTTTCCTTTTGAAATTTTTTCTCTTGTTCTTATTATTATTCCTCTACTTATTCTTCAAATTATTCTTCTACTTATTCTTAAACATATTCTTCTATTTCTTCTTGAACTTTGTCTTCTTCTTCTTCTCAAACTTCTTCTTAAATTAATTCTTCTAATTTTGTTATTATTCTTAAGGCTCCCTTACCATCTGATTTTGGGGGTGTACCCATATTCCTCAGCTTTCCGATATCCCAATATCAAAAAAATGATCACATATTAGAAGAGTTATGAGATTAAGTTATTCCTAATATTTAATGGTTTTCATATAAAATATAATTATTATTAATTGTATTGTTTATTTTTATATGTTTGTAAAAAAACAAAAACAAAAACAAAATATATCCAATGATGTATCTGCATACATTGGGGAAAACTACAAATCCCGAGTAAGAGAAGTGAAAAAAACTTTAATATAAAAAGATATAATATCTAGATTTATATTGTTAATTAGTTAGAATTATTGCTGACATTTTGGTTTTATTTTCTTTAATACCTTTAATATAAAGATGAAAATACCCCTTTCAAATGGATTACTAGCATGATGGCCAATTGACCTAAATCCCTAATTTCTTATTGGCTTAAATTCCAAATTTCCAATTATCCTAAATGTCTAATGGAAAACTTTCCAAAAGTTCTAATGGACAATTGTATTAAAAGCCTAATTTCCTAATGTATAGTTGTCCAATTGTCTTAAAGGACTAATGGACAATAATGCTAGGTGCCTAATTAACAATTGGACAATTGGCATAAAGGACTAATGGTCAATTGTCCAATCGGCCTAAAATTCAAATGGACAATTTTCCAATTATAGTACTATCCTAATGGACAATTGGACTAAAGGCCTAATTTCTAATTGGCCTAATGGAATAATGGACTAATGAAATAATGTCCAAATATCCTAATGTCTAATTGGCCTAAAATCTTAATGGCCTTGTGGCCTAATGTCCAATTGGAATAAATGACTAATGGCGAATGGGAAATAAGGCCTAATGGCCCATTGTCCTAAAGGCCTAAGGGCCACTTGGAAAATTGGCCTAATTGCGTAATGGACAATTATACTAAAGGCCTAATGGACAATTATCCTAAAGTCCTAATTTCCAATTGGACTAAAGGCCTAATGGACAATTAGCATAAAGTTCTAATGGAAAATTGTTCTGAAGGCCTAATCACCAATTGGCCTCCAGGGCTAAAAGAATTTTTTTTTCAATTTTCATAATGGCCAAATGGCCAATTCCCCTAAAGGAATAATTTCCAAATAGACAATTGGAAAATTTTCTTGAAGGCCTAGTGGAAACATTTTCTAAATGAATAATGAAATAATTGCACAATTGGACTAATGTTCTAATGTCCAACTAGCCTAAAGGACTAATGGTCAATTGGTCAATTGGTCTAAAGGCCTAATGGCCAATTGACCAGTTGTCATAATTGACTAATGGAAAATTGACATAAAATCCTAAAGGAGTAATGGCCAATTGGCATAATGGACTAATGTTCAATTCGCCTAAAGTCCTAATGTTCAATTGGACTAATGGATTAATGGACAATTTGACTAAAGGCCAACTTGAAAATTGGCCAATTTGTCTAATGGCCTAACGCCAATTGACCAATTTTCCTCACAGCCTAATGGAAACTTGGTCAGTTTTCCAAATAAAATAATGGTCAATTGGCATAATAGAATAATGGCCTTATGGACAATTGGAATAATATCCTAATGTCTAATTGGACTAAAGTCCTAACATCCAATTGACATGTTGGCCTAATGTACTAATGGAAAATTGGCCAATTTGTCCTAATGGACAATTAGAAAATTGGCCTAATGGAATAACGAACTCATGGCCAAAAGGCTTAATGGCCTAATGGCCAATTGGACAATTAGATTAATGACCATCAGGGAGTTAGCTAATTTTAATTCCTTATGACATAGAAATAAATTATTTATATTTAAAGATTATTAATTTTTCATAAATACATAATTAGAATTACTAAAATTAGGGGCCTTATTTTGATATTATTGAAAGCACACCAAAATAATTCAGATGATTGATTTGATGAGGGATTAAATATTATTAACTATATTAAATTTAGATTATCTGAAAAGTTCATATCATAAATTTAAATATAAAATCTTTAAATTTAATAAAAATGTCATTTATATATAAAATAAAATTCCATATAATGAATAATATGATGTTTATATTATGAAATGAATATAAAGAATTCATATTCAACATTATATAATGTTCATAATATGTAGCTAAAATTATATAAAGTGTTTATGATTAGATTTTATTTATTAATTTTTCATCAATGTTTATCGCTTGTTTAAATTTATGAATTTTTCATTCATTTAAAAGTTGTTTCCTTTTATTGTTATTTATGATTAAAAAAATATTTATTTTAAATATGTGTATACCAATAAATTTCATTTCTAGCAAGTTGTATTGGGAATTGAATGTCATGTGCCTCGAGAAAAATTGTTTTTCTGAAGTATGAATAAAAATGATGGATATTCAATACATGCACAAACAAAATAAAAGATTGTAAGTTTTTTTATTTATATTTAAAATTTATATATGAAATTTATAATAAAATATCTTGTTTATATTTTCTAAAGTCTTCCTTGGAGGACCTCAATGATAAAAAAGATGGTAACTTCAGACCAAATGATCATTTGAGTCAGGTATTAGGTGAGTATCTTTATGAAAAAGTCTGATATCATCTAGGGAGTAATATCATCCCTAATAGGTATTGGTCCTCAATATTATCCTCTCAACCCTCTTATACCTTTAACATCCCAAGTAAATGAAGAATAATACATATTTCATATTTATTTAATTTTTGATTTAAATATTAATTTTACATTAAATGGGTTACTATGTTCGATAGCGTACCCGATATGCAACAACGGGTTTCTTTAGAATCTTACGTTGCACACTAATAATATAATAATATTATTTTTAAATGGAAGTTAAATACTAGCCATTGTATTGGCGGGAATGAACAAAAAATAACTAAAATATGATTATACATGTTTTTTAAATGTATTTACATTTATCCAATAAAATTCAGAGGCTTAAAATGTGAATGAATCTAATTTTAAGCATAATTTACATTAAAAGGACGATTTATCACTTTTTAATAGAGAACCATTTTTAAATATAGTTTTGGTCACTTTAATACATTCTATATGACCAAATAAAATCCTTCTTTATAATGGGGACATCAAAATTTACTTTGTGCAATTTTTTGGAATTTTTTCGATAAAGTTCATTTTTTTAATGAATAGTGAGAAATATTGTATTTTAATTCAAAAGTGCATTTTAATATGATTTATTTATATGGTTAGATTATCTTTTTAATTGGTTTTAAAGTGAAATTAAAATATATTTTTACCATTTAATCCAATTTTGGTCATTGGAATTAATTTCACTTTGAAATTGGACATAAACAAGTATCAATCTTTTGATAGTTATTGTTTCTTAAAAACACGCTATTTGTTTTGATAACAGGAATTAATTTTAAAATTAATTAATTCCACTTATATGTTTTGAATTTGGAAAAATAGACATCAGTTTTTAATTCATAATATAAAATATAGATTAGGCTGAATTTTTGGTATTTTTCTGAAAAACTTCAATTTTTGATGAATAGTGAAACCACTTAGTGGTAGTTAAAAAACAGACTTTTTCATTTAAATGAAATTTTACCACTTCTATGAATTGAATTTTGAAAATCCGACATACATGGTTGTTATCAAGATTTAAAATGTGGTTCAACAAGTAGAAAATAATTTTTGTTGAATAGTAACTTTTGACTTTTATTTACCGTGGTTAAAGGTAAATAGGGTAACTCAAGGTTAAAAGAATATTATAATAATTCAAAATTACCTTAAAACTTGTCCTAACCTTATTTGTTGAGTCATTTACGGCCATGGTAATCTTTGGGTCGATTTTGGGACCCCATTGATCCACTTGGGAGTGATAATGACAATTTAGATTAATTAATTTAATGTGAAGACAAAATTGACATTAACAAAAATCGTTTAGTAATTAATTTTTATTTGGTGTTATATAAGTCCTATTTTCTACTATAAATATTATTTGTAAATCTAAAAAGATTTCCTACATGATAGTATTTTTTTAAAATTTTTAGACATCGAATAAATTAAATTATTTATGACAGAATAATGATGCAGTATTTAGCTCATTAATAAATGATTTAAATAAATAAGATTATAATAATTACAATATTATCCAAAACATGTCCAATTATTATTGGATGATTTTATTTCGAACATGAGTCATCTTATCTTCGACTATAATTATTTTTGGACCATTAGAAACCGAATATCATTATATAATAAAATAATGTTTTCACACTTTCCTAAAGAGCCCCTCCTATCCCTTATAAAAGGAGTCCATTTCTATCCAATTCCTCACACCTATCAAGCCATTTGGATCGTAAAACCTCTACCCAATAAATATCCCTACATTCGTATCCTCATCCTAGAAGCCTTACCTTAGGCATAAGGCACTTCAAGAAGTCCTTTGGTTCAAAACAAAAGGAGTTACCCAAATTAAAGGTAACAGTTTCTCTTAAATTGTTTTCTTTTATTTTACTTCTCCAACCCCTAAACTCTTTTTATTCCTTTCTTTTGTAACAACACCAGTATCATTAATATACTAGGATTTTTTTGTGATAAGGATTCGAACTACACTTACACACACCTCCATCTAATGGATGAAGAACATAATGTTTCTGTGGATGGAAAACTAACGCCTCACGAAACGATAATTGTTCAATTACATCTTACCGCCTCTCATGGTGGCCATTATGATGGAAATGTATTTATATATGATATATATTATGTTAATGATTTCTTTATGCTTCTGTACTTCTCAATTATATCAAGCCTTTATGGTTTCCATAGTGGGTAAATACAATAATCTCATTCGAGGAAGTGCGGTCTACCGCCCCCTTAAAGTGATGTGACTCGTTAATTTCTTATGTGGGGTGTATAAAGGATAGAGTTAATGATATTATATATGATATTATATTTTAATTATAATATACTTATGTATCATTATGTTTTAATACCATTAAAATAAGAAATATAAATGAAAGTAGCGTTCATGCGTACGTACGGATTACCGTATCCATAGACGGTGCATTTCATTTCTTACCTCCAAATGTTATGTAAATACATGTATATACTGGATATATATGATATATAAATTTTGAATTTCATTCTAGATATAATGGACTATTGACCACTTGGAAAACTTGTAAATATAAGGTGTTCATTTTTTACTCAAGTACCAAATATCGACAAAATGAACGTTATTAACTTAAATGATTAGATAATGTTTATAACATGGAAATAAGTTATATAAAAGGAATAATAAACATGAAAAAGGTTCTTAAGTAAGTATAAATTATCTTCAGTTTATTATTCAGGAAATTAAAGAATGATCGAGTCAAGTCGGACACGAGGTAAGGGACTTCGTCTCAATCTCCTTTCATTGAGGCATTTTTAGTTTTACACACGACTTTATTTTATACGGTGTATAAACCCCTTCGACTTTTCATTTTATTCAAAGGGAATATTTTTATACTAAGTGTTTTACTAAAGGACAAAAAGGAATGTTTTTGTTAACGTAAGCGATGAAAACAAACTTTCTGCCGCTGCAAGTATTATTTGATCTTTGGCTTCCTGAACAAGCCAGAATGTTTTCAAAAGGAAAAATAATTACCATATAATCTTTTTATATATCTTGGTATTGAAAATGATTTTGACAATGGATTTATTATTTCAATATCTTGAAATAATATTTTATTATTGCAGTGTGGAAATGTTATCTTTTTATTATGCTTATGTTATGTGTCATGATCACGTTTTGGTTCTTGGGAATTATTTATGTATATGGGTGGTTCCTTGATAAAACTAGGGCGGGTGAGCCCGAGATAGCTCTCTAATGCATTGGGTAACCTGACGGAGGTAAACGTGAATGTTTCTCCTAAGAGATTTAAGGAATATACTGTGATGGTAATTCCAGAGTAACTCCCTATGTAGCTGTAATAGCTACAATGTAAGTATGATATGGACTCCACAAGTTACCTTTATGATTTATGATTTCTATGTGTCTTTCATAAATCTTATGATTTTATGATGTAAGTAAAATATTTCATGTTTTTTATGTATTTATGAAAAAATGTTTTGACTCTTTGTTTTATAACCCTTACTAAGATTTTTATACTCATCCCATGTTTTGAAATTTTTTCACAGGACTTAAAGATGAATAGGGTCAAGGATGGGATCAAGGAAAAGTAATGTTGTCTAAAACATGGAACTAGACATGAATCTTTTTTTCAAGAGTTTTTATTTTATGAAAAAAATGGAAACTGTGTACAAGTGTCTACCTTGTAATATTTTGAGATGTAATAGTTATGTCCTAATTATCTAAAACTCTAAACCTAAAAAGATCCTCAAAGTGAAATATTCATTTAATTCAATATTATGTAATGTTTAAGTCCGGGTTTTTACAGTTGGTATCAGAGGTCGGTTTAGATAACTTTAAGTGTTAGGGTATTGTTAAAGTAATATCCATAAAGTAATTTATGTTAATATTGACATCATATATCATTTACAGATTACCATGTTGCTTCACCTAAGATATTTTTTTGTTCAGAATGGTTTTCCACATAGGAAATAGGGCATCTGTGTTGGGACGACATCAAGAGGAAGACAAACTTCCAAATTATCAACTTGGAATGGTCGGAATCAGAACTGAACAGTTTGTTACGGCGATGGCATAGTTGACTCAGGCTATATATGGTGGTGGTATCCATGTATGAGATCAGCCAGATCAACCACAGATGAACATGTTAGTAGTGGATCATTTAATGAGGCAACATCCCCCATCATTCAGAGGATCATCTAACCATGTGCCAGCTGAAGCGTGGATTAAAGCACTGGAAAAGATTTTCAATGTCATGGGTTGTTCAGAACATCAAAAGGTTAGTCTTGTTGTTTACCATTTTGAAGTTGAAGCTGATCAGTGGTGGTCGATGGTGAAAAATATCAGGGATAGTGAGGAGATTAATTCTATTGATTGGGATGAATTCAAAGGTAGGTTTCATGAGAAATATTTTCCTAAGGTGGTTCATCTTAGAATAGAAAAACAATTCCTGGAATTGAGGCAGGAGGATGACTTAGTGGCTACTTATGAAGAAAAATTCACTTGACTGGAAAGGTATGCTCCAAATTTTATACAAGATTTTGATATTAAAATAAACCATTTTTACTCAGGATTAAAGCCAATGTATGGAAGGGATTTAGCTTCTCGTGAGTTCAAAAGTTATGAAAAAAATTTCATTGTGTGGAGAAGGAGGAAATGGAGTTTGCTGATGATCAGGTATTCTTTGACAAAAAATATAATAAGAGGTCTAGGTGGCAGGCGAAAGGGAAGAACTCTTCAAAGAAGTCTGATGGTAAGAAACTTAAGTTTATAGTGTGTGAAAATTGTGGTAAAAATAATGTTTAGAAATGTCTTTTGAATTCTGGTAAGTGCTACTGATGTGGTAAAATGGGGCATAAGGCTCAAAATTGCACTGAAAAAGATCAGGGTAATGGTAAGACAAAATCTGATTTACAGTCAGGAAAATGTTTTAAGTGCAATGAAATGGGTCATTATACAAATGAGTGTCCAACAAAGAACTCAACCGAAGGAAAGCTGACAGACTAAAAGAAGAAAGGGGTGGTGAAATCTTTTGCAACTACTTCAGCAGATGTCAGGCCATCAAATGAAGTCGTGTCAGGTACACCATTTGTTTGTTCAGATTATGCCAATGTGTTGTTTGATTTAGGGTCTACACACTCTTTCATTTCTGAGAAGTTTTCTAGTAAATTAGGAATTCCATCTCAATATATGAATACAGAACATACGGTAAAAACACCTGGAGGAAATTTTGAGACAAAAAGAAAACACAAGAAAATTTTTGTCCTTGTGTGCAGAAATAATCTACCTGCAAACCTTATTGTTTTGCCTCTAGTAGAGTTTGCTGTTATTTTGGGCATGGATTGGATTTTTGTTTATCAGGCTAAGATTGACTGAAGAGCTAAAGAGGTTTCTTTTCAGAATGATTTTCAGTTTGTATACAAAAATGAACACTTGTTGTTGATAACATAGCAGGAAGCTGAGAAACTAGTAAAAGATGGAAATGAATGTTACCTTGCACATATTGTTAAAAATAAAGGAACTATTTAGATTAAAGATGTTCCAGTGGTAAATGAGTACCTTGATGTTTTTCCTGATGAGTTGCCTAGTATTATAACTGATCGGGAAGTTGAATTTACTGTTGACTTAGTTCCTGATGCTAATCCAATTTCAAAACCCCCTTATTGAATGGCTCAAATTGAACTTTTAGACTTAAAGAAGCAGTTGCATGAGTTATTAGATAAATGTTTCATTTGACCTAGCACATCACCATGGGGTTCTCCGGTATTGTTTGTTAAGAAGAAATATGGTTCAATGAGACTTTTCATTGATTATATAGCATTGAATAACATCACTATTAAGAATAAGTATCCTTTTCCTCATATCGATGATTTGTTTGATCAGCTCGAGGGAGCTCAGTATTTTTTGAAGATTGGCTTGAGGTTAGGGTACCATCAGTTGAAATTAAAGGAAGTAGACATTCCGAAGATCGTGTTTCATACTAGATATGGCCATTATGAATTTGTAGTTATGCCTTTTGGGTTAACCAATGCACCTGCTATATTCATGGGTCTTATGAATAGAATTTTCCGTGAGTTCATGGATAAATTTGTGGTTGTATTCATTGATGATATTTTGGTTTATTCCAAAAGTAAATAGGAACATGAAATTCATTTAAGGGTTGTCTTTCAAACCTTAAAATAAAATAAATTGTTTGGGAAATTCAGCAAGTGTGAGTTTTGGTTACAACAAATTTCTTTCCTTGGTCACATTGTTTCAAAAAATGGCATAACTATTGATCTTACTAAAACGAAAGTTGTTGAAGAATGGCCAAGACCCACAAATATAACCGAGATTCGTAGTTTTCTTAGTTTGGCAGGTTTTTACTGGAGGTTTGTTGAACATTTTTCTCGGTTATCTAGTCCAATGACTAAGTTAACTCGGAAAGGTGTTAAGTTCATCTGGACAAAAGAATGTGATGATTATTTTCAAGAATTGAAAAGAATATTGGTGAATGCTCCATTTTTTGCACTGCCTTTCAGAAATGGTCAGTTTGTTATCTACATTGATGGTTCGTTGAAAGGATTGGGTTGTGTCATAATGCAAAATGATCAGGTAATTGCTTATGCTTCACATCAGTTGAAACCACATGAGTTAAATTACCCTACACATGATTTGGAATTAGCTGCTGTTGTTTTTACTTTAAAAATTTGGAGGCATAATTTGTATGGAGTGAAGTGTGAAATATATATTGATCACAAAATTTTGAAGTATATATTCACTCAGAAATAATTGAACATGAGACGGAGAAGATGGTTAGAATTAATCAAGTATTATGATTTCACGATCCTTTATCATCCAGGGAAAGCAAATAAAGTGGCTGATACTTTGAGTCGAAAAATTAATACTTCATTAACCATGTTACATTTAGAACGAGATCCTTTGGTTTTTGATTTTAAGAACTTTGGCATAGAAGTTGTTTTTGTAGGGAATTATTCTGTTTTGTATCAGGTGTCAGTGAGATTATCTCTATCGGATATAATAAAGAAAACATAAAAAGAAGACAATGAGTTACAGAAAAAGGTAGAGTTGGTTCAGAAGGGTAAGTTTCCTGGTTTTAACGATGATAATGATTGTGTTTTGACATTTGGAAAGAGATTATGTGTACCTTGTGATTCAAAGTTGAAGAATGAGTTGTTATGTGAAGCTCATAGTTCTCCGTTTTCAGTTCATTCTGGCAGTACTAATATGTACAGAGATCTTCGGGAGTATTACTGGTGGGATGGAATGAAAAGAGATATTGCTGATTTTACTGTGAAGTGTTTGACTTGTCAGTAGGTTAAAGCAGAGCGGGAGTTACCGAAAAGGATGCTTCAGCCTCTACCAGTGCCAGAGTGGAAGTGGTAAAATATATCCATGGTCTTTTTTGTGGGATTACCAAAGACATCTCGAGGTAATAATGCAATCTGGGTTATATTTGACTGACTGACTAAATCTGCTCATTTCCTTCCTATTAGAGATACTTTGTCTCTAGATCAACTTGCTCGGTTGAATGTTAAAGAGATAGTCAGGTTGCATGGATTTCCCCTCTCCATTGTATCTGATCGTGATCCCGGGTTCACTTCTAACTTTTGGAAAGGCCTTCAGAAGTCATTGGGTATTGAATTAAATTTTAGTACAACTTTTCATCCTCAATCAGATGGGAAGTCAAAACGAACAATTCAGACCTTAGAGGATATGTTATGTGCTTGCTCGATGGATTACTAGGGAATTTGGGACCAACATCTTTCTTTGGTTTAATTTTCTTATAATAATAGCTTCCATTCCAGTATACAGATGGCTCCATTTGAGGCATTATATGGAAATCATTGTCAAACTCTAGTATTTTGGGATAAAGTAGGTGAAAGGAAGCTGATGGGATGTGAATTGGTAGAAGAGATGGCAGAGAAAGTTCTGTTGATTTAGAATCACATGAGAACAGCCTAGAGCAGACAGAAAAGTTATGCAGATAACCGGAGGAAGGATATTTCTTTTGAGGTAGGTGATCATGTCTTTCTCAAAGTTTCTCCATGGAAAAGTGTGATGTGTTCTGGTAAGAAGGGAAAGTTGAGTCCGAGGTTCATTGGACCTTATGAAATTCTGAAGAAAGTTGGATCAGTTGCTTACAGAGTGGCTTTACCTCCAAGTTTATCCTAGGTAAACAATGTTTTTCATGTTTTGATGTTGAGAAAGTATATTCCAGATCCATCTCATGTTTTGAGCCCAAAGGAAGTTCAGTTGGAAGATAATCTCTCTTATGAAGAACAAACAGTCCAGATTCTTGACCATAGAGAGCAACTGTTTTGGAATGAGGTAATTCACCAGGTAAAGGTTTTGTGGAAAAACCATATTGTTGAAGAGGCAACATGGGAATCTGAAAATTCTATGAGGGATAAATACCCCCACTTATTTTGATAAGTGAATAAAAATTGCGAGAACGCAATTCCCAAAAGGGGGGAAGGATGTAACATCCCAAGTAAATGAAGAATAAGACATATTTAATATTTATTTAATTTTTGAATTAAATATTAATTTTACTTTAAAGGTGTTTCTATGTTTGATAGCTTACCCAATACGCAACAACGGGTTTCTTTGGAATCTTAGGTTTCACACTAATAATATAATATTATTATTTTTAAATGGAAGTTAACTTCTAGTCGTTGTATTGGTGGGAATGAACAAAAACCAACTACAATATTATTATACATGTTTGTTAAATGTATTTAAATTTATCCAATAAAAGTTATAGGCTTAAAATGTGAATGAATCTAATTTTAAGTATAATTTACATTAAAAGGCTGATTTATCACTTTTTAATAGGGAACCGTTTTTAAATCTAGTTTTGGTCACTTTAATACATTCTATATGACCAAATAAAATCCTTCTTTTGAATGGGGACATCAAAATTTACTTTGTGCAATTTTTTGGAATTTTTCCGATAAAGTTCATTTTTTAATGAATAGTGAGAAATATTATATTTTAATTCAAAAGTGCCTTTTAATCTAATTTATTTATATGGTTAGATTATATTTTTAATTGGTTTTAAAGTGAAATTAAAATATATTTTTACCATTTAATCCAATTTTGGTCATTGGAATTAATTTTACTTTGCAATTGGACATAAACAATTATCAATCTTTTGATAATTATTGTTTCTTAAAAACACGCTATTTGTTTTGATAACGGGAATTAATTTTAAAAGTAATTAATACCAATTATATGTTTTGAATTTTTAAAAATAGACATCATTTTGGAATTCAGAATATCAAAATATATCTTAGGCTGAATTTTTGGTATTTTTCTGAAAAACTTCAATTTTGATGAATAGTGAAACCACTTAGTGGTAGTTAAAAAAACTGACTTTTTCATTTAAATGAAATTTTACCACTTCTATGAATTGAATTTTGAAAATCCGACATACATGGTTGTTATAAAGATGTAAAATGTGGTTCAATAAGATGAAAATAATTTTTGGTGAATAGTAACTTTTGACTATTATTTACCGCGGTTAAAGGTAAATAGGGTAATTCAAGGTTAAAATAATATTATAATAATTCAAAATTGCCTTAAAATTTGTCCTAACCTTATTGGTTGAGTCATTTACTACCATGGGAATCTTTGGGTCAATTTTGGGACCCCATTGAGCCATTTGGGAGTGATAATGACAATTTAGATTAATTAATTTAATGTGAAGAAAAAATTGACATTAACAAAAATAGTTTAGTAATTCATTTTTATATGGTGTTATATAAGTCCTATTTTAAACTATAAATATTCTTTGAAAATCTAAAAATATTTCCTACATGATAGTATTTGTTTTATAATTTTTAGACATAGAATAAATTAAATTATTTGTGAAACAATAATGATGCAGTATTTACCTAATTAATAAATGATTTAAATAAATAAGATTATAATGATTAAAATATTATGAAAAAATTGTCCAGTTCTGATTGGATGATTTTATTTCGACCATTAGTCATCTTATCTTCTACTATAATGATTTTTGGACCATTAGAAACCGAATATTATTATATAATAAAATAATGTTGTCACATTTCCTAATGAGCCCCTCCTCTCCCTTATAAAAAGAGACCATTTATATCCAATTCCTCACACCTATAAAGTCATTTGGATCGACCAAACACAGCCCAATTCAGCTCCCTACATCCCTCTCCTCCTCCTATAATCCCTACCTTAGGCAGAAGGCACTTCAGGAAGTCCTTTGGTTCAAACCAAAGGGAGTTACCCAAATTAAAAGAAAATGGTTTCCCTTAAATTTTTTTCTTTTATTTTACTTCTCCAATGCCTAAAATCTTTTTATTACTTTATTTTGTAATAACACCATTATCCTTAATATACTAGGATATTTTTATGAGAAGGATTCGAACTACACTTACACACACCTCCATCTAATGGATGAAGAACATAATGTTTCTGTGGATGGAAAACTAACGCCTCACAAAACGATGATTGTTCAATTACATCTTATCACCTCTCATGGTGGCCATTATGATGGAACTATATTTATATATGATATATATTATGTTTATTATTTCCTTATTCTTCTGTACTTCCCAATTATATCAATCCTCTATGGTTTCCATAGTGGGTAAATACGATAATCTCATTTGAAGAAGTGCGGACTACCGCCCCTTAAAGTGATGTGACTCGTTAATGCCTTATGTGGGGTGTATAAAGGATAGAGTTAATGATATTATATATGATATTATACTGTAATTATAATATACCTATGTATCATTATGTTTTAATTCCATTAAAATAATAAATAGAAATGAAAGTAGCGTTCATGCGTACGTACAGCTTACCGTCTCCATGAACGGTGCATTTCATTTATTACCTCCAAATGTTATGTAAATACATGTATATACTGGATATATATGATATATATGATATCTAAATAATGAATTTCATTCTGAATATAATGGACTATTTACTACTTGGACAACTTGTAAATATAAGGTGTTCATTTTTTACTCAAGTACCAAATATTGACAAAATGAATGTTATTAACTTAAATGATTAGATAATGTTTATAACATGGTAATAAGTTATATAAAAGGAATAATAATCTTAATAAATGTTCTTAAGAAAGTATAAATTATCTTTTGTTTATTATTCAGGAAATTTAAGAATGATCGAGTCAAGTTGGACACGAGGTAAGGGACTTCGTCTCAATCTCCTTTCATTGAGGTATTTTTAGTTTTACTCATGACTTTATTTTATACGGTGTATAAAGCCATTTGACTTTTCATTTTATTCAAAGGGAAGATTTTTATAAGAATTGTTTTACTAAATGACAAAAAATAATGTTTTTTAACATCAGCGGTGACAACGAACATTCTACCGCCGCGAGTATTATTTGATCTTTGGCTTCCTGAACAAGACGGAATGTTTTTAAAAGGAAAAATAAATACCATATACTCTTTTTACGTATTTTGGTATTGAAAATGATTTGGATAATGGATTTATTATTTTAATATCTTGAAATGATATTTTATTATTGTAATGTGGAAATTTTGTCTTTCCTTTATGCTTATGTTATGTGTTATGATCATGTTATGGTTCTTGGGAATTATTTACGTATACTGGTGGTTCTGTGATAAACCTAGGTCGGGTGAGCCCGAGATATCTCTCCAATGCATTGGGTAACGTGACGAAGGTAAACGTGAATGTTTCTCCTAAGATATTTTGGGAATATACTATGATGAGTATTCCAAATTAACTCCCTATATAATTGTGATAGCTACAATGTAAGTATGATATGGATGCCACAAGTTACCTTTATGATTTATGATTTCTATGCGTCTTTCATAAATATTATGATTTCCTGAGGTAAGTAAAATATTTCATGTTTTGTATATATTTATGAACAAATGTTTTCATTCTTGGTTTTATAACCCTTACTAATATTTTTATGCTCGTCCCAAGTTTTGAAATGTTTTCACAATACTTAAAGATGAATAAGGTCAAGGATGGGATCAAGGAAAAGTCGTGATGTCTAAAATATGGAACTAGACATGACACTTTTTTTCAAGAGTTTTTATTTTATGAAAAAATATAAACTGTGTAGAAGTTTATACCTTGTAATATTTTGAGATATAATAGTTATGTCCTAATTCTCTAAAACTCTAAACTTGAAAAGATCCTCAAAGTGAATTATTCATTTAATTCAATATTATGTAATGTTTAAGGTCGGGTCCTTACAATACCACCAATCTATAAAGTGCTCATTTAGAAGAAGTAGAGGCCAAGAAAAAAATTTATAGGAGTTCTAAAGAAGTAAATTGATAAATGAACACTTCCTAGAAGCTATCTCAGTTATAATTCAATAACTTTCCTCAAAGTTTTAAACTACTATTGATTCATATATTTCATTAATTCTCTCTTTAAATAATGGCAGGAGTGATTCCAATGAGGGTCCTAGTTGCAGTCGAGCTAATGGTTGTGGTGGTGACGATGATGATTATGCTACAGATGATGTTGTTGGTGATGATCATGTCATTAATGGTGATGAGGATGGTTTTGATGAGGGAGATATTTATCCCCTCTATTTTTTTCTTAGTAGTAAAGAAACATTGGGATATTGTTTAATGAATTGAATTATTTTTCTATATGGATGTATATGTATCATATAGTATTATAGATGGATTGAAAATTATTAATACTAGTCGGTAAAATTAAAAATATATAATATTTTTATTGTATTGAATGTGTATGGTGTTTTTTATTTTATTTATAGGTTTAGGGGTTAGAAGAGCTACTACCAAATGGGGACAGCTACCTATACCCATGATTTGAAGAACCGTGGGTATACATTTTTAGTTGGGAAAAGCTATACCTACAGTTTTCAAAACCAAGGGTATGGCTATATACTGATGGTTTGGATAAACTCTGGGTATGCAATAATAATATAAGGCTATACTCACAATTTCTATAGAATATGTGGGTATAGATCTATATTGATGGATCCCAAATCCATGATTCCTAAAACTATGGGCATAGGCTATACCCATGGTTTTAGGGGATTTACCCATGGTTTAAAACTTTGGGTATAAGAAATGTTTATAGTAGTGTTATTTACCCTCAACACTTATAAAAGGCATAAATATCATAACATACAATCAGATGATGATGGGGTCCAAATAATCTATCAATCCAGTTAATCCAATAACAATAGGTCTTTTTATTTCCCATTTATTTCTCATAGAAGAAACTACTCTTTCATGGTTTGATGCACACTTCTTCATTAGAGACTTCATCATTCACCTGAACTCACATTACTGACCTAATATTTGATAGAAAATATAATATAAATATCTTATAGCTAAAACAATCTCACATTATTTTTTCATGTTCTCAAAACACATTTATTATCAAAGTTAATGATATTATATCCCCTGTTTGATATTAAATTAAAATGGTAATATCCCCCCCATTTTTTAACACATATAGAGGTATTATGTTTTAGTTTATTATCCCCCTTTAATGGATAATAAAACATGAGATTTATGGGAATGTTATTCTTTAAATTCCAATCCCTTTTATGATTCATCTAGGTGGATCACAAAAAACTATTATAAATTTCAAAAACTCATCTTCTTTCCATGTTCTATCTTTATACCAATAGAATCTTTTGATACCAATAAAAAAAGAGTGATAATTTTATTCAAAAATTATGTCCATATTTTCACATGTGATTCCATTTTCTCACAATTTAATTTTTGGGCTACTCATATAGATTTATAATAAATTTAGAAAACTATCACTCACTTTAACAAATACAATAAAACATTTAAATGGTAAGGACTTACATAATTGTTTAGAAAATAACCCCCATATGAAAACATATTTACCAATATTTAAATTAGTAATATATTAATGAAAATATTTTTTTCATCCATCAATGTCATAAAATTTTCCTAGAATTTCATAATTATGTAGTGTGAGTAATTTATGGTAGATTAGATTGTTTCTTAAATATCCCCCTGAAGGGATTCCCTCTAAACATCTTCAAAATTAATTTATAGCTTTAAAATACATCTTTAATAGAAAAGGGAATAACATATATCTCCATATCTTCTTTAGTTAGTGCAGTAAGGATGAAATAGATTTATCCACCCAAATACTCTTATTATAGAATCTATAAGAAGACTTTTATTATTTATGCTTGAAACATCTTTCATTTTCTTGATCTATTCAACTTTGGGAATCATAAAATTCTCTCTATATTGAAATTTATTATTATATAAAGATAGATTATCAACTTTATAAAGTATAATATCTTGAATCTTTCATATTTCTCCAACCCACTTGCCTCTTCAAACTAGTCGGGCCATATGATTAAGATATCAATAAGCTCACAAACTTCCTTTCTTATCTGTGTGGAATTTTTCATTATGGTTATTTATTATGAACTTGATCTCATTGATTATTTTTTTATATTTCATCAAAAAAAATTGGAATCTATGTTATACATTTGATAAAACTATCTCATGTATTCTTGTACCTTCCATTCACTTCATTATTATATTTTTGGTTTCCCTTCTTAGGATGCTTCTTCACTTCTGCACAAGGAGTGTCAACCAAAAATCTAATCCTAGAATCACTCTCTTGCGTAAACTATATTTTTACCTTCAGATTAATCACACATATTTTAACATTCATTCCCTTATTTCATTGATCTATTATGTGTAATCTCTTAACACAATAAAATAATGTTTTACTATTTGGTTGAATATCCTAATCATCTTTCCTTTTTAACCAACTGGAAGTAGTTTTCTTCACTTATTTCTCCCTTGAGGTATAATAAACTTCATTTTTTACATATTTATTAATGTGTGGTGGTTTTATTTCTTATTTTATAAAACTATGATACAAAGATGGATTATACTAGAATTCAATATAGTTTTGACTGATAATATTGAATAAATCACATAAAATTTCAAGGATATTGAATTAGTTATTTATAGATATAGTATTCCTTATATATGATGAATGTTTCACTTCATCATGTTTATTTTGAACTTTATATTTTCTACAACCATATTGATGAATTATCTTATTTCTACAAACTAACATATTATGAAATAAATAAATGTCCTTGTGTCTGGTCCTCCAACATAACAAACATCTACTGATAATATTATTATTTTTCTTGTAGGTGCAATATGTTCTAAAATATCTTGTTGCTTATTTTATACTGGAACCTAAACTTTTTAGGATATTTTTATGGGATTTTTATTGTTGAAAATTCTCACTCATGTATTTGGAATATTGTTATTTATTCCCTCATTTTGAAGCTTCTATTTTTCTATAGATTTTTATTTTATCAATCACTTTTAGAAGAGAGGGGATTATGACAAGAATACTTATCTACAAGGTGGGTAACCTTTTCCCAAGAGATAGAGGTGGATACTTATCTATATGGTCTCAAGGTATATTTTCCACTATTTTGAGTCCTCATTAAAGAAAGTCTTGGTTATAAAGTTTCAATGGAAAAAAATTCTCAACATACTTAGAAGTTTAACTTTTATTTTTTCTGTAATCTTTTATTAGATTTTAATCTCTAGAAATTTTATATTGATAGTGTTGTTTTCATATTCCACCGATAATCATTTCTTCCCAATAACTTTGTCTCATATATGTATTAACAACATTATTTTTTCTTCTACACACTAATATATTATCCGGTTATTTCACTTTCATTGATTTTACTTAAAGTTGGTTAGACTTGGCATCTAAGGAGACTTTGTGAATATTTTCAAATTCATTGACTACCTCCTTCACAAAATTGTTAACAAAGTATTTCTAAAAAACTCTTTTAGATTATTTATCAACTATTGAAACTATTTAATTGTAATGTGTGGAAGGATATTCCTTATCCTTTGAAAGATTTGTGAGAGTAATATTATAAATCATTTTATTTTTCAATGATTCTTCTGTTGCATCAGACTATTTATCTAGATTTGACATTCCATCAATCTGTCCCTTGATATATGAGAACATATATAAAATAATTTCTTCAAGAACCTTTTTTAGGTAATCATAAACTTCATAATTAAATTCAATGAGCGAATCATTAGAACCTTATTTATTAAAGTTTTATCTAGATTCACTAGAGGAAGTATTATCAATAGATTTATCAAAATACCTTCCCATATGAATACATTTATCTAGTGGATATTCCACTTGTTTCTTAAAATAATTCCATTTCATTTTTTCCTACTTTTATTTTTTCTATTTTTCAAGGTTATCATTAAGACCTGTGAATCTGTTCAAGTAAAAATGGAAGTGGTTATTTTATCTGGGGAACTTCTTCAAAAATATGAAATATAAACATCATATATTAAATAAAAACAATTGGGATAAATTTTTAGTCCAATAAAAGATACCATTTTTCTTATATATCAGTTATGATAATCCAAATAATCAAAATAGAGAAAACATAGGCTCTAATACCAACTGAGATGCATAGTGGACCCTACAGACACACCAGATATATAGGGGTGAATAATATGTGATAAAATTATTTTATATAAAACTAAATATTCATTTTATAATAACCTATTTGGTATTTGAACCCCTATTTATAATTAAATAATATATATATCTTGTTATCTTTAATAGAATAATCCACAACCAAATGCAATGTTTGTATATAATGAAATATCAGTGTGTGGTGTTTTTATAAGTATCAAACTTGGTGTGGGAAACATACTCCTTGTAACAGGTAGTAAAAACTCATTCTTATCCTTTCTTTTTATTCTTATTATTCTTCAGAAGATAGAGTTGTCTCAATTTGTCCTCTCACAAACTACTATACACTTGTGATTTCATTTTTTATTATATTTTATTCCTCAAACCTCTCATAATCTCACAAGTATAAGAAGCCAAATTAAACACACCTTTCATTTTAAATGTTCTATAAATAGAATGTGAAGTATTTAAAGAGTAACTAATAGGGTTACTATTATAAGACAAGGTGAATTTTAGTTTAAAAAATTTAAACTAATCAATACACAATACCTCTTAATGTAATATTATTAGACTCATAGATCATATGATTATCAGAGTGAATGAATCAAGAATGAGGATATCATGCAGAGAAATGGGATCAGACATTGATAGATCATATGATTAGAGATTTGTTTTCTCTGCTTGATTTGAAAAAATGTGTCAACTCCAAACTCTTCTAATAACCTTCTATTTATAGGTGAAGCTCCAACTATCATATTTTTTGAGTTAGTTATAATGGGCTGGGACATCCGGTGGTTGATATATCATAATGTTTTTGCACAACTGAATTCCAGATGTCATTTTTTTAGAACCATTACAATGATTAATAGTTTTTACTTTAATAAAAACAACACTATATATTCTGATTATAAACTTTGGATAGTATAATGGACTTAATTATAATTTTTTAATATGGTAATCTTTATGAGGATCAATATGATTTATCGGTACCATAATTAGTTCAATGTTCATGAATTTTATCATTAAGAAGTATAAAAAAGTCTAACCAATAACTGAATAAAGGTAAGTTTAGTTAATCTGACACATAATTGATCCAATGGATCGTATTGAAGAATGATAGGTTTTTAATCATAATATATTATAAATTTTTATATGAATGGTAAAAGAAATGTTCATTTACAGAAACATACTAAAATAATCAGGACATAAAAACATTGGGAACATATTTTAGAAAAGGTTTTTGTGATTTCCAAAACTAAAGGAATGTAAAAGTAAGTAATAAAACTTTTGACTAAATGATCCCCCCTTTTGGAAAGAAAAAAACAACACTTAAATGAAAAATATTAATTTTTTAATAAATTTTAGGATATGTATTTCTTATGAATCTCTATGAGTTTATAACTTCTTCAGGATATGATGAAAATAATGAAAACATCCCCCCCTTGAATACATCTCCCCTAGTATAAAATATTCTCCCCCAAAGTATAACAAATCCCCCTTTATAAAACTTCCCCCTTCTGATTTTCAAAAATGAATGTTAAAGAATCCAAATTTTCATGAAATGTTAGAGGATAAATAACCTACAAAATAATTCTATCATACTAAATATTCATACAAGAATAAAATGAAATAATATATATCCAATCATAATTGGAAAACATTTAATCACAATTGTTTTGGGTGAAAATTATTTCATAAAAAAACCATTAAATTTTGTTACAAAATATACATCATGTGTTCAAATAAAAAATTTAATCATTCTTCATAATGTCATTCACTAAAGCCTTCATCTTTTTAAACTCATGTTGATCCATATAAATCTTGATGATCTTTTATTATAGAAAAACCAACATTTGAAATTCCCTCTTTAATATTTCAAACTCTTCATAATACTTTTTATTCCCTTCATAATGAAAATTTTGTATTTACTCGATCTAAGAAGAGTAATCTCCGCCTCCAAATTCTGAACATTTTTGTTCGAAGACTTTTATATCCACTATATGATCATCAGTTGTATTTCTGAATTTTAAAATTAAAATAACTCTTTTGGAAACATATGATGATAACATGTTGAAGTAATGTATTGTTTCTAGCAAAAGATACATTAATTCAAAAAAATCATCATCATTTTCATGAATATCACTATCCATTTGGTTGGAATACATCACCATCTGATTGTGTAATGACTTTTTTCCCTTAAAATTGTATTGAAATACCTTCAAATCAGACTAAATCCTAATCACTAATTTAGTCAATACTTTTAGTGATTTTGATTTTTCATTCAAATATTCATGAATCAAGTTACATCTTACCTCTATATTGGGTAAATAAGAAATATGATCACATAACCTTTTTAGGGTAATTAAAATATTATAAAAAACCATTTAATAAACCATATATTTTGATTTTAATTGATCATGCTTTGTTGAGTAGGGTTTGGTCAGTTAGTTCTGACATCAACTAATTTTCCCTTCTTATAAACATCCTTCAAAACTGTATTTAAAACTTTCTATGGGACATTTTTTTCCCTCTGAAATATTAACAATATCAATATCTATATCTAATTCCCCCATATCATTTATTTTTTATTAGATTATTGGTCTTGTTCTTCATCCTCAAAGGATTGCTCTTATTATTTTTTAGATGAACATTTTTCTTCTGAAGAAATTTATGAGTTTTCAACCTTACCAGATTTTTAATGTAAAGGTGTTGAGGATGATAAAGACTCCAATGATTTATTCTCCTTCTAATATTTATCAATTTCAGTCTTTTCGTTTTGAAAATTTTTATCTTGTTCTTATTATTATTCCTCTACTTATTCTTCAAATTCTTCTTCTACTTATTCTTCAACCTATTCATCAATTTATTCTTGAACTTTGTCTTCTTATTCTTCTTATCCAACTTCTTCTTCAATATATTCTTCTAATTTTATTATTTTTTTAAGGCTCCCTTCCCATCTGATTTTGAAACTGACTCTTTATTAACAATGATCATACATAGGATAAAATTGAAAAAGTTCAAAAGGAAACATCCAAGAAAAGTATTCCTTAGAACAACAAATCTCTAAAGTATTACAATGACTAAGAATGATGATATCATGCAGAGAAAACTTTATAAGACTTGATTTGAAAAAATGTATCAACTCCAAACTCTTTTAATAACCTTCTATTTATAGGTGAAGCTCCAACAGTCATATTTTTTTAGTTTGTTGTAATGGGATCAGACATCCGGTAGTTGATATCTCATAATGTTTTTGCACAATCGAATGACCGATGTCATTTTTTTAGAACCATTACAATGATTAATAGTTTTTATTTTAATAAAAACAACACTATATATTCTGATTATAAACTTTGGATAGTTTAATGGACTTAATTATATCTTTTAAATATGGTAATCCTTATGAGAATCAATATGATGTATCGGTACCATAATTAGTTCAATGTTCACGAATTTTATCATTACAATGTATAAAAAAATCTAACCACTAATCTAAATAAAGGTATGTCTAGTTAATCAGACACATAATTTATCCAATGGATCGTTTTGAAGAATGATAGGTTTGTAATCATAATATATTATAAATTTTTATATGTATGGTAAAAGAAATGTTTTTTACAGAAACATACTAAAATAATCATGACATAAAAAGTTAGGGAACATATTTTCAAAAAGGTTTTTTTGATTTACAAAGCTAAAGGAATGTAAAAGTAAATAGTAAAACTTTTGAGTCAATGATACCCCCCTTTTGGAAATCAAAAAAACAACACTTAAATGAAAAATATTAATTTTTTAATAAATTTGAAGATATCTATTTCTTATGAATCTCTATGAGTTTATAACTACTTCCGGATATGATGAAATGTATTAAAACACCCTCCCCCCCCCCCCTTTAATACATTTCCCCTTGTATAAAATATTCTCCCCTTAAGTATAACATATCCCCATTTATAAAACTCCCCCTTGTGATTTTCAAAAATGAATGTTAAAGAATCCAAATTTTCATGAAATGTTAGAGGATAAATAACCTACCAAATAATTCTATCATACTAAATATTCATACAAGAATAAAAATAAATAATATATATCCAATCATAATTGGAAAACATTCAAGCACAATGGTTTTGGATGAAAATTATTACATAAAAAACAACCATTAAATTTTGTTACAAAATATACATCATGTGTTCAAATAAAAAATTTAATCATTCTGTGTAATGTTATTCACTAAAGCCTTCATCTTTTTGAATTCATGTTGATCCATCTCAATCTTGATGATATTTTCTTCTAGAAAACCCAACTTTTGAAATTCCCACTTCAATCTTTCAAACTCTACATAATAATTTTTATTCCATTCATAAAGAAAAGTTTTTATTTACTCGATCTTAGAGGATTAATATCTACCTCCAAATTCTGAACATTTTTGTTTCAAGACTTTTATATCCTCTGTATGATCATCAGTTGTATTGCTAAATTTTAAAATGAAAATAACTCTTTTGGAAACATATGAGGATAACATGTTGAATTAATATTTTGTTTCTAACAAAAGTTACATTAATTCAAAAAATTCATCATCATGTTCATGAATATCACTATCCATTTGGTTAGACTACATCACCATATGATTGTATAAGGAAATCTTATCCTTAAAATTGTATTGAAATACCTTCAAATTAGCCTAAATCTTGATCACTAATTTAGTCAATACTTTTAGTGATTCTAATTTTTCATTCAAATATTCATGAATCAACTTACATATTACCTCTATATTGGGTAAATAAGGAATATGATCACATAAACTTTTTAAGGTAAGTATAATATTATAAAAAACTATTTAATGAACCATGGATTCTGATTTTAATTAATCGGGATTTTGTTGAGTAGGGTTTGGTCAGCTAGTTCTGACATCAACGGATTTTCCTTTATTTTGAACATCCTTTGAAACTGTATTTAAAACTTTCTATGGGACATTTTTTCCTCTGAAATATTCACAATATCAATATCTATATCTGATTCCCCCAAATCATTTATTTTTTATAAGATTATTGGTCTAGTTCTTTATCCTTAGAGGATTACTCTTATTCTTTTTTAGATGAACATTTTTCTTCTGAAGAAATTTATGATTTTTCAACCTTACTAGATTTTTAATGAAAATGTGATGAGGATGATAAAGACTCCAATGATTTATTTTCCATCTAATATTTATCAATTTGAGTCTTTTATTTTTGAATAAATGTGATTCAAATTATAGGGTCATAAGAAAAAAATTAAGGGGGTTGCTGGAAATATAATACTATTATTATTTATAGGACAAAAACTATCTACTATTGTGATGGAGGATTAGAAACTTTAGACAAGGGATGATTGAATTTTTTGGATTTAGAGGTTTGGGATGCACCTACTACATCATTTTGTGGACTATTATGTTTTTTGGATTTCCTTCAACATATTTACACTTGTATACTTATAAATAGAGTCTGTTTATTCATTGAAATATTAATCTATTTTAAAGAAATAAAATAATATTATTTCCTGATTCTTCTATATTTTCTTCCTACAATCTCCTATAATTATTTTCACATGATTTCATATCTATGTTTGTGTTTCAACAAATTCAACCTTCACATCCAACCCCTGGTTGGAACCACAATTCATATCTAGTGATAGTTTTCTCTATGAATCTAGGTTCCCTTTGGCGTGTCATAAATAGATGAAAGTGACTTCTCGTGATGTTGAAGACACTTGGTTCTAGGAGGCATTACTTCAATAAATCAATTAATATTTTCCCATATATATAATTTTTATTTTCACTTAAATATATTAGTTTGGATGATAACTATGTGTGGTAATTTTTATGAATTAAATTTTAGTATTTTAGTTTTGTGATTAATTTTTTGATTAAATTTATTAGATTGTTTTTTCTATTTAAATATTTTTTGTTGTGAAATTTATAAAACTCTGGTCTAATATATTTAATTATAAATTAAATAAGTATTACCAAATAAGTAATCTTTTATGGCACAAATTAGTGACTAATCTGATTTAGAAATGGGCCTTGTGATTTCTTTAAATAAATTCTACAATGAAATTAGTAATCTAAATTATGTACGATAGATAAGAATGTGAATTTAAATAAATTTGGGAATAAAAATAAACTTTTACCAAAATATTTGATTTTGGAATTGATCGTAACGAATCATAATTAATATTTAATCATATAATATTATTTTTATAGGAGGCACAATAACTTTCCATACAAATATAGCTTGCAAAAAAAATTCAACTAAATTTATCAATCATTTTTTAATTTTATTTCTATTTCATTAGTTCAGTTAATTTTTAGTGTTGAATAATAAAAATAACAATAATAAAATATAATGGAAATGAAATATATTAGAACATATCAATTATTCTAGATGATTATTTAATGATTCTAAAAAAACTACACAAAATCTGAAAAATATAATCTAGTAGTTGTATTCTCATATGAAAATTTTTATCCATACTTGATGTTCAAAAAGTACTTATGTATATAGATCCCTTAACCCTATAATATTTAATTACAAATTAGGATTTCAAGACTAGAATTATTAAATGGATCGGACTTATTTAATACATTTACATTTAAATCAAGTATAAAATGGAAATAATAATCTCACTACTAATCATTAATCATTCCATAAATAGGAAACATATGATATTAGTGTTGAAATAATTAATGGAAAATTTTATAATGAGAAACTGTATGTATCCAAGATGGTCACACCATGATAAATCGATAATGTGTAACATGTTGCTTAAGTTTTTATGTATCAAAATTTATAAGAGGGGCTAAGTATAATATTTATAAATAAATTTCATCATTAGTACTTAGATGATTTGTTACTTTTTAATCATTTTAGATGGATTGATTAGAATATATATCTCATAAGAAGAATTATATAGGGTTTTTAATATTTTACAATATGGAATAGTGGGAGGGAATCATGGGATTCAATGTACAATCCACAAAGTGTTATAGAATAGTTTATACTAGATCACGATATATAAATATATTTGAGACTTAATAATGAATTATAATAAATTCCAAAAAACTAGAAGAATTAGGGAAGTGTGAGATTCTATAACACTTCATCATGGGTGTTGAAATATTTTACATGTGGGGGTTTAATTCATTTCACTTTCCAAAAATCATTTGGAAAACTATACTTCCTAGTTTAAATTGTCAATGTTTCAATGTGGGTGGAATATGAAGCATGAATTGAAAAGAACCCATTATTTTTTATTAAAATTTTAAAACAATAAATATTTATCCAGTTTAGAATTTCAAGACTCATCAATAGTGATATTGATACTCACTTCAATTATTCTATGTTTCAAAAACTAATGGTGCATAATGGTTGATTTCATTACATGAGCTCCCCATATCATATATAGACCAATGGAAAATCTAAAATTTCAAAATATGAGTTCAAGTTAATCCTATAGAAAACAATGAATATACATTGAAAGAATTTAGCTGCTAAACGTGATGAAGAACTTTAGATATATAGGACATGAAATAGCTTGAACATAACCAACTCATAATTACAGGATTTATAGAAATTATTGCATCACACACATACCTAATACTATTATGTTTTATAATTTATAGAATTAAAAAAGCCCATACATAACAAAACTCATACTTTTCCCATCAAATACATATTTTACCACTAAACCAAACTCTTAAAATGAAACACTTTCTTCATTCAAGGGGAAATTACCATAAGAAAAAATGTACATAATAATAGTCAAAAATCATCATTAAACCCTGTAAAAATCATTATAAATTTGTGGATATGCATACAAATATCCATAAGGGTCATGGGAGAAAAAACATTTGACCACTGAGAAACATAAAATCCCACGAAATGGTTTTTCCTTTAAATAATAAATTTCGTGCTCATATAACATCATGTTCACTTATGAAATCCAGTCCTTAGATCAAATAATTTCAATAAATAAAACTCATAATAAACAATAAAGGTAATAAAATAATCATAAAATCTTTTTGGGATATTATATTCATATAACCCATAATCACTTGTAATATATTAACTCCACTATATATTTCTAAAGAAACACTCAATGGAATAATTTAACTAATTTATTCGAACATAATAAATCGATAATGGAATAACATTACAATTTACTTCCAACATCAAAAATCCATTGTAAGAACCCGGGTTTTTGGAACGGGTCAAAATCCCGACCCTGTTTAAATTTTTGACTTGTTTCCGAGGAAACTGGATAAAATTTAAAGTTTCTGGAAATTTCAAGACTACACGCCGTGTACTTTGAGTACACGCCGTGTATGTGTAGGCTAGTGACCGGTCATGTGCTCACCGAGTACATGTCGTGTGGTGACTGTGTGGTAGTTTCTTACTACACGGAATGTATTTTTGAACACGTCGTATAGACCCCCGACCGTGTGAGGCCATACATGGCGTGTAGGCCATTGGCTGGGTAGAACCAGGGACACACCGCGTTCCCTTTGGACATGCCGTGTAGTGTAGCCGTGTATGAGGGATATAAATGGCGTGTGGTTATGTCGGCGAGGAAGAGAAGAGTAACTCGTTACATGCCGTGTACCCCTAGGTACACGCCGTGTACTCATGTTGGCAGGTTCGGAAAGTAGGTCGTCAGAATTCAACTGTCTTATGAACAGTTAAAGGACATATACACGGCGTGTATTCCTAAAGTACACGCCGTGTAATTTCTTTTTTTGTGCTAAAATGGAAAGTAGCCTCGTTTTGAGGAAGAACACACCGTCCTCCGCCCGGATATGCGAAACAGGCTGGCCGAACCCCTTTCCTCTTCCCGATCGTCCGTCTGAGACCCGATCCGAACTCCGATTAGTGCGTTGGAACTCCCTCGGTATGGCCTCGATTCCTCTTTGGACGTTTTGTTTGATTTTAATTTTAGAACGAGTTATAGCCCTTTGAGCGGTTTTGAATCTTTTGTATATTTACCGCGTTTTAGACCGAATTGGTGGGTGTTACCGGAGGAGTATCATCGTGCGAGTCTCAGGTAGGTGGTGCATACCTCATTTTTTATTTTCGTGGTTGTTTGGGTGACGCGGCTTCGGCGTGTTTTCTGGTATTTTTGAGCGGGACCCGTTTTATCTGGTTTTTTATACTGTATTGCTTATGGGACCTCTGGGATGCTTTTGGGTATGCTCGGTTATGAGTTTGCGTGAGCAGGGCTGGGTGAGGGGTCGTGGCTCATCGGGGAATTTTGGTCAGGGAATGCCAAAATGGTTTTAATTGAAATATTATTGTGTTAAACTGTTGAGTTTGATTTATTAAGCCTGTTATAATTGTTGGAGGAATTTAAGACCACAGTGCTGGTATGGGACAACACCTAGTATAGTGCAATTCAACTGTTCAGTTTGTTTTGCTGGTTTATGTTTTTCTGTTTAAATATGTTATATGTGCAATTGTTGAATTGCATCTACTGGACCCTTTTTGGGTTGTGTTGGGCTTGGCCCGGTTACGCTTGAGTGATGCTGATCACAGGTTGGGGCTTTGTCGAGTTACTTTGGGTGGTTTTGACCACGGGATTGGGGGTCATGGACATCGGATTGAGGCTGTGCGACTGTTAGGTTGGGCATGGCCTGAGTTACTTAGAAGGTGAGGCCATCGGACTTGAGTGACATGGTAGTAGGGACACGAGGTGTCAGATGTATTGGTGGATTAGGACTATTTTGGTGATTACCGCTCACCGGGACTTTGAGTAGTGTTCACACAGAGATACTCCATGATGAGGTGGTTTTGACCACTCATGTGGGTAGAGGCCCCCGTAGTTGCAGTTAGGTATTCTGGTTGGGGGTGCTTGCCGTAGAAAGCCACGTGGGAGGTGAGGAGCCTTCAGGAGATGGGAGTGCCTTCGGGACATCGGTACTTGAGACACGAGGTGTCAAGAGGCACTTGGGGTCAGGTTACTATTCTTGGACGTGCCTTCGGGACGTCGGTACTTGAGACACGAGGTGTCAGGAGGCACTTGGTGTCGGGTTACTATTCTTGGGCATGCCTTTGGGACGTCAGTACTTGAGACACGAGGTTTTATGTGGCACATGGTGCTGGGTTACTATTTGGGGCATTCCTTCGGGACATCGGTACTTGAGACACGAGGTTTCAGGTGGTACACGGTGTCGGGTTACACGACAGAGATTCCAGCATTGGCCGAAGCAGGTGACACTCCATGGTGGCTGTTGGGCACCAGTGGAGTTTGTATTTATTTTTTCATTGTACTGATTACTGCTTTCGTGGTAAATTCATGACTGCTTAAACACATATATTTGGTACGCACCATTGGGTGGTATCCTACTGAGATTTTTCTCACACCCTGCACGGGCCCTTTGGGACACATGCAGACTTTATTGATTTACATGCAAGAAAGATGTCAGCTTCAGGAGCTGGGTTACGTTAGTTGTTTCAGGGAGATGGTATGGACCTTGAGGTCATGTCTATATAGGGTTTACCTTGTACTGTTTACTTTTCTGTATCAGCATGCTTACTTGTTGTAGCCTCTGTTGGTTAACCATTGGCGCCCTTTTGTATGTTGACCTGTTTTGGAAGCATGCTTGGTTGGTTACAGTAGTTGTTGCAGTTGATTGCTGGCATGTTGTTATGTTTACTTTCCGCTACATTTGTTTCCTATATTGCTTCTGCTGTTTATTTCTATTGGATATGCTTCCGCTCTACGGGTCTGGTTCGAGTCTTTATTTCCGCTACATATTTACTATTATACTCGGACCAGGACCCTTACTATGATCCTCCTAGAGGGTATAGCCTCCCCACTATACCTATTCAGACCCTCACTATTGTTCGGTAGCCTTTGGCATTCAGGGGAGGTGCGCCTAAGGTAGTGACACCCGACCCGTTCGGCACTGTTCGAGTGGCTGTTCGGGTCCGGGACGTTACATCCATAACAGAATATATTAACTAGTAAATTCCAACATCATATCTTTAGAGAATAAATCATTAAACAATGCATTGGAGGGATATATTCCATGTACTTAGGTCATCATATATAAGGTACAAGAACCATAACATGAATAAAACAAAAAGGATATTTCATTTCACTATTTCATGAATGAAACTCATAAAAATATATATTTTAACCCATAATCACAAGCCTTTAGGTTAAAAAAATAAAATAATTTTAAATAAATGAGTTAACAAATTCTTACTTTAAAGCAAAATTATAATAAAAAATAAAAAAATTATAGATATATGAGATTCCCAAAGGATCATACATGAACACCTAAAAATGGGGTGAGTCAGGTGTTACCAGATTCTTTTTCCAAAAACCCATTATTCTTTTTATCTTCTCCCATTTTTCATTTTAATCCATGTTTTCGGTTAAATCATATATGGATCTTGTTATCTTTTTCACAGAATTCCAAAAACAAATGCCATGAAAATTCATAAAAAAAGATCAACAAGTGGTATTTTTACAAGTATTGGCGCCAATGTGGGAAACTTAATGCTTTATAGATGCTATTACCACTCATTATTATTATTCAAGAACTAAAATTATCTCGACTTCTCCTCTCACACACTCCTACACATACAAACTTTTACATTTTTCTATTTTTCTTCCTTGAACTTTTAATAATATCATATATGTAGATAATTGAATGAACCTTTAATTTTTAATTATCTTTAAATGGAACACATGTTAAAAAAATCTGGCCACCATGAAAAAAATACATATTATCATATACCCAGATTTTGGTTTCTATGATTTTCCCTAGATTTCTTTTTCAACTCAATTCGTATTCCAAGAATACCCTCATTTCATTCTTATTTTTGAAATATGACTTGAAAATCTTAATATTTTATCTATAAAAGTAATAGTTTCATTCTACACTTCAAAAAACTTCCATATAATTAACTATTCAAAATTTCTAGCTATATAAAAGTACATAACCAACATTCCTATGGCATGGAACTCGATAATTTTAATGTTCAAAAACTTCCATCTCAATTCCGATCGAATTCAAAAATATATACAGATCCAAATCATTTAAGAAAATTAATTTTTAGATCGGGTTTTTGTGGGTTTCTCTTTTTTCTTTATACCTAACAAGTTAAGAACTTGATGAATAACAAACCTTTGATGTGTCTTCATCAGCATTATTATTGAAATCCTAATAAATTCATTTTCAACATCAAGAAATACATTTAGTGGAAGTATACTTCAATATTATTCATAACATGATCAGATCATGGATTGAATAATCTTCATGAGGTTTATAATTTTAAATCATAGAATAAGAATTATCATATATATATATATATATTATTAGAATTCAAAAATACTAAAAATGACCTTTATCATCTCGCTTTGATTATCCCTTTCTAATGGAATAAAACCAACTATATTATTTCTTCTCAAGCATATATTAAACGCAAATTTAGGTTTTTTTATTTTTATACAATTATTTAAAAGATCTCAAATCATCCCAAATGATTTTTTTCTTATTCATATTAAATCTATAAAATGTATTTTTTTTCAAAAAAATCCTTAAAAGTTTCTTAAGTGTTGAAATATTTTTTTGTGAACTTCAAATATTATTTTTTACCAAGTATGATGACACAACATACACTAAACCACAAAATTCTTACATTTAATTCATACACTAAGGAATTATAATGTTGAATTTGGTGAAGTCATAAGATCATGGATTATGTTGCGGCTTTAAGCCTTACAATCAATTTTTTTATTAATTTTTTTCATAGTCCAAATTCATACGGTGTGAGGAGACTCGTAATGAAAACATGAAATATTGTGATCATAGTTAATTCATACTATCTAGTAGGTAGTTTCCTTCATTCACGACTTATCAATTTTTCAGTGAACTCCAAAATTCAATTTTTTTGTTGGTGATTTTAGAATGACTTCCATCATCTCTAGGGATTCCATAAACCTCTTTAGATAATCTCAAAACTTCTTCAAAAGATTATTAAAATTATTAAAAAATATTAAAAACTCGTTCAAAATTATTTGAGACTTGTTGGACCATATCAAATACGAAAATAAGAGTATTCCATTGAATATATCTTCTAGTTAAGGTGAAATTCGTATTCAATAAATCATGTGCCATCTTTGACCATATAGGCTTTATCTAGAAGTTTATAAACACTCATTTCAGAAACCAAATTGTTTTTTATTCTTTATATGGTTTCTTCTTATTTTTCTATCTCTCTTTCATGATTTGGAAATGATTTACATATGATATTCACATCTATGCAAATTTTTCCATCCATAGGTTTAGTAAAAAACTATTCTTAGTTCATCAATTTTAATAAAACTATATAAGGAAAGTCTTACACTACTGTAAACTATATATATCCCCATGAATCTATACCCATGGTTTAGAATATCCGTGGGTATAGATTATCTGTCTAAATATATACCCATGTTTTTTTTTAAACTGGGGGTATAACCCTTTAGTTAAGAAAACTCACTTGCAATCATCCTCCCACTCCTCATTCAAAGCCACATCTATCCTCTCCCACCCACCTCAGGAAACCTCATTTCCACCCTCTCCTCCTCCAATGTCATTATCCCCCCTCATTAGGAAACATTTCACCTATCAACCAACTGTTATTCCCCCATTTCTGTAAGTTTTTTGTTTTTATCATTGAGAGGTAAGATTTATTTCCCATCTTTTATTTCTTATCTTGTCTTATCCAGTGACAAGGTGATAATTCTATCATAATTCATCAAGTAAGATTTTATAATGTTATAATTATTCCATTATTGTAAAAAATGGATTTGTTTGTATGAAAAAATGATTCCAGGACATAATTTTTGTATTTGATGTGTTTCCTTAGTTTTTTTTGTAAAATGAAATATTTTTTTAATAATATTTGGTGTTTTCATGAAAAGTAAATTATACCTGCATTAATGTTATTTCAAGACTGTTTATTTTTAATATGTAAAGGGTAGGGTATATTTTGGTATTAAAATAGTTTGAAATGTTATTAAATTGAAATATATTATAATAATAATTTTTTTAATTTTAAATAGTTTCATAATCATGATATAATGGTGTTTTTGAAAAACTTATGTCAGCATTAATCTTTATAAATTTTTTGGTGATTTCCAAAAGTTTATTTTTCATCATTATGGGGATTTATCCCATTACTAGTTGGTTTTAAATCTTTTTCAAAATGTTAATGTTTTGTAATTAAACTAGGTGGGTTATTTTAATTTTTTAAGGGTCTTTCTTCTTTAGTTGTTTAATTCTTGGTATTTATCACTTATATTGTTTTAGAACTCATTGAATAAGGGGGTATATAGTTTTAAAAAGAGTAATTTTTTAAATCCTTTTTATTATATATAATATTGTTTTTATTTAGGGTGAATGACCATGTCGGGTTGATTTCTCATGTTGATTTAACTTAGGCATCCTGGAATGTTCCACTCTGGAGACAAATTACTTGTCTTTATGGTCATTATAACTTCTAGTTTTAGCATTTCCTTATCTAAAAATATAGTTCAATGTGTTATATTTTATTATTTTTCTAGTACCATATATATTTATGTAAATGTGATATCAAGTGAGAATGTATATAGACCATATAGTTCAAGTGTTTTAAACTGTCATCGTAGCCATGATAGTTGGAATGGTGAGGGATGGTTTTCAAATATACTTAAATGTGTGTTAGAGTATTCAAATCACTTCTGTGAGTATACTTTTGTTTTTTATTATGATATTTCTTATTCCTTATTGGGATAGATAGTATATTATTCTGTAATGGTCACTTACATCATGAATTTTGTTTAATTTGGTTTCCTATTTGTGTTCTTCACTTTCAACTACAATATATTTAAAATTTATATTGGAATTCAGATATCACATTAATTTTGGTATACACTTTTGATTGTAATTTAACTTTTTCCATTATAATATAATGTATAGAATCTATATGTTTCATATCAATAAGATTTCATCTATGTTTGAAGAATTTTTGGAAGTTTTTTAAGATTATTCATTTAATAATGCTTCAGATAGAGGTTGTAAAAAGTGTCCATGTTATAGTTGTATTGGAAGACCATGGTTAATATGGGAATAAGTTAGATACCATATAATGAAATGTGGATTTAAAACAAACAATTTTTTTGGTATCATAAGGGATATACGATACAATCTAATATTATTCGTGAACAGAATGGAATAAGTGGTATGAAGAATTTGATATTTGATATGTTTACATTTGTGCATCATCATAATAGAGATAGAATTCCAGTGAAATAATATAATGATGTCAATACACATGAGAAAAATAGTAAAGATGATGACCTTGATAGTGTGAAAAATTTTAATGGATGGTCTGAGAACACCTATATATCAAGAATGTTCTAAAATGAAAAAGTTTGAATTTTTAATGTAGTTATATTATATAAAAACCATGTATGGAATTTTTAATACCTACATTCATTATATTATTACCTTTTCCAAGGACATGCTTCCTAATAGTGTAGACATTTCATCAAATCATTATAAGGCATGGAAGTTAACTAAGAAGCTCTTATTTTCTACTAATAAAATTCACACTTATTTGAAAGATTGTAGTTTATTTTAAGAGGAAACAACTGACCTTAATGGATATAAATAATGTGGTACATCTCTATAGATGTAAAATTTAGATGGAACACCATCTAATGTGCCATATAAAGTCATGTGTAAATTTTCAATGATTCCCAGGCTTCAAAATCTAGTAATGTCTATAGAAATCTCATCGAATATGTGATATCATTATACTAAGAGAATAAAAGTTAATTTTGAGTTGTTTTATCTTGTAGATGGATTATAATTGGGGGTATTTGATGCAAAAAATCCCTATTTTTTATAGAGGTGTATAATTCTAGGTTGGGTCTATCTTGTGATGGGGTTAATCTATTTGGTTAGATGTATACTACTCACAACATGTGGCCAGTTTTAATTCATGTTTATAATCTTCCTCCTTGGATGTGTATCAAAAACCATTTAATTTATTGAGTATTATAATATATAGAAATTATGATCCTAGAAATGATATATACATCTATCTGAATCCTTTAGTAAGATATTTCATGAATATTTGTGATATGAGTGTGCGCACATTTGATACTTCTTCAAAAAAAATATTTCAGATGCGAGATGCCCTTATAGAAACTATAAATGGTTTCCCTCCTAATGAATTGATTTCTAGTTGGACCAAAAATGAAAAACTATCATGTACTATTTTATGAATAATACATGATTGATAAGGCTTAAATATCATTTTCGTTTCAGTTTCATGGGGCATCGACGATTCTTTCCATTGGATCATTAGTACAGGAAGAATCACTAGAGGTTTGATAATATTGTTGACACTGAATAGCCACCTCCACGTATTTTAGGAAATGATGTTCTTAATGAATTGAAATATTTTAGTTTTTCATTAGGTAAAAATAATAATAAATCAAAATAGAGCTAAAATTTTCACACTAAATCCACCTAAAATTTGAAAAGAAAATTATATATTTTTTAGTTTCCAAATTGGTATACCAATTTATTATGTACTTTTTTATATGTAATGGACATTGAGAAAAATATGTTTTAAATGTGATTTATATTCTTCTAAATATCAAAGAGAATACAAAATATGACTTATAATCTCTCCAGGACTTGTTGGATTGAGGTATTAGACCAAAACTCCTTCTTATGTGTATTAGTGAAAACAAATGGATTATTCCTCATGCTTCTTAAGTCATGAAACCTTTAGAGAAAAATAAACTTTTGTATGTATTGGAGAATATCAAGGTTCTAGATGGATATTCTAGCAACATATCTAAACAAGTCAACATAATATATTTGAATCTAAAATCCCTAAAAACTCATTATTATCACATCCTTTTTCATTAATTGATTCCAATAAAAATCCAGAATTTTCTATTTAATAATTTAAGGGTTACTTTGAATTTCCTGTGCCATTTTTGGAGACTATTATGTAAAAAGGTTATCAAAGTATTTCTTGATAAAAATGCATTAATACATATTGTTAATTTTGTGCGAGTTTCAAAAAAAAATCCTCCATCATTTTTCACCTAAATGTTACATTTTACAGTTTATCTTTCAATTAAAACACTTTTTGGGGGACCCATTGATTTTTAGTGGATATATCCTACTGAAATAAATATGTTCACAATTAAATATTATGTCCCGGACAATAATCATCTTGAAGGTTCTATCGTGTGAGGTTATCTATCTTAAGAATATACAAATTTTTATTCTACGTATTTTTCAAATGTAAGAATAATAGATAATCGGCCAATGGTAAGTGAAGATGAGAAGTATGTGGAAATTTATCCCTTGTTTCCATCTCTTCCCCCAAAAAATCAGAATTCCTTGGTCATATACATTGGTTTCATTCAGCCTTGAAGAGCAAGATATGGAACATCACATAGTCTTGTTTAACTATGATTTTTTCGATGTCTATATCAAGTCATTAATTTAAATATTTATATTTTATCTCATATCTTGTCATATCACATACACCTTAAACTTTTATTATCATTTTATATAGGGAGCATAAAAAATTATAAGTAGAGTTCATCGATATTTTTTTTTGAAAAGGAGAGCGGCTTTTCATAGATATGAGTTTCTATTTGGGTTGAAATCAAAGGTATGGCCATTAATCTAAATAAATTAATATATATATATATATATTCATTTAATTGTGTTATTAATAAATATTTTAGGTATTGGGTTTACCTGTTGATTCCATTTCTCAAAAAATAAGAGCTTTGGAATTTGTTCCAAATTCATTGGTTCATGAATCCAAACCATTAATAACAATTGGGTACAAATGTTTCACAAATGATCAAGCAGTGAAAATGATAACACATCATGATAGACTTATGTTAACTTCTATAATAGAATGTTATTTCAGTACATCATTTTTTCAGCCCTGATATGAAAATGTATATTATTATAGACTTGTTGGGAAAATATTGTTAATGTATTAATACTCTTAAGTTCGAGTCACCATAATGAAATGTAAGTGGTTTGATTCAATGACACAACATGAAACATTTATTTATTATTTTTTATTCCTAGTTATTTAAAGGATTCAATTATTGGATACAAATAAACCATACATTTTGTAATCAATGAAAAAATATGTATTTTATATGAAAGATCATCTGAGATCTGATTATGGTGTCATTAATGAAGTAATCCCAAGACATATTTTTCAGGATGGTCTGGATGAAATTGAAACCATTGATTCCCTCTATTGTTGTTGACCAAAATATTTCATTTGATGACTCAAATTTTCCCATTCTGAGAGTTGATGTTGAACCTAAAGTAGTGGTAGGTAATATATTTGATCAACCATATATGTTAACAGTTAATTCATTTTACCTTATCATTGGTTTCTCAAGTGATTATTACGGTAATTACTTTAATTTAGTTTCTTTTTGGAATGATATGTAAGTTTCAATATTATTTGGATTCATTTCATTTAATTTGATTTATTTAAATTTAGAAAACTATGTTTAAAATGGGTTTTTAAAAAATGTATAAAATGGTTTTAAATTACTATTACTATAACATGTTATGACATTGTTTATGAATTATTTTAATTCAAAGTTTTATATATTATTTTTAAAAATAATTTCTAAAAAATTTACATTTCATTTTTATTAAGATTTTGAAAAATACTAAAGAAGTTAAAAAAATCGATTATTTGATTTTGATCGATAGATGTGAGAGTGTGGGTTTCCTCCTCTCCTTCCCTTAGTGAGTATAAAAATTATGATATTTTTCTTATTCAATACATATAATTTCATGTTAATAGAATTTATAATTATTTTAGGTATATGTAGTTTTACCAAAGTAGACTCCTCCTCATCCTAGTAGCATGGGTCCGAGTGGGGATTATTTTAGACCTAGATGGATCACCTATCATACATGTTCCCAGTCATACCCACCAGGGGACACCCCATAAACCCCATGTTTCCATTCTATGCTTGATCCTCCAAGGATGTTCCCACAGATTTCTCCATCATCATTATATTTAGCCTTTTATTCCCATACCATGTCTAGGCCGCATCTTAGGATGGCTCCACCTTTACCATATCCATATCATTTGATGTATTCCCAAAACTACTACCTATATCATTCCATGTCTATGTCACCACCATTTCCTAATATCCATCTTGGACCTAATGACTATGTTCCTTCATCTTTCACACTAGTGCATGAATATCACCAAGAGCATGCCTTGGAACAAAAACATCCTTTAGAGGCTACTGATCTAGGATAGCCAGTTGATCCATCATAGTCTATTGAGGAGATGAAATCATGTTTTTTATAAGAATATAAAATTTTATCACATCATTTTTGTCTTATTATATAATTACACAATTATTATTTACCCCTTTGTCCTAATTATTGGGATATTCTAGTAAGCGGTATGGATGGACCCATATAAGAGAATCCAAAAATTTCAAAACACAAATAACGGTGGATTACAATGAAGAAATTCATATGATAGGTAAAAATTCCAAGCATTGTAGAAGTTTCATGTATACTTTATCCAAGTTCCACGATATCATTATGGTGGAACCAGTCTCAAGGATACATATAGGTAATGACATTAAGGAAAAAGGGTAGATATATGGGTAATAAAATTTGTTAAATTTATATCTATGTTATTTTTATATTTATATGAATGAAAATGTTTGTTGCGTCATTGGTTTAACTTTACTGATGGTGAAGCTACTAAGGTTGCAAACTTGATGGATCTTGTAGAGTTATAGAGATCATATAAGCATGAGTTATATTTTACTTGGAGGAGTAGATTCAGTTCTAATTTTGGGGGTGTACCCATATTCCCCAACATTCCGATAGCCCAATATCAAAAAAATGATCACATATTGGAAGAGTGATGAGATTAGTTTATTCCCAATATTTAATGGTTTTCATATAAAATTTAATTATTATTAACTATATTGTTCTTTTTAGTATTTGTTTGTAAAAAAAGAAAAACAAAATATATTCAATGATGTATCTGCATACATTGGGGCACACTACAAATCACGAGCATGAGAAGTGAAAATAACTTTAATATAAAAAGATATAATATCAAGATTTATATTGTTAATTATTTGGACTTCATGCTGACATTTTGGTTTTATTGTCTTTAATAAATTTAACATAATGATGAAAATACCCCCTTTCAAATGAATTACTGGCATGATGTCCAATTGACCTAAATCCCTAATTTCTTATTGGCTTAAATTCCAAATGTCCAATTATCCTAAAGGTCTAATGGAAAACATTCCTAAAGTTCTAATGGAAAATTGTCTTAAAGGCCTAATTTTCTAATGTACAGTTGTCCAATTGTCTTAAAGGACTAATGGACAATTCGCCTAGATTCCTAATTAAAAATTGGACAATTGGAATAAAGTACTAAAGGTCAATTTTCCAATCAGCCTAAAATTCAGATGAAATTTTTTCCAATTATCCTACTGTCCTAATGGACAATTGGACTAAAGGCCTAATGGATAATTGGACTAATGGCATAATGGACTAACGACATAATGGCCTAATATCCTAATGTCTAATTGGCCTAAAATCCTAATGTCCTTTTGGCCTAATGTTCAATTGGAATAAATGACTAATGGTGAATGTGAAATAAAGCTTAATGGCCAATTGGCCTGAAGGCCTAAGGGCCACTTGGAAAATTGGACTAATTGTGTAATGGCCAGTTACACTAAAGGCCTAATGGACAATTATCCTAAAGTCCTAATGGCCAATTGGCCGAAAGGCCTAATGGTCAATTAGAATAAAGTTCTAAGGGAAAATTGGACTGAAGGCCTAATCACCAATTGGCCTCCAGGCCTAATATAATTTTTTTCAATTGTCCTAATGGCCAAATGGCCAATTTCCCTAAAGGAATAATTTCCAAATATACAATTAGACAATTGTCTTGAAGGCCTAGTGGAAAAATTTCCTAAATGACTAATGAAATAATTTCACAATTGGACTAATGTTCCAATGTCCAACTAGCCTAAAGGAATAATGGTCAATTGGTCAATTGGTCTAAAGACCTAATGGCCAATTGAACAGTTGTCCTAATTAACTAATGGAAAATTGACATAAATTCCTAATGGACTAATGGACAATTGGCATAAATGACTAATGGTCAATTGGAATAAAGTCCTAATAGTCAATTGTCCTAATGGATTAATGGACAATTGGACTAAATTCCAAATGGAAAATTGGCCAATTTGCCTAATGGCCTAACGGCCAATTGACCAATTGGCCTCACAGCCTAATGGAAAGTTGGTCAGTTTGAGAAATAAAAGAATGGTCAATTGGCCTAATAGACCAATGGCCTAATGTAAAATTGTCCTAAAATCCTAATGTCTAATTGGCCTAAAGGCCTAACAGCCAATTGGCCTAATGGCCTAATGTACTAATGGACAATTGGCCAATTTGGCCTAATGGAAAATTAGAAAATTGTCCTAATGGACTAACGACCTCATGTCCAAAAGGATTAATGGTCTAATGGCCAATTGGACAATTAGATTAATGACCATTAGGGAGTTAGCTAATTTTAATTCCTTATGACATAGAAATAAAGTATTTATATTTAAAGATTATTAATTTTTTATAAATACATAATTATAATTACTGAAATTAGGGGCCTTATTTTGATATTATTGAAACCATGCCAAAATTTTTCAGATCATTGATTTGATCAAGGATTAAATATTATTAACTATATTAAATTTAGATTATCTAAATAGTTCATATAATAAATTGAAATATAAAATCTTTAAATTTAATACAAATGTCATATATATATATATAAAATAAAATTCCATATAATGAATAATATGAAGTTAATATTATGAAATGAATATAAAGAATTCATATTCAAGATTATATAATGTTCATAATGTGTAGCTAAAATTTTAAAGTGTTTATGATAAGATTTTATTTATGATTTTTTCATCAATGTTTATCGCTTGTTTAAATTTATGAATTTTTCATTCATTTAAAAGTTGTTTCATTTTATTGTTATTTATGATTAAAAAATATATATTTTAAATATGTGTATACTAATCAATGTCATTTCTAGAAAGTTGTATTGGGAATCAAAAGTCATGTGCCTCAAGTAAAATTATTTTTCTCGAGTATGAATAAAAATGATGGATGTTCAATACATGCACAAACAAAATAAAAGATTGTAATTTTTTTTATTTATATTGAAAATTTATATATGAAATTAATAATTAAATATCTTGTTTATATTTTCTAAAGTGGTCATTCAGAAGCAGTAGAGGCTAAGAAAAAAATTATAGGAGTTCAAAAGAAGTAAATTGATTAATGAACACTTCCTGAAAGCTACCTTAGTTATAATTCAATAAATTTCATAAAAGGTAGACACTTTGATTCATATATTTTATTAATGATCTCTTTAAATGATGGCTGGAGTGATTCCTATGAGGGTCATAGTGGCAGTCGAGCTAATGGTTGTGGTGGTGGCGGTGATGATGATGCTCCAGATGATGTTGTTGGTGATGATCATGTCGTTAATGGTGATGAGGATGTTGGTGATGAGGGAGATATTGATCCCCTAAATTTTTTAATTAGTAGTAAAGAAACATTTGGATGTTGTCTAATGAATTGAATTATTTGTCTCTATGGATGTATATGTATCATATAGTATTGTAAATGGTTCAAAAATTATTAGTACTAATCGGTAAAATTCTAAATATATAATATTTGTATTGTATTGAATGGGTATGGTGTTTTTTATTTTATTTATAGGTTTAGGGGCAGGAAGAGCTACTACCAAATGGTGAAAACTACCTATACCCATGATTTGAAGAACCGTGGGTATACATTTTCTGTTGGGAAAAGCTATACCCACAGTTTTCAAAACCAAGGGTATAGATATATACTCACAATTTGGACAAACCATGGGTATAAAAGAATAATATAAGGCTATACCCACAATTTCTATAGAATATGTGGGTACAGATCTATATTGATGGCTTAAAAATCCATGATTCCTAAAACTGTGGGTATAGTCTATACCCATGGTTTTAGGGGATTTACCCATGGTTTAAAACTTTGGGCATAGGTTATGTTTCTAGTAGTGTTATTAAACTTCAACACTTATAATAGGTATAAATATTATATCATACAATCAGCTGATGATGGGGTCCAAATAATCTATCAATCCAGTTAATCCAATAACCATAGGTCTTCTTATTTCACATTTATTTCTCATAGAAGAAACTACTCTTTCGGGGTTCGATGCTCACTTTTTTACTCGAGACTTCATTGTTAACCTGAACTCACATTATAGGCATAATATTTGATAGAAAATATAATAAACATATCCTATAGCTTAGAAAGTCTCACATTTTATTCATGTTCTCAAAACACATTTATTATCAAAGTTAATGATATTATCTCCCCTGTTTGACAATAAGTGAAAATGGTAATACCCACCCCCCCCACATTTTTAAAAACTTATAGAGGTATTATGTTTTAGTTTATTCTCCCCTTTTAATGGATAATAAAACTTGAGATTTATGGGAATGTGATTCTTTAAATTCTTATCCCTTTTATGATTCATCTAGGAGGATCTCAAAAAACTGTTATAAATTTCAAAAACTCATCTTCTTTACAAATTATATCTTTGTACCAATGGAATATTTTTATACCAACAAAAAAGGAATTCAATAGGAATCATGGATTACCAATTATTAGTGATTATAAGAACTATATAACTATAAAGAATAAATAAAAAACTGGATCACATTTCTCTTAGTAATGTGTCATCAATAAATTAACTATATGACAATGTAGGTAAAACCTTTATAGAAAACAAAGAGTGATAATTTTATTAGACAAGGATGTCCATATTTTCACATGGGATCCCATTTTATCACATTCTAATTTTTGGGCTACTCATATATATTTATAATAAATTTACAAAACCATCACTCACTTAAACAAATACAACAAAACATTTAAATGGCCAGGTCTCCCCTACTTGTTTAGAAAACAACCCCCATTGTAAAAAATATTTATCACTATTTAAATTAGTAATAGATGAATGAAAATAATTTTTTCATCCATCAATGTCATAAAAGTTTCCCAGAAATTCATAATCATGTAGTGTGAGTAATTTATGGTATATTATATTGTTTCTTAAATATCCCCCTTAAGGGATTCTCTATAAACATCTTCACAGCTAATTTATAGCTTTAAAATACTTGTTTAATAGAAAAGGGAATAAAATATATCTCCATATATTCTTTAGTTAGTGAAGTAATGATGAAATAAATATATCCACCCAAATACTCTTATTCTAGAATCTATAAGAAGTCTTTTATTATTTATGCTTGGAAAATAATTCATTTTCTTGATCTATTCAACTCTGGGAATCATAAAATTCTCTCTATATTGAAATTTTTTCTTATATGGAGATGGATTATCAACTTTATAACGTATAATAACTTGAATCTTTCATCTTTCTCCAACCCTCTTGCCTCTTCTAACTAGTCGGGCCATATGATCAAGATATCAATAAGCTCACAAACTTCTTTTCTTATCTGTGTGGTATTTTTCATTATGGTAATTTATTTTGAACTTGATCTCATTGATTTTTTTATATTTCATAAATTAATCTTTTTTTTAATATATTTAATACATTTGATAACACTATCGCATGTATTATTGTACCTTCCACACACTTCATTATTATATTTTTGGTTTCCCTTTTTAGGATGTTTCTTCACTTCTGCACAAGGAGTGCCAACCAAAAATATTATCCTAAAATCTCTCTCTTGTATAGACAATCTTTTTACCTTCATATTGATCACACATATTTTAACATTCATTCCCTTATTGCATTGACCCATGACTTGGAATCTCTTACCACAATAAAATAATATTTTACCATTTGGTTGAATATCCTAATTAGCTTTCCTTTTTAACCTATTGGAAGTTGTTTTCTTCACTGATTTCTCCCTTGAGGTAGAATAAATTTCATTATTTATGTATTTCTTAATGTGGGGTGGTTTTATTTCTTATTTTATAAACCTATGATACCCAGATGGATTATACTATAATTCAACATCGTTTTAACTAATAATATTGAATAAATCACATAAAATTTCAAGGATATGGAATCAGTTATTTATGGATATAGTATGCCTTATATATCATGAATGTTTCACTTCATCATGTTTATTTTTAACTTTATATTTTCTCCCACTATATTGATCAATTATCTTATTTCTAAAAACTAACATATTATGAAATAAATAAATGTACTTTTGTATGTTCCTATAACATAACAAAAATCTACTGATAATATTATTATTTTTCTTGTATGTGTAGTATGTCCTAAAATATCTTGTTGCTTATTTTATGTTGGAACCTCAACTTTTTAGGATCTTTTTGTGGGATGGTTATTCTTGAAAATTCTCACTCATGTATTTGGAATATTATTATTTATTCCCTCATTTTTAAGCTTCTATTTTTGTATAGATTTTTGGTTTTTTCCATCACTTTCAGAAGAGAGGGGTTTAAGAAAATAATACTTATCTACAAAGTGGGTAACCTTTTCCCAAGAGATATAGGTGGATGCTTCTCTATGTGTTCTCAAGGTATTTTTTCCACGATTTTGAGTGCTCATTAAAGCAAGTATTGATTATGAAGTTTCTATGGAAAAAAATTCTCAACATACTGAGAAGTTAAACTTTAATTTTTTACACATTCTTTTATTAGATTTTAATCTCTAGACATTTTATATTGATAGTGTTATTTTCATATTCCACTGATCATCATTTCTTCCCAATAAATATTTCTCATATATGTATTAACAACATTATTTTTTCTTATATCCACTAATACATTATCCGGCTATTTCACTTTCACTGATTTTACTTAATGATGGTTAGACTTGATATCTAAGGAGACTTTGTGAATATTTTCAAATTCAATAACTACCTACTGCACAAACTTTTTAAAAAAGTATTTCTAAAAAATAATTCTTTTAGATTATTTATGAACTAGTGCAACTATTTATTTGTAATGTGTGGAAGGTTATTCCATATCCTCTGAAAGATTTGTGAGAGTACTATTATAAGTCATTTTATTTTTCAATGATTCTTCTCTCACATCAGACTATTTATCTAGATTTGATATTCCATCAATCTGTCACATGATATATGAGAACATATATAAAATAATTTCTTCAAGAACATTTTTTAGTTAATACTAAACATCATAATAAAATTCAATGAGTGACTCATTAAAACCTTATTTATTAAAGTTTTATCTAGATTCACTAGAGTAATTATTATCAATAGATTTATCGAAATACCTTCCAATATGATTACATTTATCTAGTGGATATTCCACTTGTTTCTTAAAATAATACCATTTCATTTTTTCCTATTTTTCTTTTGTCTATTTTTAAAGGTTATCATTAAGACCTATGAATATGTTCAAGTAAAAAATGGAAGTGGTTATTTTATCTGGGGAACTTCATCAGAAACATGAAATATAAACATCATATATTCAATAAAAACCATTCGGATAAATTTTTAGTCCAATAAAATATACCATTTTTCATATATATTTGTTATGATAATCCAAATGATCCAAATAGAGAGAACATAGGATCTAATACCAACTGAGATGCATAATGGACCCTACAGACACACCAGATATATGGACGGTGAATAATGTGTGATAAAATTATTTTATATAAAACTAATTATTACTTTTATAATAACCCATTTCGTATTTGAACCCCAATTTTTGATTAAATAATATATAGATCTTATTATCTTTAACATAATAAGTCACAACCACATGAAATTTTTGTATATAATGAAATATCAGTGTGTTGTGGTTTTATAAGTTTCAAACTTGGTGTGGGAAACATACTCCTTGTTACAGGTAGTAAAAAATCATTCTTATCCTTTCTTTTTATTCTTATTATTCTTCAAGAGATAAAGTTGTCTCAATTTATCCTCTCACAAACTACTATACACTTGATATTTAATTTTTTATTATATTTTATTCCTTAAACCTCTCATGATCTCACAAGTATAAGAAGACAAATTAAACACACCTTTCATTTTAAATGTTCCATAAATAGAATTTGAAGGATTTAAAGTGTAACAAATAGGGATATTGTTATAAGACGTGGTGAATTTTAGTTTAAAACATTTAAACTAATCAATGAACAATACCTCTTAATGTAAAATTATTAGACTCATAGATCATATGATGATCAGAGTGAACAAATCAGAATAAAATTTGATTTGATTATATCAAATTATTTTTTATCGTAATCACATATACACTAATAAAACAAGTAGTATATAAAGAAAAGTATGAAAAAAAATTTATATTACATGCACAGTGAAATATTCTTGTAAATACAACCAATAAAATATCTATTAAAAGTAATAATGACTTAAAAGATGTATTAAAAGAATAAAATGTTTTAACCTTAAGAGAAAAGGTAGCCAATAAAATTGGCTAAATGTATCCACAATTTTATGCTTACTGTTAAGTCTATATTTCCTTGCCAGGAAATCCCCTAATGTGATGATCATAATAATCTATTTCTTACTATCCTTAGAAGAACTAGATCCTAAAAATGATTGTTTATATCTTCCTATCCTTTTAAACCCTCGATCTAATGGATTGGATTTACTATATCTGTAACAACCCGATATTTTATGATAAGTATTCTCTTTAATTTATTTGATGTCATGTGTTTTATGCTACAAAAAGATTATCTTGTGCTATACGCCACACTGTATTAGTATTAAGTATACACAACACTATTCTTAGATTGTGTTACACATAATTTCAAGTTCATTTTATAATAGTCATTCTACGCAACATTGAGGGTATATATATATATATTCAATGTATAAATGAAATATGGTTGGATTTTGTTATACGAAACAACGAAGGATTCTTTCACAACATGAAACCCTGACTTGGCTTGCATTACATGCAATCACGACCTTCCTCGATAGCGTGTGTTGTACGCAATACCAGGTTTTACTAAACAATGATATATTATTATAATATTATTATGAACTAGCTGTTATGAATAGTATTTACTAAATTTTTAATTTTATAAAATTATTATTCATCTTACACATTTTCTAGAACATGGTATAAGAACAAAATAAATATTTCGGGTAAAATAAGTATTTTTCAAAAAATGCAGTTTTGCTGCCTTTTGATGGCGCACCCACATTAAATATAGTTTTTGACATATTTATAAGTTCAATTTGACAAAATAAAATTCTTCTTTGGAATCAAGAAATAAAAATTTACTTTGGATAAATTTTTCATATTATTCTGGTAACTTTCATATTTTGATGAATAGTAAAAACATGCTATATTTTAATTAAAAACAACTTTTTTCATCGCAATAATTTATATGGTTCAATTATAATATTGAATTGTTTTAAAGTATAAATAGAATATATTTTTACCATTTAATATAATTTATGTCATTATCATTGATTTTACAATAAATTCGTAGGTTAAATCAATTCAATCTTTTGCAATGTTTTAAAGAAAAACTCATTTTCTTTCGACAACGAGTTTAATTTTAATTTAATTTATGAAACTTTTGTGTATTGAATTTGGCAAAATAGATTCCATATTTAGAATAAGTGGGTCCAAATTATGTTAATAAGCTACTTTTTATTTTTGGGAATTATGAATAGTTACTACGGTAAATTTTATTTACTATAGTTAAAGGTAAATCGGGTAATTAAGGGTAAATATAATATTATAAAATTACACTAACACGTTCCAAAATTCTATTGTATGGCTAAAAGTAGACCCATATAACCTAAGGGTCGGATTAGATTCATTTAATGGACTTTTTAACATGAAAATAATTTAATTATTATTAAAACCAAAGAAAGTGACAACATGTCACTCTCTTAAATCTTATAAGTATAATAATTTTAATTTATTGATAGACATCTTAAAACTTAGAACATGAATAGACTCCAGAAATATAATAATATTATCTACATCATGATAATTTATTTAGAATTTTTAGGGATTAAATAATTGTCATTAATGGTGATACATTAATGATACAGAAATTATTTATTAAGTGAAAAATAAGTAATATAGTTTTTATTGAAATAATAATACCAATTAAAAGGCCCAAAAACCTGACCAAAACTTATTGGTAGTGTATATCTACACCTTAATCATCCAATGACCTAATATATAACCGTTTGGAGCCTTATAAAAGTGATTATGACACTTATATTATTTTATTTTAAATGATGCCAAAGTTGTCAACTTCATAATTTAATAAATATAACAATTTAAATATTGTGATTTTAAGATGATAAATTCGAGTAAAAGTATTATTGTAAAATTTGATAGATTTATCTTCATCATAGGATTTTAGTTTTAATTTTTATGCAACGAATAAGTATATTAAATAATTATACAAAATTGTTGTAGTAATTATTTTATTAAGAGATAAACCAAATAAATGGTTTTAAAAATAATAAAATAAATATTATATGAACTATTTAATGTGATACACTAATTTCATAGATACATATTACATTTTATTAATTTATTAAATCTTTTAGTTCGAACATATATTCTATATATATTTTATTTAAATTCAAATAATTGAATAGTGTCAAAAATGACACTATTGTTATTTTATAAAAATAACATATTATAAAATTGTTTAAAAATCAAAAAAATATTTAAAAATTATAAATTTAAATTATATAGTCTATAATGTTATAAAGTAACCAATTATGGAAAATTCACAACAAATAAGTAATTATTTTTTCTAATTTAAAATTTATAATTTATTACCACAAATAAACTTAAATAGATTAAATAAGGATAAATCAAAATGATAAGGTTTAAAATAAGATCCAAACATGTATAACTTTGATTTGTTGATCATATTACAACCATATCTCATCTAATCTTCAAATATGGGTCATTTTTGGAGTTTTTTTAAGTGGGGTTAGATTTATTATAAATTAATATTTTTAAGAATTCCAGAGGTGTCCCTCTCATCCCTTATAAAAGGCCACCTCCTCCCTCTCCTCCTCACACCAATTTTAGCCTTCACGCTCGGCCAACCCCTGACCATTTCACTTCCCCACTTCCATAGAAACATCCTAGAGTTCCTGGTCTTCTTCAAAGACCAATTTTAGTGCCCTAAGAGGAGGTCTCAAAGAGGCGCTTCAAAGAAGAGGTAATGTCTGTTACCGATTCTTTCAACTTTATTTCTTCTTCTACTTATTCATTAGTTGTTTAATTATTAATTAATAACATAATTATAAATAATATACTGATATGTTATTATAAGTATGAAACAACCATATTTCACCATCTATCCATCCTATGGAAAACGAAATCACCGCGCGTGCGTACGTACAGAATATCGTCTCCACGCCGTGGTGTAATCTGTTTTTTCACCAACACCTTACATGGATGGGTATAATGGTGTAAAGAATAATTATATATGGTTATTATAACATCATACTTATTCTTATATATTATACCATCCACTCCAATTCTATAATTATGGGAACAATATCATCGCTCGTGCGTACGTACGGACTACCGTCTCCACGACGCGATGAGATTCATTATCCATGATTAAACATACATGAATGATCATAAAGTTTATATAATGAATAATAATGAAATATATGAAATAATAATGCTAATAGATTTATGTATATATATATATGTATGTCATCTATTTAGTTTCATTCGATTCAATAAGGAAACGAAAACAGCATTCATGCGTACGTACGGCCTACCGTCTCCATGAACGGTGTATTTCATTCATTTTATCGATCTATAATATATATGTATATGATGAATATATATTATATATAAATCATGTTTTACATTCTAGAATTATTTAAATCAGGATATAAGTAATAATATCAAGAAATGACAAGTCGAAACACATACGATAAATGGAATGATTTTACCCAAAACACTGCTTTAACATGGAATTTACAAAAGAACGGGTAATATAAAGTCATAAGTGAAACATATATGATATAATAACAATTAATATGACTCTGTAATAAGTCAATGACATTATTTAAATCATTATACAAGATGTTCGGATATGTACAAAGCATATCAGACCTAAGGTAAGGGATAATTTCGCAAATCTCATTTTTATCTAAGATTGCTTATTCATAAGTATTTACTAGGGTTATTTATATAATCCATTTCCATGTTATATAAAAGTGTTTTCATGTATGTTTAAAGTCATTTTTACTCATTTTTTACTTTTACTACATTGTATGTAAGGAATATTTCTTTTGTTTACGTTACGAGGTACTTTTTTGACTTTTTTTGGCAAAAGTATGAGAAGAATGTTTTTTTACTTATACGGCACGAACGGATTTTTACAGTTTTATAAAGACTTACTTTCATGAAGCTTCCTCCAAAATATTTCATGAATACTTTCAACAAAATCCTTTTCTTGTAAAATTTCATGACATTTTGTGAAAAGACAATGATTTTGAAGAAGAAAGGATATTTTCGTCAAGAATTCATTTCAAGTGTTTTATCAAGACCATTTTTCATCTAAGATGACATTATTTCATATGTGTATGTTTCAAGTATAATTTCTCTATGATTTACATGGTTTCACTTTTATTATTATGAAATGATATCCATTACTTTTATATAGATTATGAAATGATGGGATGATGTTTATGAAACCCATTTTATTCTTTGGGTTATGATGAATGTTTTAAGTTTATTTTGTGGCACAAGTAAGAATGATTTCATTATGAGATGGGTGGGACCTATATCTCCATACAATGTATTGGGTAAAGATTTATATCTCATGAGATAGACATGGCTGTAACGGAAAGTTAAACCGGTTCAGTAATACAGGACTGGAACGAGGAGTGAACTCGATTCAGAAAGGGACTTTGTCCACTAAGATGGTCTTGGCAGCAATTCCTTGGCTACTATGGAAATCCTTACATATGATTAATAGTTTCCACAATTAAATGTTTTATTCCCATGCTATTGTATCATTCTTGATGTTTCTTTATGATCTATGCCTTACATACTTCCATGTTTTATGTCATTTTTCAAGCTTTTGATGTTTAAACATTATGTTCGTGCTTTTAAGCTCAAATGTATATGGTATGTTTTATTTTATCCATGCTTACCATTACTGAGCATTTGAGCTCACCCTTTTTATGTTTTTTTCCCCAGGATATAAAGAAAGGTTTTAGGTAAGAAAAAAAAAGGGGGAAGATCTTTATGGGAGATGTTGAAGATCTTTCACCACGATTAGAAGATTACGTTCCAAGTTTTCAAAGACACTAAACTATTACGGTCCTTGTGTGTCTGTTTTTGTTATGTATTAAGTATTCTGCTAAAGTAATGTAATGTCCATGTACATCAAGATTTGGGTCTCTACAGTTGGTATCAGAGAAAAGGTTTAGTCAACCTTTGGAAACTAGGATGCGAAAACGTTAGTGAAATCCCTAGAGATATTTCTAAGGTATGTCTTGGGATGTCCCTAAGGTTAAGTGTACATATAGGATATAGTCCTAGAACTACGCTAACAATCTTAGAATTAAACTTAAGATGTTAGATGTCGAAGGTACTCCCCCTTGATTATGTTATTTTTCTTGTATGATTTTTTCCTCTCACAGAATTCTTTTTGTGTTTTAGTCAATGGAGGGAACCATAAGGAATCCGGTTAACATTGAATCCAATGGGAAAATTGGTGACTATGAGCAACAAAATTGCGTAATGCCTAGAGAGAAAGATAGTGTGATTATGCCGAATCAGTCATCGCGATATATGATTAACAAGGTAAAATTTAGTGGTATGCCTAATTCATCAAATAAGATGAAGATAGACTTTTATGCATGTTCGCATGTTGAGGAGCATAAATAAAGGAAGATTGAGATTTCTAAAGAAGGGAATAAAAACCCTGAGGAATACCTCAAATGGAGGGACAGATGTTATCTGTGTGGAGAAAAGGGTCACAGAGTGACAGACTCTTATGGAGTTCAATGTCTTATTTGTGGAGAACATGTGCATTACCCAACTCAATGCCCTGACCTAAAAAGTTACTTCTAAATCAAGGAAGGACTTATTCCAGGACAATCATTGAAGAGGATGGATTAAAGTTTTTATGTATTGGTATTCAAGAATAATGTTGTTGAGGTACTTTTATGGTGTATTAGAATATTTTGTTGTATTAGTCTATTGTGGTTTTCAATAATTTTATGGTACCGGTAACCCTGAAAAATGATTCAAATATTTTTGAAAGCAGATGATATGCACATAATGAAGGGATATGGAGAAAATGAAATGTTTGACAGTATTCATGAGCTCATGATTGATATAAGGACTAAGTATATATAATTTTGAGGATTTTGGTATGTAGAAAGAGTTAACTTTTGATAGCACTCATGTTTTCACTATGATTCAATGGGTATTCATTTTTAAAGAGATTACATTAGTATGGTATTCACATGACTGGAATGTGACCAACAAGATATATGAGGGATAAATGATGGTATTCTCGTGCTTGTTATATGACCTTTTTAGTAATCGTTCTCTTTATACAATGAGTTTGGAAAGAAGTATTTTGGATAAGCCTAAAGATTGGAATGGATTATGTTGGACATAAGTTAGTATTGTTTATGGATATAACTTTTTTCGATATTATTGATGGGATGTTATAGCAATGTAGTTTTAGAAAAAGGAGAACCTACAGGATGCGCGACAGCCCATCGTGTCAGACAAGGCTGTGGGAATCGAACCCACAACCGAAGTGCGACTAGCCTTTATCGCCTACCACTGGCCTACAGGATGTCACTATTTAGTAGAAACTAGTTTTATTATATTAACACTACTGGAAAAATACCCTATACCAATGGTTTGGAACCGTCGGTATAGGCCCTCAAACCGTTGGTATAGGCTATACCAACGGTTTGGAGGACCGTTGGCAAGTAAGTCATGACAATAGGTCTATACAAATGGTTTTGGGAAAACCATTGGTATAGACCTATACCAACGGTTTTGAAAACGGTTGGTATAAGTAATATGAAAACCTATACCAACGGTTCTCAAAAACGTTGGTATATGTATTTCAAAAAAAAAACATTCGGTGGGATTTGATCCCAGGACCTCTAGTTTATAATTGAATGACTTAACCACTAACCTAACATGACTTTTGTGAACATAATTTCATAAATATATATATGTATTGTTATAATAATTTTAGATTTTGATTTATATAATGTTCTCGGTAAGAAGATTCGATTAAAAATCGAAGGACCTATACCAACAGATCTCAAAACCGTTGGTATAGACCTATACCAACGGTTTTGAGAACCGTTGGTATAGGTCCTTGGATTTTAGGACCTATACCAACAGTTTGTCCAAAACTGTTGGTATAGGTCCTATAGGTCCCCCCCTATACCAACAGTTTGTCCAAAACCGTTGGTATAGGTCCATATAAGTGACCTATACCAACGGTTTTGGCCAAACCGTTGGTATAGGTCCAAATTAATGAACTATACCAACGGTTTGGCCAAAACCGTTGGTAAAAGTCATATTTCCAGTAGTGTAAGCAGTATGATATATGAAGTATAAGTCCATTTTAGGAACCATATATGATTAATCTCACCATAGATGTACTTATGTATATTTGATAACTTTTTCTAACCATTTATTTGAAACAGATGGAATAACCCATCATTCTATCACATGATCTGTTAACACTTCACGAATAACAAATTCAACTTCATTTCTTTAAGATATGAAGTGGAAATTGTTCAAAGCACAAACAACAGTAAGATTGTACCAAAATCAAGAAAGTATTTCTTCTAATTCAAAATTTTCAACTTTAGGGAAATGATATTGAAAACCAAAAATGGTGTCCTAGTTCTCTTATATCCGATGAATTAGATGGTACCTTAGATCATCACAAATTTATGGATTTGTGATTGATGGCTTTTTCATAGCCATGTTCTCTACCACTCTCCATCAGAACGTGATGGTTAGATTTTTCTTCCATATCCATATTTTCACCTATGTTCTCCTATATGGAAACCCAGTGATGAGTTACTTTGGGTAATCGTTATGTTTCATACTTCTGTTTTTAAAATTAAGTTACAGTATTCCTTTTGACGATGTGGGATTCTATGAATAGTAAACGATTTATAACCCCGACGAATTTCAAGGGCGAAATTCATTTTAAGGGGGGTAGAATGTAACAACCCGATATTTTATGATATGTATTATCTTTAATTTATTTTATGTCATGTGTTTTATGCTATAACAATATTATCTGGTGCTATACACCACACTGTATTAGCTTGAAGTATACACAACACTATTCTTAGATTGTGTTACACATAATTTCAAGTTCATTTTATAATAGTCATTCTACGCAACATTGAGGGTATATATATATATATATAAATATATATATATTCAATGTATAAATTAAATATGGTTGGATTCTGTTATACGAAACAATGAAGCATTATTTCACAACACACAACCCTGACTTGGCTTGCATTACACACAATCACGACCTTCCTCGATAGCGTGTGTTGTACGAAATACCAGGTTTTACTAAACAACGATATATTATTATAATATTATTATGAACTAGCTGTTATGAATAGTATTAACTAAATTTTGAATGTTATAACATTATTATTCATCTTACACATTTTCTCAAACATGGTATAAGAACAAAATAAATTTTTCGGGTAAAATAAGTATTTTTCAAAAAATGTAGTTTTGCCGCCTTTTGATGGCGCACCCACTTTAAATATATTTTTTGACATGTTTATAAGTTCAATTTGACAAAATAAAATTATTATTTGGAATCAAGAAACAAAAATTTACTTTGGATAAATTTTTCATATTATTCTGTTAACTTTCATATTTTGATGAATAGTAAAAACACGCTATATTTTAATTAAAAAAAACTTTTTTCATCGCAATAATTTATATGGTTAAATTATAATATTTAATTTTTTTAAAGTATAAATAGAATATATTTTTACCATTTAATATAATGTATGTCATTAGCATTGATTTTGCATTAAATTCGTAGGTTAAATCAATTCAATCTTTTGCAATGTTTTAAAGAAAAACCCATTTTCTTTCGACAACGGCATTAATTTTAATTTAATTTATGCAACTTTTGTGTATTGAATTTGGAAAAATGGATTCCATATTTGGAATCAGTGGGTACAAATTATGTTAATAAGATACTTTTTATTTTTGGGAATTATGAATAGTAACTATGGTAAATTTTATTTACCATAGTTAAAGGTAAATCGGGTAATTAAGGGTAAATATAATATTATAAAATTACACTAACACATGTAAAAATTCTATTGGATGTCTAAAAGTAGACCCATATAACCTAAGGGTCGGATTAGATTCATTTTATGGACTTTTGACCATGAAAATAATTTAATTATTATTAAAACCAAAGAAAGTGATAACATGTCACTCTCTTAAATCTTATAAGTATAATAATTTTAATTTAGTGATATACATAATAAAACTTCGAACATGAATAGTCTCCAGAAATATAATAAAATTATCTACATCATGATAATTTATTTAGAATTTTTAGGGATTAAATAATTGTCATTAATGGTGATACATTAATGATACAGAAATTATTTATTAAGTGAAAAATAAGTAATATAGTTTTTATTGAAATAATAATACCCATTAAAATGCCCACAAACCTGACCAAAACTTATTGGCAGTGTATATCTACACCTTAATCATCCAATTACCTAATATATAACCATTTGGAGCCTTATAAAAGTGATTATGACACTTATATTATTTTATTTTAAATGATGCCAAAGTTGTCACCTTCAAAATTTAATAAATATAACAATTTAAATATTGGGATTTTAAGATGATAAATTCGAGTAAAAGTATTATTGTGAAATTTAATAGATTTATATTAATCATAGGATTTTATTTTTAATTTTTATGCAACAAATCAGTATATTAAATAATTATAAACAAATGTTGTAGTAATTATTTCATTAAGAGATAAACCAAATAAATGGTTTTAAAAATAATAAAATAAATATTATATGAAATATTTAATGTTATCCACTAATTTTATAGATACATATGACATTTTATAAATCTATTAAAGCTTCTAGTTCGAACATATATTCTGTATATATTTTATTTATATTCAAATAATTGAATAGTGTCAAAATTGACACTATTGTTATTTTATAAAAATAACATATTATAAAATTGTTTAAAAATCACAAAAATATTTAAAAATTATAAATTTATATTTATATGGTCTATAATGTTATAAAGTAACCAATTATGTAAAATTCACAACAAATAAGTAATTATTTGTTATAATTTAAAATTTATAATTTATTACCACAAATAAACTTAAATAGATTAAATAAGGATAAATCAAAATGATAAGGTTTAAAATAAGATCTAAACATGTCTAACTTTGATTGGTTGATGATATTACAACCCTATATCATCTAATCTTCGAATATGAGTAATTTTTGGAGTTTTTTTAAGTGGGGTTAGATTTATTATAAATTAATATTTTTAAGAATTCCAAAGGTGCCCCTCTCTTCCCTTATAAAAGGGAACCTCCTCCCTCTCCTCCTCACACCAATTTTAGCCTTCAAGCTCGGCCAACCCCTGCCCATTTTACTTTCCCACTTCCATAGAAACATCCTATAGGTCCTGGTAGTCTTCAAAGACCAATTTTAGTGCCCTAAGAGGAGGTCTCAAAGAGGCGCTTCAAAGAAGAGGTAATGTCCGTTACCGATTCTTTCGACTTTATTTCTTCTTCTACTTCTTCTTCTTTAGTTGTTTCATTATGAAGTAATAACATCATTATCACTAATATATTGATATCTTATTATAAGTATGAAACAACCCTATTTCACCATCTATCCATCCTACAGAAAACGAAATCACCGCGCGTGCGTACGTACGGAATACCGTCTCCACGCCGTGGTGTAATCTGTTTTTCCACCAACACCTTACATAGATGGGTATAATGGTGTAAAGAATAATTATATATGGTTATTATAACATCATACTGATTCTGATATATTATATTATCCACTCCAATTCTATAATTATGGGAACGATATCATCGCTCGTGCGTACGTACAGACTACCGTCTCCACGACGCGATGAGATTCATTCTCCATGATTAACCATACATGAATGATCATAAAGTTTATATAATGAATAATAATGAAAAATATGAAATAATAATTATAATATATTTATGTATATATATATATATGTATTCCATCTATTTAGTTTCATTCAATTCAATAAGGAAACGAAAACAGTATTCATGCGTACGTATGGCCTACCGTCTCCATGAACGGTGTATTTCATTCATTTTATCGATCTATAATATATATGTATATGATGAATATATATTATATATAAATCATGTTTTATATTCTGGAATTATGTAAATCATGATATAAGTAATAATATCAAGAAATGAAAAGTCGAAACACATACGATAAATGGAATGATTTTACCCAAAACACTGCTTTAACATGGAATTTACAAAAGAACGGGTAATATAAAGTCATAATTGAAACATATATGATATCATAACAATGAATATGACTCTTTAATAAGTCAATTAAATTATTTAAATCATTATACAGGAGGTTCAGATACATACGAAGCATATCGGACCTAAGGTAAGGGATAATTTCGCAAATCTCATTTTTATCTAAGATTGCTTATTCGTAAGTATTTACTGGGGTTATTTCTATCATCCATGTACATGTTTTATAAAAGTGTTTTCATGTATGTTTAAAGTCATTTTTACCAATTTTTGACTTTTACTACATGGTATGTAAGGAATATTTCTTTTGTTTACGTTACAAGGTACTTTTTTGACTTTTTTGGCAAAAGTATGAGAAGAATGTTTTTTTACTTATACGGCATGAACAGATTTTTACGGTTTTATAAAGACTTACTTTCATGAATCTTACTCCAAAAGATTTCATGAATAATTTCAACAAAATCCTTTTCTTTTAAAATTTCATGACATTTTGTGAAAAGAGAATGATTTTGAAGAAGAAAGGATATTTTCGTCAAGAATTCATTTCAAGTGTTTTATCAAGACCATTTTTCATCTAAGATGACATTATCTCATATGTGTATGTTTCAAGTATAATGTCTCTATGATTTACATGGTTTCACTTTTATTATTATGAAATGATATCTATTACTTTTATATGGATTATGAAATGATGGGATGATGTTTATGAAGCCCATTTTATTCTTTGGGTTATGATGAATTTTTTAAGTTTATTTTGTGGCACAAGTAAGAATGATTTCATTATGAGATGGGTGGGACCTATATCTCCCTCCAATGCATTCGGTAAAGATTTATATCTCATGAGATAGACATGGCTGGAATGGCAAGTTAAACCGGTTCAGTAATACAGGACTGGAACGAGGAGTGAACTCGATTCAGAAAGGGACTTTGTCCACTAAGATGGTCTTGGAAGTAATGCCTTGGCAACTATGGAAATCATTACATGTGATTAATGGTTTCCACAATTACATGTTTTATTCCCATGCTATTTTATCATTCTTAATGTTTCTTTATGATCTATTCCTTACGTACTTCCATGTTTTACGTCATTTTTCAAGATTTTGATGTTTAAACATTATGTTCCTGTTTTTAAGTTCAAATGTATATGGTATGTTTTATTTTATCCATTCTTACCATTATTGAGCATTTGAGCTCACCCTTTTTATGTTTTCTTTTCCCCAGGATATAAAGAAAGGTTTTAGGTAAGAAAAAAAGGGGAAGATCGTTATGGGAGATGTTGAAGATCTTTCACCATGATTAGAAGATTACATTCTAAGTTTCCAAAGACACTAAATTATTACGGTCCTTGTGTATCTGTTTTTGTTATGTATTAAGTATTCCGCTAAATTAATGTAATGTCCATGTATGTCACGCTTTGGGTCTCTACAATATCCCTATCCCCGAAATCCCTAAATATTAACAATGATCGAATATAGAATAAAATTGTAAAAGATAAAATAGGAAACATCCACAAAAAGTATTCCTTAGAACAAAAAATATCTAAAGTATTACAATGACTTAGAATGAGAATATCATGCAGATAAAACTTTATAAGACTTGATTTGAAAAAATGGATCAACTAAAAACTCTTCTAATAACCTTCTATTTATAGGTGAAGCTCCAACAGTCATATTTTTTTAGTTTGTTATAATGGGCTCGGACATCCAGCGGTTGATATCTCATAACATTTTTGCACAACTGAATACGAGACGTCATTTTTTTAGAACCATTACAATGATTAATAGTTTTTATTTTAATAAAAACAACACTATATATTCTGACTAAAAACTTTGGATAGTCTAATGGACTTAATTATAAATTTTCAATATGGTAATCCTTATGAGGATCAATATGATGTATCGGTACCATAATTAGTTCAATTTTCATGAATTTTATCATTACGATGTATAAAAAAAGTCTAACCACTAATCTAAATAAAGGTAAGTTCAGTTAATCAGACACATAATTGATCCAGTGGATCGTATTGATGAATGATAGATTTGTAATCATAATATATTATAAATTTTTATATGTATGGCAAAAGAAATATTTTTTACAGAAACATACTTAAATAATCCAGACATAAAAAGTTAGGGAATATATTTTTGGAAAGGTTTTTGTGATTTCCAAAACTAAAGGAATGTAAAATTAAGTAGTAAAACTTTTGACTCAATGATCCCCCCATTTTGGAAAGAAAAAAACAACACTTAAATGAGAAATAATAATTTTTTAATAAATTTGAAGATATGTATTTCTTATGAATCTCTATGACTTTATAAATAATTCAAGATATGATGAAAATTATTCAAACATCCCCACCCCCTTTGAATAAATCTCCCCTTGTATAAAATATTCTCCCCCCAAAGTATAACAAATCCCCATTTATAAAACTTCCCCCCTTGTGATTTTCACAAATGAATGTTAAAGAATCCAAATTTTCATGAAATGTTAGAGGATAAATAACCTACGAAATAATTCTAGCATACTAAATATTCATACAATAATAAAATTAAATAATATATATCCAATCATAATTGGAAAACATTCAAGCACAATGGTTTTGGATGAAAATTATTTCATAAAAAAAACCATTAAATTTTGTTACAAAATATACATCATGTGTTCAAATAAAAAATTTAATCATTCTTCATATTTTCATTCACTAAAGCCTTCATCCTTTTGAACTCGTGTTGATCCATCTCATTCTTGACGATCTTTTCTTCTAGAAACTCCAACTTTTGAAATTCCCTCTTTAATATTTCAAACTATTCATAATAATTTTCAGTCCATTCATAAAGAAAATTTTGTATTTACTCGATCTAAGAAAAGTAATATCCACCTCCAAATTCCGAACATTTTTGTTTGAAGACTTTTATATCCTCTGTATGATCATCAGTTGTATTGCTTAATTTTAAGATGAAAATAACTCTTTCGGAAACATATGAGGATAACATGTTGAAGTAATCTATTGTTTCTAACAAAAGTTACATTAATTCAAAAAATTCATCATCATGTTCATGAATATCCCTATCCATTTGGTTGGACTACATCACTATATGATTGTATAATGACTTTTTTTCCTTAAAATTTTATTTAAATACCTTCAAATTAGACTAAATCATGATCACTAATTTACTCAATATTTTTAGTGATTCTAATTTTTCATTCAAATATTCATGAATCATCTTAAATATTACCTCTATATTGGGAAAATAAGAAATATGATCACATAACCTTTTTAAGGTAAGTAAAATATTATCAAAAACAATTTAATAAACCATGGATTCTGATTTTAATTGATCAAAATTTTGTTGAGTAGGGTTTGGTCAGCTTGTTATGATATCAAATGATTTTCCTTTCTTTTAAACATCCTTTGAAACTGTATTTAGAACTTTCTATGGGAAATTTTTTTCCTCTGAAATATTCACAATATCAAGATCTATATCTAATTCCCCCATGTTATTTATATTTTATTATATTATTGGTCTAGTTCTTAATCCTCAAAGGATTACTCATATTATTTTTTAGATGAACATTTTTCTGTGAAATAAATTTATGAGTTTTCAAACTTACCATATTTTTAATGTAAAGGTGTTGAGGAAGATGAAGAATCCAATGATTTATTTTCCTTCTAATATTTATCAATTTGAGTCTTTTCCTTTTGTAAATTTTTCTCTTATTAATATTATTATTCCTCTACTTATTCTTAAAATTATTATTCTACTTATTCTTCAACCTATTCTTCAATTTCTTCTTGAACTTTGTATTCTTCTCCTTCTCCGACTTCTTCTTCAATATATTCTTCTAATTTTATTATTGTTCTTAAGGATCCCTTCCCATATGATTTTTAAACCTACTCTTTATTAGGTAAGGTAGGATCAGATTCATCAATAACTAATTTCGCTTTTCCCTTATCAACAATAGAAGGTGCTACTGGTGTTTCTTCAAAAATAGGTCCATCTTCAATAATTTCTTGATTATTAAGATAAATTGGAAGAACTGTATTTTCAAAATAATTTTCAACACCTTTTAATTGTATTTCAACAATTCCTAATTTTGTATGTATTTTCCTTTTCTTCTTTATTTATTCTTCTTCTTCTAACTATTCTGTTTCTCAAATTTTAAACTCCAAAACCTCATATGGATCAAGAAAAAAATATGTAACCCCCAATTTCATTTTTACATTATGTAACATAATTTTCTTGAATTCTTCATCATAAATTATCTTTTCTTTATTTTTTAAAGATGTGGAAGATTGATACTTTCTCTTCATTTTACCTTCTTTATATTTCTGTGAAGGTTGAGTTCAAAACCTGTCCTCGAGACCTGTGTCGTGACTACCCCAAGCCCACCTTCCATAGGTCAGGGGCTGGAGACTAGAACCAAAGGAGAAAATCCCAATATAAGGGAAGGAATTGCCTTTATGTAAGAAATCAAACACCACAGAGTATGCAAGAAGAAGTAAACACTAAGTAAACTGGGTACAATAGTAAGTGTTGGAAAGTAAATGGGCCAGTATACAAACCCAACTGAAAGTAAAGTACAACTGAAAAGAGAGTACAACAGCAGAAAAGTAAAGCAGCAACACCGAGCCATCCTCTGGAAATCCCACCTGAAGGGTGGGTACAGATAGTATCCTCAGCTCCTTGGCTCCAACCGTCCGCTCCGTGTACGTCTCGTCTAGTGATCCACCTCCAGGTACCGCCCAGATCCACGAGCTCCTACCTCGATCAGCGATGTCCGTCATCTATATCCAACACAACGTAGTGCAGGAATATCCCATGCAGGGGTGATTATACGCTACTCAGTAGGGACCCCAAGATCCCCGAAGGTCTCCCAGAATCCACAAAGGATAAACTACAAAGGAATGATACAATCACGAAGTAACAACCAACTCTACTTAGGTATATGCACATACATATACCTAAGTCATCAATTCCAGTTCGTCTCCAACATCTGAGCCTAAGTTCGATCTAGTCCACAAAGGATAGCACAATCTAATCCACACAAGATAACACAACCCAATTCACACAGGATAACAAAACAATCATATCGAAGATAATGATTGGATGTCAAGACTCATCTCACATAGGTATATTTCTTCGTAAGATGATAGAGATGATCAGATGTAGCTACTGATTCATCTAAGCTTTCGGACCCAAAAAGGATACAAGACCAGCTAAGCTGTCGGACCCACAAAGGATACAAGACCTGCTACTCTGCCGGACCCACGAAGGATACAAGTACAGAGTCAATTACTACCGGACCCACATAGGATACAAGAACTGTAGTCAAGTATGACCGGACCCACATAGGATACAAGAACAGTATTCATCGTCGTCGAACCCACGGAGGATTCCAGTACGGTCGTCGTCGTTTCCGAACCCACGGAGGATCCCAGTACAGTCGTCATTGTCGTCGTAGTCGCAACCAACTCTAAGCTTCTCGCACACAGCAAGCCCGATTTCGGGAGGGTCCTCTCCACGATCCAAGGGGGTTCGATATATCAACTGACTTGTAGTCTGGAGTTGATGTATCCCAAAGTTCTGTCTCGTCAAAAGGAACTCAGCGTGACAGACGGCGCGCCAATCGGGCGCTCGGTCTGAGAGTTATTGGCTTTTTTGTCCCAGGGGCCCGGTTGGTTTTTAAGTCGAAACCAACCCGACCATACTCCAACTGCGTCCAAACCTCGAGTAGAGTAATCCGAAAGAAGCTTCTCGCTAAGAGGAATCCGACAAAATCGACGGCACGTCAATCGGACATCCGGAGCTCAAGTTATAAGCAATTCCGTTCTGAGGGCCCGGTTGGTTTTGTGTTCGAACCAACCTATCCATACCCAAAGTTCTCCAAAACCTTGAGTTTAATATACCTAAAATACCGCCTCAATCCAAGTATCGTTAAGAAACTGACGGTGCATCGATCGGAGGTCCGTAGCCCAAGTTATGGGCGTTTAAACGAACCCGTCTGGTTTTAGGGGGGTTTGGGCCCGGACCGACCCGGCCAAAAACCCCCTGGGTCGGCCCGAACCGGGGCGACCTGACCAGGGTCCGGTTCTGGCCCGCTTGGGCGTGGCCCAGAACGGCCCGCATATCCAGCAGCTCGGCCTTCGGCCGAGCGGAGTGCGGAGGGGGGGGTGCTTCCCCCTTTGATTGATGAAACGACGGACCCGCGGGGGTCCGCCCTTGCTGCACTGGCCGGGGGTTCAAACCCCCGGTTTCTTCGGGTAATGGCCAGACATTAAGGTAGGTCGGTGTTGCTGCCGCGGGACCAGCCTGTCCCACCTCTCTGTCCACCGGCGGCCGGCTGAGTCCGACCACCTCCCTGGTGAATCGTCGTGGCCCTTGGCCGCGGCTCTTGCAGTCCGGCGCGGCGCGACGGCGCCGTTCCCCTCCTCCGCGACCCTCCTTGATGCTCTAGTGTGCCGTGACGGCGTCGCGCCCCTCCTCCGTGGCCTGACTCCGGTCACGGCCTCTTTCGGTCTCAACGGCGCGGCACAATGGCGCCGCGCTCCTTCGTCGCGGCCCGCACTGGTCGTGGTTCCTTCGTTTCCGTGTGGTGCAACGGCACCACGTCGCCTCCATTCCAAACCATAACGAAGTAAAAAAACAAAGGGGAGGAGGTTTGGCCATGTGTGTGTGCTCCAGCCTCCTCCCATTAATTAAATAAGAAGCGGATAATTATTTAACAAATAATTCCATAATTAATCACAAACGTAAAAACAAACCCCTACCTCGAAGAAGAAGTTGTTAAACGATGATCGTCGCGGGAAAATGGCGTCGCGAGGTGAAGCTCCATATATGTTGATGGAGAACGTCCAAGGAGGAGCGGCGTATCCCTTCATTTGACGCGGGAATAAGAATGAAGGAAGGCATTTCGTCGTTCTTTGGGAAAGTTGTCACACACCGGTTGTGGAGAGGAGAAGAGACGGCATGTCGATCTCTCCTTGTGGTGACGTCGTTCTTCATCAAAGTCTTGGCATTCTTCCCGAATAAGAAGAAGTTATTCAGAGTATAGAACTCTCCCTCTCAAATCTCCACACAACACATCAACCAAAAATAAAATAAGGCTTTGTCTTATTCTATTTACACATGCCAACATTTTTAAAATTCGAAAACGAATTCACCCCATTAATTACATCTTGTTTTTTCAAAATTAATGGGTGTAAGTTGGCATCATTTAAAGTGGAAGTGCAGTTAGGGGAAATGAACGGGTGGGGTTTGTGTGGGCCCCACCTACTAATATCATATCAAGAGGATTTAGGTTCAATTGGGTCCCACTCAACTCCCTCACATGGGGTTAAACCACTTGGATGTGAAATAGAAATTGTGACACAATTTTTATTTCACTTTAAACTTAATCCATATTTTTTTAACAACTCTTCCTGAGAAAACGCAACTCCAGAAAAGGTCTTCCAAAGAAATTACCAGTGATGCGGTTTCAGCGATGCCCTCATATTTCGATTCCGAGCACCGGTTCAAAAGTTAGGAAAACCCGCTCATTCATTCACTTAACATACGCGAGCTAAACTTCGGAAATTGATTACGGGCACACCGGGCCTCGGAATCAGGTGCCTTCAGAAACTGCATACTCGTAAAATCCCAAAGAATTTAAGAAAAAAATTTCCATGAAATTTACGGGTCTTTACATTACTCCCACCTCAGGGATTTACGTCCCCGTAAAGATACATCACAAACTAGGGGAAAAATGAGGGTACTGAGCACGCATCTGAGCCTCCCTCTCCCAAGTGCTCTCCTGGAGGTTCCCTTGTTGCCACCTGATGCGCACTAGAGGAATTGACCGCACACATAGGACCCGCTCCTGTCGATCCTCGATCTCCACTGGGACCTCTGCAAAAGTTTCCCCGTCATCAATGTCCAGCTCCCCATGGTCGATGATATGCATCGGGTCATGCACGTATCTCCTCAGCTGAGATAAGTGGAAGACGTCGTGCACCTGGTGCAATTGAGGTGGTAGAGCCAGGCGATAAGCCACCTTGCCTATCCTACTGAGAACCTGGAATAGTCCGATGAAGCGCAGAGATAACTTGTCGCCCCGGCCAAATCTCTGTAATCCACATCGAGGTGAGACACGCAAGAAAACCTGGACTCCATCCTTGAACTCTAGTGGTCTCCACATCCTATCATAATAAGACTTTTGTCGGCTCTAAGTTGTCCTCATCTGCTCCAAGATGACCTGGACCTTCTCTGTTGTGTCCTGGACCATCTCTGGTCCCACAAGTGATGACTCCCCAGGGTCTGTCCATCATAGAGGTGACCTACAAGGTCGGTCGTACAATGCCTCGTATGGTGCCATCCCGATGGTGGAGTGGTAGATGTTGTTGTATGAAAACTCCACCAAGGTTAGGTGTTCCTCCCAGCTGCGACCAAATTCGAGGACACATGCATGGAGCATGTCCTCGAGAGTTTGAATGGTCCTCTCTGTCTGTCCATCCGTCTGAGGGTGAAAGGCGGTGCTCAGGCGTAGCTGCACCTGAATACCTCCTGCAACCCCTTCCAAAGCTAGGAAGTAAAGCGATCATCTCGATCAGAGACGATAGATGATGGCACACCATGAATCCGTGTGATCTTCTGAATGTAGAGGTGTCCCAAGCTCTCCACTGAGCCCTGCTCTCTGATGGGTAAGAAGTGGGCCGACTTGGTGAGTCGGTCGACGATCACCCAAATGGAGTCGTGTCTTCTGGAAGTATATGGAAGTCCATTCATGAAATCCATAGATATACCATCCCACTTCCACTCCGGGACCTCCAAGGGATGTACCAAGCCTGCTAGTACCTGGTGCTCCGCCTTCACCTGCTGGCAGGTGAGGCATCGAGAAACAAACTCTGCCACAACCTTCTTCATCCCCAACCACCAAAGCTTTCATATGAGATCTTGGTAAATCTTCGCTACCCCTGTATGTACCGCCAAAGGGGAAGTTTGAAACTCTCTCAGCACCTCCTCCTGTAAAATAGCTGGTACGGTGGTACGTCCTCTAAAAAGGAAGAAGTTATCTACTCCTATAGAGAATCCATTAGGTGTCTGTCCTATGGAAAACAGTGCACGCCGCATCTCACAATCAACGTCCCCACACTATGCCTCTCTGACCTACTGAAGAAGTGGAGGTATGACTATGAGCGACTGAAGGAAGGCTTCCCCATCTCTATCCACGAAGGATATCTGTAAAGCGGCTAGCTGCTCTATCGCCTCCCCAAGTAGCTGAATTCCTGTCCTCCTGCTGAGATCATCAGCTACTACGTTCCCCTTTCCAGGAGTATAGACCATATCAAAGTCATAGTCCTGGAGGAACTCGATCCATAGTCACTGTCTCAGGTTCAGGTCCTTCTGCAAGAAGATGTACCTGAGACTCTGGTGGTCATAAAAGACTATAAAGCACTCTCCCATCGGATAGTGCCACCACATCTTCAAAGCGAAGACCATTGCTACTAACTCCAGGTCATGGGTAGTGTAGTTCTGCTCGTGATGCCTCAACTGTCATGATCCATAGACGATCACTACCCACTCCTGCATCATGACACACCTGAGTCTGGTCCCTGATGCATTGCAGTAGACTATGTACCCTACTCCCTCCTCTGGTATCCTCAAGATGGGTTCACTGGTCAATCTATGTCTCAGCTCCTGGAAGCTCTGCTGACATCTATCTGACCACACGAAGGGTCTCCCCTTCTGCTTCAAAACTTAAAGTGATGATACAACTCTGGAGAAGTCTGGAACAAATCTCTGATAGTACCCAGTCAGACCTAAGAAACTCTGCACCTCTGTCACGCTCCTGGGTGGCTCCCAAGCTAGCACTGCCTCGATCTTCGCAGGATCCACTGCAACACCCACCTTAGAGATTACGTGCCCCAATAAGTGGACCTCACGTATCTAGAACTGACACTTCAAGATCTTACCATAAAGCTAGTGCTCTCAGAGTGTATCCAATACAACCCGCAAATGGTAGGTATGCTCCTCCTCAGTAGTCTAGTATATCAATATGTCATCGATGAAGACTGTGACAAATTGATCGAGGTAAGGTTGGAAGACCCTATTCATGAGACTCATGAACACTGCTGGAGCATTGGTTACGCCGAAAGGCATAACCAAGAACTTATAGTGGCCATACCGACATCTTAAGGTCGTCTTCTGCACATCCTCATCTCGAACTCTGAGCTGATGATAGCCTGACCTGAGGTCTATCTTCAAGAACCAACGTGCTCCCTTAAGCTGATCGAAGAGATCATCAATCCTCAGAACCAGATACTTGTTCTTCACAGTCACCTGGTTTGGGAGACGGTAATCGACACATAGTCTCAATCTCCCGTCCGCCTTCTTGGCGAACAAAATCAGGGAAGCCTAGGTTGAAACACTAGGTCAAATGAATCCCTTTCCCTGCAAGTCCTCCAGCTATACCCGTAGCTCTCGAAGCTCAGCGGGAGCCATCCGATATGCTGGAGTAGATATCGGGGTTGTCCCAGGGTACATGTCAATATAGAAGTATACCTCTCTACGAGGAGGTAGTCTTGGAACGTTGTCAGGAAAAACGTCTGCATACTGATCCACCACTACAGGAAAGCTCAGACTCCGCACGTCAACTGCTCCTAGTATGAGGCTAGCCAAATGATGAGTGATCGGTTGTCCTCTCCTCTTCATGAGTCCATCCTGCGCTGTAAAGGCTCCCTTCTCGCCGGTGAAGGTGAACTTGCTCCCATCGGTGCGGACACACTGAACCTTGCACCTAATACAGTCTATCTGAGCATGAACTGTAGATAACCAATCCATGCCCAAGATGACGTCGTAAGGCCTCGACGCCACTACAAGAAGATCTCAGCCAAAGCTCTCACCTCCTAGAGTAAGCTCACGCTGTTGGGACCAGTACATAATCGTCTAGTCTGCTCCCATAAGAGTATCTAACCGTAAGGATCAAGCCAACGGCTCCATCAGAATCTCCGAGCTCCGAACAAGGGTAGCAGAAATGAAAGAATGACTCCCTCTTGTGTCTATAAGTACTACAGCAAGGGTGGAGTAGACACAGATAGTACCTCGAATGTTCTCAAGTGCGCTGTGGTCGTAGGCCACTGCTGCCTGAAGTTGAGCCTACCTCTGTCTGCCAGCTCCCTATGGTTGGGGTGGACCTCCTGGTGGTGGTGGTGGTAGAGTCTCAAAGCGTCACCCACCACCTGCTGCTCGGCCAGCTCCTCTTCCTCGTCTTCTTGCTCCCTGTGGACCACCATGGTCGAACCACTGTCTCTGCCTGGGTGGTCCCTCAACCGTCTGTTTCTCCTCTGCATGGAAGGTCAGGCAGTCACGATCCATGTGGCCCTGCCCGCCACATGCATAGCATTGTCTGGTCCTCGTAAGACTGGCTCTACATCGTGTGCCCCGCACCTATAAACTAGTGTCTTGAGGTCATCTGCCTGATGGTCTGGTCCGCTTGGACCCCTGTGACATCCTTTGACTGCCAGCTGCATAAGACTCAGCTACATGCCACTCTGCGGTAGGTCTCGCTGCTGGTGTAGGCTCAGCAAGAAAGCTCTCTATGAGAAGGGCTCGCTATAGTAATCCTCCCTATGTCAGAATGTTGAGGGAGATCATCGATGCCCTGATCTCATGCCTTAGTTCCTGCTCGAAGGTCCGGGCCCAGAAGAATGGGTCTCGTACCATGTCCGTGGAATAGTGCAAGAGATCAGTAAATCTCACCGAGTACTGGGCTACCATCATGCTGCCTTGCCGCAGCTATAGTAGCTCATGAATGTGCACCGCACGGAGGGTGGCTGGTAGGAACTCCGAGTAGATGAGGCTCTCGATGTCCGACCAAAGAACATATGCCTCGTCGTGCACCTGGAGCATCAGGCTCCACTATCTACCTGCTGCCGCGTGCAGGAGACTTTCTACAAGGATCACCATGAGGTCAGATGGTGTGCCCACTAACCTGAAAACTCATACAACAGCCTCCATCCAATCCTCGGCTTCCTGAGGGTTCGTCTCCCTGCTGAACCTAGGCGGTCTCTGATGCTGAAACTTGTGCAGTGCACTAAGGCAACGTGCACTCTCAGCGGCTGGGGCTGGTGGCATCAGTGGCTCGGTGGGTAGAGGTACCGCTGGTCCCTCTTCTGTAATAGGGCCCTGCACTGAGGCCTCGTCGCTCAGTGGGTTATCGTCTCGCACAAAGCTCGGAACCCTAGCTGGCTGCCATCGTGGGGCTATCCTGAAAAGGGATAGGTGTGCCACGGTCAATACAGTATACCAGGTGATCTGACACAAAGTAATCACAAGGACAACTTTTGAAACACACATGTAATCAATGTCTACATGCACTGAGTCCAAAATCAGATGTCAGGGTCCTGGTGTATGGATACATCGTCCACCACACCAACACTGGACTCCCTGGACTGATAACCACACTCAATACCCTTAACATTATTTCTTCACAGAGAAGAAAGATCAGAGTCCCGAGTTCTGCGGTAGAACCGAACTCCTCTGATACCAATTTGTCAAGACCCATCCTCAGGACCCGTGTCGTGACTACCCCAAGCCTGCCTTCCATAGGCCAGGGGTTGGCGACTAGCACCAAAGGCAAAAATACAAATATAAGGGAAAGAATTACATTTATGTAAGAAATCAAACACCACAGAGTATGCAAGAAGAAGTAAACACTAAGTAAATTGGGTACAATAGTAAGTGCTGGAAAGTAAATGGGCCAGTATACAAACCCAACTGAAAGTAAAGTACAAATGAAAAGAGAGTACAGCAGCATAAAAGTAAAGCAGCAACACCGAGCCGTCCTCTGGAAATCCCACCTGAAGGGTGGGTACAGATAGTCTCCTCAACTCCTCAGCTCCAGCCGTCCGCTCCGTGTACGTCTCGTCCAGTGATCCACCTCCAGGTACCGTCCAGCTCCACGAGCTCCTACCTTGATAAGCATTGTCCATCATCTGCATCTAACACAACGTAGTGCAGGCATAGCCCGTGCAGGGGTGAGTATACACTACTCAGTAGGGACCCCGAGATCCCCGATGGTCTCACAGAATTCATGAAGGATAAACAACAAAGGAATGATACAATCACGAAGTAACAAACAACTCTACTTAGGTATATTCCCATACATATACCTAAGTCATCAATTCCAGTTCGGCTCTAACATCTGAGCCTAAGTTCGATCTAGTCCACACATGATAGCACAATCCAATCCACACAGGATAACACAACCCAATCCCCACAGGATAGAAAAACAATCATATCGAAGATAATGATTGAATGTCAAGACTCATCTCACATAGGTATATTTCTTCGTAAGATGATAGAGATGATCAGATGTATCCACTAATTCATCTAAGCTGTTGGACCCACAAAGGATACAAGACCAGCTAAACTGTCAGACCCACAAAGGATACAATACCAGCTACTCTGTCAGACCCACGTAGGATACAAGTACAGAGTCAATTACTGCCGGACCCACGTAGGATACAAGAATAGTAGTCAAGTACTGTCGGACCCACATAGGATACAAGAATAGTAGTCATTGTCGTCAAACCCACAGAGAATTCCAGTACGGTCATCATCGCTGCCGAACCCATAGAGGATCCCAGTACAGTCGTCATCGTCATCGCAGTCGCAGCCAGCTCTCAGGTTCCCGCACACAGCAAGCTCGATTTCGGGAGGGTCCGCTCCACGATCCAAGGGGGGTCGATACATCAACTGACACGTAGTCTGGATTTGATGTATCCCATAGTTCCGTCTCGTCAAAAGGAACTCAGCGTGACAGACGGCGCGAGAATCGGGCACCCGGTCTGAGAGTTATTGGCTTTTTCGTCCCAGGGGCCTGGTTGGTTTTTAAGTAGAAACCAACCTGACCATAATCCAACTACGTCCAAACCTTGAGTGGAGTAAGCCAAAATAACCGTCTCACTAAGAGTAATCCAACAAAGTCGACGGAAAATCAATCGGATGTCCGGAGCTCAAGTTATAAGTGTTTCTGCTCCGAGGGTCCGGTCGTTTCATGTTCGAACCAAACCCGTCCATACCCAAAGTTCTCCAAAACCTTGAGTATAATAAACAGAAATGACCATCTCAATCCAAGGATGATTATGCAACTGACGGTGCGTCGATTGGAGGTCTGTAGCCCAAGTTATGGGCGTTTAAACGAACCAGTCTCATTTTAGGGGGGTTTGGGCCCGGACCGACCCAGCCCAAAACCCCCTGGGCCGGCCCGAATCGGGTCAACCCGACCTGGGTCCATGTATGACCCTCTAGGGCGCGGCCCAGCCCAGCCCACATGGCCAGCATCTCAGCCTTCGGCCGAGCAGAGTGCGGAGAGGGGTGGGGGCGCTACCCCCCTTGATTGACGAAACGGCGGACCCACGGGGGTCCGCCCTTGCTGCGCTGGCCAGGGGTTTAAACCCCCGGTTTCTTAAAGTAATGGCCTGCCATTAATGCTGGTCGGTGTTTATTTCCTGGGACCAGCCGATCCCGCCTCCCTGTCCGCTGGCGGCCGGCTGAGTCCGGCCGCCTACCTGCGGCCCTTGGCCGCGGCTCTTGCTGTCCGGTGCGGCGCGACGGTGCTGCGCCCCTCCGCTGTGGTCCACCTCCAGCCGCGGCCTCTTTCGGTCTCAACGGCGCGGTGCGACGGTGCCTCTCTCCTTCACCGCGGCCCGCACCGGCCGCGATTCCTTTATTTCCGCGCGGTGCGACAGCACCGCGTCGCCTCTGTTCCAAACCATAACGAATTACAACAAAAAAGGGGAGGAGGGTCGACCTTGTTTGTGCGTTTCGGCCTCCTCCCATTAATTCAATAACAAGCGGCTAATTATTTAACGAAGAACGCCAGAATTAATCACGAATGTAAAAACAAACCCCTACCTCGAAGAAGAAGTTGTCGAATGATGATCGTCGTAGGAAAACGGCGCCGCGAGGTGAAGCTCCGTATATGTTGACGGAGAACGTCCAAGGAGGAGCGGTGTCTCCCTTCCTTTGAAGTAGGAAGAAGAATGAAGGAAGGCGTGTCACTGTTCTTTGGGAAATGTGTCACACACCGGCTGTGGAGAGGAGAAGAGACGGCAGGTCGATCTCTCCTTGCGGTGACAACGTTCTTCGTCGAAGTCTTGGCGTTCTTCGCAAAGAAGAAGAAGTTCTTCAGAGTAGAGAACTCTCCCTCTCTCAAATCTCCACACAACACATCAACCAAAAATAAAATAAGGATTTGTATTATTTTATTTACACATGCCAACATTTTTAAAATTCAAAAATGAATTCACCCCATTAATTACATCTTGTGTTGTCAAAATTAATGGGTGTAAGTTGGCATCATTTAAAGTGGAGGAGGAGTTAGGGGAAATGAAGGGGTGGGGTTCTTGTGGGCCCCACCTCACTAATATCCTATCAAGAGGATTTAGGTTCAAGTGGGTCCCACTCAACTTCCTCACATGGGGTTAAACCACTTGGATGTGAAATAGAAATTGTGACACAATTTTTATTTCACATTAAACTTAATCCATATTTTTTTAACAACTCTTCCCGAGCAAACTCAACTCCAGAAAAGGTCTTCCTAAGAAATTACCAGCACTGCGGTTTCAGCAGGGCCCTCAGATTTCAATTCCAAGCACCGGTTCAAAAGTTAGGAAAACCCGCTCGTTCGTTCACTAAACGTACCTGAGTTAAACTTCAGAAATTGATTCCGGGCACACCAGGCCTTTGAATCAGGTGTCCTCAGAAACTGCGTACTCGTAAAATCCCAAAGAATTTAGGAAAAAAATTTCCTTGAAATTTATGGGTCTTTACATTACTCCCACCTCAGGTCTTTACATCCCTGCAAAGATACATCACAAACTAGGGGAACAAATGAGGGTACTGAGCATGCAGTTGAGCCTCCCGCTCCCAAGTGCTCTCCTGGAGGTTCCTGTGTTGCCACCTGATGTGCATTAGAGGAATCAACCGCCCACGTAGGAACCTCTCATGTCTATCCTCAATCTCCACTGGGACCGTTGCAAAAGTTGCCCCGTCATCAATGTCCAGCTCCCCATGGTCGATGACATGCATCGGGTCGTGCACGTATCTCCTCAGCTGAGATACGTGGAAGCCGTCGTGCACCCGGTGCAATTGAGGTGGTAGAGCCAGGCGATAAGCCACCTTTCCTATCCTGCTGAGAACCTTGAATGGTCCGATGAAGCGTGGATATAACTTTCCGCCCCGGCCAAATCTCCGTAATCCATGTCGAGGTGAGACTCGCAAGAAAACGTGGTCTCCATCCTCGAACTCTAGTGGTCTCCACCTCCTATCAGCATAAGACTTTTGTCAGCTCTAAGCTGTCCTCAATCACTTCTGGATGACCTGGACCTTCTCTGTTGTGGCCTAAACCATCTATGGTCCCACAAGTGCTGACTCCCCAGGGTCTGTTCAGCATAGAGGTGACCTGCAAGGTCGGTCGTACAATGCCTCGTATAGTTTCATCCCGATGGTGGAGTGGTAGCTGTTGTTGTACGAAATCTCCACCAAGGGTAGGTGTCCCTCCCAGCTATGACCAAAGTTGAGGAAACTGCATGGAGCATGTCCTCGAGAATCTGAATGGTACTCTCTGTCTGTCCATCCATCTGAGGGTGAAAGGCGGTGCTCAGGCATAGCTGCGTCCCGAATTCCTCCTGCAACTCCTTCCAAATCCGAGAAGTAAATCAATCATCTCGATCGGAAATGATAGATGATGGCACACCATGAAGCCGTACGATCTCTTGAACGTAGAGGCATCCCAAGATCTCCACTAAGCCCTTCTCTCTGATGGGTAAGAAGTGGGCCGAATTGGTGAGCCGGTCGAAGATCACCCAAATGGAGTCATATCCTCTAGAAGTATGTGGAAGTCCAGTCACAAAATCGATAGATATACCATCCCACTTCCACTCCGGGACATCCAATGGTTGTACCAAGCCTGCTGGTACCTGGTGCTTCGCCTTCACCTACTGGCAGGAGAGGCATTGAGAAACATACTCTGCCACATCTTTCTTCATCCCTGTCCTCCAATGCTGTATTCTGAGATCCTGGTACATCTTCGCTACCCCTAGACATACCGCCAAAGGGGAAGTGTGAAACTCTCTTATCACCTCCTCCTGTAAAACAGTTGGTACCATGGTACATCCTCTGAAAATTACGATGTGATCTCCTCCAATAGAGAATCCATCAGGTGCCTGTCCTATGGAAAACTGTGCACGCTGCATCTCACAGTCAACGTCCACACGCTGTGCCTCTCTGACCCGCTAAAGAATTGGAGGTGTGACTGTGAGCAACTAAAGGAATTCTTACCCATATCTATCCATGATGGATATCTGCAAAGCGGCTAGCTGCTATGTCACCTCTCCAAGTAGTTGAATGCCCATCCTCCTGCTGAGAGCATCGACTACTATGTTCCCCTTTCCTGGAGTATAGACTATCTCAAAGTCATAGTCCTAGAGGAACTCAAGCCATCGCCGCTGTCTCAGGTCCAGGTCCTTCTGTGAGAAGATGTACCTGAGACTCTGGTGGTCAGAAAAGAATGTAAAGCGCTCACCCATTAGATAGTGTCGCCGCATCTTCAGAGGGAAGACCACTGCTACTAACTCCAGGTCCTGGGTAGCGTAGTTCTGCTCGGGCTGCCTCAACTTTCATGATCCATAGGCGATCACTGCCCTCTCCTGCATCAGAACACACCCGAGTCCGGTCCCTGATGCATCACAGTAGACTACGTACCCTACTCCCTCCTCCGGTAGCCTCAAGATGGGTGCACTGTTCAATCTCTATCTCATCTCCTAGAAGCTCTTCTAACATCTATCTGACCACACGAAGGGTCTCCCCTTCTTCGTCAAAGATGAAAGTGATGTTGGAACTCCGAAGAAGTCTGGAAAAAATCTCTGATAGTATCTATCCAGACCTAAGAAACACCACACCTCCGTCACGCTCCTGGGTGGCGCCCAAGCTAGCACTGCCTCGATCTTCGCAGGATCCACTGTAACTCCCACCTCATAGATTACGTGCCCCAAGAAGTGGACCTCACGTATCCAGAACTGACACTTCGAAAGCTTACCATAAAGCTGGTGCTCTCAGAGTGTATCCAATACAACCCGCAAATGGTAGGAATGCTCCTCCTTAGTAGTCAAGTATATCAATATGTCGTCGATGAAGACTAAGACAAATCGGTCGACGTAAGGCTGAAGGATCCTGTTCATGAGACTCATGAACACTAATGGAGTGTTGTTTATGCCGTAAGGCATAACCAAGAACTCATAGTGTCCATACCGACATCTTAAGTTCGTCTTCTACACATCCTTGTATCGAACTCTAAGCTGATGATAGCCTGACCTTAGGTCTATCTTCGAGAACCAACGTGCTCACTTGAGCTGATCGAAGAGGTCGTAAATCCCCAGAAGTGGATACTTGTTCTTCACAGTCACCTGTTTTAGGTGATGGTAATCGACACACAGTCTCAAGCTCCCGTCCGCCTTCTTGGCGAACAAAATTGGGGAAGCCTAGGGTGAAACACTAGGTCGAATGAATCCCTTGCCCTGTAAGTCCTCTAGTTGTACCCGTAGCTCTCAAAGCTCAGCAGGAGCCATCAAATATGCTGGAGTAGATATCAGGGTTGTCCTGGGGTACAGGTCAATATAGAAGTCTACCTCTCTGCGAGGAGGTAGTCCTGGAACGTCATCAGGAAAAACATCCACATACTGATCCACCACTACAGTAAAGCTCGGACTTCGCACGTCAACAGCTCCTAGGATGAGGCTAGCCTATTGATTAGTGATCGGCTATCCTCTCCTCTGCGTGAGTCCATCCTGCGCTGCAAAGGCTCCATTCTTGCCGGTGAAGGTGAACCTGCTCCCATCTGTGCAGACACACCGCACCTTGTGCCTAATACAGTCTATCTGAGCATGAAATGCAGATAACCAATCCATGCCCAAGATGATGTTGTAAGGCCTCGACACTGCTACAAGAAGCTCCCAGCCGAAGCTCTCGCCTCCTAGAGTAATCTCACACTGCAGGCACCAGTGCGTAATCGTCGAGTCTGCTCCCGTAAGAGTCTCTAGACGTAAGGATCGAGCCAACGGCTCCGTCGGAATCTCCGAGCTCTAAACAAGGGCAGCGGAAAAGAAAGAATGACTCGCTCCTATGTCTATAAGTACTGCAGCAAGGGTGTAGTAGACACATATAGTACCTCGAATCATCTCAGGTGCGCCGTGGTTGTAGGACTCCGCTGCCTGAAGCTGAGCCTGCCTCTGTCCTCCATCTCCTTGTGGTCGGGGTGGACCTCCTGGTGGTGGTGGTGGTGGTGGTGGTGGTGGTAGAGCCTCAAAGTGTCGCCCACCACCTGTTGCTCGGCCAGCTCCTCTGCCTCATCTGCCTTCTCCCTACAGACCACCACGATGGAACCTATACCTCTGCCTGGGTGGTTCCTCAACCATTTGCTGCTCCTCTGCATGGTGGGTCGGGAATTCATGAGCCATGTGTCCCTACCCGCCGCATGCATAGCACTGTCTGCTCCTCGTAAGACTGGCTCTGTGTCGTGTGTCCCGCACCTCTGAACCAGTGTCCTGAGGTTGTCCGCCTGATGGTCTGGTCCACTTGGACCCCTATGACATTTTTCGACTACCAGATGTAGAAGACTCAACTACATGCTGCCCTGCGGTAGGTCTCACTGCTGGTGTAGGCTCAGCAAGAAAGCTCTCTACAAGAAGGGCTCGATCCAGTACTCCTTCCTGCGTCGGAATGCTGAGGGGGATCATCGATGCCCTGATCTCGTGCCTCATTCCCTGCTCGAAGGTTTGGGGCCTGAAGAATGGGTCCTGTACCATATTTGTGGAATAGCGTGAGAGATCGGTAAATCTCTCCAAGTACTGGGCTACCATCATGCTGCCCTACCGCAGCTGTAGTAGCTCTTGAATGTGCACCGCACGGAGGTTGGCTGGTACGAACTCCGAGTGGAAGAGGCTCTTGAAGTCCGACCAAAGAAGAGATGCCTCGTTGTGCACCTGGAGCATCAGGATCCACTATTTACCTGCTCCCGCGTGGAGGCGACTCGCTACAAGGATCACCATGAGGTCAACTGGTGTCCCCACTAACCTGAAAACTCGTACAACAGCCTCCATCCAATCCTCGACTGCCTGAGGGTCCATCTCCCCATGGAACCTGGGCAGTCTCTGATGCTGAAAATCGTGCAGTGCACTAAGGCGACGTGTACTCTCAGCGGCTGGGGCTGGTGGCATCGGTGGCTCGGCGGGTAGAGGTACCGTCGGTCCCTCCGCTATAATAGGGTCATGCACCGAGTCCTCATCGCTCGGTGGGCTGTCGTCTCACACAAAGCTCGAAACCCTAGCTGGCTGTCGTCGTGGGGCCATCCTGAAAAGAGACAGGTGCGCCACAGTCAATACAGTATACCTGGTGAGCTTACACAAAGTAATCACAAGGATAACTTTTGAAACACACATGCAATCAATGATTACGTGCACTGATTTGGAAATCAGAAGTCAGGGTCCTGGTGTATGGATACGTCGGCCGCCACACCGACACTGGACTCCCTGGACTGATAACCACACTCAATACCCTTAACATTATTGCTTCACAAAGAAGAAAGATCAGAGTCCTGAGTTATGCAGTAGAACCGAACTCCTCTAATACCAATTTGTCACAACCCGTCCTCGGGACACATGCTGTGACTACCCCAAGCTCGCCTTCCATAGGCCAGGGGCTGGCGACTAGCACCAAAGACGAAAATCCCGATATAAGGGAAAGAATTGCCTTTATTTAAGAAATCAAACACCACAGATTATGCAAGCAGAAGTAAACACTAAGTAAATTGGGTACAATAGTAAGTTCCAGAAAGTAAAAGGGGCAGTATACAAACCTAACTGAAAGTAAAGTACAACTGAAAAGAGAGTACAACAGCAGAAAAGTAAAGAAGCAACACCGAGTCGTCCTCTGGAAATCCCACCTGAAGGGTGGGTATAGACAGTCTCCTCAGCTCTTCGGCTCCAGCCATCCGCTCCGTGTACGTCTTGTCCAGTGATCCACCTCCAGGTACCGTCCAGCTCCACGAGCTCCTACCTCGATCAGCGTTGTCCGTCGTCTGCATCCAACCTAATGTAGTGCAAGCATAGCCCATGTATGGGTGAGTATACGCTACTCAGTAGGGACCCTGAGACCCCTGAAGGTCTCCCAGAATCCCCGAAGGATAAACCACAAAGGAATGATACAATCACGAAGTAACAACCAACTATACTTAGGTATATTCCCATACATATACCTAAGTCATCAATTCCAGTTCGGCTCCAACATCCGAGCCTATGTTCGATCTAGTCCACACAGGATAGCACAATCCAATCCACACAGGATAACACAACCCAATCCATGCAAGATAGAAAAACAATCATATCGAAGATAATGATTAAATGTCAAGACTCAGCTCACACAGGTATACTTCTTCATAAGATGATAGAGATGATCAGATGTAGCCATTGATTCATCTCAGATGTCGGACCCATAAAGGATACAAGACCAGCTAATTTTTCGGACCCACAAAGGATACAAGACCAGCTACTCTGCCGGACCCACGTAGGATACAAGTACAGAGTCAATTACTGCTGGACCCACATAGGATACAAGAACTGTAGTCAAGTACTGCCGGACCCACATAGGATACAAGAACAGTAGTCATCTCCGTGGAACCCCCAGAGGATTCCAGTACAGTCGTCGTCGCTTCCGAACCCACGGAGTATCCCAGTACAGTCGTCATCGTCGTCGCAGTCGCAGCCAGCTCTAAGGTTCCCGCACACAGCAAGCTCAATTTCGGGAGGGTCTGCTCCACGATCTAAGGGGGGTAGATACATCAACTGAAACGTAGCCCGGATTTGATGTATCCCAACGTTCTGTCTCGTCAAAAGGAACTCAGCGTGACAGATGGCGCGCCAATCGGGCGCCCGGTCTGAGAGTTATTGGCTATTTCGTCTGAGGGGCCCGGTTGGTTTTTAAATCGAAACCAACCCAGCCATACTCCAACTACATCCAAACCTCGAGAAGAGTAATCCAAAAGAATCGTCTCACTAAGAGGAATCCAACAAAGTTGGTGGCACGTCAATCGGACGTCCTGAGCTCATGTTATAAGTGTTTCCGCTCCAAGGGCCCGATTGGTTTCTTATTCGAACCAACCCGGCCGTACCCAAAATTCTCTGAAACCTTGAGTGTAATATACCGAAACTACTTTCACAATCCAAGGATCATTACGCAATTGACGATGAGTCGATTGGAGTTCTGTAGCCCAAGTTATGGGAATTTAAATGAACCTGTCCGATTTTAGGGGGGTTTGGGCCCGGGCCGACCCAGCCCAAAACCCCCTGGGTCGGCCCGAACATGGTCGACCCGACCCGGGTCCGGGTCTGGCCCGCTTGGGCGTGGCCCAGCCCGCGTGGCCTGCGGCTCGGGCTTCGGCCGAGCAAAGTTCAGAGTGGGGGGGGGGGGGGCGCTGCCCCCCTTGATTAACGAAATGGCGGACCCGTGGGGGTCCTCCCTTGCTGCGCTGGTCGGGGGTTCAAACCCCCGGTTTCTTCGGGTAACGGCCAGCCATTAGGGTCGACCGGTGTTGCTGCCGTGGGACCAGCTGGTCCCGCCTCCCTGTCCGTCGGCGGCCGACTGAGTCTGGCCGCCTCCCTGCTAAACCTCTGAGGCCCTTGGTCACGGCTCTTGCCGTCCGACACGGCACGACGACGCCGCTCCCCTCTGTCACGGCCTGACTCCGGCCGCGGCCTCTTTCGGTCTCAACATCGTAGCGCGACAGCACCGTGCTCCTTCACCGCAGCCCGCACCAGCCGCAGTTCCTTCATTTCCGCGCGGTGCGACGATACCACGTCGCCTCCATTCCAAACCATAGCGAAGTACAACAACAAAGGGGAGGAGGGTCGACCGTATTTGTGCGGTCTGTCCTCCTCCCGTTAGTTTAATAACAGCAGCAAATTATTTAACGAAGAATGCCATAATTAATCACGAACGTAAAAACAAACCCCTTCCTTGAAGAAGAAGTTTTCGAACGATGATCGTCATGCAAAAACGACGTCGCGAGGTGAAGCTCCGTATATGTTGACTGAGAACATCCAAGGAGGAGCTTCATCTCCCTTCCTTTGATGCGAGAAGAAGAATTAAGGAAGGCGCATCATCATTCTTTGGTAAAGTTGCACACACCGGCTGCGGAGAGGAGAAGAGATGGCATGTCGATCTCTCCTTGCGGTGATGGCGTTCTTCGTCGAAGTCTTGGCGTTCTTCACGAAGAAGAAGAAGTTTTTCAGAGTATAGAACTATCCCTCTCTCAAATATCCACACAACACATCAACCAAAAATAAAATAAGCCTTTGTCTTATTTTATTTACACATGCCAACATTTTTAAAATTCGAAAATGAATTCACCCCCATTAATTACATCTTGTGTTGTCAAAATTAATGGGTGTAAGTTGGAATCATTTAAAGTGGAAGAGGAGTTAAAGGAAATGAAGGGGTGGGGTTCGTGTGGGTCCCACCTCACTAATATCCTATCAAGAGGATTTAGGTTCAAGTGGGTCCCACTCAACTCCCTCACATGGGGTTAAACCACTTGGATGTGAAATAGAAATTGTGACACAATTTTTATTTCACTTTAAACTTAATACATATTTTTTTAACAACTCTTCCCGAGCAAACACAACTCCAAAAAAATGTCTTCCTAAGCAATTAATGGCATTGTGGTTTCATCGGTGCCCTCGGATTTCGATTCTGAGCACCGGTTGAAAAGTTAGGAAAACCCGCTTGTTCTTTCACTGAATGTACCCGAGCTAAACTTTGGAAATTGAGTCCGGGCACACCGGGCCTTGGAATTAGGTGCCGTTAGAAACTGCATACTCGTAAAATCCCAAAGAATTTAAGAAAAAAATTTCCTTGAAATTTACAGGTCTTTACAGTTGAGCATCATATGCAGCTCCATAAACCTTTACAAAAAATATTTTGATTTAGAAGAAAAATCCAATTTCATTCAATAAATTATGTCTTCTAGAATAAAATAAATCTTCTCTCTTAATGGTTAATATTTATTCTCAACATTAAGTAATTTTTATACATTTCAATATCAAAATACTGATAAAAGATAAAAATATAATATTCTTTTACTTGATTGAGTAAATTTTAATATTCTCCACCATAATGAAAATAAATTTAACCAAATCTATTTTCCTTACTTTGACCAAATAGTCCAGAATAAAAAAAATTAGAAACTTTTAATGTATCTCTATCACCATTCATGGGAATAAGTTAACCTTGTATCCACAATTTCATAACTCTTTTATCTAGTGAAATATGTCAAACTTTTCTTACATTCTAATATAATTAAAACAAAGGATATTCTTTCTTATACTTATTTAAAGTTATAAGTTTTTCCGATAACTATCTTGAAGTTAAATATTATTCTCTGTTGTAGGGAATACCAACAATGTATACTACTATTTTAAACGAAATCTTATATATTTTCCAAAAATTGGAGAAGGAAACTCTATCCTTATAGTCTTTTTTATCAAAATTAAAAAATCAGAAAACATTATAACAATATCACATAGCAACGATTAAAATCATTATTTAATTTTTCTAAAAAAATCATTCCCATCCTTGTAATGAAATTAAGTATTTTAGGGTATTATCATATTTATCAAACCAAGGTCTTTAACTAAGTACTTCCAAAAAACATATTATTTTTCAATTTCATCTTTTGTTTCTATAGTAATATGTAATTAAGGGTGGGGATAAAAAAGGAAAAAGTATTAGACTATAAATTTTTAAGGGTGCAAGAGCTCAAAAGAGAAGTCTCTAAAAACCGATGTGGGACAATGGTGTGACCCACCATTATTTAGGCATTGGAGGCGATGATTCATTTTCTGTATTGAAATCAATAGTTGATATTTAAACCCTTTCTTATAAAATATCTTAGATTTAATAAAATAATGTTTTAAAGTATATTTGACCTCTCAATGTTTTAAAAAACGTTTTATCATATAGAGAATCATTATGATTTGGAAAACTATTAAAATTTTGAAAAAAATGATGTTTTTTTAACATAAAGTATTAGAACAATAATAATTCAACAATAATGTACAAAATTACTGAAAAAGTTAAATAAGAGTATAGTACCTTACAGAGTAGAAATTTTAATCTGTATAATTAACCTTTCTTCTTGTTTTTAATAAAATAAATAGATTACAATAGTTTTTAAATAATGTTTTATTATGATGGTTTTATTAAAAAAATTGATTACAATAGTTTCAAAAAAGAAAACTAATTATGAAAGATTTTTAATCTGAAAAATTTGGTAACAAATTTTGAAACTGTAAATTTTATTACAATTTCAAGGTCTAGAAATCAATTTGACAATTCTCACTCAAATTTTTTTTATGAAATTTGGAATCCATAAAACTCATTATGATACAAACTTTTTATAAAAACAAAACATTTAGAAAAGTAAAAGTTTCAAGAAAAGTAAAAGTTTTTTAGAAAAACATATGTACACCCAATATGAAAAAGAGTATATTAATGTAAGGATATGTATAAATAAAATTTAGATATGAATGATCACTTAATATTGATCATTCCAAGATTTTAGTTAATATATTCAAATATATCAAAACTAAGGTGTTTTTTAAAATATCAACAAGTTGTTCTTACATTCTAATTAATTGTAAAATTATATCTTCTTTTAGTGTGTGATATGAAAGGAAATGATGTATTATATCTATGTTCTTAGAATGTGACTAATGTGATGGGTTTTTTCTTATGTAAATGGAACTTGTGTTATCACAAAGAAAATTAGTTTTAATAAAACTCTTTTCATTATTAGTGTGTGTGTGTTTCATTCACAACACTAGAGAACAAAAACTTCTAACTTCTGCAAATTCAAATTTAGTAGTGGAAAGTGGTTCTAAGTGTTGTTTCTTAAAATACCAAGAATAAAAATAATCTACTAATAAATGACATGTTTTGGATATAATTACTCTATCCATTCTACATCCACCATATTCTGCATCTGAAAAAAAAATTAATTCAAAAAAAATTTCTAGAATAATAAAATATAAAAAAATCATAGTTCTCTTTAGATAAAGAAATATTACTTTAAAATATTTTATATGGGATTATTTTTTTATTGGTTTTATATCTGTCACATAAGAATACTGAAATTGTTAAATCCAAATGACTAGCTATTAAATATAGTAAGCTACCAATCATACCTATAATTTTTTTTAACCATCTAGTTTCCCAACACCGCCAAGTTCTAAAGTATTAGAGGTACCAATAGGTGTACTAATAAATTTACTATTTTCATATCCAAATTTTTTTAGTAAATATTTTATTTACTTATTTTGAAATATAAAAGTTTCTTCTGGGTTTTTCGAAATTTTGAAAACAAAAAAATATGTCAACTTATTCATTATACTCATTTCAAACTCAGATATCATAATATCTACAATTGAATCTATTAAATATTTTTGATTTCAAAAAAAAATAATGTCATTAACATAAATGTTTGACATAATAATTTTTTTATTTACTTATTCTATAAAAATATTTGGATCTATAACTCCCATAAAAAATTGTAACAAAAATACAGTTAATCTATCATACCAGGCTCTAGAGATTGTTTAAGTCCAGAAAGTCTCTTGGTATGTTTATTCACATGTTCTGGAGGTCTTTTATTTTAAAAAATGGGTGGTTTTTCAACATAAACTTCTTCCTAGACATATCCATTAAGAAAATTTCAATTCACATTCATCTAAAATAGTTTGAAATTAAATGATGCAAAGGCTATAAGTATTTGAATAGCTTCATGTCTTGCTACCAGATCTTAAGTTTCTTTATTATTTATTCTCTCTTGTTGATTTTAACCTTTAAAATCATATATATATTTATTTATAACTATTATTCCATTTTCATCACTTTTATTAAGAAAACCCCATTTTACTCCAATTATAGAAGTATCTTTAGGTTGTTTAACTAAAATCTAGACTTTGTTACTTTCAAATTAATTATGTCAATCTTGAATTGATTTTATCCAATCCTCATCACTTAAACCATCATCAGGATTTTTAGGTTCAAATTGAGATAAAAATGCTTAATGATCAATTTCATTTCTAAAAGAACTTTTAGTCCTAACCAGTTGATCTGCATAACCAATGATATATTCATTAGGATGATTCCTAAGAAAAAACTAACTTCTTGGGTTTTCATAAGTATGTTATTAAATAGTAGGTTAAAAATATTCTTGAGGAATAACTTTAGAAAATAATTTTTGATTTATTTCCTTATGAGAATAATTTTCTAAAAAAGGTTGAAAATTAGTTTTATAAATAACATCTGAGCATATAGATTTAGGATTTTTGAAATCAATTAAATCATTTTCATAAAAAATAAAATGAATTTATTCCTAAACAATACAATTGTTTTTATTAGAAAATTTATAATCCTTACTAGTTGTGGAAAAACCTAAAAATACCCCTTCATCAGATTTTGGTGAAAACTTTTGAAGATTATATTTTCTATTAAGAATGAATACTTTGAATCCAAATACTTTGAAGTAAGAAAATTTTTGTTTTCTTCCTATCCACAACTCATACATATTTTAATTACGACAATGTATAATTAAAGATATATTTATAGTATAACCAATAGTAATAATATATTAAACCAAAAAATCAGAAACTAAGTATTCACTCTGTATGGTTCTTATTATTTCTTGAAAAATATATTTCTTCTTTCAACTACACCATTTTTATGTGGTGTTCTATGTGCTGAAAAGTTATTATTAATATATTTCTTACTCTAAAAGGATTCAAAATCACAATTTTCAAATTATCAACCATGATCACTAGAAATAGTTATTAAGGAGAGGTTTTTATATTTTTAACTCTAGCTACAAAATCATTAAAATGACTAAAGGCTTTAGATTTATTTATATAAAAATAAACCCATGTCTATCTACTATAGTCATCAATTAATACATATACATAGTATTTTCAACCAATAATTCCTATTTGGGTAAGATAGAATAATTCTATGTGCACTAATTTTAAATAATCGATATTTTAGACTTCATTAATAAATTTAAAACATTATTTATGTTACTTACAAAACTGAAAGGTGTCACAATCTTTTGAAGTATAAAACCTTAGTTCAGGTATATCCATAACAATTCCTTTCCTTGTCAACATAGATAAGTTTATTAGGTTATAATTTTATACCCTTCTATTCCATAACCATGATTGGTCTTCCATTGTACTAGGATAAGTTAAATCCTAGCTCCTAAGGTATTCTACATTTAGTGTGTAAAAATTCTCACACTGATTGGAAAAAAGAATAAATCCATCCTTAGAACTATGTATAATACACTTATCATTCCTAAAGGTTACAAGGTAACCTTTATCACCCAATTGAATTAGGATTTTAAGGTTTTTCTTAAGTCCTATAACAAATAAAACATTTGAAATTAATGTTTTTCCATGAATTACAATGTTACCTATACTAATGATTTATCCTTGGGTGTTATCTCATAAAGTTACATTCCCTCCTTTCATATAGATAATCTTATTAAACAAATATTTGTTTCTATTAATGTGTCTAGAGAAACCAATATCCATGTCTCAAATATTTTTGTAGTTGGTACAGTCATTATTTTCCTGAAAATAAAAAAATATGAACCTAAATCTTCTTGGGTATGGTATTATCAGAAAATATAATTTTGGGTAACCACATTTTTCAAAAATTTATTATTATGGGAAAATTTCATTTTTTTTGAAAAGTAAGATTTGTGAAATCCAAGATATTGAAATCTATTTAAAGAACATTTTTCTTCCAATAGACCCCACTTTTTCACTTAGTTAAAAATGAAAATCTTTTAATAACAAATTAATTGTTACTAAAAATAGGTTTCTTATTGGTAAAACCCATTCAATTATTATCACTATAGGGTCTAATTTTCTTATAAATTTTATCAAATTTTTCCTTACCAATGGTAAACTTGGATAAAATTTTCTTCAAAACTAAAAATTTAGACTTTAGTTTTACAAACAAATATTTATCCTCTTGAGTAATAACATTAAAATTATGTTTTTCAAAATTATTTTGTAAACTATTTATCTCATAAATAATATATTAAAATATTTCATAATATTATCTTTATAAAATTTATCTTATAAATATATTTAGAAAGATATGACATTTCAGTAGTCAAAATAATTATTATTTTATCTTCCTTAGAAAGTTTTTCTTTAGCATTATCATGTTTTTACTGACTTTACATTTTTTATATTCTAAAAGTTCTTTAAATCTATAATCCTATTCATAATTTGGTAATGTATTATCTTCACTATATAATGAATATTATTTAATAAGAAATATATTTTTTCTCATTAGATGTTTTAGGATAACTAGTATTTAAAGATAAATTTTAAGGGATTCATAAGTGTGTACCATTACAATTAGACATTGATATACCATAAGTACTTTTGAAAATAATCAAATTTCCCTTTATCTAGAACTTTCATTATCAGAAGAATTTTCAAAACTATATCCAACATTGGCACTCCATTTGTAAAGAGATTTTAAAAAATTATTTCCTTTAAACTTATAGTGTTCCATATCATTTCTATAACAATTCCATTCCATTCTATCTTTTATTTTAAACTTTGGACAATTAGGTTAGATACGTCCTACCTTTTTTCATTTATAAAAAGTGATTTCTGAATCCTTCTTGTCTCTTTTATCCTCAATACCTTTCTAATATATATATATATATATATATATATATATTTGAAATATTTCTTTTCAATTATCTTTTTCATACTTTTGGAAATATTACCAAACTCATTTTCATAATGTTATGTTAAACTAAAATTGGATTCAACAATAACATTCTTCTTTCTAAATATTTTAAAACTTTCTCTGCTGACTATAAATTAGAAAGAAAAGTATATGTTTTAGAAAAAGCAACTCAACCATTTTTATTTTTATCTTTCTCATCATCTCTCTTCAATACTACTTTAAATTACATTAGTGTTCCAATGAAATCATCAAGGGTGAGATTATTAATCTTTCTTGTATAATCCATGAAATTTCTTTTATATTCCCACCCATTGGGAATTATATCAATAATATTTTTCAACCAATATTTCATCCTCAAGACCTTTTCACCAAGTGAATGTAAAATATTAATAATTGTTATAAACATTTGGTTTATCTTAGAAACTATCTCACTAGGTTGGAAATAAAATGATTTTTAATCATCTCCAAGCATGGTAGTTCTTGTTTCTATAACTTTGGATTTAGTAAAATGTGTTACTTAGAACTTACACCAAATATTACTAGTAACTTCAAAAGATGATATCTAACAATAGATATTTCTCATCATATAACATATGAAATTATTTATAACTTTATATTTCAACAAATATTCTAACTTCTCATCATTAATAAAAGAAGAAACTTCCTTACTAGAAATATTTTATTTTCCATTAATCATTAAGAAATTATCGAATCATGTGCTTAGAAAAAAAGTTTTCATTATATCTCTCCAATACCTATAGTCCTTCCCATAAAACATAAGTGTTTTACTAGGATTTAGATTATAAATATATCCATTCTTCATACCTACCATCTTAACAAAAATAGAAACTATTTCCTAAAAATACATGTTAGTGTAAATTCAATTTATAAACAAGAAGTTTATAATAAAGATTTATAAAGTTTACAATTGACAAATAAATTCAAAAATTAGTAATCTATAATAGTATAAATTTCTGTGACACCAATTTTTTGATCAAAAGAGTAACTAATTTGGCTACTATTACAATAGGGTGGGTAAATTTTTGTTTAAAATTTTCAATTAATCAAAACAAAATACCTATTAATTTGTATTATCAGACTCATAGATCATTTGATGATTCGAGTAAAAGAATAAAAATCATAGTTTCTCTGATTATATTAATGTATCTTTTTATTGTAATCATAGATACACTAATAAAACAAATATTATATAAACATACGTATAAAGACTAATTTTCTATTATATGCACAGTGGAAGAGACTTGTAAAAATAAGAAATACAATATCTAGTAAAATTAAGAACAACTTACAAGAAATATTAAAGGTATATACTCTTTTAAAATAAATAGTAAAGGTTGTCAATAACATTGAATAAAGGTATCCATAGTTTTATACTTACTAAAAAATTTTTATTTCCTTACCAAGAAACCCCTCGATACAATTATTAGAATAAACATTATCTTCATATCCTCAAAATTTATTTATCATAACAATAATCGATGTCTATCTTCCTATCCCTAGAATACCTCAATCAAATATATCAGATTCACTATATTATTATCCCCCAAATCCTTGACCTTAACAATTATTGGATGCAGAATACAAATGAAAAAGGTCAAAATATAGAAACCCTAACAGGGGTTACTTAGAAAAACAAATCTCTAAAGTATTACAATGACTAATAATGAGTAGTTCACAAAAATAAAACTTCAGAAGACTTGAGTTTTAAAAATTTATCAGGTACAAACTCTTTAAATGACCTACTATTTATAGGAGAAAATCCAATGGTCATATTTATATGTTTTTTTGAATGTCCTCGGACAGCTGGTGCTTGATAAGTCACAATGTTCTGGAATAACTGAATGTGTAATATTGTTTTTTTTTAGAACCATTACAATCATAATGAGTTTTCCATACAATATAAACAACTCTATATATTCTGATTATAAACGTAGGATATTTCGATGGAATTCAAAATCATTTTTAAATACATTAATCCTTATGAGGATCAATATGATGTATCCATACTAGAATCAGTCTTATGGTCATGACTTTTATTGATATGATGTACAATACAAGATTCTAACCAATTATTTGAATAAATTTAAGTATAATTAATCTAACACATACCTAATCAGATGGGTCGTATTCAATAATGATAGGTTTATAATTTTAATATATTATAATTTTTTTCTATGTATGGTAAATGTAATCTTTTCTATAAGAACATATTAAAATACAAGTGAAATAAAAATTTAGTGAACATATTTTCTAAAAGTTGTTCGTTATTTCAAAAACTAAAGGAATGTAAAATTATGAAGTAAAACATCTCACAAAATATAATGCATATTTAAAAAATAAACCTCATATCAAGAAGAAACATTATTAAATACATAGAATTGGGTTCTAATTATTTTACATGGATTTCCTTTTCAAATATAGGTGTATTCCAACAATACCTTCCTTTAATGATTATAATTTTTGAAACATGGAAAAAAATGTCTAAAAAATATATCTACACTAAGAATGAATTCATCTTCCTCTTCATAAATCTACTTCAAAATTTACACATCAAAATTTCCTTAAATATAAAAGTACACAACAACCATATTGGCATTGTGGAAATTAATCATGGAAAAATTTAAAAGCTTCTTCTTAATTCATCTAAAATTCTTGAATAGTCTTGAATCAAGACCATTTAATCAGTTTTATGTTCATCTGGAGATTCAATGGGTTTTCTAAACATACTAAAAAAAGGTGAAAAAGATCACTTGATGAAGAGGTATTCTTAGATGTGTCATCATATACATTATTCTGGAAATCCCAAAAAAATAATTCTCAAAATCAAGAAATACACACTATGGAACATCTCCATTAATATTTTTATAAGAATCATGTATCATTCCATGAATAAGATTCATGATGTTTAGAATTCAAAATCACAATATAATCATAATCAAATCTTACATTTCCTTATAATTCACAAATTCTAAAAACTCCCATCATTATATTGCTTTGATCTTCCCTTTCCATGAATGAATATAACCTCTTTCCTTTATTTCCAATCTTGAATCACTTGCCAATTTAGTTTTTTTTATACCATGATCAAATATATCTTTCATCATCCTAAATTATTTTTTTATTCATAAAATTAAATATAGGAAACTTCTTTTTTCAACCAAAGGATCATGGAAATTTTCCTATGTGTCAAAGTCTTATCCAAGGATCTCAAAAGAGTTATATTTTTCAATTCCTATGACGAAGGACTAATATTTTTTGTAGAATAATTATACTGAATTAATATAATCAGTACTCTGTTGAATGACTCTAGTAAAGTCTTATGGTCATGGTTTATGTTTCTACCTAAAGTCTTAAAGTCAATGACTTTATCAATATTTAGTAGACTCTAATGTTATATAGTTATGTATTATAGTGGGAAAAGACTAACATTCCTAAACTGAATAATTATGATCATATTGAAGTAATATGATCCAATAGGAAAATTATTATGATCAAGACATTGAAATTTTTCAATGAACTCTAAAATTAAATACTTTTGAAGATGAACTCAGAATGAATTCAATTAGAACTAGGCTTCTCAAAACTTCTTCAACTCATCTCATAACTTCATTAAATGGTTATTATAATTATTAAAATAATTAACATCTCATTTACACTTTTTCCAAGTTTTTAATGTATATAGAATACTCAAATTAGATAATTGTTATAAATATATATTCTATACGAGGTGAAACTCTTCTTCAATAAATCATATGCCATATATGATTTCATTAAGATTTATCCAGGTGTGTAGAAACACTAATTTCATTATTACTCTTAATATGGGATATTATTATTTTTCTATCTCTACTAAATACATTGAACCTAATATACACTAGATATTCAAAACCATGAAGGTTCCAGTTGTATGTTCAGGATCCAACTCATCTTAAATCATCTCTTTCATTCAAAATATTAAATATAGGGAATCTTCATTTTCATTAAATGATATGTGCATGAAAATTATCTCATAAAATAAATGGATGTTGGGGTCCAAGGAGTGTATATAGCCAATTATTCCATATATTGATGGTCTCCTTCTTTTCAATTTATTCCTCATGGAAGCTACTCCTCTTTCATGGGAAGATACAAACTTGTTCACTCGAAACCTCATCATTCCTTTAACTCACATCATTGACTATATATTTGAAATAAAATATTTAAAAATCAACCTCTATAAAAAATAGATCAATAATAAGATAATAAAAAAATCATAGGAAACAATTTGTGGGAGAGTTGAGAGAAACACTTAAAACCCATATAAAATAAGGGATTAAAATAAATTCCCTTATGAACTTGGTAATTTATGAGTAAAAAATGAAATATATAATTTGATATAGAATCGGTATTCCCATGAATTAAAAATATTATAACATATATCCATTGGAAAATATATTCAATATATAAAATAAAATAAATAAAGAGTATGAAGGATTTCCCAAAGAAAGAAAATTGATATAAGGATCTCCTTTCATCGAGTATAAACTTGCATTATATGCCCTCAACCCTCCTTTATATTTTGAGTTACCTCCCATGGATCGATATTCAAGCCTTCATGAGGTAAATTTGGTCACAACTGATGATTAGGGACATGAGAAGTGTAGCGTAGAGATGTTTTTGGGCAGATCTTTGGCAAGGGGAGATATTTTGGTAGTTAGGTGAAAGGGGTGAAGTAAGGGGTTTATATAGACATAAGGGAGGGTATATTATAATAGAGTGTTGATTATTTTATAATTTAGGTCAAAGACTATGAAGAGTATTGATTTCAATGAAATTTATTATTTTATTATTCAAATGAAGGTTTATTTGACATTAAAACTAATCCAAAACCAAATAGAATCTTCTAAAAACATAATTAAACATAAAAAATAAAAAATAGTATTTCAATCGAATTAAATATAAAAAAGGCATAAAATTTTCAAAATAGATCAATAAATTCAAATTATTATTTAAAAATGACTTCTTTTACTCATTCAACCCATTTTATATTTATAAAAAATCTTTATAAATTTTTAAGAAATTTTTATGTCATGATGAGGTCCTAAAATTTTGGTATTAAAAAAATAAATTTTTTTACTATTCCCCAGGAAATCAACTATTTCAGAAAAATCAAGAAGATTTACCCTAATATAATTTTGGGATGATCATTCCAAAAAGAATTTCATTTTTTCAAATCCAAATTCTAGAATTTAGAAATTTTACTTTTATAAGAATCATCTAATGTGTGGAAAAACAATTTATTTAGAATAAAAGCTATTTATTTTTCAAATGAAAAACCATATTCTTGTTTCATAATTTGATAAAGAAAATTATAAGACTATAATAATAATAAATATTAATATAAATCTATATAATTAACAAACATATCCTTTAATATGTATATAACAGTTAAATCTTGATTTAAATAAACCACTGTAATAAATCATTTTATGAAAATATATTTAATCATTAAATAAACAATTTTTTAAAAATTGAATTAAAAATATAAATTTTTCATCTATAATGGGGATATTATTGATCATATATTGTCTTTTAATAGATGAAATAATCATTTATACATATTAAAATAATTTTTTCTTAAATATAAATTTGTAAAATAAGATTTAATTAAACATAATTGAAATTTATTCAAAATATCTAATAATTTATTATCTTCATATTTTTAGGGATCTCATAATCAGTATCCTCAATTACTACATTATCAGATATATAATGATAAGACACACTAGTCATATTCTTCCCTATTTACATATCCACACCTTTTACTTTATCATTTCATCCTGAAAATTCCTTCCACGTTTATACGTATTTTATTTATTTCTATGATTCTCTTCGATGGTATTAATTTCATGGGGTATAAAAATGACACATATTTCAACCATGTTGTACTTTTTATACTTCATTTTATTTTCATATTGAACATGTACTTATCTTATAGATTATAATCATCCTTGATATGTAATTGTTTGTTAATGTAATGTTTTTATATCTTTTGGTTTATTCCAATATTTTTATTAAAATTTTAGTAATTAATTATACAAAATATATAATTTATTAAAAAAGTAAATTGTGATAATTGTTTTGTTATTATAGGATAGTATACAAAGCACCAATTAGATTTTCCCCATTCCACTTAGTCATAGAAGAAACCTATTACCTAATAGTAGATATAGAATAAAAAGTTTATTGGTAAATGAAAAATATTCACATGTATTTAAAAACCTCATAAGAAAAGGATTTTCTTTAGATAAATTAATTGGATTTGATAATGATAGGATCTTGTGATAATTACTTGATCAGTAAATACAAAACCTGATTCTGGCATGATAAGAGAATCCAGAAATGAAATTTATCACATCAAAAAGTCATTCCCTTCATCTCATCTATTATGGTTATGATAGTAGAATATAAATAAAATAATTTAGGTCCTTACATATTTAGAATTATATATCCCTATAGTGTCGTTGAAATTTTTGATGGAAAAATTCATATATTAAAGGTAAATCGAAAACCCTTCATATTTTATGACACTTTAGATATGATAGGTTACATTGAAGAAATTAATTTAAAATCATAGGTTGTATTTCTAGTCAAAGATGTTAAAAATAATGCTAAATATGAGGTAACTCTGCCACTTTGGAATTCAAGGATCTATGTTTATTGGCATTCACTTTATTGGTGTAGTTAACAAATATTTATCTTTAAAATTAGTTAGACAAGACGATTGATTCCCTTCATGAGATTTGGATTAGGCCCCCTCATGAAAAGTAAAAAATGGATGGGTGGGATAAATCCAAAATTCGTCAATAGTGGTTCCTTCCAAACAAGTTAATGGTATTGAACCTTAAGATAATATTTTTGGAATTGGATAGAACCATCAACTAAAAGGAAATTAATACAATGAATTTTGGGCTAATAGACAAAATATATCAATTCATTTCCATTTATATAAGAGAATATTTTAAACATAGAACTTTATGTTAAACAACAAACTTTAAACATGCATTTATGGACATTATTATGTTTTCTTTTGAATGTTTAGTGAATTTTTTATTCTCCTTCATACTGGATTCCATCAATGTGATTTTTTTTCATTGGAATTATGTTTATGATATGATAAAGATATGATTTATATATGTGTAGATATTTACATGTACATCATTTCTATAGAATAATATGATACAAAAAACCTATATTTATCTACAATAAATTACTAAAATAATTTTTACATTATTTTTTAAATTCTATTTACACTTTTAAAAACACCATATAAAATAACTCACTAAAAAAATTGATATCCCTATAATTTTTAACACACATGAAAAGAATTTTTATTTATATAGTAATATAGTAAGGGAAATACACTTGTTTCTCGGGTCATAGTCTAAGTGCATGATTCTTAAAAAAATATTTTTAGGAACTCATTTACCCTCATTATCATCGATGTTATCAATTATTATATTTCTATTAACATGAGAAATCTAAACCCTTTAACGTTACTTTTTATTTGTATTTTTATTGATGTGATCTTAGCTATTTTATGTATTCTATAACATTCCATGTTTTTAATTTGGATTGAAATGACTAAGAAATAATATTATTTAACACCATTGACCCACTGATCCTTCTTTAAATTGTATTTGTTGTATAGCCCTCAAAATTCAGGAATAATCATATATAGGACGATCCCATAGCTAATATCCTTTCCTACAAATATCTATAATATTTTCATGATAATTTTTAATCTAAGTGTGATGGAGATAGTCATTCATAGAGAGGGTTGTTTAGGAGACAATGAGTCATTTAGTACATATGGATGGACATTATATCACCATGTTTTAAGTTTTTTGTTTCATAGTATTTTTATTCATTGAATATATATGTATATTTATTGTAATATATTGGAATATATATTCTTATGGTTCTAAGAACAACTATTTATGGTTATTATGTGGAAACCCTCACCTTAATGGATACCAACAAAAGTTATAATACATCAATTTAAAATATAGATATTATTTATATGACTAGTATTCACAAAACATTTATTAAGTATGAGCTACTTGTATACTTTTATATGGTAAGAATTCATGTGTATGAGACTTGAGTATAGTTTTTATTATAGTTATCTTGATCAATGAGAGTGATAGTGAGGTATGTCACATTACACATGAGTGTAGATACCTATTTTGAAATGAATATGAATAAATGTGAAATTAGTTTTGAAAATTAAAAATTTAAATGAATTTTGATATTTTTTTTGGAAAAAAGATTGAAAAATCTAGAACATGTAGTTATATCAATTTAATTTGTCTAAGGGCTCATTAATGTGTTACTTCTTGATTTATTTTCTTTTTAATGAAAAAGTTTAACTACAGGGGGATTAATTTACATGTAAATCACTAATATTTTTACTTATTTATAACTTAATTTTAATTAAATATTTAACAATTTTATGTTTTTTGTTATTTAAAAATTTTTATAGTATTTTAGTTATTTTTGAAAATTATAGTTAAATATATATTAATATTAGTTTTTGGTATTATTATTAGTATATGTTAATTTTTTATATAATTTAACATTATAGGTATGTTAAATGATCAATAATGGATGATTAAGAAACTAACTAGAAGGGGATTTTATTATGTAGAGGCTTTTAAAAAAGGAGTCTTTCATGATGTTGAAAAATTGGTTCAGGGTGCGCATGAATCACACATCTCAAGATCTGAATATGGGAGGTTATCCAGTATTGTTAACCAATACCAACTTAAATATATACTTTTGAACTATATATCTTCCATAATTATCCATTTAATACTTATTAAGGGAGATAATCCATTTACTAAAGAGTACTTGAAGTTGAGTTTATCTTAAATTTTGGAATTAAATAATTGGAGAATAAGTCCCTTCGGTAAGAATAATTTTCATCACGTTTTTCAATATCTAATTGATATTTATATTGCATGGAGGTCAGGTTTTTATAATCACAACCTTGGGTTCTTTCAAATATCTTACTAGGACATTAACTTCAATATGTACACTCAAAATCAAACCAATTCCCAAATTATGTTGAGGATCCCTGGTCTCATCTCAGGGTTATGGAACCAGTAAAATTTAAATGATATTTATTTATATATTGAAGAACCTCATAATATAGATGAGAATACAAACAAAGAAAAGTATGGATACTATAACAGGGTGAGTTTGGATGTATATATCCATATTCCCTTACCATATAGAGTTATACTTATGAATAAGGATGATAAAATTGAATTGGAATTTGATAATGTGTTCAATCCTACTTTTTTTTAAATTAATGCATGTTAATTTCATATGATATTACTAATGATAGGTGTAACGACCCGAAATTTTGAATAAATCGTGTTTCCTAATTTTATGTGTTATTTTATTTTATTTTTATACTCAACAAAAATGTTTCTTTTGATAACATGAGTATAATTAAAATGATACCATTGGTTTTTGACTGTTATATGACCATTGGTCAATATGACCGCTGGAAACTAAATGTTTTGATTATTGTCTCTAAATACAAGTAATCTTGGTTAATTAATATAGAAAGAAGATTCGATGGCCTCACCCAGTAGTCTTGGACCGATCGAAACCCATCTAACAGAACTTGGGAAGGAGGTAGCACCACTAGGCTTTGCTCTGGACCAAAACCAAGCTGAACTTCATCGTGTGAAGCTAGAATGGGATCGCCTTCGCGAGAAGTTCAAACTGATAGAAATTACTACTCGTGCGATGTTGGCTGAGCCTCCCTCAGATTCTCTAACCTTAGCACACCTTACACTTAGGTCCTATGCTGGTGTGATAAGGGGCTATGTAAGGAGACCATAACTGCCTTGTGTCATCCTTTGTTTTAAATAAAAATTGGGATTTCTTCTTATGATGAAGTTTATGAATTTTCAAATGACCGGATTAATATAGTATGCATATTTTTGATGAATTTTAGAGAAATGATATTTTAAAAATGTTTATGTAAACCTTAAATAAATAAAAATGTGTAATGATTTTCAAAAAATGGTCTTCTACAAATATGTTCAGTACGGAATTTAGAGTCTAATAAGATCAACTTAATTTTTGATGAATAGTAAATTATGAATAGTGATTTTATGCTTAGGATTAGTAATGTGACCAAATGTATTAGTAATCTCACTTAAATAAAGTACTAATATAATCTAGGCACCTTGATTAATTAATGTGATTCAATAAAATGGTTAAAAAACGGTTTCATAAATTATTATTCAAGTATTAGTTTTTTCGGGTGAATAGTGTTTTTTAATTAAAAATTAAATTAAAAATATTTAGAAAATTATTTTTATAAAATGGATTTCATTTTTGAACTCAGATCATCGATATTATGTTAAGGTAATTTTGGGGGATTTTTCTAAAAATAATGAATTTTCGGTGAATAGTGTATTTAGTTAAAAAATAAATTAAAAATATTTAGAAAATTATTTTTATAAAATGGAGTTAATTTTTGAAATCAGAGCATTGATATTTGGTTAAGGTGAAATTTTTGGGATTTTTCTGAGAAAGTTGAATTTTCAGTGAATAGTAAAAATACAGTTTTAGGGTTTCGGTATGTTTAATGACATCATAACTGTGTCATGATGATGTCATGAGATATTTTAAAGGATGTTAGACTAAAGAGGATGAAAATTTGTGTGGGGTTCCCCATGTGGCCTAACTTTATGGGAAGTACCATGGGAGGGCCCATGCTTTTGAGAAAACCACTTTTGAGGTGTCCCTTGGCCATTAATGCTTTGTCCCCTCACTTTCCCTATAAATACAAAGCCCTCCTCTCATCTTTTCAACTCCAAAACCATCCTCAACGAAGTTCTGGTCTCCTTACCTCCCAAGGAGTCCTCCCAAGGTGCCCCCAAGCCCTCAAGGTCCCAACCTTTGAGTTTTAAGAGTTACGTTTTAAGGTAAGGGATCCGACCCCTCTCTTTCTTTTCATGTAATCTCTTTTATGTCATTCCTTTTATGCTCCATGTTCTTATGTGAGAGTATGTTCTTTTATATTCCTCTTACTTACCTTTTAATTCTTATATGATGAGAGATCCCCTCTTACTCTCATCATTTCATTTTATGAATGTTTAAGTGATGCCGTTAGGCTGCCGAATTTTTAAGGGATTCTTTCACCCTTCTCATTTTTCAAGTTCGATTTTCATGTCAAGTATTTCAAGTTCCTTTTTATTATGTTGGGGAATGATCTCTATATCTATCATACTGATCTCTTATGATCATATGATGAGATACCCTATTTGATCTTGTCAATTCATTTTTATTGAAGTTTAAGTGACGCCGTTAGGCTGCCGAATTTTCATAAGAGAAATCTAATTTTTGTCTTCCTTCCAAGTTTTTCATTTCAAATGGTATGTCCTTAAAATTTCATTACCATGTCCATGTATCCATCTTATTCTCTCCCCCTACTTTTTTATGGATCATTTATGAGTGGGTGACCCATGTCCCCTCTCTTTTCAATGTTTTCTAAAACCTTGTAACATAGTCGTTATGCTACAGAATTTTCGTCTCAAAATGCCTCTCTTTTTTCTCAAAAATTAGTTTATGTTATAAAGTGAATACACAAAGCTCTTATTTATAAAAGGGTATTCACATATATATCAAAATTTTCTATTTTAAATTCTGGGATTTACATACATGAGACCCACTTTCCCTTTCTGTGGGTTTAAAGTGACGTAAAGATCATGTCCTTAAAGCAGTTTTTAAAACGTTATGATTATGAAATGAAACCCATTTATTGTATGCTATATGGGTTATTTATGAAATGTTTGATGATGATATATGTGGCTCACATGATAATAAAGGCAAATTTAAGGGTGCGCCCTGATAGCGCTCCAATGCATTGGGTAATGATGTAACCACTAGAGATTACAATTTTCACGATACCTTGGTGAATAACCTTGGTAATTTTCAAATGACACCTTGGGGATGGACCTTGGTGATATTTTCATGATTGTCTATATTAAATGTTGCAGCCACATCTTCAATTTATGAAAAATGTTATTTTTATTATGATATATCTCATGATTTCTTTCTCATGCCTTAAAGTTCTTTTCATGACCTTATTGAAGTATCTCAAGTTCACATGTAAAATGTTTCTCTTGTTTTCCTTAATGGGCATTCTGCTCACCCTTTCTTTTGATGTATATTCCCAGGTTATGAGATGCAGTAATGAATCTAGTATGAACATGAGGACAAGCCTTTCAAGTGTTTAAGAAGAATGTTTTATGTTTTCATGTTTTAAGTTCCTGGTTTCCAAGACACTAAACCTTAAAGATCCTCGGTTTTGTAAAATGTAATGAAAGTTTATGTGATAAAAAGGCGGGATGCTATAATAGGATTATTGAAAAGTTAAAACACAAGAAATTAGTGTCTTCTACTCTGATGAAGTATGCGAATGTAGTTCAAAAAAAACTATAAAATATAGGATCATTGAGGAATTAGATATTTATAAACCTTAAGAGAATCATAATAATAATATTTTGGAGTTTCAGGTAAAGATAGTTGGAAAAAATGAGATAATAGAGTAAAATATAATGACAATTTAACAACATCAATATAAATTTATCTCATAGGAAGGAGGTTATTATGTATGACTTAGAACAACTGGATAGGATTGGAGATCTAAAATGAAAAATATTGAGTTACTTAGTATATGAGGAAACTATCGTTGAAACATAGAATTCCCAACCTTATTCCAATACACTAAGGAATGGTAAACACAATCTAATAAAAGAGATAAATCAATCCATCCATTTTAATCATATAGAGTAGGTTTATTAGGTTACTTATAAGAATCATGTATAACAAAATGATGATTCATCTATTTATTATCCTATGTTCGGTTTTCGAAACACATTCCACGGATTTATCTAAGAAAGATACTTATGATGATCTAAAAAATTCATATAAGGGAACCAAGGTGATACAAAAGGGGTTTAAACTTCCCCTTCAACTATACAAATAGGACTAAAGGCCTAGACTAAGGGACCACTTAGTAATAAATAGTCATATTCTTCTTATAAGAATAAAAAATCCCAAAATAAAAAAAAATGAATGCCCTATTTTTCAATTTTCAAGTGTGGGCCAACTCATATACTTCTAATACATTCAAAAAACTTATTACAAAACATCATCCACTAATTATTTAGATTGATGGATTTATTAATCACCTTAAAATTTTAAAATGATTTAACTTCAGGTCCTTGGACTATTATATTTTGGGGATTTATCATCACACTATTGCTTTAAAAACTCTTCAGATTCTTTAGTCTACTAAAGTGACTAACTATATTTTCATTCTTATCAATCAAAAAATATTGATTGGTAATGTTTTCTAAAGGTAACATTATATACTAATAATTAATTTATACTTTGAATAATTTTCAATATAGTAGGTTACATAGGTTATATGTTCGGAATCTTAAAACCATACTTTAGGGTTCCTTGTTACTCATTAGGGAATTCAGTATGGTCATAAGAATGCATGAAATTACTAGTGATCTAGATTTATCTATTTCTATAATATAATTTAGGGAGTTATTGAACTATAATGACTTAACATAAGTATATTTTCATGTTGAAAAACGTACCAGGTATATAAAATTTTAATAGGTTCATGGCTAGTAAGATTAAAAAAATATTTTTCAGCTTTCATGCTTCAGAGAAAAGAGCATAAGTTCAATATAGAAATCTATTGAAGATCATTTCATATCATTATCATTTATGCACTACCTTTTATAAGGAGACATAAATGGGTCCCTTACCATTAATATTCAACAATTATTGTGTCAATGACCTAGATTATATGATGATTTTTTAGGAAGACTATTCTAGGACTTTCATTATAATGACCTTTACAAAAATGTTATAATGATGAGGAATTTGAAGATCTTAATTAGAGAATATAGTTCAGAAAGATTCTTTAGAATTAATGTTGAGATATATTCTCTTGAAAATAATCTAAATAAGGTGTATAATATTCATAATTATTTGTTAGATGTCTCCATATTTATCAAAGAATTTTTCATATCCACTAAGTTGTATTTTAAAATTATCACCAACATGAAAATACATAATAAAGATTTTAGGGCTAAGGGGATCAAGGATGGGGATAGGAAAAACTCATTTTTTAATAATATTTAGATTTCTAGGAAGTTCAATAATAATGTTACAAACTTGAATATTTTTAGTATGTTTTTCTATAGAAATAAATAAAAAACGGTGCATATTTTGGGATATTATAAAGAAATATTTAACAAGAAATCAATAGTTAATTTCAGAATCATAATGGATGTAATACCTATGATTATTTATGTAACTGATAATAATATTCTCTCTAAAATTCCTAAATTATAAGAGGTCAATTTGGTAGTTATTTATCATAATCCTTCTAGTTCTCCTCATCTAGATGGGTTAACTAACATGTTATTGTAGATATTTTATGATACTGTACACAATGATATATTAAAGATGATTTATATCTTCTTAAAGAGTGGAATTAGTCTAAAAGGTTTCAATTCCTAGTTACATGTTCCCCCTCCCATAGTTGATTTTATGGATTCCCTTAACATGTTCTGGGCTATTTCGTTATCTAATAGTGTTTAAAAAATATGAGAAGATTTATAGCCATTATGATTTCTCTATTCATTTATTAGGTCAATTCAAATGAAAACTATGGTTCTTAAAATGTTAGGAAAATTTATAATTGTCAAATCCTATCCTTTGAAAAAATAAATATATTAAAAAATATTGACATAATGGAAACATTTCTCTCAAGTTATATATCATGAAGTATTTTAACACCACTAATCTGTATTTTATTTTCAAAATTATCCTTGATAGAGTTTTACACATTAAATTGTTTAATTGGGAGATAATTAGTGTTTCTAATTTAAATATTGTTAAATTAAGAGACTGTTAGAGTTTGATTATTGTAATTTATTTTTTTCTTTGTTATTCTTATTTTTTTGACAATTAAAACACATATAAGAACTCTTATAAAATTATATCTAATTATTACAAAAGTTAAAAAATATTTTATTTTTTTCTTGTTTGATTTTGTTTCAAGAATGATATTACCTCTGATAGAGTTATTTTGTTTAATTAAATTTTTTTTCTTAATTATGGTTTTCAATATTTTTTTTATTTTTCATTAAGTAAATTGTTCTTATGAAATATACTTTTAATATTTCAAAGGGAGTTTTATTAAAAATTGAGTATGAAATACACTCCTTTGAAGTATAGTCTTACTCTTTTAAAATATAAGTATACACTTCCAACCTTTTACTATTATATAATTTTTATTTTACTCTTATAAACTTTTATTTTAAGCTTCATATGTTTTCTAATACAAATAAAAAGTTTTTTTATTATTTCTATTAAATTAATTTACTTTAATTTTTTATTTTTATAATAAACCATATGGTTTTTTGAATGAACCATATAAAGTATAAAAAATAACCTTAAAATAATCTACTTTTATTTTAAAAAAATTATGATCCTTACAAACATAAAAAAATCTTATAATACTTCTAAATCAACCTTATAAACTTAAAAATTAACCATAAGAATGAAAAAAGTAACATTAATATCTTATGAAATGAACCTTATAGTCTTGTATATTGACCCTTATAAACTGATTAATGAACATTATAATATTATGATTTAGCCATAAATCCATTTTTTTAAACCTTATGAAGTTTAAAATGAACCATATGCACTCATATATGATCCTTAATAAGTTTTACATTTTGTTATGAAATCATTTATTGTGATATTTTTATGTTTTTCAAATTACATTGGTGTTACCAGATACTCTATTATAAAAATTTTCTTATTATATAAGTGGTTTTTTTTATTTTTTTATTGGAATAATTACATACTATATTTTAGTTACACCCTGAAGTGTTATTTTCACCATGGAATATTATGTTTTTGTGTGTGTGTGTGTCATGATTTTTCTAGTTATTCCCATACATATTTAAATGAAGGGTAGTTATTTATAGAAACTATTTTTAAAGCTCTTATAGGATAAAAAATAATTGTAATCCTCAACTATTATGACTATTGAATGATATTTAAGAAACATTAATGGTCAAATCGTTGAATTTTTTTCTATAAATAAAGACTTAAGGAATCAAATGAAAAAAAAGAGATATGGATATTTTGAAAAACTGCTAATATGAAAACATATATCATAATTCAATGATCACTTTGAAGAGATATCTTGTGTAAACATATTCTTGGATGTGATCTAATTGCAATGACTCTCATTTATTCTAGTTTTATTTATAGCTATTGAGTTGAATTTTTTATCCTTGTATTTGTTTGTATTCATGTATAGTTTATGATTTTAGATTTCAAAATCCATATTGTATTGGTTATACCTCCACTATAAAATGAATTTGTTTTGGTTGTGCCTCTAACTATAAAATAGAGGTTTATTGGGTTGTGCATCTTGGTTGAAAAAGGTTGGATTGTTGGTTATGGATTATTATGTAAAAAGGTAGGGTTTTAATATGGTTTACACTCCCTTAAAAAGTGAGGTTATAGTGGATTCCATTTATCTCAAGGATTAGAAAGAAATATTGAGTCAACATTACATCACATTGATACGAACTACTATAAAAATCCTTATGTTATTATTTATTTTATTTTCCACTACAAATTTGCTTGAACACTATACCTACAAATTTAATTGAATTTTGAGTTAAGCTTCAATCTAATTTTAATACATATAAAAGTTTTAAACAAGCCAATTAATCCCCTCATCTATTCACCATCTCAACATCTCACATGAAGACAATAATTAGTATCATATCTTTAACTCTATATCTCTAGTTGTTGCCTTTTTTATATTTCTATTTATAAAATATCTAATATAGTCGATAAAAATTAATTTAAAAATATATTTGTGGAGATATCATGTTTAAAGTCAAATAGTGGTTGGATTACTCATAGGATATAAATTTTTAATTGAAATAGTTTGAGATACCAAGAAGAAAGAATAGAAGCACACCTTAAGCATCTAAGTATTGACCAATGGAATATAATGGTAAAACCTTATAAAATTTCTTATTTTAACCTTGATTCATTAATTGGTAATTAGGATATAAAGTAAAATTAAAATTATGTATTTGTGAAAATTTTAAACTGTGTATTATGTAAAAGGGTTTTTAGTCATGTTTTATAAATGAAAAACTCTATTAGATATATAGAGTATTCTATGGATTACACACTATGAAACAAAAATGTTGTATAAAAAGACATTGAATATTAATAGTTGAATAAAAAGATTTCAAAAATGGGAGAATAATAATATGTTAATAAAAAGTTTCACATATTTACAATTATTTTTAAGGGAATGAGTGAACTTAGAGAAGAATTGGAAAACAATTATAGTTAAAATAGTTCTGATAGCCCTATAATATAAACTCCATACAAGTAAGTTTTTCATAAATGAAATTAATGATTTAAAATAGTACACCATGGATAAACTTATTTTTTAATTGATACATTATGAATTAGTGATGAAGAACATAACTTATAAGGTGACAATGAAAAAGAAAGGTGTTGTATTAAAATATAATAAAAATGAATTATCTAACACTTCTAATTAAGATATTTTATTAATTTAAATTCAATTAAATCATATTATAAATTTTGTATAAAAAATGATGAAAATAAAGAAAGGATTCAAAAATAGATCCAAAAAGTAATATAAGAAGGATGAAACAAAAGGAAACAATAATGGAAACTCAAGTCCATATAGTTATGTTTCATAATTAACTTGTGATAAATAAAGAAAGAAATTTAATATATATTTCAACATCCCAAACCTAAATCACGATGGTAAAGACAAAAAGAAATAGAAAAATGTGATAGGATAATTTTTTACTATATATAGTTGCACTGAGGAATTAAATTCAAGTTATGAATGGTTATTTAAAAAGGAGTATGATAATTTATTATTAATGGATACAAAAAATTAGTTTAGAAGTGAATATAGTTTCAGTTCAAACTCAAATTATGACTTTTAAAATATTAGTGTTTCACAACTAAATAATGAAAATATTAAACTAGAAAGAGATATACTGTGAATTAGTGAGTTTTACATAGAATTAAAATAAAGAAATAAAAATATTATTCAAGAAAATAAGAATATTATTAAAGAAAATAAGAAAACTAAAAATAAAAAATCAACTTATAATGAAAAGGTTTATAATGATCTTGAAATTTATCAAAAATAAAATGAAATACATGAGAATTAAATTCTATGTTTTAAAATGAATTTTCAATATTTATGTGAGTAAAATAAATCTATGATAAAATTATATAAAAAATAAATTCAATAAAAACAATACTAGATATGGATCTGATAGACAACTACAAAAAATGTATAACACATTATTTTCTAAAAGTTATAATGGAAGAATATCAATTATCACATGTTTCAGATGTAGAATTCAAGGGAATTATGTAAGTGAATGTTTATTAACATTTCCATAAGATTTATGACATAAAAACATTTATTTATAAGAAATTATGATCAAGATTACCCAATACTATATGTTTAAAATTTATTTGGGTAGTTAAATATTCATTTACAATTCTAATTAGACCCGAAGTACCATGGGTATCAAAACTATTTTCTAGCGGATTTTATCGTAAAAAGGACTTAAGTTTCTCAAGAAGAATACTTGGTATATTTAAAATGGATTTTATAGAGACACAAATATAGATCCATAAATGTTTTTTTCTTACAATAGATGTGATGTAGGAAGTCTTAAATGTTGAGAAAACTCCAAAGTAATAGTTAAAATATTTGATGAAGTCTATATTTCCATTTTTTCATTATTTATAATCTATTATATATTTAATGTTTTAAACATAATTTTATTAGTATTTCACAATTATGTGGCGATGGCCTATTTTTAAATTTTGAAAATCATAAATTCCTAGTTTTGAAAAATGGTTCTGTTTTGTTTTATAATAACAGAAATAATAACATTTATTCTATTGATTTTACAAAGACAAAAAAAGTCAAAATGTTAACTATATTAATGTTTTATTGATAGATGATGATTTATGGAATTGGTTGATTAGACATTTAAATTTTATATTACTCCACAAGATTTATACACCTGAGCCTGTACTTTAGCTAGTTGAACTCAAATTAGATAAACATGACTTTTATGATTCATGGATGAATAGGAAGAGAAAATATATCTTTAGATATATTAAATAAGTAGAAATTTTAATACCCACTAAACTAATAAATTTATATTTCTTTGAAACATTAAAACTTTTTTTATCTATTAAAAATATTCATTTGTTTTTTTCAATGATTTAATTATATATATATGTGTGTGTGGATTTTTTTTCTATCTCTTAATATTGAAACTTTGTCAAAATTTTAATTTTTTTTAAATTAGTTCAAAATAAAAACAATTATGTACATATATATATTACAATTGATATAGGTAGATAGTCCTTAAAAATTTATTTTGAAAACATTTATGAAAAAATGGTTATTCTCATAAATTTGTTGTACCCTGATCACCCCAGCAAAATGGAGTAGTAGAATGAAAGAATTAAGATATTCTAGAAATGGGAAGTTCAAAAAATTGGCTATTTTAGATTTTTTTATGTAACTTTTTTATCCAAAATAATAAGGATTCATTAGATAAAATTGATGTTAAATTAGGTGAAAATATAATTTCAATATATTATAATTTTAATAAGTCTTATAATTTTTAAAATAAAAGGACAATAATTATTAGAGATTTTTTATTCATATTAAATTTGATTAAAATTTATCAAATAAGAAGAATTTATATTTAGACAATATTGTATAAAAATTAATAGAATTTAATCTTAATAAACTTCAAAATAAAATAGAATCTCAATTTTCTAATGATGAATTTCACCTCCATGAAAGAAAATTAAAAACCCATAAAGACTATCATATTGAAATAATGATTGTAAATAATAATTTTATAGTTCATAATATAAATTCCCTAAATAATTATTATGATCACTCGCCATTTATTTCATATTTTTTACATAAATATTATAAGAAATTATGGATATTAAGGAAGATAATAAATTTTATAGAAATTAAGTTTGGAATTTAGTGGAACCACCTAAAAATTAATAGATTACTAGAACTAAAATGGTTTTCATAAATAAATTAGATGACCCGGGATAGATTATAAGAAATAAAGAAAAATTTGTTGTTCAAGTTTTTTTCCCAGAAGAATGAATGGATTATAATTTGGAATTTTTACTGGTTTCTTAATTAAAGTCGATTATAATTTTATAAACCAATTTATCTTATTAAGGTTTTAAACTATATCAGATGGATGTAAAAAAAGGGAATTTCTAAATGGATTAATTTGATATTAAGTTTTCATTAAAAATATCCCTTGAATTTGAACTTGAAAATTATATTAAACATGTTTTTAAACTTTTAATGCTCTATATAGACATAATAAATCCCCTCAACAATGGTATGAAAGACTTTATAAATTTTAGTTAAAGATTGGTTTCTTAAAATGAAAATTTGACCCTACATGTTTCACTAATAAATTTACTAAATAGTTTTTTATACAAATTTTTGTTGATTATTTTATATTAAAATAATCATGTGAATTTTTATGTAATGAAATTTTTGATTTAATGGGTAATTAATTTTACATTAGTATTATAGGAGAATTAAAATTATTTTTAAGACATAAAATATTTCAAAAAACTGATGGAATATTATAAAATCAATGTATATATTGTAATAAATTAGTTATGAGATGTAGATTGGATTCTAGTAAATTTTTGAGAACCCCCATGAGTAATGAATGTAAACCAGATTCATATATAACTAGTAAATTAGTACATATTATTATTTTAAGTGGTATGATAAGAATTTTTCTATACTTAACTATTAGTATAGATAATTAAATTTTTAGTGTCTACATGTGTGCAATATTTCAATTTAACTATAAGTAAATTTTCTTATAAAATGTCAATATAACTATAAGATGTTTCAAATGATCTATTAATCTTGGTATTTTTATTGGTTTAAAACCTAATTTGATTTAATTAGTTATTTTTATCTTTATTTTAATGGATTTAGAATTGATAAAAAATTAAATCATGTATCTATCATATTTTATGAAAGTGTTTGATTTTATATAGTTCTAACAAATAGTTTTCTATTTCTTTGTGTTATTCTAAAGGAGATAATATTGTTTAAATTAGCTATTTTCTTTAATATTTATGCATTAAATAAATTTAATCTAATTTTAAAGTTTATTTTGATAAATTTAAAATGTATTATGATAAGTCATATATAATTTTTATTTCTAACTACCTCTTAAAACTTTCAATGAAAAAACATATTGAAGTATGATATCATTTTATTAGAGATCATATATAAAAATGAGATATTAGTTTAGAATAAATTTATACAGATGATCAATTAGCTGAAATATTTACTAAAACTTTAGATACTATGAAATTTGTTAATACTAAATTTAAACTATGAATAATGGAATATTAATATGTATAGAAAGGATTTGGATTATTTTACTAATGTTATTTATCATTATTTAAAACTGATTACTTGGTTTTGTTGTGTAATTGTAGTTACTATTAATATGAAAGATTAAAAAAATGAATAACTACTTCAATATATTAGTCATGGGGGAAGATATAAAGTTTGAGATAAGATTTTAATATTTTTTATTTTTTTATTACATTAATTTTCTAACAGTTTTAATATTTCTTTTAAATTATTTTTATTTTTATATACAAGTTTTTTAAAGATTTATACACATACTTTTATTTCTATTTGAATGAAAATTAAATTTTTATTTCAAAATCACTTTTGTGGAAAAGTGGGAAAACTCATAAGGGCACGAAATATGGTCATTTAACACAGAAATAAATCATTAAATCGTTAAATACAATCTTGATATTATTAGAACCATTCACTCTACATAATCCCACTATAAAATATCATAATATCTTAATGGTCTAGGACTTTTAATTTTTTCTATTATATTAACTATTTAATTATTTTAATAGTTTTCTTATATTTAATTTTTCAATGCATATAGGGTAGTTTAGTTATTGTATTATTATGCATCATTAATTGTTATAATTATTTTTTTATTATTTTTTTATTTATTTTTATGGGTGAACAATTGTTTTAATAGGAGTAAATTTTGTTTTTAAAAATTTATATAAAGATAGTTTATAAGTATTTAATATTTATCCTAAAATATGATTTTTTTTTAAAAAAACTTATTTCATTTGTTTAAAAATAATAATTATTTACAAAAGGGGTATATTTTTTATGTTTTAAATGAATTGTTTTGTAATTACCAAAAAGAGAGAGATTGTTAGAGTCTTTTAAACCAAGTGTATATACAGGTTGGGAAATTCTGATGGAATTTAAGTTTTTCGACCTTGGAGAGAGGTTAAATTTTAGATCCTATTGTTGAATCAGAATTTTGAGTGTTTTAAAATACTTAAGAGATGATTTGGGTAGTTAATGAGTACCAATGTGTGATTCAAGTGCTGGAGTGGATATCTGAGAAATTTTGGTGGAGTTTGTGGCACCGGGGGCCTATTGCTGTTTGAAATAAGTAGTACCATGGTGAAGGGATTTTCATGGGGGACGGAGAAACATCCAAGTCGAGAGCATAGAGTTCTTAAATAGTCATGGATCTAGGTAAATCCATCATGCAACAATTCTAGGGACCTAGGAGTTTTTTGGATATAGTGGTGCTCTAAGTCACATAGAAATGGGGTTTAACTATGTTAGGGTTATTATTACTAGTTATTTTATTTGAGAGGTGTTTTAGTGAAAAATGGTGAATAGGATGAGTGATACAATGTGGTGTCGGATATTTCATGTGGACAAACTTCATGATCAAGATAATGAATTGGGAAGAGAACCTGGACATGGGGTTGGGTGTTTTAGGTTCTTCGAGGCTATTGAGTGGTGCACCTTAGTGTTGTACAAGCTATGGTGAATGTCGATTGGCCACACAACATGGTTTTAAAATAGGATGAAACCCCATTATTCCTTATTATTATTTAGGTCTTCATGCCCTCTTCTCATCCATATCATTCACCCCTACGTTGGTCGACCTCCTCTGAAATTTTCCTTTGATATTTCCCTCAGATTTGGATAGTTATAGTGAGATTTATTTATCGATTATAGATGAGTTCTTCCTATTTTATCCTTTTTAGTCATCCACTAATTGTTACTTTGATTTTGGGTAACTAGTTTAGGTTTTAAAGATGATTTACAAAGTAACACGATGGAAATTGTCTGATGTGGTGGGGATTTTAATGAAAAAGGATGAAAATGTACCAATATGATGATCACACATTTTCACACATTATTTCATCAATGTTACATCACATGAGATTTTATTTGATGTTTTTTATTAAATTATATTAAATTGTATTTTGATTTGGTTTCAATTGATAGGGATTTTTTCTGGTATGGTGTAACGACCCGATATTTTAGATCCTTTAAATTAATACTATATTTGATAACTTATGTCACACGAACACCAAACTAATATAACACACAACTAAACCAAATTGAAACATACTTTAATTACATGAAGAATATAAACATTAGAAATTAAAAGATAACAATTAATTCAGATAGCAATATATAATAATTTTTCATCAATATTTTAAAAATTATTCTTTTTGAATAACCATTTAAAAATATTATTGTATTTTATAGAAACAAATTAAATTGATCATAGTTAAAATTTTAATATATTTTTAAATATTTATATTTATAAACTAATATATCAATATTCAATTATTTATTATTCCATATGAAATAAGATTAAAAACACTTGGACTTTAAAATGATCATTTTTTATTAAAAGTAGTTTCTTTTGTATTTTTATTTAAAATATAAATTATATAGTTTAGAATTTAAATTTTAGTAAAATAATTTATTTTTTTTACCATTAAAATATAAGTTTAAAATAAAATTTTGAGATTATTCTAAAAAAATTATTTTTAGCAGATTAGTTAAGTATTCATTTTTTTAAATATTGTGTCTTATATGGAATTATTATTTTATAAGAATGATTTCTAAATTTATGAAATAATTTAATAAAAAATGAATCTTATAAATTATATTATAATTTTTAAAATGTTTAATCTGATTTACAAACCAATATTTAATGATTTAAAACATATGTAATAATTTTCTCAATAAACTCTTTCCAATATATTAAATATGTTTTGTAAAAAAATAATTTTTATAAATCCTAGAAATTTAATTAAAATAATTGAATTTAAAATCATGAATCATTGGTTCCAAATTTTCTAAAAATGATAATTTTAATTTAAATCATAAATGATAATTTATATAGGTAAAAACAAACTCTCACGATAGAAGCTAAAATTGTAAATGTAAAAAACTAATAGAAAGTAAACTCAAACATGATTAAAAATGACTAGTAATGTATGGTTGAGTAATTTCTCAACCTTATCACCCATTATCCCCATAAGTTTCAAATTTTGGAGCTACTTTCCTTGAGACTGACATCCCTGTATTAAAAAGTTTTGAGTATTTAAAAAACATCATTCCTTTTCACTTATAAAAAGGAAACTCCTATCCTCACTTCCCCTCACACCAAACCCCTCTAATTTCAGCAAAACATTTTACCAAAAATCTTCTCAAAGTTCCTAGATACCTTCATGAGTTTTTGGTCTTCTCAAAATATCATTCATCACATGCTTAATCCCCTTTGCAAAAGAGACAATCCATGAAGCTAGGTGTCAATTTCTAACCTATCCTTTCTCATTCTTATATTTGTATGTGAACTTATAATTCATAAAATTAAATCCCATGAGCATAAGATGATAAAATTATTATCATTGTTGCATTTTTATGTTATTATAATGAAGTAACCATTATCAACCATTATTCCCTTTTTCCTTAAGAAAAATGAAACTATCATTCATATGTTGTGCAGACTACCATCGCCAGGACACAACATGTTTTTTTTCATTCTCTTCCTTATAAGGATGATCATAACAATTAATTTAATATTTAATAATTATATTTAATATATATTTTAAATTTAAAAATTATGAACCATATTATCCTTTTTACCATTCTTTGGAAAATGAAATCGTCATCCATGAACATGCAAAGACTAATGCCTCCATGAAATGATTGATTTTAGTTTTTCATTTCATCCATTATTTATATTAATTTTCATGAGAATGGGTTTAATGTATAAATATGGTTTTTATAAAATTTTTAGGGTTTTGGAGATAAAAATTAGACAACATATTTACAGTATGAGAAGTAAACAAATGTGATAAACTTAATCATATAAAAGAGAATTAAAACTAAAAAAATGATATTATAATATTGTTAAATAATTTCATATAGTACACTAATAAACACGCAATATTATAATCGTGATTTTTTATAATGGTATTATAACTAAATAACATTATAATCATCCATTAATTATTGTATGTTCTTGTTTTTGGTTTGTTTACCCACCAACTTGAGTAATGATATAAATTTATATCAAATATGAATGTTAATTTATGATAATATATGATATTAATAATTAAATAATGATTTTTTGGTTCTTTATTGGTAATAAAAAAATTTATATCAATATTTAATAATGTGGCTTTCAATCGCTAAAAATCATAGAAACATGTTCATCACCAATTTAAACTTTAAGGACTATAACCAAAAATCCCATAGATTGAAATTATAAAATTATAAAATTATAAAACATAAATTTCAGTACCTTTTATAATTTGAGAATGAAAAACCTGGGGAGAAGAATAAATAACATAATTGTTATTACGAAACTCATTGAAATTGATCAAGATTACTAACACTCATTATAAAAAATAGACAATAACTATCTAATATACATGTAAATAAAAATTATAAATGATGTTTATAAAAGTTTATAGATAAAAAAAGTATAAATAATGGGTCATTAAGATAGTTAATTTTTTTATACAGGATGTGATAGTGAATTTCGACAAAATAGGAATAGTGGTAAGGACTTCTTTATAACAAATTTAATTTTTGGAGACAAATTTCTTAATGTTCACTATGATACATTTTATATGGTGTGATTACTTAATAATAAATTCATTTTACCCTACTCATGGGATTTTAAGAGACATATCACATACATTCTTTAAATATCCTTCAATTCATAGGATATCATGGATGAAAGTTGTCTTGATTAAAATGTAACTCAATTCATAATGGTTTAAATTCCCAATATTATTTTAAAATAAATATTGTTTCAAAAATATAATCTATATGAGGAATTTTTATTCTTTTTTAAAACCCATAAAATTTTCATTGCATATTCCAGGAGTTTTTAATTTCCCCTCAAAAATTTATTTTCCATTGACTCATATTTTACCTGAAGTGTTTCTTGTAAGTGAGAAAAACTCATCACTTCTTCTAGGTTAGGAACCTTCCTTTTCCCAATGTTTATATTTAAATTTATAGTTTTAAAATTTCCCTATATGATTTAATAATTTATTAATTTCATTATATATTACCCGACATTATTTTAAAATTTTAAAATATTTTCTTAACATTTTTCGTGTGGGTTGTTTTCATTAAAATTTAAAAAGATTGTCTTTTTAACAATAACTTATAAACACATCATCCCATTGACTTTGTCATTTTATATGAATATTTCTCTCTATGTTTTCATTTTTTTAAAGGAAATATTTTTCTCTGAGTTTTTAAAACAATTCTTTTAAAATTCATTCATTAGAATAAGAATATTTCTTATCTCAAAATTGGTTTTTCTAATTTTTAAAAAAACTGTTTTTCATTTAATCTATTATTTTAGAAAAACATTATAATTGGTTAAGTACATTCATCAAATGATACCATACACCTTCTTTATCTGTAGGGATTGTGTAATTTCTCTCACATTGAGAGTAATTATTCATCACTTCTTCATCTTTCCTAATCATCCATTATTTATAAATATGAGTTATCTACAAATGTTTTCCTTCTATGAATACCCTTTTTTGACCATTTTTATTTAATGTTTTCTCCAAGATTCCATACATAGATTTATTGGGAAAATTATTATATTAAATATATACCCTTTATCTATATGGTGGAAAAAGAAAATTCTTCATTATATTAAAAATATTGTATTTTCCTAGAAAGTAAATGAATATATTTTGATACCTATTTATTTTCATGGGTTATGTATTCTTTTAATTATTGATGATTTCATTTTTTGATTCCGTTTGAAAATGATATAAAACCCATTTACTTTCCATGGGTTCTTTGTGCTATAAAAGTTAATGATTTTCATTTTAAAGTATTATAAAACTGATTTTCCTTCTATTGGTACTTTAGGTTATAAATAGTGGATCTTTTCATTTGATCATTTTATAAAGGATACATAATTTACTTTGTTTCATTATTATGTGATATATGAATGATTTACAAGTCGCGCAGGTAAGTATGGATGAATGATGGGTGGGTCATATATCTCCCTCCAATGCATTGGTTAAAATGTTATATCTCATTAAAAAGTATTCATGAGTATATTTTAGTCTCTAATAAGTTTGGACACTAATTTTATGGCTCAATAAATTAATGTTTCCCAATACTAATCTTTTTGCAGTGCATAGAAGATATTCCACAATTTTTTTCATATTTTCATGACTATGTTATGATTCCATGGATCATGTTTATTGTCTTTTGTTTCAACACACATTTGATTCATTTATTTTTTAAAGCTAAGCCTTATTTCATGACTTATGATCCATTATTTATTAGGAATAGATTTCTTATATATCATGAATATTACCATAGTCTCATATTAATCTTTCTTATGATATTTGAATGTTACCACTTATGTTCACCCTTTCTAGGCATCTGAGCTCACCACTTTCTTAGGTTTTCATTTCCCATGTTATGAAGATAGGAAAATTATGAAATTTATATAAGAGTCTTATGTGTGGATAATTTGTGGGAGATATTAAAGAAAAAATACGGATTAATTCATTTTCTACCTAATGTTAAATATTTATATTTGATATAAAGAGAATGGATTTTGTTAGTAAATGTTTTGTCTTAATTCTCTGAAACTCAAAACCCAAAATGTATTGTGAATATATTGTAATGAAATATTTTCTTTATGTTATATGGATGAGAGGTTCATGTGTGTTGATATTTATATTTGGTATAAGTGCATAGTTTAGACAAATTTAAAGGTTAATATGATAGTTGAGGATAATAAAAAGTTTATTAAGTTATTGTTTATCATAATTTTAAAGGTATTTATGACCCTTTTGGTCATTTTTGGTAATATTAAACACTTTATGAATTAAAATAAGATAAATTCTATGGAATCCTTTGGAATAAATCTAAGGTATTAATCTATGGGTAGGATAATATCTAGAAATTTTGGTTATGTTTTGGGTATTGGTTTTCCTAGAAATGAAATCCCTATCTAGATACTACAAATGGATTAAGGATCTGAAAAGTATATACTTGAGGTAATAACCCTAAAAATGGTGTGTTGGGTATTTACTCAATCTTCATTTAGTACATGATATATATGCCTAAATATACATTTGGTTTGACACACCCAGGGAATATGTCAATTACATTATCTTTATAAGACATTATGAAGGGTTTAGTATATTAAGGGATTAGGAAAAGAAGTATAGGAGAACCTGAATTTAAATAATGTAAATTGAATTGAAGTCATCAAAGTATGAATATAAAGGTTCATTAAAAAAGGAATCCTATAATATATTTTTGATAAACATATGATCATTTAATCTAATTTTATTGATAAACAATTTGGTTTTAATTATTTAGTTGAAATATGAACAAATAAATGAAGTTGAGAATCATATGTTTCTGGAAATAACTATATATTATAGCAAAATAAGGGAGAATTATTAAATGGTTTTAGATTTTAGTGTATTCTGGTAATTATTGAAAAAGTGAGTTTCCTAGTCTTACCTCACGTAGTGAGGTTGATACCATACTGGAAATTCAATTATTATAATATTAGATATCATCAATATTGAGTGATATTTATCAATGAAATTTTGGTACTTTTTAAAATATATGTAGATTATATGAAACATATAAGGATTATTCTTAATTATTTTTTCATTAAAGGTTTGAAAATAAATATTAAATAGTATCAATAACCTTTAAAAGTTATTTTTATGAAAAAGTTATAAATTTTTGGATAAATATTGATGAAAATATGATTTTGGGATGGATAAATATTCATATTCATAAAATTTTTACATTGATATATTAAATGGTTGATATATTTTGAAATAAAACCTGATATTTCATTGGTAACCTTTGGATTAAAAATTGATTCATGGTATTTTTGGGGAATTTTATCTCATTATTAGGATTATAATATATACCGATAGTATTTGAATTTGTGAACTAATGATTAAAGAAAAGAATTAATTTTTGGATGAATATATTTCTTTATTAAGGTTTAATGTCTTGGAAATTCATATGGTTTTTGGAAAGGTATATTTTAGAGAATGTATGATTAGGTTATAAGCATAGTTGGTAAATGAGTGTATAGAAGAATAATGTTGTATAATGAAAGATAAGTTACTTAATATATCCTAAGGCTGTAAGGTATGTGTTATATACTAAATGGTAAATATGTTAAGGATTCCCTTTTCTACTCAAATTATTGAGTAATAATTAAAATTTTGAGGATGCAATTTTTTTAGGGGGTAGAATTTAATGACCAGAGATTTTGGGTCCTTTAAATCAATACTATCTTTGATAACTTGGGTCAGATGCCACACCGAAAAAATTCAATTCCATAAGAAAATGAACCACAACATATTAAAATTAAATAATTATTATAATATTTATTAAAAAAATATAATAATTAATTAAAAAAGTAACATATTTTTATTTTTTATTAAATATTTTAAAAGGTATATATTTTGAAGAACCATTTTAAAAATGAATTGTATTTTACCTTAGTAAATTAAATTAAAAATCATTAAAATTTTATTATAATAAGTATTATTTATATTTATAAACTAATATATCTATATTAAATTATCCAAAAATGAATGAGAAATAATATTAAAAACACTTGAAGTTTAAGAATGTTATTTTTTTAAAAAAATATTTCCGGTATGTCAATTTAAAATATAAATTGTAAATCTTAGAATTTTAATTTTTAAAATATAAATTCATTTTTGGATTTATCATGTAAATGTTAGATTAATGTTAATTTTTGATATTTTTCTAAAAAATTATATTTCGGTGAATGATGCAATATATTTTTTTTACAAATATTGAACCTTTTATAGAATTATTAGTTAATAGGATTTAATTAGAATTTTTTTAAAATAGTTTCTTTAATAAATTTTAACTCTATAAGTTATATTTTAATTTTTAAAATATTTAATCTATTTTACAAACCTATATTTCATATTTTATAACTTGAGTAATATTTTTCTCAAGAAATTGTTTTTAATACATTATAAACATATTATTTTGAAATTAAATTTTATCACTTTTAAAAATTGAATTAAATTAAATTAATTTAAAATTTGAAAATATTATGTCCATGTTATATAAAATGACTATTTTATTTATAATAATGAATAATAATTGACATCGATAAAAAATAGTTATTGTAGTAAAAGCTAAAATGGTAAAAGAAAAAATGTATGATAAAGTGGAATCAAACATGTTTAGAACTTTTCTAGGAATGTGTATTTGAGACCATATTCGTCCTTATCACCTCTCCACTCTATTATTTCCCAATTTTTTTCCCACTTTTTATTAGAGTGACTTCCCAGTGTCAAATTTTTCTTGGTTTTCGTAAAAAAATGTCAACCATTTTCACTTTTAAAAAGGGCGCTCTTCTCCTCACTCCCCCTTACATGAAAACCTACTTAGTTTATTGAACTCTTTCCAAACCTATATAAAAATTCTTATCCGCCTTCAATAGGATTTTTTCTTCTCAAAATATCATCCTTGAAAGGATTAAACCCCACTGTAAAGAAGATAATCCTAGAATTGATGTATAAATTTATAACTCCTCATTTCCCATTTCAATTTTTTTATGTTAAATTATTATTCCTAAAATTAAAATACACAATATTAAAATGAAAAAATAATTATAATAATTATATTTTTATAGTATTATATTGATGGTACAATCATTAATAACCATTCATTTTCCCTTTAAGAAAAATTAAATTGTCATCAGTGTGTCCTGTGGACTACAACCTCCATGAAACAACATGTTTATTTTTCCTTAACCACTTTAAAAGGATGGTCATAATAGGGAATTTAATATATAATTATGATATTTAGGAAATATTTTATATTCTTAAATTTTAAACTATACTACTCCCTTTCCCATTTCTATAGAAAATGAAATCATCATTCATTCGTAGGTGTGGACCACCACCTCCATGAAACGATTGATTTCCATTTTTATTTTCTTCACCTCCTTATATGGTGGATCATGAGAATGGGTTTAATGAATAATTACGATTTTAATGAAATTATTAATGTTCTAGAAATAAAAAATTGGATAACCAATTAACAATATGAGTCATAAAAAACTATAATAAATTTAACCATAGAAAATTGTGTTCTAATTTAAAAAATGATTTTTTTTAATACTACAAAATAACTTTATATAGGGTATATTAATCTTATATTTCTTCACAATTATTATATATAACACTAATAATTACTAAATAATATCATTATTTTTATATAATAATGATATTTCCACTAAATATCTTCCTATTCATCCATTAATTAGGGAATGTTCTTATTTGGGTTTATTTAACCACCTACTTGAATATTACTCTAAATTTATATCATGGATTAATATAAGAATTTAATTTATGGTAATAAATTATATAAATAATTACCTAGTTATTTTTTTATTCTGGACTTGTTATATAAAAATTTAATTCATTATTTAAGAGCAAAATTTGTTCGCTGAGAATCATCGAAACATAATAATCTATAAATTCATGTTTAATGATCATCAACCAAACTCCCATATAATTAAATTTTAACATTATAAATAAATATTAAAAATAAATTTTAGAACTATATATGATCTGGAAATTATAATAGTTTTGATAATAATGAATAATGGCAACATTATTATGAAACTAGTTCAAAATAATCAAGATTTCTCATAGATAATATCAAAAATAGATAATAAATGTCTAATATAAAAGTGGGGAATAATTATTAATTAACATTATAAAAGGATCTAGATATGAAAAATTCCATTCAATGGGATATTTAGAGAGTTTTTTTATGTAGTAGGTAATAGCGCATTTCAAAAAATCATGAATTAAGGTAAGGGGTTCTTTTTCTCAAATTTAATTTCTTCAGAAATATTTCTTAATATAGACCATAATACGTTGTATATGGTTTTATTACTAAATAATGAATGTATTTTACCATAATCATGGGGTTTTAAGATACATGTTATTTAATTCCCTTAAATTTACTTGGATTTAAAAGATACCAAGGTTGAAAGGGGTTTTGATTAAAATGTTACTGAAACTGTAATGATTTCGATTTCCAATATTATTTTCAAATGATTACAGTTTCACAAAGATAGTCCAATGAGGTAATTTTTATTATTTCTAAAACCCTTAATCATTTTATTTCGATAATCATGGGGTTTTACATTTTCCCTCAAAATTTTATTTTCTCTAGACTCATATTTTACATGAAGCATTTCTTAAAAGTGAAACGGACCTTGTATCTTATTCTAGGTTGGGAATCAACCATTTTCCTATGTCCATATTCATTGGATTATTTTTAAAATTTCCATATATTTTATTCAATAGTTTATTATAATAATTTTAAAATACTTTTAACTTATTTTAAAAGTTTCAAATAAATTTTTTAATGTTTTACATTACGATTGTTTTGGTAAAAAATTGAAAAGATTATATATTTAACATTTACATATAAACACATAATTATACTAACATTTCCATTTTATATTAATACTTATGAATATATTTTCATGGTTTCAAAAATAAATTATGTTTCCACTAGTTTCTTAAAACATTACTTTTAAAATTCTTTAGAAAGATCAAGAATATTTCTTATTTCAACAGTGGTATTTTTAAAACAGGAAAAAAATTTATTTTCAACTAAGTCATTATTATTTTATGTATATTATAATTGGTAAATATAAATTATTCAAATGATACCATACAACTTATTTATATTTATGGATAATGTAATTTCCCTGTTTTTCGAATAATGATCCATCCCTACCTTTTTCTTTCCTAATCATCTATTATTTATAAATATGAGATTTTAACCAATTATTTCTCCAAGGAAATACCCTATTTTGGATACCTATAATTGAAGAGTTTTTACCTTAGTACCATTAATCATTTTATTTGGGAAATTATTATTCTAATTGTATACCCTTTATTTATATAGTGTAAATACAATATGCTTTTTTAGTTTTATTGGATTTTATTTACATAGAAAAATATTTAATATATTTGGATACCTATTAATTCCCATGGGATTATCTTGATATGATTATTGATAATTTATTTATGTGGTTCATTTCAAATGGATATGAAACCCATTTTATTTTGAAGGAATATTTATGCTATAAAACGGAATGACTTTTATCTTAAAGTTTTATGAAACCTAATTTCATTACATGGGTTCTTTATATTATGAAAAGTGAATGTATTTCATTTGAAAGTTTTATAAACCGAAATTTGTTTCCATGGTTTCTTAATTATTTTATATGTGAATTATTTTCATGTGGAACACCTATGTATGGATGAATTATGGGAGGGATCTTATATCACCCTCTAATGCATTGGTAAAAATATTATATCTCATGATATAATTTTTCACGAGTATATTTTAGTTTCTTATAAGTGTGGGCAATAATAGTGTCACTCATGAATGTGATGTTTCTCTATAATAATTTTTAGGCATATTTTTAGCACTTGGGTTTTTAAAATAATATTATTCTTGATATATTTCTTAACTTGCAACACTAATATTTATATGAATTGATATATAATAAAAAATATAATTATTTAAATATGACCATGAGTTACAAGCTATTGATTTAGATGGTATGAATCAGATTAAAATCATTATGAAATTTATATAGTTTCCATACTGAATACAAATGTATTCATTAATTATTAGGAAATAAGAGCTCACTTTTTTTAGTAAAGTCATTATATTCTTCAAAGATACTTTTTCTTCAAAAATGGTTTTTATTACTTTTTGTCGTCGAATATTATAATTAATTTTTAGAAGTTTTTGAAATTTTAGTTCAAAAATTTATATCATTATTATATAATATTGTAAAAATTATCTTAGATTTAATTTTTGGGATTCTTCTAAAAAGATTAATTTTCTAGGGAATAGTGATAAAAATTGATTTTTATTGAAAAGTATATTTTTTCTTCAAGAATTTACAAGGTTGCATTTTATTTTAAAAAAAATTCAAGGTAAAATTAGTTTTATTATTTTATAATAAAATAAAATTATGTACATTAGAATCAATTTTATTATTTAATATGGTATAGAAGTACTTCTATACTTAGAAAGGTATTTTTCTAAGAGAAATATTTTTTCATTTTGTTTTATGATTTTATTTTAAATCAATTTCATCCACTTATAGAAATTGAATCATGAAAAATTAACTTCTTATTTAGAATTAGGATACCCAAATTTGGTAAATCATTCCCCTGTATTTTTTCATTATAAACCGTAATTGTATAAAATAATTAAAACCATGATAAGGGTATATCAGTTAATTAAAGTTAAGAATAATATGACAATGACTAAAAATTAACTTAAAAATTTCTTTTATAAAACCTCATTCGGGGATTTCAAAAATTTCCATACTTTTCTAAAAAATATGTTACCTTTTTTCTATATTTATTTGATTTTTCCTTTATATTATTTTTTGTAATGAAAAGCCAAAAATGACATTATCTATATTTTATTAACACTAGATTTTTTATAGATGTATAAATAGTTTCTATGTTCATTTCCGAAATGGTTATTTTAAATACAAATTATTTTTTAAAATAGTAATTTATTTATAATTTTTATTAATTAAATAATTAACTTAAATACTTATTCAACGTCGATATTGTATTAATTCAATTTATAGAAAAATAAAATAAAATATTTTAAAAACTTTAAAAGTAATATTTTTTGTTTAATATATAGTGACCCATGAATTATATATATATATATATACGAAATATTATTGATTTTTTTAAGTATATATTCAAATTACATATTTTTCTTGATGTATTTAAAGTCAATTTAAATTAATGGTGTCAGAAATGATATTAATGTTAATTTAAAATAAATAATATTTTAATAAATAATTTTAAATTCATAAAAATACTATATTCATTCAAGTAATAGGTATATGTTTGAAAAAATCATTAATGGTACTTTTATGAACCGATTTTCCTTTTACAGTAACTATCATGACCCATAAGGAGTAAAAAATTTGTTATCATGGCAATTCTTAAAAAGGATTATTACGGGTTAAAACAAATACATAAGGGTATAAAAAAATAAAAACTTGTCTAAATTTTATTTTAACATAGTATTTTATCCCATAAGAATCCGATATTTGAATTATATTAGGTTTTATACTTTTTTCAAGAAAAATTATTTATATTAATGTAATATTTTAAGTAATTCCATGACTTCCCCTCCCCTTGCTTATAAAATGGAACCTCATCTCATATTTTATTCACACTTAAAAAACCATTTTATTTTATAAAAAACCTACCTATATACCTTCCTAACATCCATACCCACGTTATATATGTTTTAGTTTGGCCATAATACCAACCCTATAGGGATTAAGGTGTAATGCAATTAATGTCTTCTGGAAAAGAGGTGTAGTCTCTAACTAAATGTTTAAGTTTTATTTATTCATTCACCTCATTAAAATATTCTCCAAACATGATGATATAATAAAACCAATATATTACATATAATTATATTCTTTATCATAATTTCATCACCTACATCTATCTATACTTCCACCAAATGGGAAACAAAATCATTATTCATGTGTATGGCGGACTACCGCCTCATGAACCGATGTTGTTAATTTTCCATCACCGCCCCTCATAGATGGTTATTTTGAAGGATTTAATAATTATATGTGTTATTTATTATATTACTATGATTCTATAAAGTTTAATTAATATTTTCATTTCTCTTCTTCTATCCATCAAAAATAGAAACAATGTTTCTGCGTATATACGACATGTTGTCTCCATGAATGGTGTAATTCATTTTCAATATATACCTTTAATGTATAAAAATATATGTATATAATTAATAAATATTATATTAATATAATGGTTAACATTATATAGGTTATTGAACCATTATTAATATATAAATACTAAGACTTCCAAATGAAAACATGCATAAAAATAATTCATTCACCAACTGGAAAAATGATTTTAATAGTGACTTATTAAGAAATGGGTGTTAAGATGTTATAAGAAAATATTATATGGTAATATATATGTGTGTTTGTGTGTGTGTGGTTTTTTAATAAATGAAAAATAAATCTATATTTATTATAAATGAGTTTCTAACATGCACAAAGAAAGAAAATACTTAAGGAAAGGGATCTCATTGAACCATCCTTTTCATTAGGTTATGAACTTTCTCTCTCTAACTAAATTTATATCTATAATAGTGGTTGTGAAATGATTATAAATTATGTATATATATCTATTACATATATAATTATCTTATTCTAACTTAATTTTATTAGTTAATACATTCATTATATTAATTCCTCAAATTCCTTCTTTATGAAATCAACTCTGATTATGATATGAGGAAAGATTATGCAACCCATTTCTTTCAATGTGTAATTATTTTGATTAGGAATTATAATAGATTTAATTTTTTGGTGCACATAATCATGAAAATTTTATGATGGTTTTTACTAAATATCATTAATTAATTGGTTAATTCTTTTGTCTCATGATATGTTATATATAGTATTATGAAGTAAACCTAATTCACAAGGAATGATGGTTTCTTAGGGGATGCCAGAAGATTTATCATGATAAGGTGAATATCGTGGTGCATGTTATTTTTCCTCTCATTATTCTTTTAAAATTGGGTACAATCCCATTTTTAAATTTTATTACTTAGGTAACCATTCTCTCTTATCCTTATTCTCACACACACTCGAGCCAACATAACTCCTCTCCTCTTCTCCTTTGATTTCCCCCTTGGATTGGGGTGATTGTTACATGATTTCTCCATTTATTAGAGGTGATTTCATAGAATTTTCTCATTAATTAATCCTCCCCTCACACTCTCTCCTTGATTTTGGGCTTCTAGTTTAGGGTTTGGTGATGATTTACACTGGATCATGGTGGAAATTATCTCATATGGTGAGTATTTTTCAAGGAAAGGGATAAATATTACCCAAGATAATGATCATCCACAGTCACACATCATTTCATTAAATGTACACTGCTTGGTAATTACATTAGAGGTTTCATATTAGATTGGAAGAAATTCTATATTTATTTTATTTTGATTGATATTTTATTTTACTAAGATCATTCTTAGAGTACATCATAGAAATAATTTTCATGATTTGTTGTTGTTTTTGATGTGACAGGAGCGATTTGTGAGTAATTAGGCATTTATGCCTAAGTGAATTAAATTTTTTGATTAACTATAAATTTTTTAATTAATTATCAATGGTTATAATTAACTAAATTTTATGTTTTGGGATATTTTAGGGCCTCCTAATGTTAGGAGAAATCCATTGTACTAGGATGGGATTAGGCAAGAGCACACATGCTATGAAATAATAAGGGAATAACTCTATTAATGAGGAAGATGGTACATTAAACATACCTATAGTTTTTTTTTGAATTCAATTATTTATATGATGTGTGATTATTAGTTTCTCCATAGTGGTGATTGACCAGTATAAATTATATAATTGGTTTAAATAAAATTAAATGTTTATGAATGAGGTTCACAAAGTCCCACAATTTACCTTATACATTGGTTGAATTACCTTGGATACTAATGGATGGGGACTTTGATATAATTGTTTTCCTTGAGATACCTGGACCCCCTTTAGGGGTGTAATTGGGTTATGTAAGAATATTAAACTTTTTTAGAGGTTCCTTGATGACCTCTATATAGTCTAATGTGATGATATGATACCGAATGTCCCAAGTAGTCCACGTAACAATCTTGAAATTCATTAGATCCTTCAATATAGTTGACATAAGTGTGGGGTGAGTGTTCTTTCCCCACTAGTGTATCAGTACTTAGAGGAAAATTCCTATGTAATTTTATATTAGGATGGGAATGAGGACTGAACTAATGTTCCCTATAAAGATAGATGGTTCTTGTGACATCTCCTGAGACTAATTTCAGTGTGACTTTCCTTGTTATTTCGGTGAGTCCTTAATTTTAATTAGAAGATTATGAGGGAATTCATTCCTTCTATGTGACACTAAGAGATTTATTGAGATAAGAGGACCCATGAAGGGGGGTCTTGGATATGATGGGATCAAGGAGACCATAGAGGGTTCCTCAATGATATGTTGACTGAAGAGGTGGAGTGTATGGGAAATGGGTAGTTATTATCATGGGTGTCACCTTAGAAACCGAATCAATGATGTGAGATTGATGGGGATGTGGTGATTGAAATGAGATGGTATGGGTGGAATTCACTACCCAATGATATGTACTTATATTCATGATATTCCTAGGATAGTCACCCATGATAGAACTATTTTTCTTAATACTGATACATAGTTTGGAATTCCTTTCACATGATCCTAGGATCTCTATAGTGGTATGCACTATCCAATGAGGTAAGATAGTTTAGGATTCCCCATATATGATAATTGGATCCTTATGGGGGAATACATAGTCCACTTAAGTATGATGGTTTGTTATTCCTTATACATGCTCCTTTGATCTATATAGTGGGATTCAAAATTCACTTAGACACATATATGGTGGTTTAGGATACCTTGGACACACTCCTTTGATCTGGATGAGAGGATGTCTAGCAGGGGATAGTCACACCCCTAGACTTAGATGATTTGATATCCAACAATGGAACAACACCCCTGAAATCAGATTATGGGATGCCTAGATGGTAGAAACACACCCCTAACTCTAGGTGATGGGCTTACTGGTAGGTTAAACCCTAGCTCTAGGTTACAGAAATCCTATGGGAAAGAAATGTATTACTTTTAACTTTATATCAGGAATTGACCATGGGTATGATATTGGTTTTTATAGAAATTTGACATGTTTAGGGACACTACAACACTTTCCAAAGAATGTTTTGGTCTATACCAAGTTTAATGGATGAACCCATGGGTTGAAAGTGGTTTTTTCTAATTATACATTTTTATTTATTCATTCATCTAAGCATATCACATGTATACAATACATTCACTAGTTATGTATAGAACCTTATTAGTGGTTCCCAATTGATTTGTAATAAAACTCTACATGGGAAACCATGGCACTTGGGTACCTAAGAATACTTAAATGATCATAGGTTTCTGTTAGGTAGAGGCATGAGATTGATCATTTAGTTTTATGTCTTGGATAGAGTCTAGATACTGGGATGAGGTATGACTTGGTTATGTAGTAAAGCCTATTGAATTGTATTCATACATTTTTTTTATATCTATGATCATAATATTGGGATATTAGTCATTGTATGATAGAATTATAGAGAGTTAGTATGTATTATTTATTTCTCATTCATTTAACATATCTTGATGTGTTTTATTGCTTCTACATATATTGGTGACTATTTAAGGTTGTTTGTTTATTATTTGTATATTATTCTCAATAATATAGGGGTATAGTCTATCCATTGTACTACTCATGACCCCTACTAATAGTTTGAAACCACAAGAATATGGGGTGGTGTGTCAGAGGTCAGATTGGTGACTCCTTCGATTCAGAAAATGCTTAGTGGTTGTGTCCTGGTGGCGGACGTTACAAAGTCTTATTTTTTTAGTTTTTTTAATTATGAAATTTTTAGTAATTTTAATTTTTGGATTGTTAAATTAGTATATTTTTAGATTTTAATTATTATAGTTTATTTTTTTATCTCTTATTCATTTATTTTGATAATTAAAAAACTGTTAAAAACACTTGTAAAACATTATTTTAATATTAAAAATGTTATGAAAAACTTTTATTTTTTTCTTGTTTTATTTTTTTAGACAGATGTTGACTCTGATAGATTTACTTTTTCATTATTATTTTCTTTATTCTTATTTCTATATTTTTTATTTTTTATAAATTACATTACTCTTATGAAATCTAATTTTAGTCTTCTAAATTGATTTTTATTCAAAATTGTCTCAGTAATATACTCTTTCAAAGTAAACCACTACTCTTCTAAAGTATAAATATACTCCTCCAATCATTTTAATACTCTTAAAAACTTTATATTTTACTCTTATAAAGTATTTTAATGATATTATTAATCTTATTTTTATTCTTAAAAAACAAATTTTCTTGAAATTTTTCTATGTAAAGAACGAACCTTGTGGTTTTCTGAATAAACCTTATAAAGACTAAAAATTAGACTTATGAAATTTCATATTTTTTTCCTTGACAAAGGATTGATCCTAATGAACATAAAAAAATATCCTTGTGAGATTTATAAATAATACTTACAATCTTATTTAATGAACCTCATAAACTTATAAAATGAACTTTATGAACTTATAAAGAAAACCTTAAAAATATATATAATGAACCTTATAAACTTAAGAATTGTCAAGACCCACCCCCCTTGCTAGTACCCCTCCTCTACTGGAAGTGAAGAGGGCGGGGGGTGATAAACCACAATGAAAACATCCAATATACAATAGTTGAAGAAATAAGAGAAAAAATAAGCTAAATTAATAAATACTATGCATAAATAAAGAATAAGTCAAAATATATATTTAAATTTTATACAAACTAAAATAACTAAAAGTAAAAAAAATGAACTAAGGTAGTGACCATGATCTCTAGAAACTCTAGAATAACTCTAAGATCTAGTAAATCCCATCTCGATCACCAAATATCTTCTACTAACCTAAAAATAGTTTTTATATATATGGTTATAATATTAGTATACTCAAAAGGATCATCTAAATAAACTCTCACTCAAATTATGAAGGAAAAATTCTAAATCCTAGTGAATAAGAAAACGAAACCAACTCCTTACCTACATAGGTAAAAATATATCTTATCCTCAAAATTTATTAATCATTAGGTGTCACATAAAAGAAAAAAAATATATATATATATATATATATATTAAAATGAAGGTATACTCAATGTTTTTTCACACTCATACCCCAACAACTCAAGTTCTCTGATCATCCCCACCATAATACATCCTTCCCCAAATCAGGAAATCATATCCAGACCATCTTGAAACCCATGCATCTCATCCCAACATCATCATGATCTCATAATAATGTAAAAGTTTGAAATCCACTACAAATCATGTGGAATGAATTTTACTTTAATCCATTACATCACATGTATGCACACCTATGGGAAAATATAGTAACCACAGCTGAATATAAGTATAACTTAGAACGTTAATCCATCACAGCCCGAACATAAATGTATAAAAAATGAGATCCATAATAGCTCGTGTGAGTCCATACCCAATACCTTAAGTAGTCATAGCCCAGTTATTCCCACATAATATACTCCAATCAAAGGGAGAGTGGGGGAGATGGATAATTTATCTATTATTACCCTCACTATCATAGATGTTAGAGAAAACACCCCCAAGAAATTTTTATATTGGTTTACATACTAAATAAAATGGAAAAGAGTATGAAATTAGAAATTATAATGACTATATTTCACATGAACACACTAAGGGAAGCTACATAACCTTATAATCGACATTATCTATCATCCCACAAGACACCCAGTGGCCACCACTATGTTTTAGATCTCGTACACACAAAGAATCATCAAGATTCAGTATTAACCAATTAATTTAGTAATTAAAAATTACACATCACTTCATAATTTATAAATTTACCCATAATTAATTAGCCTATCATTAATTTTTATTTAACCATTTAATTCATCACAAGACAACATTCTTTTGTAAACCAAATTTTAATTTCTAGATTTCAAATTCACTCTTTGTGGAAAATTCTATTCAACCATCCCATGGTTACATTTAATATATAAATTATTTATCACTACATACATAAAAAAGATAAAATCCATGGGTTTATTATTCATCCATTTACCATTCCATAATTTTTAGGTACTCTAGAACTCATAGTTAGTTAATAAAACAAATGATTCACTTTCTATGTGTATATCCAAACTACTACAAGCATTTGGAAACCATATCAAACCACTACATGATAACTAGCCAAAAAATTAAAACCTCATGAAATAATAAAACATTATTCCTAGATCTCAACTAATTTAAACCATCCTAGTTTCATCCCTGAAACCATTTTGAAAAACATTTTTCATCCTATCATCATTGGTATCAACCACCACTTGAACCCTAATAAAACACACCAATTTTCCCCAATTTTATCAACCATTCCATCTTCATAAAAAGATAAATCAAGGCTATATAATCATATATAATACATACATTGAAACAAATTTATTTTCTATATAGAATATTTAAGATGAAACTAAGTCTATATCACCAAGGCATTCAAGAATTTATCAAAGAAGAATGGTCTTGCTCATCCTTTAAAAGTTATCTTCAGTAAACAGCCATTTAATTACCATATTGAATTATCTGATTCATTATGAATAATATAAACAACAATAAGTTTAATATATAACGTCTATAATTTTTTATAAATCATTAAGTAACCTTTTACAAGTGTCACATTCAAGTTTCATTATATTCAATGAAGAACAATAATCAATTTACATGCCACTTTTATTAATCAGTATATCAATCTAGATTTACATTTTTTATAAAATTTAACGCATATTAATAATTTTAAACATGAAAAATTACATAGTAAATAGATATAACACTATCCATAAAATAAATAGTCATTAAAACAAATCATTTCCATTTTTTATCACAACATCCCTTCTAAATTCATTTTTTTATCACAACATCCCCTACCTTTGTTATAAGTTAAAAATTCTTTGAGAAATAATAGAAAATCAACAATCAACTGGAAAATTTGAGGGAAACACCACCAGAGCCTATCTAGAGAAATCCATCATTAGTTTTTTCTTGATTCTCAACCCATGATATAAATCCATCAATATTAATCCTTTAAAATAAAACAAAACATTAATAATGAAGATAAGATAAGGTGATAAAATACCTTTATTGATGAAACTTTTATCAAAATAGACAAAAAGGTTTTTCATCTCAAGATATATAGATAGAGAGTGTTTATAGGCCTAGTAGTCGGATAGTATATGGGAGAATATGAAGAAATATAAACCAAGGGTAATCCATACCTCTCTTAGTGGAGGAATCCTGATTGGACTCATCCCTAGAATAATGATCTCCTACAATAGTATAGTGTCTCCATTTAAAAGGGTAATCCATGATTTCAGGTGTTTGAAATTCCAAATCTACCAAAATCCCATGCGCTTTAAAACTCACATATAAAACAATTGACTGGAACTATTACCTACTCAATGGTATAGTGCTAGGAATTTTGGACACACTATATCCCACCTGAACTCTACCATGATGAAGGTATAAGTCCCTATCTATTTAACCTCCCCACTCTAAATTCCAAGAACTAGTAAGACCAAACACATCATTTCCTCCCTCCTTGTATACTTGACTCCACCATGAATTTCACACCACCACACCTAGATATATGGTGTAGATGAATCTTTATTGCACATAGGTTAAATAATTCCGAAAAATACCATCAAAAACAGCTAGCATATCCATTTTAGCCTTTGTGGTGCACCCCAACACCAAACAACATTCTCGAAATGACCCACCTTTGAAACGGTCTCCCAAAATAGTAGACCCAAGTTATTTTAGGGATTATTATTCCATGGTGGTGACCTACCACAACCTATAACAATGGGGAATGTGTCACGACTCTCATGACTACCTTTAATAGGCCAGGGGATGAAAACTAGTGTTGAGAAGGCATATCACTGATATCGGAGGCCTTATCCTAACTACTTGTACACACACACACATCTCTAATACTATACAATTATGAAATGTAAAAACAACTGAACAAATTTGGATGAAGAAATATAAATCCTATAACTATAGTATGATAGGAATTAAATTAAATATGTCCAAATACAATCCCACCATTATGATTCTGAAACAAGTTCAACCAGAAATTTAAGGGATTTTCGTTTGAATACCATAGGAATGCACCCTGGTTTGCTCAGTCTCACTAAGAACCATCTGGTCCTAGTCTATCAAGAACTCTATCGAAAGGTAAATATTCTTCCTAATAAATAACATGTGTGGTAAATTCCCATGCGGGGGTGAGTAAAAAAATACTCATTAGAACACCCCCAAAACAACAAAGCATACAACAATAGAAAATATAGTCAAATCTACATAGGTATATGTCAACAGTGTATATAATAATAATATCTGGATATACTCAAAAAATACACACATTAAAATGTTAAGTCACCACTATAGTATACCATAATAGGATTACAACTTGAATATTCCACAAATAAATCATTCCTGATAATACACTCCTATGTCTAATAACACTGATGATGTTCATCTAATAGGTTGTGCTAATAGGGTCTCTTCATTTGAAGTACATGTTAAAGGTCTGAAGATGACATGATAAATAGATGAGGATCACTATGAAGGACATACGGTGATACCAAAAACTAAATATATATTAACCTTATAATTATAGTATTGGTACCCATGTAGTTTTGGTCACAATATTACAAAAAAACTCCACCTAGGGCTTGAAGATTAATAAAGGATCTTACTCTAGGACTCATTGAGGGATTATAATGACTCTATCCAAGAATTCATAATAAAGGTATCGTTGTCCTAGGAGTATGAGACGATACCCAACTAACCCTTATGGAAAGGATAAGGGGAATTCAAACTAACAAAAATATATAAGATATAAAGGATAAGGACTCTAAGCCATGTATAAAAGAGTAAATGGTGTGTAGTAGGGATCACACACCATCTCCCTAAACCCTGAGTCCTACCTAAGTAAATGGATCATGTCTCAAGTAATGTATGTGTCTATATTGAAGTACATGGTGTATAGGTTTCCCATGTAGTCTTCCAGTGTCCCATTACATGACTTAGCACATGTACTTGTCTAGGTTGTGTTCGCATTGGGGGGTAAACTGCATGTTGGCTGCCCGTGTACACAACCCCATGTCAGTATACCCTTTGAGGTATATGAAAAGTCTCCCAAGAGAGGTCACACACCCTATGACAGGTTCACATGCCATGTGATCCTTAAATCCAACCAGAAACCCTAGCTAACACATAGGAGGCCCCACACACTGTGTAGTACTGAATTACACACTGTGTGGTTCTCTATTTTCCAGAATCATAGGTACTTCCTTTGTGTTCCTTATATACTACTCTAGCATCAAAATCAACTATCCATTTTAGTAAAATGTAAGGAAATGCATATTTTTGAACCTCTCCCTTGAGAAACAATGTGTTATGTGCATCAAATCCATTTATAAAATGGATCTACACGTCATTCTTATGTATATGATGAAGAACTCTAAAGAACATGAAATATGTTATCCATCATCATATGATTCACCTAACTCCCATCATTTCACCATATTGATGTTGTGTTGGTCCCAGATCTATGATTTCATATCATTGCACTAAGAAACAGGTGTGCGATGATCGATATATCGAGATATGTTGAACCTTGGTCCAAATGAGGAATGATCGTGGTGAATGAAGAAATGTGGTAGAAAAGAACAATAATTGAATAAGAGGAATGAACCAAGATTGAGTTTCATGTTGATCTTGATTTTTTACATTATAAAGATAAATTACTAATCAAAATTTTAAATTAATTCTCCCAAAAACATCCCAAAATATACCCATCCCACAAATACACATGATCCATAAATCAATTCATTGATCGATTGATTTTTTTCATCGTAGGAATAATGAATGGGGAAAGGAAATAATTAAAAAAAAGATTCCTACCTCAATTTTTATTTATTTTTTATGAGGAACAAAGTTATGTCATATTCATTGGTAAGATCCTTCAATCTTGTCCCACACCGATCATTGGTCTCTGATCTGGTCGTCATCCGCCAACGATATCTCCTCTAATAGAACCAATGGATCTCATAAATTCAAAGATTTATATATATAACCCTATGAATTTTTAATAAGTGCATATTTATATATGGAATTTTGGTTGATGCATGACTAAACAAATATAATAATTTATTTAAATATTTTATCCATTTTATTCTTGTGGTGACTTTTCAAAAAAACCTTGCACCAACCAAGATTAATTCGTGCCTAAGGTAAGCCTTTCATTCTAAGATCCATGATTCCCCAATATTTCTAATACATGCACCCACCTAGAATTTTTTTCCACTTTTCAGGAAAACATTGTGCATATGCTAATTAATATATATAATATATTTCAAAAATATACTCTGGACACAACATGCCTTAGAATTACATGCCTTCACAGCACTTAGTCTTGAAAATAATCCATACAATATCCAAAATTAATACATATAAAATATGAGTCATCATATTCTCCCCACTTTGGGGCTTTAAATCCCTAAAAAGCCAAAACAAGGGCTACACAAAAATATGTGGGTACTGAGAATGTAACTGAACCTCCCGCTCTCGTGTTCTCTCCTGAAGATTCTCATGCTATCTTTAGACGTGAACTACAAGAATTGATAACCTGTTAAGGATACTCTCTTGTCGATCCTTGATATCTACTCAGTACTCAGCAAAGATTTCTCCATCCTCAATGTCCAGCTCACCCTAGTCGATAACGTGTGACGGCTCAAGCACATACCTCCACAGCTATAATATATGAAAGATGTTGTGTACTCAATATAACTTTGGAGTTAGAGATAAGTGGTACTCCACCTCACCAACACTACGCAATATCTATAAAGGGTCAATGAATCTTGGAGATAGGTTGTCATCTTATCCAAATATCCATAATCCACATTGAGGATAAACCCATAGGAATGCATGGTATCATTCCTCAAACTAAAAAGGCCTATTTTGTTTGTATGTATAAGAATTGTGACTACTCTATGTAGTATTCATCTACTCCTAGATGATATGTACCTTCTCAATAGTTTCTCATACCAACTATGGGCCCATCATAGCCAAATATTCTTGTTCACTCCCGCAAAGTGGTGTCTCGCAGGGCTACTCATACAAAGCCTCAAATAGTGTCATATTAATGGTGGAATGTTATATGGTGTTGTATGAAAGCTCCAGTGGTGGTTTGAGATCTTCCCAATTATGGAAAAATTCCAACATGAAATCATACAACATTTCCTCTAGAACCTAAATTTTCTACTCAGTTTTACCATTAGTTTAGGGTTGAAATTCTATGCTCAATAGTAACTGATTCCCAAAATCCTCCTACATTCCCTTCAAAAACTTGGATATGAATCAAGCATCACAGACTGAAATTATCATCAATGGAACTCCATGTAATCATACTATATCTTACAAATAGATGCATCCCATTATCTCTAATAAACTCTGGTCTCATATAGATAATAAATGGGCCAAATTTGTAAGTCATTATACGATCATCTAGATGGCATTTTGACCCTAGACGTATGTGGTAATCCCATCATGAATTAAATGGATATCCCATCCCACTTCCACTCAATCACCTCAAGGGGTTGAGCGAATACCGCTGCAACTTGGTACTCAACCTTCACTTCCAAACAAGTAAAGCATATATAGATAAACTTTGAAACTCATTTCTTTATCACTGGCCACAAAAACTGGCATTGGACGTCTTGATACATCTTCACCACAACTAGAAGTACCGCCAAAGGATATATATGAAACTTTCTCATAACCTCTTACTGCAATATCATTAGTATCATCATGCATCTTCTAAAAATAACATCATTCTCCCCACTATTATAATATCCATCAGGGGTATGTCAATTGGATATCTGAGTACATAGGGTCTCAAAAATTGTATCTCATAGTTGTGCATCCCTGAATAGCTAAAAGATCGAAAGGGTAACAACCATAAACTAGAATTATGATACTATATCTCCATCCAAAAAGTAAAATTATAACGAGGAAAACCACTCTGAAAACTCATTCAAAAATTGCGAACAAAATCTTCTACTAAGATTGTCTCCTACCACATTCTTTTTCCTTGGAGTATAAACTATTTTAAAGTCATAATATTTTAAGAACTCTAGTCATTGCCTCTATCTCAATTTAATATCCTTATGAGATAAGATATACTTTAGACTCTTGGGATTATAGTAGATGATAAACTACTCACCCATCAGGTAGTGTCACTACATAATCAGTGCAAAGACTACTTATGCTAAATTATGATATAGGGTCACATAGGTCTTCCCATGTGGTATCAACTTGAGTAAACCATAGATAATCATTGTTTCCATCTACATCATAACACAACTAAGATATATTCCCCATGCATTACAGAATACAACATACTCGACACCCTCCTTAGGAAATATCAAGATCAGAGAACTCGTCAAACTCAGCCTTAACAACTGAAAATCCTAGTAGAACCTCTGTTTCCACATGAAAGGATGAATCTTTAAAGTCAAATATATCATGGGTGCAGATACCTTGTATAAATTAAGTATGAATCTTTGGTAGTAGGCTGCCAACCCAAGTAAGCTCCTCACTTTCATCATGCTCTTGGGTGGCTCCCAAGATAACACTGCCTCAAACATGGTTGGTTCCACTTCCAATCCATCTACTGAGATAATGTGTCCCAGAAAGTGGACCTCTAGAATCTAGAACTGGAACTTCGAGAGATTTGTGTAAATATAGTCCTCTCAGAGTATGTATAGAACTAGCATCATATGTATCATGTTCTCCTCTACAAACGTTGAGTACACAAGGATATTGTTGATGAAGACTAAAAACAATTGGTCTAAGAAAGGCTGGAAGATCTGGTTCATGAATTCCATGAACACTACTGGGGAGTTCATTACTTCAAAGGGAATCACCAAGTACTCATAGTTACTATAGAGACATCATAATGTCATATTTGGTACATCCTTGTACCATACATGAAACTATTGATATCCTAGCTTGAGGTTATCCTTAAAGAACCATATTGACCCTATAAACTAATCAGATAGGTCATAAAACCTTGGTAATGGATAATTGTTCTTCATGGTCACCAGAATAAAGCACTGATAGTCCATATAGAACCTCAATCCCGAGTCCGCCTTATTAAAAAATAATGTTCGGCTGCCCAGGGTGAAGTACTGGGGTTAACAAATAACACCTTTCCAAGTCCTCCAACTTCACCCTCATCTCATGAAGCTCTATGAAATCCATATGATATGTTGGCATAGATATCGATTTCATCTTAGGGTTTAGATCAATGAATAATTATATCTCTTAGTAGGGAGTTAAACATGAAACATACTAAAGGAAGATTTATTCATACTCTACCACAACTGTAGGAAATTGAGAACCCATAACATCCACTACACCAAGGGTTAGGCTAGAGACCTGATGAGTAATCAGATTCACCCCCCTATTCATGAGTATATCATGCACTTCCTAGGTTTCCCTTTCACTAAAAAAGGAAAACCTAGTTCCTTCATTGCAGACACACCTCATCCTTGGAAAAAAATAGTCAATTTGGGAATAAACTATAGATAAATAGTCTATACCAAAAATTAAATTGTAAGGCCTCAATGCTGCAACCAAGAGATTCCAACAGAAACTCTCACCTCCCAGAGTCAGGTCACACTATCAACACAATTTTTTGATCACTCTGTCTTCTCCAGTATGAGTCTCCAAGTGTAAGGGTTGAGCCAAAGGTTAAACTGGATTATATAAGTATCAAAGAAGGTGTGTGGGGAGGGGGAGGAATGACTATCCCTTGTTTCTATTAGTATGGTATCTAACAAAGTAAATACACAAATCAAACCTCAAATCATTCCAAGAGCCTCTGGGTCATTAGCTTCGACTTCCTATAGTTTTCCTCACCCCTATTCTCTAGCTCTATAAGCCTAGAGTGGGCCACTTTGGGTGGTGATAGTAATAGTTAAAAGAACCTACCACCTCCTAATAATCTCCCAACTAATCTACAATATTTTTTTACCAATGTGAATTTCTAATCCTACCACTACCTCTACCATGGAGGCCCATCCATAGTCTCTCTCTGGGCTTATTGGACCCACCTAATGAGCCCAATATCGAAGATCCTCTAACCCAGGACCTCCTCCTAAAACATCTCAGACATCCGAGTCCCTGGGACTGATAATATCTCCCTTTTTATGAGGTTTCTACTCATGATTTCCCACTGTTAACAACCCCTGGCTGTATTTTCTCATCCAAGAGACTCTCAACCACCAAATATCTCTCTAGAACCTCTATGTAGGTAGAAATGAATATAGGGATAACAATATCTCAGATGTCTCTTCATAGAACCCACACAAAAGTATGATCCCTAAAGAACTACTAATGAACCATATCCATCGAGTACCTGGAGAGGTTGGTGAACCTCTATGAATACTCATATACTATCTTGATGGCCTGTTTGAGCTAAAAAAGCTTCTGGATACATACATCCCTTACTTTACTTAATGATAACTCCTCTCTAAAGAGATTATCAAACATTGATCATGGTAGAGTCGCCTCACCGTAAGACTAGGTCACTAAACTCTACTATCACCTTATAGAGCCAAGAATAATGATAACCACATAGACCATCATCTTATTTTCCATATACCTAAACATATGGGAAACTCGGTTCACTGCCTCAATCCATTCAATAGTTACCTATGGTTCGGATTTCCTCAGATCTTGAGGGATCTCTATCACTAAAACTTATGAAGGGAACTTATCCTACACACCTCATCTGCGAGTACTATGGAAACCACATGCTTCTCTATGGGTGGTGGTATAGGTGAAACACCACATGGAGGTAACACCTTAGAAATCCATCCCTATATTGATGCATCATCATTGAGGAGATCATCCTCGTGATTATGATGATGATCCTTAGATGTTATAATTCACATAGGAATCCTAAAATAAACAATATGTTCCATGGTTAATGACTATATCTAGAGAGATGAATCAAAAAGGACACGTAAACCACAAACTATTCCTAAATGATTCATATACCATTTTTTCCCCACAACCTGTATTCTTATACAATAAGTTAAAAAGCAATTGATCAGAGTCTTGATGTATGGGTACTCTGGCCTTCGCACCAAAATCAGATTCCCTATCCAAAAACCCTAACTCAAAACGCTTAACACTATTTCCTCAAACCAATCTCATAGAATCCTAGATCTAAGGTAGAACCGACTCCTCTAACACCACTATATCATGACCCATCCCAATGGGACACATGTTGTGACTCCCCAAGCCCACCTCTAATAGGCCAGGGGCTAGAGACTAGCACTGAGAAGGTATATCACTAACATGGGAGTCCTTAGCCTAAGTACCTATACACATGCACACATATCCTATCCTCTATACTACTAAAATATAAAAACAACTGAACAATAATGTATGAAAACATTCAAATCTAAAAAACAAAGTATGATAGGAAGTAAAGGAAAGTAAAAAGGGACAAATCCAAGCCAACCACAATGATTCTAAAATAAGTCCAACCTGAATGTGAAGGGAATGTTGTCTGAATAAAATTGGAACACACCCTAGTCTTTCAAATCTCACAAAGTAAAATTTTGTCTTGGTATATCAAGGAATCTATCAAAAGGTCAATCATCATCACAATATATGACACGTGAAAGAAAATCCTATGTAGGGGTGAGTACAAAAATACTCAGTATAATACCCCAAAACCACAAAGCATACAAAAAAGAAAAATACAATCAGTTATAAATAGGTATATGTATACAATACATATAACAATAATATCCAGATATACTCAACAAAGACACATAGCCTCAAGTAAAATCTCTGAAAGGCGTTTTTGTGGGCTCCCTCAAATGATTAGTGGTTTTTGGGTACTAGGGTGTAGCAGAGTGGCTGACCAAGGTCATCTCTCAAAGGGGGAATTAAATTTAACAACATATTAATGGAATTTAAGAAAATAAAATAAAGGGAAATAATAACACTAATGAAAATGATGGGTTTTTTTATCATTTATAAATCTATAAGAAGTTTTTTGGAAGAATATTGTATTTTTTTGTTTATATTTTTGAAATGAAGTTTGATTAAAATGACACAACAAAAAGATGTTTTTTAGAAAATATTTTAAAATTTGTAATCAATATAACTCTACCTATTCACTCAATTATTTATCATTATCATTTAAATTAACATTCACTTAATTATAATACCCTAATTTGGTAACCCTCAAACCCTATGGGAGTTAACTTAACTACAAATATGGAATTACTTAAACCCAAGGCTAGCTTCGAAACATGCAATCACAGCACCCTGCTTTGATTGATGTTCATAGGTTAGCTTATGGTAAGTGGTTAATTAGATCAATATCCACTCTAGAAATTAGGATTAATTTTTTTAGGGATTATATTTGAAGCCTACAAATTTATCATGTGTGGTCTTGTATTACCGATTAAGGTCACATTCTCACAATTTACAAAAAATATTGACCTCGTATGTTTTTGTGTTAATTGTTCAATTGATTGCTTAGTTTCTTAAAATTTAAAAACACAATTAAAAGATAATACTAATTAAATTAAATTATCTCATTTATTTAAAATAAATTAATTAATAAGGTAATAGGTAGATTGATTACAAAAAAAAACTATGCTTCTATGGGCGGTGTAGTCATTGTTGAAATGTTTTGCATGTGCAAAGGTTTATAAAGGGTATAACCAAATCTAGTTTATACTCTTGAATTATAACCCAAAGAAGAAGAATAATGATGAAGATAAATGAATAAAATGGAATAAAATAGAATAAATAAAAGAATAACAAAGAAGTTTATTACACAAATGCAAACAGTACAACATGAAGAAGAAGAATAAGGCTTCGATGAGAGGATCCTCACTTCAAGAGATACCCCTCTTACAATAGTTGGATAATTTGAGTGAAACAAAATATCCTCTGTCTTCAACCTCATAATTCATGTCCCAAAACCAATAAATGAGAAAAAAACCAAATTTATAGAGTGGAGGGGAGGCCAGGTTCAAAGTGGTTTCAAGTGTGAATGGGGAATCTCGGCCAAATATTTTAAGACAATTTGTACCGCCCATTTGACCTCCAAAATGCATGAATCAGCTTTCATTACAGAAGGATAATTTCTTTGAAAATTCTTACTATATCTTCTCTAAAAAAAATTTCCCAATCCAACCAATTATGAAGAAGTTATGTCCCAAATACATAACTGATGGCCAATATGGCAAGTGCAGCCCAACTTTAACTTCATTGCCCATTAAGTCCAATCAAATGAACAATTTAGCTCATATGTACTGAATTAATGTTATATACAATTAATTCATTAATATATTTACAAAATTTTAATTTCAAATAATACGTATCAAAATATTTATGCCTGAATTTCTATAGTGAATTGTAAAGGGTAAAACTGGAATTTTCATCAAATTTTCAAATGAATGATCTAATCACAAATATTTTATAAATAAACATATTTAACACAATTTGAGGAAATTTTCCCATTTATTATTAATAAAATATTCAAAAAAAATTGTTTTTTATCCACTCCCCCAAACTTACCCTTTTGCACTCCTGGGAAAAACCTCATATCAGGTATTCGAAAAAAATTATGACAAGATATGCATATTCATATTTCTCAATCCATAGTGAAAATATAGGAAATGTAAGAGTCCCATAAAGATCCAACATCAATAAATTTTAAATTCATTGTCTTGTAATTTGTATCAAAACAAAATCGAGTGAGATTCATAACACTAATTATAGTAAAACAAGTTATGGCTCTACCATGCCACTAATTCTCCACGTGTGTGTGTGTGTCAACCATTCCAAGCTCACAAACCCACCCTTTATTCAGTATATTCAGGTAAAGTAAAACAATTCTTCTTACCAGGTTTAATTCACTAAACCTTCTCTGCATTCCTTTAGAATCTAATTTCAAAACCCACTCACTTAAGCATTCCCAGAAGTCAAACCCTAATCTCCCAACCTAGATATCCTCATATGTTGTACATTTCATCACTCCCCTCATTTAATATTTTTTTTAAGTTTCACTTAGAAAAAATCTCACACTCATCTCTCAACCCATGTTTGATCTCCTCATGACACTAATTGTAATAGTTATAATAAGATCAAGGTCGATGAAGAGTGGTTTTTGACCTATCCAAGACACAACCCATATTTTTTTGAGGGTGTACAACATACAGATAATAGGTACACATGCATAGGTCAATTCAATACAGTAATGAAACTAATAAAAAGAGAAATGAACATATAGATCGACCAATGATTTTTTTTACCTAACTTGACTATACCTTCAATTGAGAAGGAAAAATTTTACAAGTCATGGTTGAGTGAAAATTTGTGTGGAGAAATCAATGACATAATTTATCATGAAAAAATATCACAAATAATGATTTCAAAATCTAAAAGGTTTTATAATGACACAACCATTCATATCATCAAAAACTTCAATTTTTATAAAAAACAACCCTTGATGATGAAATATTACTCACGCTTATAATTGTACCAATTAATTTTGAAAAAATTCATTTTTCATATGTTCCACATGATATTGTTGCATGATATATATCATGTATTTTTTGATTTTTTTGTTTTTGTTTTTTGTTTTTTGAAAATTTTAACCAAAAACTTAATAGAAAATACACACAAAACACACAAATGAAAATCCTAAATATCTATCCTAAAATTTTTTCCCCTCCCCCACACTTAAAATATTGCATTGTCCTCAATGTGAACCTATAAGATGATATATGAACAAGAAATGTATAATTTTAAATAGGAAAAAGAATATAAATGTGAAAGGGTTAGGAACAACCTAATACGATCAAGGGATGATGGGGTCGTGCATTGTGATGAAATACACTAAATCAGTTGGAAGTACCTCAATATATTTCTTCAAGCATTGACCATTGACTGTGAAGCTCCTCTAAGTGTCCTCTTGTGTGATCTCCACTACACCATAAGGAAAAAAAAATAAATACAATATAAGGACTCAACCATCTGGAACACAACTTACCAGGCATCAGCTTCAATTGTGAACTGTATAGAAGTACTTTATCCCCAACATGAAATTCTCTTTTCTGGATCATGTTGTCATGAGATGATTTGGATCTTTACTTATAGATCCTTTAATTATTATATTAAGATAATCAAAACTATTAATTCTCTTGAATTTGAAGCTTCTTTTGAACTCCATCCTGGGATAAATCCATGTTGCATTTCTTTATAGCCCAATAATCCTTATACTCAACCTCCACAGGTAGATGATAGGATTTCCCAAAAACAATCTGAAATGGGGACATACCGATGGGAGTTTTGTATGTTTTCCTATATGCCCATAGCGCATCACCCAAGCGCTTGCTCTAATCCTTCATATTCGGCTACACGATTTTCTCCAAAAAAAAATTCAACTCACAATTTGAAACCTCATCCAGGACATTTGTTTGGGGGTGGTATTGTGTTGATGTTTTTTATGTCACCCCATACTTCTGAAGGAGGGAAGACAAATTACTATTATAGAAGGGGTGGTATGGTGTTGATGTTTTGTGTGTCACCCTATACTTCTGAAGGAGGGAATCCAAATTCCGATTGTAGAAGTGTGTCCCTTGGTCACTGATGATGGCATTTGGTAGTCCAAACCTACAAAAAATCTGTGTCTTGATAAAGTCCACTACAACCTGAGAATCATCAGTCCTAGTGGCCTTGGCCTCCACCCATTTACTCACATAATCAACAGCAAAAAAAATGTATAAGAAACCAAAATAACATGGAAAAGTACCCATAAAATCAATTCCCCATACATCAAAAATCTCACAGAATAGAATGGGTGGTTTGGGCATCTCATGTCTCCTATAAATGTTCCCTGTATGTTTGAAATGAGAGCATGATTTACAAAACAGATGAGCATTATGGAATAATCTAGGAGAATATAATCCATAGTCTGATACACTCCTAGATGTCTGTTGGGGTCCAAATTGTCCTCCACATAAAAATGTATGGCAAAATTGTAGAATAGACTCCAACTCATGGTCAAGAAGACACCTCATAATAACTTGATCACTACAAATTTTCCAGAGGTATGGATCATTCCAAACATAAAATCTGGACTCAGTCTTTAATTTTTGATCTTGATGATTCTTTAAATTTGTAGGGATTTCAGATGAAACAAGTTTTTTCACTAAATCAGCATACCAAGGATGCATACCTGAGATGGAATAAAGATTCTCATCGGGTAAAGTGTCCCAAAGTGGTACATGGTCCAAGGTGTTAGCCTCTAGTGTGTGAGTAATCCTACTCATGTGGTCCGCCACCAAGTTTTCTGACCCTTTCTTGTCATTTATCTCAACATCAAATTCCTGAATAAGGAGAATCCATTGGATAAGTCCAGGATTTGCATCTGGCTTCTTCAAGAGGAACCTCATAGCTTCATGGTCAGAAAAAAACAACTACTTTAGAGCCTAGTAAATATGAACATAATTTATCTGAAATGAATATGGTAGAAAGAAAATCCTTTTTTTTGTTGTGTAGTTTAATTGGGATGAATCCAGTGTCCTCGATGCATAGGAAATCACATGTGAAAATCCCTCCACTCTATGAGATATGAAAGCTCCAACCGCGAAGTTGGAGGCGTCACACATAATATCAAAATGAAGCTCCCACTGTGGGGGTTTTATAATTGGTAGAGTGGTAATAAACTTATTTATATCATCAAAATAAGTACTACAAGAATCAATGAATAAAAAATTAGAATCCTTTTGAAGTAATCACGACATAGGAAGAGCAGTCTTACTAAAATCTTTGATGAAGCGCCGATAAAATCCTACATTCCCTAGGAAATATCTAACATCATGCACACATGAAGGATATGGTAAGGATGAAATAATATTTACCTTAGATCTATCTATATCTATCCCATGTTTTGACACTACATGCCCTAAGACAATTCCATGCTCTACCATAAAATAACCCTTTTCGAAGTTTAAGACCAGATTCTTCTTAATACAACGATTCAAAACCTTTCCCAAACATGAGATAAAATCATCAAATTAAGACCCATAAACTATAAATTCATCCACAAATACCTCCATGTAGGTCTCAATAAAATAATAAAAAAATACTCACCATGCATCTTTGGAAGGTAACTAGGGCATTGCAAAGTCCAAATGGCATCCTCTAGTAGGAAAATGTGTTGAAGGGACAGGTGAATGTAGTTTTCTCCTGATCCTTCAGAGCAATAAGAACCTGGAAATATCTAGAAAATCTATCCAATAAACAATAATGTGTCTTCCCAGCTAGTCTCTCAAGCATTTGATCAATAAATTGGAGAGGTAAATGGTCCTTGTGAGTGGACTGATTTAGTTTCCCATAATCAATACACACACACCAACGGTTTTGCACACTCATCGGAACTAACTCCTCTTTGTCATTTTTAACAATAGTAACACCACTTTTCTTAGGTAAAATCTATATAGGACTCACCCACTAGGAATCTGAAATGGGATATATTATACCTTCCTCGATAAATTTTTCAACCTCTTTTTTATCAACCTTCAAAAGATTTGGATTGAGCCTCCTTTGTGGATACCTAACTAGTTTATCCCCATCCTCCAAAAGAATCCTATGCATGAAAATGGAGAGGCTAATACCTGATATGTCAACCAAGGTCCACCTGATTGCCTTAATGTTCTCCCTCAAAAGATTCAAAAAAAAATCTTCATATTGAAAAGGGATATTGTTAACAATGATAACAGGTAATTTCACACCACTTAACAAGTATGAGTATTTGAGATTAGGTGGAAATGGCTTGAGATATAATGTAGGAGAGTGATGTATGGATGGAGACATTGAAGGAACTGAAATATGTGCACAATGAACATTAGTACCAGAATAATCATCATCAAAATCAGATAATAATGCATCAAAACCATCAGTATATTCAATATCCATTCCATAATCAGAGTTCACATGATCAAAATCAAAGTATGAATGCATTTCAAAATCAAAGATAATATAGTTTTGTGCATTAGAAACAAGTGTGTAAGTGCTCTTAGACATCAAACTAGAAAACATACTCATAATCTCCCTAAGCATAGGACAATAAAATTCCATGGGGTTTTTATTTGGTGGTTCAAAATGGGAGATAACAAACACAAAATGGTCCCATGAGGGGTACTTCATGGTGTCCATAACATTAAATATCACTAATTCATCTCCAAACTCCATGGAAAGTGTACCGTCATTGAAATTTACTATTGTTTTTTGCAATTTTGAGGAAGGGACTACCTAAGATAATGGGATCAAGTGAACTTACCTGATCATCCTCTATTTTAAGCATGTAGAAATTATCTGGAAATATCGTGTCTTTTACTCGGACAAGTACATCCTCAAGAACTCCCACTGAATATGTTGTAGCTCTATTTTCCAACTGTAACACTACTCTTGTCAGATTCAACTCACCAACTTGAAAAGAAGAGAATACAGAGTGGGACATCACATTTATGGAAGCTCTTAAATCACAAAGTGCATTAGAAAAGTGCAACTCCACTATGGTGCATGGGATGGTGAATGTCCCTGGATCCTTGTACTTTATTGGCATTGCTAGAGTTAGTGTAATGAGTGCTGGAACATTCCTTCCAAGATTGATCCTCTCATTTCACTTGAGCACTCTTTGATTGTTACAAAGTTCTTTTATAAATTTGGAATACCTTGCGATTTTCTTGATGGATTCAAGTAGAGGGATGTCGATCTCCACATGCTTGAATGTGTCCAAAACCTCTTTTTTCATTGCTTCTTTAGCCATATTTTTTGTTTTTATAACTATATATAGAAATGGAAGTGGTTTAGGAGGAACATCATCAATCCTTTTCTTGCCTTTATCTTTCTCCTTGGATTTATCATCAGTTGGTATGAAATGGGGCTTCTCTGGAGTTGAGTTGAATCCTGGTGGAACAATAGGTGCAGATGTATCAGTTGTTTTATTCTCACTTCTCAATGTGATGGAACTGACATTCCAATTGGGATTTGTAGTAGGTTCAGAAGGTATATTTCCGGAATTCTTACTTACTAGTCCGGGGAGGGCGGTGGCAATCTAGCTCATTTGTGTCTTCAACTCTCTCAACTATGAACCATGAATATTCAGATCATTCTGTTTATTAAGAACAATTTGTTTCAAAATATCATCAGTGTTAGAATATACCTTGGTTTGGGGACTCCCTTGTTGTCTACTTGATGATACTTAAGCTTCAAACTTTCTTTTGGGTTGTTGGAAACCTAGTTGGTAAGATGAAGGCTGCTAGAAGTTTTATTTAAAGGGGGACCTTTATTGTTTTCCAAAGGCATACCTCATATATGATAGATCCTTCAACCCTTGCTTGTATTTTTAGAAAAGGAATCAAGCTTATTTTGTAGATATGGTTTTTGTTGCTGCTGATATGGTCTCCCAGGAAACACTGCTTCACAATCTTCTATTTCTTATAGTTGGGGGAAAAATTCAGTTGAGTGGATTGTCTTAGTGAAAATGCCACATGGGCTTGGAGGAGGTGGTTGGGATGTATTTTGAGCCAAATAAATCTACCCCTCCATATTGGTCAATTCTTACAACTTAGTATCAATTAAATGACTCTCAAGAGAAGAAGGACTTACCTGATGTACTCCCCTGACTTGCAGTGTACCTCGATCACCAAATTATTGGATTTTTGGGCCATTTTTTCAATTAGTACATGTTAACTTATTGGTGTCTTATCCACCAATTATCCTCCAACTACAACATCCAACATGATCCTCTCTATAGGTTTGATTCCTTCATAGAAGTATTGTATGAGGAGTTTCTGACTGATTTGGTGATGTGGTCATATTGCACATAACTTCTTGAATTGCTCCCAGTACTCATACATTGACTCCCCTTGGGATTTCTTGATCCCATAGATCTCTTTTAGAATGGATGTGGTCCTTGATGATGGAAAAAAATATCTGCAATAAAATAAATTTCAAATGGTTCCAACAAGTTACATCTTCCGGTTGTAAATAATACATCAAGTCTTTTGTAGATCCATCAATTGAAAATGGGAATTCTCTTAGTTTTATTTGATATTCAGATACATTTTTTGGTTTCAAGGATGATAAAACCATATTAAATTATTTAAGGTGTTTATTGGGATCCTAACCAAAGAGGCCACAAAATTTTGAAAGTAGGATAATTAACCCATATTTCAGTTTAAAGTCCGATTCAAGATTTTGGTATGCAATACAATTTGGTTGATAGATAATATCAGGTGTATCCAATTATTGAATGGTTATATTAAGTTAATTTACATTATTTTCATCCATTAGTTCTTTTTTTAATTTGTATTTATAAGTGTTTCCAATTTTAATGTTCTTGGAGTGGAGTAATTCTCCAACTGGTTGAATGTTGAAACTTCCTGTAGACTGAGAATGTCTAATTCGAGCTTGAAGGTTACGTTCAATCTCAGGGTCAATATCAAAGAGATCTTCAAGATTGGTTCATGTTAGAAATCAAATAAAAATTAAAATAAGGAAATTGGACCATATTAAAATAAAAATGAGAAGTTTGAGTTGATGGTCCAAAAAGAAGAAGAATAAAATAGAAGAAGAAGAAAGAAAAAAACAGATTGGGTAAAGAAGGAAGAAAGAAGAGAAGAAGAGAATAAAACGTCAAATAAAATAAATAACTCTAATTGGTTGAAATAATTACTTGACTCACCATTAATGGCTCCAATTTAAAAGGAGTTTTCATGGGAGCCCTCAAATGATTAGCGGTTTTTGGGTACTAGGGTGCAGCAAAGTGGCTAACCAAGTTCGTCTATCAAAGGAGGAAATAAATTTAAAAAAATATTAATGGAATTTTTGATAATAAAATAAAATCAAATAAGAAAAATAATTAAAAGTATGGGGTTTTTTAACATTTATAAATATATAAGATGTTTTCTAGAATAATATTGTATTTTTTTTGAAATGAAGTTCGATTAAAATGACACAATAAGAAGATGTTTTTTAGAAAACATTTTAAAAGGAGTAATTGATCTAACTCTACCTCTTCACTCAAATATTTATTATTATCATTTAAATTAAAATTCACTTAATTATAATACCCTAATTTTTTAACACTCAAACCCTACGGGAGTTAACTTAACCACAAAGATGAAATTACTTAAACCCTAGGCTAGCTTCGGAACAAGAAATCACGGCATCCTACTTTGATTGATGTTCTTAGGTTAGCTTATGGTCAGTGGTTAATTAGAGCATATATCCACTCTAGAAATAATGATTAATTGAGTTTAGGTATTTTATTTGAACCCTACAAATTTTTCTCTTAAGGTTTTTTATTACCGATTAAGGTCGCGCTCTCACAATTTACACAAAATCTCAACCTCGTGTGATTTTGTGTTAATTGTTCAATTTATTGCTTGGTTTATTACAATTTAAAAACTAAATTAAAAAATAATATAATTTAACTAAAGTATCTCATTGATTAAAAATAAATTAATGCATAAGGTTAGAGGTAGATCGATTACTAAAAAGAACTAAGCTTCCATGGGTGGTGTAGTCATCGTAGAAATGTTTTGCATGTGAAAAGGTTTAGAAAGTGTATAGCCCAATATCATTTCTACTCTTGAATTCTATCCTAAAGAGGAATAATAATTAGGAAGATAAATTAACAAAACATAATAAAATAGAATAAAAAAGAAGAAGAAGGAAGAAGTTTATTACACGAATGGAAGCATTATAACATGAAGAAGAAGAAGAAGGCTTTGATGAGTGGATCCTCGGTTCAAGAGATAACCCTCTTAAAATGGTTGGATAATTTGAGTGAAACCAAATATACTCTACATTAAACCTCATAATTAATGTCTCAACCCCTCCAAATGAGAAAAAAACCAATTTATAGAGTGGGAGGAGGCTAGGTTCAAAGTGGTTTAAAGTGTGAATGGTGAATCTTGGCCAAATATTTTAGGACAATTTTCACCACCCATTTGACCATCAAAATGCGTGAATAAGTTGTCCTCCCAGAATGATGATTTGTTCTAAAATGGGTCCCAGAGATCATCTCAAAATTTGGGCCTAATACAAGCACGAATGAAGAAGGTATGTCCCAAATACATAACCAATGTCCAATCTAGAGAGTCCAGATCATCTTTGACTTCATGGCCCATTAAGTCCAATAAAATGAACAATTTAGTTTATATGACATGAATTAAAGTTTTAGACCACTAATTAATGAATATATTTAAAAAAATTTAAGTTCAAATAATACATATCAAAATATTTATGCCCGAATTTCTACAGTGAATTTTAAAGGGTAAAACTAGAATTTTCATCAAATTTTTAAATGAATGATCTAATCCCAAATATTTTATAAATAAACATATTTAACACAATGTGAGGAAATATTTTCATTTATTATCAATAAAATATTCAAAAAAAAATTTATCAATCTACACTATAGTATATCAGCCTGGGATTCCAACTCGAAGAATCCACAATGCACTCATCTTGGAGAGCACACTCCTAATTCTGATAAAACTAATGATGTATGTCCAAGAGGTAGTGATCATCAAGTCTCATCAGTAGAAGTACATTCCAAATGTATAAATATAATTTGATACACATATCAGTATCACTTCAGAGGCCATAAGGTGATACTAACAACTCAATCATGATTAACTCGCTAAGTATATGATAGGTTCCTGTGTGGTGTTGGTCATGATGATACCAAGAACTCCACCTAGGGAATAAAGATGGATATAGGATCTCACTCTTGGCCTCATGGAGGGATTCCAAAAAATCCAACCAATAATTAACTCTTATGGGATCACTTTCCTAGGAGTATGAGATGATACCAAACTAACCCTCAGGGAAAGGATAGGGGGAACACAGCCTAATGAAACATGTCCAAGATTCATAGGACAAGGGCTCTAAGATTTGTATAAAAGAGTACATGGTGTGTATTATGGGTCACACATCGTGTCACTTGAATTTAGGTCCTTCCTATGTTAAAGTCCCATGTCTCAATCCATGTCTACATCCATGTTTAATTACACAACATTTAGGTTTCCTGGGTTGTCTACCCAGGTTCATGGATTAGCTCATGTACTCGTTCAAGTCATGTCTATATAGGGGGTACAAAATGTGTAGGCTGCCTGTGTACTCCACGTTATGTTCAGGTACCCTCCAAGGTACACACTAAGACTCCCACTAGAGGTCTCATGTCATGTGACACGGTCACACACTCTATGATTCATAATTCATATTGGAAACCCTAGCTGGCACATAGGGGCCCCAAATACCAAGTAATCCTGGATAACACGTAGTGTGGTTCTAGAATTTTCAGAATCACAGGTTGTTCCTCTACATTCCCTCTCTGCTGCTACAACCTCCAATCTAGTTATTTTTTTCAATAAAAATTAAGGAAATTCATTATCCGATCCATTACATTGACCAAAAATTTGTTTTTTCCATCAAATCTATTTGGAAAATGAATTTACACATCATTCTTCATTACACACTGAAGAACATAAAATCAAGTATCCACCATCATCTAATTCACCTTTCTTCCATTATCACACTACTTTCGTGTTATGTCAATCCAAAATCTATGATTTCGAATCATTTAACCAATAAATTGTTATGCGATGATCAATTGATCAGGATATGTATAACCTTGGTCCAAATCAAGAACATATGTGGTGAACAAAGAACCATGGGAGAAAAGCACAAGAACATAATAAGAGGAATGAACCTTGATTGATCTTTGTGACGATCTCAATTAATTTCTTTTATAATGAAAAATTAATAATCAATACTTTAATGTAATTATCCCAAAATCAACCTGTAATTAAAAAATCTCACAAATACACACGATCTACGAATCAATCTGTTGGTATATTGATATGTTTTGGTCATAGGAATCAATAATGGGAAAAGGAGACAAAAAAAAATTATCCCACCGTGATTTAGATTTATTTATGATGAATATTAAAGCTATGTTGCATTCATTGGTGATATCCCTTGATCATGTCTCACACTAATCGTCGATCTTTGACCTAATCAATATCCACCAATGGGATCTCCTCCAACGACTCGAGTGTATATCGTCGATTCATAGGGTTATGTAGATAACCTTGAAAATATTAAATAAGTTCATATTTAAAGAGGGAATTTATTTTGTTTCTTCATTAAACAAATAAAATAATTTTTTTAAATTTTTTATCCATTTTATGTTTGTGATGAATTTTCCACAAACCCCTTACGCCGGCCAAGGTTAAGTCATGCCTAGGGTAAAACTTGCATTATTAACTCTATAGTTCCCTAATATTTTTTGATCTAGAAAACCATTTAGAAGTTATTACACTTTTTTAGGAAAACTATATGTATGTTCTATTTAATATATTTAATATATTTAATATATTTCTAACATTTATTCCAGGTATAATAGGCCTTATAATTACACACTGTCTCAATGCCTGGTCTTGAAAATAATCCATAAGATATCCAAAAATAATACATGGAAAATCATAGTCATTACATGACCCTATCCACCTTATGTTATATATAAAATGGACACTATGGTCATTTTATTGCATGTGATGCACCAGAAATCACACAATAGGGACCAAGTGATCACCCTTCTAAAATTCCCAACCAAACCATAATTTTCTACAATCAAGATTCCAAAAAAACTCACTAATGCTAACACCAAATCCTATGTTATAGAGTAGAGTCCCTTAATATGTATAAACTACCTTGAAGTGAAGGAATATCTACCCTGATGTGATGTTGAGATACCTTAATAAATCTGATCAAAATTCCCTCACCCTTGCTTAGAAAATATTTATGTTAGGGTAGATGAGTTTACCATTACACCATATCATACACATCCATGTTTTAAACCAACCCCTATGGAACACCCAATGTTACACACCATATAATGGTACTCCATACATAAATATAGCTCAAAATAAATGTTTTCCATTCTATCTTTATCTCAAAAACCACCAATACCCAAGACAAACAAAGGAAGGGATTGATAAAAATTAGGCCTTTACTTCAGATACCTCTCAAAAAAATCTCATCAGTAAGAATTAAAACAAAACCTGGGAGGGATAAAAAATGGATACAAGCAACCACTATGTGAGATAACTCTCAAAAATTCATCTATAATAAAAATAAAACCAATAAAACTTGGAGAAAACATATAAACAAACAAAATCAATAGCCATATCATAAGAAAGGACACACAAATTATCTTAATAAAGAAAAAAATATAACATCCTAGGATATAGATCTGGCATATATGACTCTAGCTCCTACGTACACTCCTCAAAGCCACCATTTCACCATATTAAATGAACTAATTTTATATCATTAAAATAAAACACATTCTTCTGATGGCTATCAATATCCATAGGAGTCTCCTCAAAGGTCTCATTACCATCAACATCCAAATAACCACAATCCATGACATTCAAATCACCATGAATATACTAAAAAATATAAAACACAAGAAATATATCACAAATATGGATCAACTATGTGGTATTGATAATGATATGAAATATCTACATCATAATCCAAAACCTCAAATGGTCTAACAAATCGAGGGGAAATATTACTCCCACATCCAAACCTTATCTTCCCACAATGAAGAGATACCTTCAAGAATACATGATCTCAAACATAAAACTCTAGAGGCCTCCCCCTATGATCAGTATAGGAAATTTGATGATCCTATTCAACCCTCATTTTCTTGAAAATCACATGAAACTACTATGTCATGATTTTAAAAAAAATCTTTAATGGGAATAGTTAAATCACAGACCTCGGTCCAACACAACAAAAAATGACAAGGTTGGCCATGTAGATATTCAAAGTATGTCCTAAAAATAGAGTAGTTATTACTATTAGTGTAATAAATATAAAATAAGTGTATGTTCCTAACCCATGGACCTCTAAAATCTAGAAGGAATGCACACAAGAAGTCATCCAATATCTAGAAAGTTAGTTCTGTTTGACTATCCATCTATGAATGAAAATAAGTAATATGGAATAACTGAGACCCAAAAGAACATCGAAGACTTCTCAAAAACCAAGAGGGAAATGAGGATGATGATTAGATATGATCATATTTGAAACTGCATGAAGCCTCACTGAATCCTCTGGATATATCCTTGACAAAACCACTATTGATATCAACTCCTTAATATCTAGTGAGGAAACCTCAACATGTATTCTACAATCAATCATGTGTTAACACAACCTCCTATATCTCAAGGAAAAGTGGTGATGAAATCCATTGAGATGTCCCCCCACTTTCACTGGGGAACATCAAGTGGTTGAAGCAACACACCATGAATAAAATGCTCATCATTCACCCTTTAGAAACTCAAAAATCAGGTGACTAACTTTCTAAGAGATCATTTTATACCAGACCCCCAAAAATAAAATCAATTGCAACCATATAGAGATGCATTATGGAAATCCCCTCCATTACCATCAAAAAATCACCAAACTCATGAAAACATAACTATGTGACTTATTTCCCAAGGAATCAGCCAAAACATTCAATTTCCCCATTGTATAAGAAATTTTGAATTTATAAACAGGCTTTAATTCCATCCACTGTAACTGATGTAAATTCAATTTATTCTAGTAACAGGAATTCCTTAGGATATTGCAGTCTTTGAAGACCAAAAAGTTCTCACTGATGAGGAAATTTGTCCATAACTTAATAGAAAACAAAACTACCAAAAGATGAAGATAATAGGTGGAATAGTTACATTCATGAGGGCTAAACTATTGAGACCCATAAAAGAAAAATACTTTGCAGTGTCAAAAAAACACAATCCAATATTTCAAGGGACATAATATACCTTAAACATATTCCCTATTATAGAATCAAAGAACCAATATACTAACTAATGTCTCCTTTAAACACTTTAAATCATGCTATCACTGGCCAGTCCACACAAACACCAGATCCTTTCTAGTAAAATATATAATAGGAGTCACAATATAAGATAAATTGATTATGAATCTCCTGTAATAACTAGATAGACCATGGAAACTATGAACCTTCATAACATTCTTGGGGGGTACCCAAGAAATAACTATATCAACATCCTATGGATCCAAAAATACCCCAAAATGATCTATAATATATCCAAATAAGTGGACCCTATGGTCTCAAACCTTACACTTTGACAACTTACAAAATAGATACTGGTGATGAAGAACTCACAAAATAGATTGTAGATGCTTTGTATGATCCTCTTATGAATCACAAAACACAAGTATTTCATCGATAAGAACCACCATAAATCATTACAAAAACCCATAGAACACTGAATTCATTATTCGGACAAACACTGTTAGAGAATACATAACAAGTAACACCATCACAATGAAATCATAATTCCTATAAAAACAACTAATAGTAGTCTTTGGGATATCCTCATCCTTCACTGATACCTGATGATATCCTAACCAAAAATAAATATTCAATATATACTAGAACCCTTCATCTGATCAAATAAATAATCAATCCTCGATGGATGATATAGGTTCTTCACAATGACCAAATTTAAATGATGATAATTGATACAAAAACCCAAACCACTAACTTTATTCTTTAAAAATAGAACTAAATCACCCCACGGTGACATAGTAGGAAGAATTAATCATCTCTATAAAATAGAATCAATCTGAATCTATATCTTTTATAACTCAGAAGAGTCAATTCTATATACATACATCGATATAGAAGTGGAATTAGACCATAGATCTATATTAAAGTCGATATCATATAATGGGGGTAGTGAAATAACCTCTTCCAAAAGAACATCAGGGTATTCTTCCAAAAGCATGGGAAAAACACCTATTGATCCTCTGTTTAACTCAACATTTGTGACAACCCAGGATATATTGAGCAATTATGGATTTGATTACATTGTTTTATTCGAAAGTTAAATTTATAAATTTATAAATTTTAATTTGATTAAATTGACATATTATTTGAATTCATCATTCCAAAAATATCTTAGGTTGATTTTTTTGGGAAATTTTAGTAATATTAGATGTTTAGTTGAATAGTGAAAAATAAAATTTCAACAAATACTGTCACTTTTATGATATCAACATGATATGATAATTACCTGAAATTTGTAAAACCTTTTTTTATAGAAAAATATATATATTTAGTTAGTTAAATAAATTATTTGAAAATATTATGTGTAATTTATAACCCTATGTTTTACATTTTAATACCAAGTAATCTTTTATTCTAATAAAATAACTAATTTTGATCCTTTTTTTAAGTAATTAATTTCAATGTTACATTCATTTTTTGATTATTTTTAATGTCAGTGTAATTATAAATTTTTTAATCATAAAAAAAATAAATTACATGTGGATAAATTCTATGGATTATTTTAGTAAAAATTCTTTTTTATAAAAACTTTTTTTTATTGAATTTTATATATTTATATTATTTTAAAGTTATGAGTATTTACAAAGTTGCAACTCCTATGACTTATAAAATTATACCAACAACACCTCACTTATCCAAATATATTTAGAACTTTATCCCAACTAATATCTACTAAAAATACTTCCCTACTCCCTCATCCAAGACCTAGAGGTTCTGGTCTCACCAAAAAGTCCAACTTAAGAAGGCTTAAGAAGATATTAAAAGTAGTATACCCAAAAAGAAGGTAATTATATTAACCGAGTTATTTCATGTTTAATTATTTTTAGACCTCTACCAAATATTTTATGACCATCTTAAAAATATGAAGAAAGTATCATTAGTATATTCAAACTTTATTATGTTTGTAGAAGAACCATCATCTACCTTATTTCTATCCAATAGAAAAATGAAAATGCTACTTGTGAGTACGTGGAGACTACCGCCTCTTTGAACGATGTATTTAATTTTACATAATTTATAAACATGGATGTTTATAAAGATAGATTAATTAATAAATATTATATTTATGATTTAAATATGATTCTAAAAATATACCATTTTCAACTTTCTTTCCTTTTCATCCATTAGAAAAATGAAAACCTCACTTTTGTGTATGAATGAATTACAACCTTTACGAACAACATATTTAATTTTGAATAATTTCCTTCCATTAATTATTATAAAAGTGTATTTAATAAATAAATAATACATGTATAAAATAATTAATTTTTGATAAATGATGAAACCTTGAAAATGTACTAGTTCTGGAACTGAAAATCTAAAGGATATAACAGAAACATAACAATTAACATCGGAATGTTAATTTTAATAAAAAAAATTAACATATGGGTAATAATTAATTATAAATTGATGAAATAAAGTGGAATAACTAAGAATAAATTTCTTAATCAAACTAATAATAAGTATACATATATTATATAGGCAGTTAGAGCATGTCTGAATAATAAAAATTTTGAGGTAAGGTATTTTTTTTAAACCTTGTTTTAAATATCTTGAAATATTCCTTACAAATATTTCTATTATATATCCATATTATTTAAAATGTTTGAATAATTTTATTCACTATTATTATCATTTAAATTCATATTTCACTAAATTTCACTTACTTTTTAAAGGTTTAAAAAATAAATAATTTTAACATTTTCTGTATGGTTCAATTTTTACTTTCAATATTAAATGGGGAAAATGTTTTTTAACTTTTATCTCTTAATATTTTTCTGAAAAATATAAATATAATTTATTATCAAGATTCCTCTCTATGTTTCCATGGTTTTTCAATGAAGATCTTATTTTGATTCTTTTATGAATTTTTCATTGTCCAAAGGAAGGGATATTTTTTTCTTTATTTTCATGTTACAAATAAATATATTTATGATTATGAAAAAAAAAGTATTTATCATTTTTTATGATTTAAATTAAGTATTATAAAAATATAATTCATTTAAAGGTTCCTATAAATTTTTTTCTGATGATTTGGGTCTAATATAACCATCCCGTGCACTAGGTAATTATATTTTTAGAGGAGAAATGTTGTTGGAATTAACAGGTGAAGATAGTCCTTTGTAAGAGTGATGGGTAATATAAGAAATAATTCCCAATATGAATACATTATTTTTTTCTACAATGATTTTTACTAGTAATTAGTTTAATTCATGAGGTAAGAAAAAGATTTTTTGAAAAAGGAAAACTGTTTGGCCTTTTAAGGTTGAAATAATTTTTTCAAGGGAAATTTTTCTTGAGTACTCATATTTTCTCAAGTAACCTTCATTATTATGATTTTTTACCTTTATAATTTATCAAATGATATTTTATGAAAAAAATTAGGCAAAAAATTTCATTTCATTAGTAATTAAATCATTATTTCAGCTCAATGTTTATTATTTAAAAATTAAAACTTCCTTATGTATTTTCATTTTTTTCAATGGATTAATGGGTTTCATTTATTTTTATATAACATAATAAGATTTTTATACTCATACCACATTTTCAAAAGTTTCCACAATGTCTAGGGTGTTTATTTACTAGATCAAAGTTAGTAATTTTTTATTGTTAACCCATCTTCAATGAATAAAAAGTTTCAGGAATGAAATAGGAGTTTAAAAATGAGAACAATTTTAGTGGAAACATTTAGATTGTATGGAATTATCACATTTGTTATTTAATTTTTATCCTAATTATATAAAACTATAAACCTAAAATATCATGGGACAATAAAAAATTTCAATACTTTTATTAAACTCAGAATTAGGGGTTGCTTAATTTTTAAGTAATTATAGTACCTTTTAGAGAAAGGTTTAGATAACATTATAGGTTATTATTTTATTCATAAAATATAATTTAGGGATTATAATATTTGGTAATATTATCTTGAGATTGTATTTTAGTGTTGAAGTTTTTTTCTTCATCTAATGTATGTCTATTTTAGAATGGTTTTCCACTGAGGAAATAGTTTTAATAAGTAAGGAAGACCAAAAAAGGATAATATCCTTTAGAACCAAAAACATAGAATGGTTGGGGTTTGAGCTATGATGTTTTTTTAGTGGTAAATCAATTGAAAAAGTTTGATAAATGTGGTACCCATGCAATGGGGTAACTCCTTCCTTCAAATTAACTTTTTAACAATTTTCTCAAACTTTTAAGGAAAAAATTAGAAACCACATAAACATCATGCATAGAATGAAATAGATGAACCATTATAAATTTTTTTAGCTTATTAAAATAATTGTCACTAAATAATTTCCAATTAAGAATTGTTACCTTTGTATCAGGGTCTTACTTTATCAGATCTTAAAACTAATAATCCATCTTGTTCCACTTTTGAATGTAATCCTCCACATTTATATACCTTTCTTAAAATCCCCTTGTTAGAATAATATCTTTCTTAATGATCCAATCATACTATTCATTGATTGTGTCCACTAGAATCAATCTCTCATAAATATGATCTACAACCTCTATGAGAGCCTTGATCAGAAAGTCCTCCTAAACAATTGCTTCCTCTGAATAGTTTATGAGCTCCCATGATGTCCCCATAAATGTGTCCTCCATACCTACCACTCATTTAGAATTGGTATTCCCAAATAAAGACTTAATATTGGAATGATCTACCACCACATAGTCTCCTAACACCACACAACTTTCTTTTTCTTATTCCTTATAATACCTACCTTCATGTTCTTTTTTATTACAATCCATCTCTCTAGGCCTTGAATTTGTGACAGAATTTGTTTCTAGGGGTTTGGGAAGGTAGGAATAATTCTTTCACCATTTTGATTTATTACCCTTGACTAGAATGTGGGTCCCATATTTCTGGTTTTCCTTCCACCCCTTCCTTCTCCTCAGGTTATAAAGCCCTCTGTCATGGAATCCCTCCACACTATCACCAGAAACTTTGATAGAATTCATGTCACTTGACACTTCTGTAGTCAATCATTTCACTTCCTTGGGGGTATATTTCTATTCATATTCTCTATGATCTAGAACCAGTGCTTTAGATTCTATAACTTCAAACCAATTACCATGGTTTAAATGAGACATATTCCTACTTGGACATGTCCCATTCACAACATTCCTTCAACCCTTTGTACGGTGTATTGAGACCTACAGAGACATGTAGCCTAATGAACCTACCTATCTTATCTCTCGTATCATCACTTACTTTTTATTTTCATTATCAGATCCCACCTCCTCAATATGGGAGCTATATTTAAAAATAATAGGGATAGGTTCCAAGATAGTTGAACCCACCCCCTTAGTTCACTCTAAGACTGGAGGCTCCGACACTATTGACTTGGGTGTGCCCAAATCATTCCCAAATCATTTGAAAACATTAACAATCTTTTTATTCTCATAAATGTGTCTCGGATATTTCTAAAATTATTTGACTATTTTTTGACCCCTATTAGCCACTTGTTCCACTAAATGAGCAATGACCTTCTCTGTTATATCAGCTTTCACCCCATGCTGGAAAATAATGGTAGTATGACCCAAAAGATTGAAATAAGAATATAAATAAACCCCGTATTCAAAATTTACCCATTTCTTAATTTTAATTTCCCCCTTAATCTCAATTAAAATGATGTCTATCTATCCTTGGAGATATTAACTTCAATAAAAATTCATAGAGAAAACGGATGACATAGAGCATGGGTGAAGTGATCCAAACACAAGAAACATGCCACCATGTGACCAATCAACCTTATAATCCCTAGATTTTGAAATAGAAGAGGTAAATTTGGAAGATTATTACAAATCAATTCCAACGGTTGATCCCATTTAATGTGGAACTTGAGCGAAAAATGAAGAAGTGAAAATCAGAAGATGAAGAGAGTGCAAGGGTTGGTAGACCGGGATGAGATTAGGTCTTCAACATTTTTAAAATGAATCAAACAATGTTGCTAGTCTAGGAGGATAGATTAATAATTTACAGAATATATTTTAATTTTTAGGATGTTCTTACCAATATATGTTAAATCTTGTTATTTTTCATTTTAAATTTGAATAAGATCTGTATTGGTCTAAAATTAAGAATTCCAAGGAAATGATGAGATTTATACCATTCAATGGATTTCATTTATGGATATTTTACTTGAAAAATATTTCTCCAAAGTTTTTCAACTTCAAATGGAAATTAAATTAAAGGATTTTAAGTAAAATTAAGAGAAATAAGTTCCCACTTATGAAGAAAACATTACAAGATTTATCAGGTATTCCTGGAGTTTTATTCTGAGCCGTGAAATTAAAATTAATAGATTTTACTCAGGATTGAAACCAATTTTATGAATGAATTTTGTTACTCATGAGATTGGAAATTTTTTAGGAAACTATTTGATGTGTTAAGAAGCAAGAGATAGAGTTCATTTCCTTTTAAAATAACAAGGAAAATAAGTTTAATGGGTGGTAAGAAATGGTGGATTTTCTTTCAAGAAAATATAAAGGTAAGAGAATTTTGTTTCCAACATGTGATTAGTGTGGTAAGATAAACTATAAGGATATTCTTTTAATATCTAGAAAGTGTTATTGACTGGGAAATATGGTATATCTATATCATGAATGTAATGAAATGAAAAATGGTAATAATTTAACTAATAATGAAAAACAAGTAGTGAAATATTTTAATTGTAATGAGATATGACATTTTGAAAAAAAAATTGTTTGAAGATAAGTATAAGGGATATAAATATTAAATACCATAAGTCTAGGGGTGTGTAAAAATCATTTACTACTACCTTGATAAATATTGTACCATCAAATTAAGTGGTGATACGTGCATTACTTGTTCACTCAAACTATAAAAATTTCTTGTTAGATTCATAATCTATGCATTATTTTATTTATGAGAAATTTATTAGTAAAATGGAAACCTAATGAAATTAAGATATAACTTTTGATAATAACTTTTACATTAAGTATTAATGTAGAAAATATTTATAGGAATATTCCTATTATCATCTATAAAATGTTTTTTCTAGTAAATCTTTTAATCTTACCTGTAGTAGAGTTTGATATTTTTTTGGGTATGGATTCGATTTTTGTTTTCAATTATAAGATAGAGTATATATGGAGTGATTTTATATTATATTTTTTAGAATTAGTTTCAATTCATATATAATATTGAGTTCATTTATGTGATAAAATATCAATAATCTGAGAATGTTAGTAAAATTGGAAGTAAAATGTCTCTTGCTCATATCATTTAAAATAATAAATTCATTAAAATTATTTATGTTCCTATGGTAAATGAGTATATGGATGTATTTAAGTATTATTTTTTCAGTATTATTACTTATCAAGAGGTTGAATTTACTATTTATGTAGCCCTAAAATAAAATCCAATTTTAGAACCCCCTCATCGAATGGGTCTAGAAGAGTTATTAGAATTAAAAACATAGATATAATAGTTTCTTGGTAATGGTTTTATTCTCCCTAAAATTTCACCTTGTTGTGATCTTATATATTTTTTAAAAAATAAATATAATTTTATATGGGTTTTATTGATTACAGTGTACTTAATAATATTACTTTTAAGAAAATTATATTTATTTCCTCATATCGGTGACTTATTTGATCAACTCGAAGGTTCTCATTATTTTTTAAATATTTTACTTAGGATTGGATATAATTATATAAAAATAATTTAAGAGTAAATTAGTAGGATAATGGTTTGGACTAGGTATGGCCAGTATGAGTTTTCAATTATCCCCTTTGGTTTACTAAATTCAACTATTATATTTATGAATCTTGTGAATATTGTTTTCCAGGAGTATTTGGAAATATATATGGTAGTGTTTATAGATGATATTCTAGTATATTTTAAAATTTATGAGGATCATGAGAAACATCTGGGTATTTCTCTACATACCATAAAATAGAAGAATTATTATATAAAATTTAGAAAATTTGAATTTTATTGAAATAAAATTTCATTCCTTAGAAGTATTATAACTAAATAGGGTATAATATATAATCCTACAGAGACTAAATTGGTTATTTAATAGTAAAAATATATTAATGTCACTAAAATTTGATGTTTTTTTATTAATAGGTTATTACTGATAATTTTTTGAAAACCTTGCTCGGTTTTCTAACCCACAAACCATGTTAACATGAAAGGGAGTAAAATTTACTTAGATAAAGGACTGTGATTAAATTTTATAGAAATTAAAAAATATATATTGGTTAATGACATATTATTATCCCTACAATCAAGAAAATTTGAATTTTTTATTTATAGTGATGCTTCATTAAAGGGTCTTGGCTGTGTTTTTATGCAATAAGATTAGGTCATTTCATATACATCATGCTAATTGATACACCATGATAATAAATATCCGACTCATGGCTTAATCTCTCATTGGTAGTTTTGTTATTAAAATTTTATAGGAATATTATATATTTGGATAAATTTTATATATATATATCAAGAAATATTTTCATATATATTAACTCTAAAAATAGTTGAACATGAGGAAATGAAAAATAGATAGAAAAGATAAAGTATTATGATTGTATGATTCACTATCATCTAGGTGAAAAACAAGTTAGTTTATCTAATGAGACAAAAGGATAATGCACTATTAACCATTCTACATTTGTAAGATAATATTATAGTTAATGTTTTAATGAATCTTGGACTGGAAGTAATGTATCCAAATACCCCTTCCCTTTTGGATCGAGTATTAGTATAATCATCCTTATCATAAATAATTAAGAATGATTATAAAGAAGATCAAAAATTGAAAGAAATAATATATTTGGTTAAGGAAATTTTTCTGGGTTTAATATTGATTAATAAGGAGTTATAATATTTTGAAATAGGTAATGTTTTCCTGATGATTTTTAGTTAAAAAATAAATTGTTGAGTGAATCTCATAGCTCTCTATATTCGATTCGTCCTAGTATCACTAATATGTATATAAACCTTTGGTAATATTATTGTTGGGAAGGAATAAAAAATAAATATATATTTTTTTTCTACCATGAAATAATTAACTTTTCAATAGGTTAAATTTGAATTAAAATGACTAAAGGGGATGATTCCGTCATTTACTATCCCTAAATAGAAATTAGGGAGTATATTAATGGTTTTTTTTGTGGTATTACCAAATATATTCATTTTAATTCTATTTGAGATAATATATCTATAGATATACTTCCTTAACTCTATCTTCATAATATAGTCAGGTTACATGTAGTCCCTATCTATATTGTATTTCATCATAATATTATAATTACATATAAATTTTTAAAGGGACTTAATAGTTCATTGGGTACTAAGTTAAGTTTCAATATAAATTTTCACACTCAATATGATGAATAATTGAAGTGAAAAATTCATAATTTACAGGATATACTTCAAGATTTCCCATTGAATTTTTTAGGAAGTTGGTATAAATATATTTCATTAGTGTAATTTTTATATAATTATAGTTTAAATTCTATTATAAATATTTAATAATTTTATGAATTATATTGAAATAGGTGTTGGACTCTTTCATTTTGGGATAAAGTTGGGTAAATAAATGTTTTGGGACAGAACTAGTAAAAGTGATGGAAGAAAAGGTAAAGATTGTTTTTCACCATATAATCGAAGCTCAGAATGAGAAGAAGATTTATGAAGATAATCATAAGAAAATTCATTCATTTGAGAAAGGAGAACATTTTCTTCTTAAAATATATACCTGTAATGTTTTGAAGAATTTTGGTAAAAATGGAACAAATAGTTTTGCAGTTTATTTGACTATATAAAATTCTGGAGAAAGTGGGTTTTATTTCTTACTGAGTATACATAACTCCAATTTTATCATTGGTTCATGGTTTTTTTAATGTTTCATTGTTAAGGAATTATGTACCGAATTAATTTCATGTTTTTATCTCTTAAAGAATTAAATTGGAGCATAATCTTTCTTATAAGGAAAGGTTACTTCAGATTTCTTTTATCATAGAGATCGGGTGTTGTAGAATAAAGTGATTATCCTAGATAATTTTTTTTGAAAGAATGACTTGATTAAAGAAAAAAAAATTAATATTAAAATTAAATTATATAAAAATAACCTCACATGTTTATTAATAAAAAATATTGTGAGGAAAAACTTTCTTCAAGGGGGAATAATGTGATAACCAAGGTCATGTTTTGATTTTAATGACATAATTATGTGATTTTTTTAAAATATAAATTAGAAAATATTAGAGTTTAAATTTTATTAAATGTAAATCATTTCTAAAATCATCATGTCAAATTTATATTAGGTTGATTCTTTGATATTTTTCCAAAAAAAATTATTTTTATGTAAATAGTGAAAAATGCAATTTTTACAAATACTGTCACTTTTACAATATCATCATCATATAATAATTACTTGAAAGTTTGTAAAACCATTTTTATAGACCAAATATATATTTATGTAGTAAAATAATGTATTTAAAAATATAATATTAAATTTATATACCTGTGTTTGATTGTTTAGAACCCAAGTGATGTTTTATTCTAATAAAAGAACTAATATTGGTCCTTTTTTGTAAGTAATGTAATGGTTACATTCTATTTTGGATTTTTTTTAATTAACATAACTCATATTTGTTTAAAAATATACCAAAAAAACTCATGGGGGTCAATTCTATATATTATTTTAGTGTAAATCCATTTTTATACTTAAAAGAATGTTTTTCTAAAATCTATTTTTTTTTGTTTTTTACATATTTATATTATGTTAATGTTAAAATTATTTACAAATATTCCACTCCTCTCACTTATAAAAAGATCACCTATAAATATCACTTATCAACACACATTGAGAACTTTATTGAGTCTAATAACTAATAATAACACTCCCCAACACCCTTATACATGACCTATAGGTTTTGGTTATACAAAAGACTAACCTAAGAAGGCTTAAAGAGATATCAAAATAAGGATACCCATGGAAGAGGTTACTAGCTTAAACAATTTCTTTTATGTTTCTTAATTCATAAAAAATTTCCAAATATTATTTAACCATCTTAAAATAATGACATCAATGTCATTGATATACTGAAATGTTGTAATATTTGTGGAAAACCCGTTACCTTTCCCATTTTTGTCCATTAGAAAATTAAAAACGCTACTTGTGTGTACGTGAAGACTACCACCTCCATGAATGATGTATTTCATTTTTAATCAATTACTCACATTTTTTGTTATAAATATAGATTTAATAATTAAATATGATACTTATAATATATATATATATGTATATATATGATTTTAAAAATATAAAACTTTATCTACATTATTTTTCTCCCATACATTGGAAAAATGAAAATGTTGTATGTGTGTATGTATAGACAACTACCTCGATGAATGATATATTTCATTTTTTTAGCACTAAATTAAATGTATGGTTATAAAATTTTATTAAATAAATAAATATTTTATTTATAAAAGATATGTAGTGATGTATTTAATTTTTCACTAAGGTACTACAACTAAATCCTCCAATCCGAAGGTTATACAGAAAACATAATAGTTAACACCTAAATATTAACTTAAACAACAAAAAAATTAATATAACGGTAATAAGGCTGTATAAATTTATTGAATAAATTAAAAAAATTATGAATAGGTTTCTTACTAAAATGTATAACTATCATTAATTTATTTTATAGGGAACTTAAATGACTTCTAACTATGAAAAAGTCTGAGATAAGGGATTTTTCTTTAAAACCATGTTTTGAAGTATTCCATACAAATAAATCTCTTCAATATCCATGTTCTTTAAAAAAATTATGAATTATATTTTATAGATGTAAATAATTATTTAAATTCACTTTAAAAAAATATTTTAATAACTCTACAATTATTTAAAAGGTAATATTTTTAATGTTTTCTATATGGGACAATTTTTGATTTTTTTATAAAATTGGGAGAGGAATATTCTTTGTTCTTTACTAGTTGATCACTTTTTATAGAAAAATATGATCATTATTCATTATTTTTCTTCCACTACATGTTTCCATGGTTTTTAAAGAAATGTTATTTCTAATCTTTTGTGAAATTTTCATTATAAAAAAAGGATATTTTTTCTATATTTTCATGTGATAATTAAACATATTTATTATTATGTGTTCAAAGGTATTTTTATGAGTTTTATTATGTAAATGAAGAAATATATAGGTTTTGTTAATGTTATGGTTCTTATACATTGTTTATGATTATGTTTAGGTCTAACATTACTCTCCTATGCATTAGATAATGGTATGTTTTATAAAGAAATTTTGTTGGAATTGTTTAGTGAATTTATATCATAGTAAGGGTGATTATATGGATTATATGAGCATAATTTAACAAGATTAATACTTGTGTTTTCTATAATTTCATTGAGTTTTATTAAAAAAATATTTATTTTATGTATTAATAACATTATTTTATGACTAAAATAATTTTTATGACCTTTTAGAGGTAAAAGGTTTGTTTTTCAATGAAACGTTTTAATGATTTTTCAACTTTTCCCATGTAACCTTCATGGTTATACTTTTATTATTTATGCATGATTACATAATGTTTTTGAGAAATTATTTTTAAAATTAACATGAGGTTATGAGTAGGTAAATTATTTGTTGAGATTAATGTTTATTATATAAAAATGATAATTTCTTGATAGATTTTAATTTTTTTCAATAGACTAACAGGTTTCCTTTCTTATTATAAACCTTAATATGATTTTTTTCACATCACATATTTTAAATATTTTTAATGAGAAATAAATATATTTTGGAACTATATAAATTTAAATCATTAAGTTTTAGTTACTCATATTAAATGAAGAAAAACTTCCAAGGATGAAACATAGGTTTAAACATGAGAGCCTATTTTGAGGAAAAATACACTGGGTGGAAGTTTCCATTTTATTATGTAATGTATTTGTTAATTCTTTAAAAATATAAGCTTAAAAGTTAATGAGAATGTAATAAATTTCAATACTTACTGTTAAACTCATGATTATGGGCTTTTTTAGTTATAAGTTGTTATAAAATCATACTATCCATCAGGGAAGACAAAGACTCAACATACCTTTGACCCATCCATGGGTGTAACTCACCAAAAACACAACTTAATCTCTATTAGTTTCATAAAATATGATTTGACTCCTAAACAAATCCTTAAATCCTTACATTAAATATGAAAAATACATACCAAGTATGATTTCATATGGATGTATCCACAAATGTAGTAAGTCTCCCCAAGAGCGATGTTTTACTAGAATCAATAAACTATCTCAACAAACATTATACAAGAAATATTGGCTTCTAACTGGTGTAGTTAATTCCAAGGGAATTAGAATTCTATCTACCTCAAGTCCCAAATCATATATTAGGGTGGGTCTAATAAGGGAGTGTGTCACTCCTGAATCAAATAATTAATAAACTAAATTACAATATATAATGCAATTCCCTTTAAACTAAATCAATTGAAAGTATAAAAACAAACCAAAGAAGTGGTCGAGAACTCCACTAACTCTAGAAAACTCTACAAGCTATTAATGACTGGATCGATCATCCACCATCTTTTGAAGACTTGAAAATAGTTTATATATATGTTTGGTGAGCATACAAGTATACTCAGTAGGATCCTCCATAGAACCTCTCATGGTAAATGTAAAATAAGCATACTAAAACCGAGTGAATAAGAAAATGAACCAAATCCTAACCTAGAGATGTAAAAAAACATGTCATCCTTATCATGGATCACTCACCAACTATCACAAACAAGTAGGAATATACATATAAAAAATATATGTAAACAAAGGTACCCCACTTCCATCTCCCCCTGGCATTTCACTCTCACTCTCATACAGATCACATCATGTTCTCATCCATCCTATAATTTATCTATCCCCAATCCAGGAAATCATATCAAGTCTATCATGTATCCCATGAAAATCATCACTACATCATCATCATCTAAAAACCAAGTAGAATTCTAAAATCCACTACACCCGTTATGTCTTGCATTATACCTCAATATATTACAACACATGCATGAACAACTTTAGCAAACCATAGTCCCCATAGTTAGATACAAGTTTGTGATATAACCATAATCCATTACAAACTATTCCTAAATTTATATCAAAACTGAGATCCAGCATAGTACACATGAGTCTATACCATTTACCATAAGTCATCAAAGCTCAGTTGTGTGCACATAATATACTAAAATAAAAAGGATATCCAGGGAGAGTGATAAGTAAGTCATCTATTCCCTAACCATCCAATATATTATATAAAACACTCCACCCCCCAAAAAAATTTGGGTATCAGTCTCCCTACCAATTTGGGTGGTGAAGGAAATGAAATAAAAAAATATATAATATCTCGCACTGTCACTCTAAGGGAAACTACCTATCCTTGTGCTCAATTTAAGCTATCATCCCATAAGACACATTGATTCCACTACTAAGGTATATATTTCATACATACACACAAAAATCAAGATTAAATATTAACCAATTAATTTAGTAATTAATAATTACTATTCATTTAATAATATATAAATTTACCTATCATTCATTAGACCGCCATTAATTCTGGTTTAACCATTTCAATCTCCCTAATATTAAATGCTTCCATAAACCATATTATACTTTCTGTATTTCCATTTAGTGATCCTTGGTGAATTATGTTCAAATATACCATAGTTCCATTTATATGAATAATTTTTTATCACTTCCCTTAGTAAAATTCAATCCAATGAGTTCATTATTCATCCATTTATCATTCTGACATTTTCAAGTAAGGTAGAACTCATTATAATAAATCAAATTCAAAGATGAAATTTTTGTGCATAGAGTTAAACGTCTTCATGTAGTTTGAAACCATAACAAAACAACCATTTGGGAACTAGAAATTAAAATTTTGAATTGTGAAAAATCCAATGATAAATTTTAGATCACAACTCATTCCAACTACTTTTGGGTTATGCCAAACACCATTTCACAGAACATATTTTTCCTCACCATAACCAGCATCAACCACCCAAAAAAACTAAATAAACCCACCCATTTTTCAATAATTTTATCAAACATTAAAGGTTAAAAAAAGTCACATCAACGATTTATCATCCAAGAGAATAAAAAAATAGAAACTAAATAATTATCATCATGGAACATTCATGGGGAAACTAAGGTCATAACATAAAGGACTTCAAGTCTTTATCAAACAAGAATGAGCTAGCTCAACCCTAAAAAATTATCTTTAGAAAAAAAAAATATACCATATTCCATAAATTGATTCATTATGTATAGGTTAAAAATAAAAATAATAATATCCATGATCTATCATTAGATTTTATTAATATCTCCAAAAATCACATTCAGATTCCATTATATTCAATAAATATCAATTTACATGACTATTTCACTAATCATTAAATAAATTTGGATTTATGTTATTTATAAAATTTCAGCCATATTAGTCACATTAAAAACAAAAATCATAGAACAAATAGATACAACACTATCTTGAAAATCAAGAGGTATCAAAACAAAGAAACTCATCATGTGATCACAACATCCCTTTAAAATTCACTATAAATTATGTTTATTACCTCTCTTAGGTTGATTCCAAAATCACCAAAAGTAGTTAAAACATGGTAATTTCACACTTGGAATAAATAGAGGTAAAACATCCCCTACCTCAATTATAATTTCAATATTTTTGAGAAATAATATATGAATAAGGATCAACCATAAAATTCAATGGAAACATTATCAAAAGAAAATATACAACATCCATAATTAGGTCATTCCTTGTTATCATCATTAAATAGATCAATAATTATAAAATTATCCTCTAGAATAAAATATAATAAGAATAATGGGGAGAAGATAAGAAGATAGATTACCTTCATTCTTAATACTTTGATCCAGATGAACCAAAAGGTTTAAACTCTCAAGAGATTTGACTGGATAGTAGTGAGAGGAACAGGGATCGAGTAATGTTTAGGAGAAAAAGAAAAAATATTAACTAATGGGATACTAACTACATATGTATATATGAATTCCAACTAGCCTCCTCTATGGTGAGATATCTCCCATTATTCCAAATTTCATCTGCTCAAAAGGAGGATCCAGAATCTCAGACATTTGAAATTCCATATTTACCCAGATTCCATGAGTTTTAAACCAGTATTTAAAACCATTGACTACCACCATTCCTTACTCTATAGTGTATTGAATAGCCCTTTGGAGACCCAAAAATCCACCATGGCCTCAGCCATGGTGTATGTATAAGTCCCTATCCATTTTACCTCACAATGTTGAAGTCATTGATATAGTAAGACGTAGCCCATTGTATCCTACTCCCTCACATGTTAGACTCATCCATAACTCACGCACTATCACACTTATATATATGTTGTGGTGGTATCTTAATTTAACATAGGTGAAAAATTGGGTTAATCGCCCTCTAAAATGGTTGCATTGGTTGATTCACTAACTATAGAGTTCCATATAACTAAAAGACCAATTCAAAATACACAACCTCTAAAACAATCATACAAAATGGATGATACTAGGAATTTTAGAGAATTAATTTTACATAAGTGACCCTCCCCAAAAACACTATTAATAAAATGGAACTCCAGTTGTTCCACTATCTATGGTATTCCAAACACCACACAAACAAGCTCAAATGCTCACCCCTCTAAAACACTTAGCCAAAATGGAATTGTTTATAAACAATCTCCCAAAAAACTAAACATTGTTAAAACCATTCAAAATTTCATAATGTGGTGGACCTCAATATGAAAATAATTACAATAATATAGATCTAGAACTACCTGAACTCAAAGTTGATCTACCTTTAGGAAACTAATCAAAACAGCCTCACCCAAACTTAATAAGGATCTATATTTATGTAGATGAGTTTAACTCTATGTCGTAGGGTCCAAGGCCACACCAAATACAAAAACCTAAAATTTATCCTAAGTCCAAACACCATAGAATGGCACTAAAGTAGAAAATCTAGCTCAAAATGCCCTTCCAAACCATTCATCTTCATCTCAACAACCTCGAATAGCCAAGACACAAAAAGTAAGAGATCAATAAAAACCAATCCCTTACATTAATGAACCTTAAAACATATTATTTAATAATAAAAACTTTTATTTTAACCTTATGATGTTTAAAATGAACCTTACAAACACATATATTATTCTTATGAAGTATTATATTGTATTATGGTATCATTGTTTGTTATTTTTTATATCTTTCAGATTACTCAGTGTGATTTGTTTCTCTTTTATAAATTTTCAATTATTATTTTATTTAATTGTTTATCAAAGTTTTAGTTCATAGAATTATATATTATATTTCAATTTCATAGTGAATTGTACTTTGTGCCAAGGAATATTATTGTTATGTTTGGGTGTGTATGTATTTCATGAATTTTTTTAGTTTTCCCCACACTATATTAAATAAAGAATCATGATTTATGGAAATAGTTTTTAAATCACCTGGGAAATTCTAAATATTTTTAATCCTCGACTATTTTTACCATTCAATGAAAATTAGAAAACATTGAGGATTAAATTGTTGGATTTTTCACCATATATAATGACTAAAGGAACTAGGTGAAGGGAGGGAGATATATATATAGAGAGAGAGAGAGAGACGGATAAATATATGAATGTTCTGAACAACAAATACTATGACTACAACCATTATACTATTGTGATCATTGTAAATATATATATCATGCAAATGAATTCCATCTATTTTGGTTTTCTTTTGAGTTATTGAGTAATATTTTTTATCATTGTATTTTCTCTTAATCATGTTTGGTTAGTACTTTTGCCATATAAAAGAAAGTTTGTATCAATTATACCTCCGCTATTAAAGCTATGTGTATTTGGATAGTCCTCCAACTGGAAAATTTAGGGTTGTTAGGTATTGCCTCTAACTTGGAAAATGAATGATTATAGGTTGTTCCTTAGTCTACATAATTCTAGGTATTTAATTGGGTTTCTACTCCCTTAAAAAGTGATGTTATAGTAGGTACCATTTTTCTCATGGTGTATAGATAAATGAAGATTATATGTAAGATCATTTGTATATAAAATAATATACAAAGTTTTATGTGGTTGTTTATTTTTTTTATTTCACATTCACTTGAAAACTACACCTAAAAATTAAAATGAATATCGTTATAATTTTAAATATAATTTTAAAATAGAAAAATGTTTAAAATTAGTTAATTCACCCCAACCCAATTTACCTTTTCAAAATATCACACTACACTAATACTCTATAATATTAGTTTCAATGAAGTTTTAATTAGTTTGTTGATGATATATTTTTATTTTATTAAACTTTCCATCCTGGTAAATGGTGTATTAAAGGGATGTGTATCATGTTCATGTAATTTTAGGTAGGGTGATCCATTTTCTTATATCCTCTATATAATGTTTCAGTATTGTCTTGGTTGATCTATTCTAAAACTGGTTGAGCACTGGTTGGGAAAGGTTTGATTAATCCTATCCAAACTAGGAGATGATTGAAATCTCATTGAAATCTATTTTATATTGGTGATCTAATACGTTTGTTTCAAAGAATATCAAGAAATACTAAATTGCTCAATTATTAATTGGATCATTATGCAGATATTTCAAGTTAGCTTATTTACCATTTTAAATCACCAATTTTCCTTAATCATAATGACAACAGTTGGAATAATATTATTATTTAGAGTAACTTTAATATAAAATAAGGAAATATTCCATTCAACTATGTAGGTATACCAATAATATCATGAACTTTCTAAAAACCTCCCATTACACATTTTAGGTATATTTATCCTTATTTTGACCATACTCTAGTTAGATTTATCTTAGGGTTTGTTTCAGGTGTTTTTGGAGAATTTTAGAAGATTATGGGGTTGTGTATGGTTGGAACACGACTTCACCAAACCATATGGCCACTCCCCCACCCCAAATGATAAAATCTGAAAAAAATGGGGTTTTCATAATTTCCATATTATTTTCAAACTATACATCCACCCCGTGAAAATCGTGAACACCTGGATAGTAGGGGTGCATGATTATAGCATAATATTTTTCTAACCATGCGAACCATCCATGAAATCATGTGTGTACACTTTTAAAAATTTGATAATTTAATTAAATATTCCTACCCCCTCCCAGTTTATATCCTTAATAACCCCAAATATGCCTAATAAGGATTCCTTACTTTTGGATGCTCTTAAGAGGATTCCAATGCTCCTAAAACTTCTTCCTTTGCAAATAAAAAATATGGTATAATAAATATACCTCTCAATAGTATGTGATATATTCCTTGATTAGGTTCATATACCTCCTTTATTTCTCCCCATTTGGAGATGGATTAATTCTTCCATTGTTGTTGGTATAGATATTAGTTTTAATTGATCTTGTTTTATTGGATCTTGATCCTAGGTTTTGATCCTAGATCTTCTCCGCTATTGTGTTTTCAGTCATTATACATTGAGTTGAGGGATAAGGTTGGAAGATCTTTCATCAATGACCCTAAGGTATGTCTTCTATATTCTAATTCACATAGTTCTAATAATGATAATGTGTTTGTAGTTATACCATTATGTTTCCATGTTTTAAAATTTATTTTAAATTAGAAAAGATAATTGAATCCCAATGAATTTGAGGGAACCTTCTTTAATTTTATTGATCCATTGGATATTATTATAATGGGAATGATGGAAATCTAAGGGGTGCACCAATTTTCCATAAAATAATAATTATGGAATGAAAAAGGGGAATTAGAGTAATTATGATATTAAACCAATTGTTATTTTTTTATAATGTAAACTTTTATAAAGATTTTTTGGCTTAACCTTGTATGGTTAATGAGTTAAGAGATAATTCATGGTTATTTCAGTAAATAGTTAATTGTTTAAATGATGTTAATGGTTTTGATTGACAAATGAAATGGTGCATCGTATATAGAATGGTTGATAAAAGGATCATTAATTTTGAACCTTGATATGTATATGTTAACAATTATATGTGGGTGTTGGACTTATTCTTCTCATCCATTGGTGGTTGGACTAGATGATATAGGCCCTCCATGCATGCATGAGAATTTGTGTTGGACTGATGCTCCAAGTAATAGAGATTTGTATGCTAGACTAACACTCTAATTACTCATGTTAATGATGTTGGACTGACTCTCCAAGCATCCTTGATAATGGTTCATGGACTAATAATCCATTGTATTGAAATAAAATTTCAATTAATTTTAATATTTAAATCCCATGAAATAATAAATTATAGAATCCCTATAGTTTATGGTTCAGACTCCAACATGGATAGAATTGGGTCTAATTGGGTTGGGTGTCACTCTGAACTCAAGGGCCAATGTTGTTAACTGATGAATAAAAAATGTTAAATATTTTTTGTTTTAAAATGCTGTATTTTATTATTTATACAACAAAAAAATTGTTATGTACTAGATATTTCTTTATACATTTTTTTTGGTGGCCAACTAAATTTCACTCACATTCTACTCGGGCTACCGATTGGTACTGGAGTAGACTTCATGTTTGTAAGACGGGATTAGGGATAACTCCCTATATTTGATGTATGTCTTAGGATTAGGAATGGATCATAGATTAGGAAACCAAAAATGATGTTGGGTCCCACTTCTGAGCTTTCACTGTATCATTATTTTGGGTTTTCATTCGACAGTTAACACTTGTATGACATGACATATTTACTACATTGGTTTCTCACTTCTCTATTATTCAATTATCATGTGATTTCTAGTAATTATTGGTTATTTTTATTTATTATATCAGCTATTTAAATGTTTATTTCTATTTTTTTTAACTTTTATAAAGAGGTTATAGTCTCTCCACATATCATATTAGACCCTCAGGTAGCCTTTGGATTATAGGGTGATGCACTTGAGGTAATGTAGTGAACAGACTAGTGGAACTGGTATGTGGAACCCAGGTTGGGACATTACAATATGATTGTATTGGGATAGACCAAAGTTATATTCATTTAGTGATATTTCTACCAAAATCAAGGATCAAATTATCACATGAAAAGGAAAGTCATTATCCCCTTCTGTCTAAATCTCGCTTGTGAAAGACATTTTCATTACAAATTAATTTCTTCCATTATGGACTATAAATGTCCTCTTTATCTTTTAAAAAGAATAAATTTTAACATAATAAATTTCATTTAGAGTGGGATCATCTTTGAGATGAAAATTAACAAATATAATGGAGAAAATGTTGTAAACCAAATAAGGACGGTGGAATTGGTCTCAAGAACCTGGGAATCATTAATGAATCCCTTCAATCTTAGTTCAAATGAAGACTATTATTTGAAAAATATGAAGGTAATGATTTTAATAAGTCCAGGTTACCTAGAATGGTTAAATTTAGTAATATTCACTACATGTGATCCTCTGTTTGACCATGTATTAAGCAAGTCTCTACTCCTATTATAAATCACTCAAGATAACTTGAATGTCTGTATTTATATTGTTAATTTTGGAATGATAATTTTCTTGGTGTTTCATTTCTAAATTGTATTCAATGGGATATCCTAGACTCACATATCATGATTAGGTATAAAATTATATCTCTTTTAGATGATCTCCCTGATACATATAAAGATCCCATCTATGATTATAACTTCATCCCTTATAGGGATATGTTGATTCTGGAGCATATAAATCATGGTACCCTCACTTACAAGACTTATTATCATTTCTTCATGGGAAGACCTATTGAAATCACAAAATGGGTACACTGGTTCAAAAAGTTGTATTTTTTCTTCTAAATATAACTTACTTAGGATAGCAACTAATAAAAAACTACCTACTAACAATTATTTGGTGAAAACTATGACTCTTTTATATTCTATATATAATTATTACAAGGATGTTGAAGACTAAATTGGGCATATTTTTTTCAATGTTTTTTTTTTCTAAATCACTATATACATTCTCTTCCAATGAAATTGAAATTAATGACAATGATATAGTCATTATTCCATGTATCATTGATTACAGGTATAATCCATCTAGTTTAGTGTACTTTAAACCCCACTTTAGGTAGAAATTGGCATGAATTTATCAACTAATTTGGTGGAATATAAAATTCTCTAGGTTCAACTACAAGAAAATTAATCTAAAAAAGTCTATTACTGTCATTTTCTCATCTATCAAGGTGGAAAACACTCTGCATTCTAGTGTGGTTGGTAACTCCATTCAAAGTTTGATTGTTTTTAGTAGACTGGGAATTCAAGAAAACTATAGATGATATATTGGATATACTCCTATTATTTGGAAACATTATTGTACAAGTTTCATTATAATAATAATTAAGAGTGTGGAAAAATATATTTTTGGGTCAGTAAGATGGAGTGGGATCTTTAATAATTTCAAAGGGTGAGTTCATCTATGTTTTTACAGAAAATATAGATAGGCATTGGCACAAGTAGCTGAAATAGAAAGTGGAATCATAAAGATTCAAATTTAATTATTCAAAAAAGGGTGTAAGATTTGGTTATAGGTTCCCCTTACCTTTATTATTAATTTCATCAAGTTCAACATTGCATTTCTTTTATAGAGACTAGAAGTGGCTATCATAATGATGTTGCTCGATCCATTTGGATAATGTAGGTTTGAATTATAATTCTCTTTACTGTAAAAAAGATCACAAATATAGTGATATGACCTTAATAGTGAGGTCTATGGGGGTTACATGGTGTAGAGCACCCCTACATAGGGGTCTGAGGCCTAATGGTCCCTGACCAAAATTTTGGGTATTATAGCAGTGGGGATATTTTCATGGTTACTATATCCTTTTAGAAATTAAAGATAGTGGTTCTGTAACTTCATATAATTATATCCATTGTTCACTATAGTATAGTTTAATTACAATGGTTTTGGTGGAATATTTTAATCACCTTCTTTATAAGCTCATTCAGGAAAGTGTTTTGTGTGTGTATAAAACAGTAAAAGTTTCCATAAAATTATACTCACAAAACATCATAGAATTTTTTCCTATATATGGATATAGGGATATATTCTAGAATCATGTAAATCACTTTTTCATGTTATCTTATTCTTGTAATTTTTTTCTTTCTTTTCTTATTCTACAAAATATTCAGTTACTGTGACTCCCAATGTTTTCACAAAAAAATAGAAACAAAGGTTGAGTTCAAAAGTATGAGTCTCGATTTTCATGAATTAAAAATTAGCTATGGAATTAAAAAATGGTCAAGAACAATCACTTATATAGAAATAATTTATGTTATTGGATTATGTAAATTGAGTATTACCTTTATTAGAAAATATGAACTTACCACTTCTGTGTGAAAAACCAATGGATATAAATCAAACATAATATGAGCTACATGATTAAATAGTTCTTAGTGTTGTGTAACTTAAATTATAAAAAAACATTGTTTTCAACATAGAATAGGATAATATGATATTTGGGTTGAAGAAATATCTCAGAAATATGTATTGGAATCCTTCTATGTCAAAATAATTTCACCCGATGTGATGAAGGTTCAATCAAAAACTGATTAAGGGGGATATTTTTTCTAATCATGTCAACTAATTCAACACCGTCACAAATAATTTGTCATTAGTGTTAATTATAATCAAGGAGGAGTTGTGTGTATTATTTTTTTTGTCTTAATTGCCTAATATTTGGGAAGTGACCAAAACGGCCATAGGTACTTCTTCATAGAATACAAAATTAGTTCAAAATGATGTGTGAGACCTAATCCTCAGTGAGGATATTTCATGAAGAGAATCGGGTAGATTCTCTGGTTCTTATCTTAACATAGATGGAATAGGCAGATATCTATATTAATATACACATAGAGAACCATAAAAATTAAGAGGAAATATTCAAAATAATGTGAAGGGGACCGGTTCTACCTTCTGGATTTTTGGGAAGAAATGACATGTCAAGAAGTAGTGTAGAGAAAAACGAAAGGTGCATGAAACTAAAAGAAAAAACATAAAAACAAATGAACTGATTATGTGTTTTATTTGAGTGTGGTTAACCTTATAAAGTATTTTATTTTAGACATAGGGGAATATTTTCATTCCACATCAAATAGGTGTTTTTAAATAATTATGTTTCTAAAAATTTTTGTAAGATACATCTTACTGATGATAAACCCATGTAGACTGTGGGGAAGGGAGATATAAGAATTAAAAACAATAATAGGAGTTTTATTATTCTTCAAATTGTGTGGTATATTCATAGATTAAAAATATATATTATTTTTATTTGGTATCTTGATGATTCAAGTTTTAGCACTAAATTCACTGGTGGGGAGTGAAATATTACTAAGGGAGTCATGGTCATTACTTAGGGAGAAAAAATGAAACCCTATACAACATGAAAAAAAATTCATGGACATTCTTACATAAATAAATTATATCAAGGATTCATAACTGTGGCACTAAAGGCTAGGAAACATGGGTGAGAATGGGTTGAAGATATTAAAGAAAAAATTAATGGTATTGATGCTAAATTTTATGGAAGTGGCATTTTGTGAAGATTTTATCTTTGTAAAGTATAATAAGGATACCTTTGAAAAAGGGGGTAGAACATCGAATGTTGATAAGCTGAACATGGTGCACACTGGTGTTTGGGGGAATTCACCATTATATTCCATTGAAGGGTCACAATATTATGTGACATTTGTCATTGAATAAACAAGGATGGTATGGGTTTACTTTCAAAAAATAAAATCTAATGTTCTTAATATGTTTCAAGAGTGGAAGATCATACTGGATAATGATATAGGATCAAAGTTGTAATGTTTGAGACTTGACAATGTGGGATATTATTGAAGTCATGCTATTAGGTAGTTATTTTCTAATAATGTAATACAGTGGTAGAATACTCTTCTAGGTACACCATAATATAATGGTATAACTAAAAGGATAAATAGGACTTTGAATGAATGTTCTAGGAGAATGAGGCTAAACTCAGGCATACCCAATAATTTTTGGGAGGAGGTAGTAAACATGGTAGCATATCTTATCAATAGGAGTCCATCTATGCCAATGGAGGAATGTATACATGAGGACCACTAGACTAAAAAGGAAGAAAGACTCATATTTACTAGAAATTGGTTGTTTTACATATGTACATATAGATTTTGATGCAAGGTGCAGGCTTGATTATAAGTCTAAATCATTTTTATTTCTTGGATATAGCGATAAAGAGTTTAGTTATTTCTTTTACGATTATAATAATAATATGATCATTAGAAACCAAAAAAATATGTTTAATAAAGGTGTTGCGTACAAGTACCATCATGTGGCTAAATTTTATAGTGAGAATAAATAATCATATTTCCATGAGAATGTGGATCATGAAGGTGTACTATAACATGTTACACCAAAACTAGTGGAGCCTAATCCTCAAGTGGATTGTAGAACATCAACAATCTGGGATGTCCTATGCATAGGTATTCATCATCATTTTATTATTTCTTATAGATTGATGGTGGGGAACTTGAATGTTTTCAAGAGGCAAATTAGTTTAGGTAGTCGAACAAGTGGGAGCTATATATGAAGAGGATATTTCTTTATTACATGATAAAAATAATTTGGAGCTAAAACATTTTCCACTAGTAAATAAAGAACTGTAGAAAATGGGTATTTCAAGTCAAATAAGAACATAATGGGAATAGGAGATATAAAGAAATTCTGATAGTCATTGGTATTCAACTGAAGGATGGTGTGGATTTCAATTATATTTTTTCACCTGTAGTGAAGCATACCACCATCTGTGTGGTTCTTATTATCATTGCATTAGAAAATTGACATATTGAGTATCTTGATGTGAATATGAAAATCATTTATGGAGATCTATAGTATAATCTTTATATTAAATAACTATAGTGATACATTGAGTCAAGGAAGTAAGACCATGGTGTTCAAACATTAGAATATATTTTTTAGGTTAATGAAGGCACCCAGGAAGTGGAACAATAAGTTCGATGAATTCATGAGAGAAAATATAAAAAAAAGTGTATCATGTATCAATGTTTATATTTCAAGTCATTCTAAAATGGATAAATTATATTTCTTTTTTATTTAGATGACATTCTCATTTCCTGATCATGTTTTCAAAGGATTAATTATATTAAGGGGAATATAACTCAAGAGTTTGAGATGAAAGATCATGAAAAAGATGGAAATATTTTAGGTATAAAGACTAAGAGTGTTCACACAGAATAAATCGTGATGTTATCATAAGCTAACTACATTGGAATGGTTTTGAGAATATTTAGTATGTAGAAAGAAAAATAATTTTCTATTCCCTTGGAAGGACATTTTAAAATGTCAAGAGAAAAAATTAGAGATGACAATATAATAGGTTTAGTATATAGAAAAGCTTCCATATGCATCAATTATTGAAAACCTAATATATTTCATGTACTATACTCAAACCGATATTGCTCATGTAATGGGAGTTTTGATAAGGTACAATTATAACCCTTAAAAGATACATTGGAATACTATGAAGTGGATACTAAGTTATTTGAATGAAAGAAAATAATTTTCTCAATAATTTGGTAAAGGAAAGTAATTATAGGGGTATGTGGATTATAAAATTATAGGTGATGTTGACAGAAGTAAGAGTACCATAGGTTATGTATTTACCTATGGGGGAACTATAGTAAGCTAGATATCTCAATTATGGAAGTTGATGGCCTGATCTACCAATGAGGCAGAATACATTATTGTAAAAAAACTAAGAAGGAGGTAGTTTGAGTAAAGAAATTCTTGGATGAGTTGGGCAGAAATATAATGGAAAATATATTTCACTATGAAATTATGAGTTTCATACATCTTGAAAATAACCTAGTACTTCATTCCTAGAAGAATCATATTACGTTGAAGTATCATTTTTTAGATCCTTGATATAGGACAGGTTCATGACCTTGAAACAGATTCATGGAACTATCAATCAAGTAGACAAGTTGAAAAATACAATGGTGATAGAGAATTTGGGGAACTATTGTGCCTCTAGTGGTCATCATTGATGAATGGATGATGTGAGGCAGAATATGGCGGGACATTATGGGAGTAGAGATGGGAAAATAATATGTAGTTTATGAATCATCAGTTTGAAATTGAAGCATTCAATTAAAGCACACTGTAGTTGGTGAAGAAGAGGAAGAGTTCTTATTAAGTGAGTTTTCTGAGTCAGTTGCATCAAAGCAGGTCATCATAGTAGATTAGGGTGGAATAGAGAGATTGTTGGAATGGTGTATCCTAATCCATAAATGGATTCGTTCTATTCGCTGGAGAACATGATGCACGCATCACGCTCAATTCAAATTTTTCCAATCATTGTACTGGTGCAAGAATCTCTCTCCCAGGTGGTGCCACCTCCTCTACTATATCTTGGTCCACCCCTTCTTCCTCCCTCCCCTTCTCCAAATAGCACCCCAGCTTCTCTTGCGTAAGGGGATCTTTGCTCGTTTGGATCGGAGTTGCTGTCTGGGTCATATCTCAAATACTTCCTCTTCAGACCTCCTACATCTCAAACATCTCTCCCCTTATTCCCTAAGGTTTAATTTGAGTATTTCAGATCTTATTTAGAGTAAGGTTCTTGGGTGATCTCTTTTCTATATTCATCCTTCCATGAGGTTTCATATCTTCATTCTCAGACCATGGTGTCTAGATTTGGTGCAGAAAACCCGCCACTCTCTCTATTTCAAACCTTTGAGGGTTCTTGGGGATTGGAGTTCCTGATGTGGGTTTCAGTACTGAACTATAAATCTTTCTTTGTGTTCTTGGCCTCTAATTAATACTTCAATAGGGCATCATCCACAGGATTCCCTCACTTGGTGAGCTTGAGTTCCGTAGGTTCTTCTCCTCATACTATCGGTCATACCTAAACCACTATGAAGTCCCATTAAGAAGTAACCCAAGTGAATGCCTTGTCATACGAGTTCCAACGCGACAAACAACGCATCAATCAGATGCCCCAGACCATGGAGGATCATCATGGTCAGGAATATTCATGAGCATTAGTGTTGATACATCTCCCTAGTCTTCTGCTTCGTTTCTACAATGACTCCTTCCTATGATGTATTGGTGATTATTTGGGAGTTTTTCTATGTGTGGATGATCACACATTATCTCTTCAGGATGATTCTACATATAATATTTGTGTGGATTTGGAAATTTCTTAACCACTTATGGAGCACCTTATTCTTCAGGTTGAATAATCCTTTGACTGGTGGAAGGATCTTTTTTACCCTTTATCCCTAAAGTTCTGCTATTTTTGTCAAATTTAGAGTCATTTGGGGAGATTTTGTAGGGTCCATCATCGGGTATTTCTACCTGCTGGCAAGACGGACTCCTCATTTCAAAGAGATGTTCCTCATTCACTAGAAGCTGGTTCTGGAGATGGATTTCATGCTATGTCTAAGCCATGTGAAGAGTAAAGTCCATCCAAAACAATGCCTAGTACTTCTTGTGATTCGGTGTACTATGCTCCAAATCCCTACCTTGACTTGGTGCCTTTCCTTTCGATTATCTCTCCATCTCTTTAGGATGACTAGGTGGAAGTCTAGTCATCTCAGCATGGGAAGGAGAAGGATTCGTTATGTAGGGTGGTGGGATTTGTGGCCCCTATGGCTCTGATGGAAATGCCTCATGATCCTAGTCCCTCAGTTATGTATTCTTCTCCACCCATCCTTCTTGAGGCGCCTTATTTACTTCCAGACATTTAGGACCCATCGGGCATCAACAGCTATGATCATCATCCCCGGGATGTCTCCCTCCACCCTTTAAAGGAAAATGAAAAGGGGTGTGGGTTGAAGGGTTTAATTATCAAATCTTCTCAATATACAACATCAGATGTGATATATTCTTCTATGGTTCTCTCCTTGAATTCCTTCATGGTTTTATCACATCTTCAAGATGATCAGTGTCAATAGGATATTAATCTGTCTACTTTCCATGCCCTTAAGGACTCTCTATAACCAAATCATCTTGGTGGTTCTCCTCCTAGTGGCATATGCACCTGATCTCGATCCCAAAAGATCTTTATTGGTTAGTTTTCTCAATAAAATCACACTTCAATGCCTTGGTCCAAATCCAAAAGACATCATTTTCAATGATCCCATGCCTGATCTAGATTTCCCGATGCCTCGGTGCAAGGGTAAAAATTGAATTTCATCACAATGATTTTTTTATTAATAAAGCTTCATTGGTAGCTTTCCTAGATCACAAACAGTCTTTGTCTAAAATTGGTGACTTCTCCCGCAAACTGGGCATGTGAAACTTCTTATATGGTGATCCAGTTAATCAATATATCTAGATCTTTTGGAAGAAAAATCTCTCACTAGAGATGGTGTATTCCTCAAATTAATTCATTAATGTTAAGGTTATTTCAACGATTAGTTTTTTCTTCTCCTTTGTGATGCCATGTGTAATGCTCCTTTGCAAGAGCTGCTGTGGAATGGCCTTGAATCATTCTGTCAGAGGGAATTGGCATGGCTGGTAGGAGGTGACTTTAATTCCATTATGGACATGTCTAAGAATAAAGGATGGGTCCCTCTTCCTAAAAGGATAGACTTGACATATCCTCCTTTGTGTCCCGGTGTGGCCTTCTGGACATGGGATTTCATGGCGACAAATATATGTGGTGAAAAAATCAAAAGGGTAATGGATGCACATGGTTTCACTTGGATCACTACCTAGGTAACCTTTAGGCTATTTCCTTTTCCTATAGTCCATTGTCCTCCATCTTGCTCGGGCCATCTATGGTCATTCTACTCTTCTGGTTAAGATGGATTTCAAGGCATGTAGCGATCATGGATTTTTATTCTCTAGATGGTAGTCCTCCAAACCAAAATATCAAATAGTAGATTGAACATCCTAAAAGAATCCTATGAGAGAGCAGTCCTGGGTTGGTTTTCATAAAAAACTAAGAAGGTTAAAGGGAGAACCCCTGGCCTAGAGTAGCAGATCAGTCTCTCGGGTCCCTAACATGGAATATCTCAAAAATAATTTTGAGCAAGATGAACTCTCTCTAGAAGAGGATTGGGATGAGAGTTGTTTAATGGAACTATCTTACTTGAAGAACCAGTTGGAGGATTTATTACTGGACTAGGAAAACATAGCTCATGAGACCTCTAAAGAGCTATGGATAAAGGAGGGAAGCCAAAATTTATCCAATTTTCATGATTTCTTAAAATAAAGGATAAGGAGAGACACTCTGAACATTCTCTTAAAGGATGGTATTTTCAATGATCTCCCAAAGGTGGTTGGGAGGTTGGTGGATAAAATTTTAGAGACCTCCTCACTACTATCAATCTTATTATGTTGTAAGGATACCCTAGCGACCAAACTTCCTGGTTTTATTCCATCCCTTAGTTTGTGTCCAACAATGGAAACTCATTTCTCAAAAGTGTTACAGACGAAAGAGAGGTCTACAAAGATATGAACTCCCTCAACCATTAGAGTTCCTCATGCCCTGATGGTTTCCCTAGATCCTTTTATTCGGCCTCATGGTACCTCATCAAGGATGATCATATAGAGGCCATCACATTTTTTTTAAGGGTGAGGGCTCCCTCATGTAGCATTTGTAACTACCCAAATCCTTATTTTGAATGCCAGATATCCCTACTCAATCAAGCATTACAAACCCATTAGCATGTGTAATTTCCCATACAAAGTTCTTGATAGTTTCATTAATATGAGGCTTTCGAACTATCTTCACCTATGTTTCTCTGATGAGCATCATGGCTTTGTCTAAGGTAGGTCCACCCAGGAATCCATTTTTTCCCCGAAATGATAGTGGATATTAACAGGAAGATGAATGGATTGGATATGGCTATCAATATCGATATGTACAAAACCTCCAATAGATTAGAGTGGGGGTTCATTCGTATAGTAATGTCACCTATGGGGATTTTGGTTCAATACATGGATATTATTTTTAAATGCTTCATCTTCTCATAAATTTTAGTTAAATTCATGTGAAGCTATTGTTTTTTCAAGGCTATTCATGGACTTAGGTAGGGTGACCCCTTATTTCCAAGAATTTTTATGATGATCCAAGACTCTCTTAGTAGGTTCCTGAATAACACCATGCATAATGGCCTTAATATTATGTTTCAGTGTAGGAATATCTATAATGGAATCTCTCATCTCCTATTCACCGATGACATCATTATTTTCACCATTGGAGGTAGCAGATCCATTTAAGGGGTTAACAAGATTTTCTTGAATATTAAAAATGGAGTGTCTGGCATATCAAATATGAAAAAAGAACTGTGTACTTAGCTAGATCATTCTATGATAGATGGGTCCAAAAAACTGAATACCTCTTAGGCTTTAAGAGGAGGCAGCTTCCTATGTTATTCTTAGGTTCCACCATTTTGGTCGGCATAATTTGTATCTACAATTTTGAGGGATTAGTTGATTGTATTTCTGCTCATAGTAATAATTTTAAAAATCACTTCTTATCTTTTGGGGTATGGATCACTCTTTCCAATTGTGGTTTTGTTGGGAAAAAATCCCTCAAGGTATCATTGAAGCATTTTTGAGGTGATTGTGTTTATTGAGAAAGTGGACATCTGAGTGGTGATTGTTGACAAAGAAAAACAATGACATACAAATTTGTTGACAAAGGGGATTTCATTATGGAATGTCGAGTTCAAGATTTGTGGTTATCGATCCATGTTTGATTCAAGAATGTCGACAAAGAGATGGATGATCTGGAGGCGGTATAAAAAGAACAAATACAAAGCTGGCGCCGTTTTCCAATGTTCCAAATTTTTTGGCCTGAAAATTGAAAAATGAAGAAAAGTGGTTTTTGGAAAAGGGACTTGCGCACCATGTATTTGAAGAAGATGAAACTTGTGCGCCATATGTTTTTCAAGATCAAATCTTCAAAATATGGCAAAGGGATAAAGGTCGTGCAGGTATTGGTGGTGTCGCGCAGGTGACTTGCGCGCCCTGAAGATACTTGCGCATCGATGCCTTAGAAGCTTAATAACTTGTGTGCCTGTGGTTTTTCAAGATCAGAAGATCAAAATATGGCAAAGGAAAGTGGTTCACGCAAGTTTGGAATTGGGTCGCGCAAGTGACTTGCAGGGGAAGAGAACTGTGCACCGAGACTTGTGCGCCGAGGAGAGACTTGTGCACTATCGTGCCGGGTGTTCCAAATGCCTATAAATACTAGACCACCCCTCCTCATTCTTCACTGGATTTCATCACTTTGAGAAATTAGATCTTCCGTCGCGCAGGTGTGGTGGTGGTGCAAGTGGTGTGGGGTCGCGCAGGTGAAGTTGTGCGCCAGTGGTTGAAGTTGCGCGCCAGTGTGAGAAGTTGCGCGCCAGATTTGAAGAAGGACGATTGTTGGTAGTTGCGCGCCAATATTGGATTGGGCGTAAAAGGAAGTGTGTCGTGCAAGTTTGGAGTTGAAGAATCTTGTGTCGCACAAGTGTGTGAGGTGGACTTGCACGCCAGTTGTGACTTGTGTGCCGATACTTGTGCACTGAGATAGACTTGTGCGCCAAGTAAGGTTTATTTCTGGCAGTGATTTTCAGGATGCGTGGAAGCTCGAAGTTTTCCCAATACGTTTGGTGCAAAGAGATATTCATATACGGTTGAAAGTTGGACTTCAACAGAGCATCCACATACAACAGAGGATGCATTCCTTCATGCAAATGAAGAGACCTACAAGTCTATAAACTATGAGTGGATCCTTTCTGACGTAGTGAGAAAAGGAAGAGGAAGAAGGTGATCCTCTCCACCGGCAGTGAGCCAGAGAGAGATAAATAGGGAGTGACCCTTGGGAAAGCAGTTATATGACCCTAAAACTTGTAAAGGTAGTGATCCTGGGACAGAGTGACTGTTCCTTAACCCTTGTATCCACATCTAGTGAAGAATAGTGGAATTTTGTATGATCGGCAACTTGTCGACATATGCTCCTTGGACGTAGCCCAGTGAGGGTGAACCAAGTAAAAATCTATGTGTCTGCCTACTTACTTCCCTACATTGCATTTAAAGCAACATCATCAGATAAAGAAGAAAGTAAGTGATCATAATAAACACACAAGTGCAAACGAAGTGACCCTTGTAATAAAGAGGTCAAGATCCCGTGGGGTAGGAATAATTTTGAAAAAGAATATCCATACCCTGATTCACCCCCCCCCCCCCCTCTCAGGTTATATAGGCCCCTATTGGTCCTAACAATTAGTATCAGAGGGAAGGTTGCTTTAATCAGACTTGTTTGCTCCGACTTGGTATAGTCTATCTGTGTGGTTAGAGAATCAGTCTACTCTTATCTCAGTGTGTCATGGAAAAGGGAAAAACATCAAAGAAGAAGCAAAAGGCTGGTGGAATTACCCATTGTGGGAGTGTCAATGGAAAGAGTGTGATTCAGTTAAAGGAATCGTGTAGTGAACAGAAAAATGGTTTGGATGAATCATACTATGAAAATACTTACTCATTCAATGATGCTGAAGGAATGAGTGAAGAACCTGATTTTCCAAGTGATGATGGAACCACTGATGATGAAGAAACACCAAGAATTCAAAAAGTGGAAGTTGTCCACAAGGCAAAGGAATTGGATCAAAAATTGGATGAATAAGTTAAATCTAAAAATATCAGGATCCAAGTATTGGAAATTGAGGTCAACAAGCTAAGAGGCTTAAATAAAAGGCTTATTGATGTGGCTACTGACCTAAAGGAGAAGAATGATTCTCAAGGTGAAGAACTACAAAATATGGCTAAAATGAAAGGAAAACAAAAGGCTGGTGAGTATGAAGAGAATCAAAAGTCCAATGAAGTTAAGAATCTGAAAGCTAGAAATGATTATCTAGCAACACAGTTGTCTAAATAAGTTCAGAATAATTAAAGGCTACAACAAGAGAATGAATTTGTCTCTGAATATGTTGCTCAAGAAAAATTGATTGTGAAGGATAAAAGTGACATGGTGGAAAAGATCACATGGTAACTTGAAGATGAGTTGAGTAGCCAGAAGAATCTTAAAAAAGAAATTAATGCTCAACTTGAATCAAGAGATAAAAAGATTCAGCAACTGGAGGAAGAAATAGAATCAGTCAAGAAAGAAATGGAAAAATCTAAATCCGAAAATAAGCCCAAATTGAAGGATGCATTGCACTTACTATTTGATTATCCTTCGGCAGGTGATGATAAAATTAAAGCCAAATATGCTACATCAGAGGAGAAGCATGAAAGGATTGTATCATCCCAAAGGCCATCCATTTTGGGAAAATATAGAATTGGATATGATGATCCCACTTTTATGCGTGATAAGAAAAATGCAGTGAAAATCTCCAGAGGTAAGAAAAACCTTGTAGGTGCTAGAGATAGACCTAACAAGGATTTTACATGGAGAAATGATAGCATGTGCTATTTCTGCTGGATTCATGGCCACACATCAATCTTCTGTCCAGATATTCTGGGATACATTTCAGGCTATGAAAATAGAAACATTGATAAATCTGAGGATAAGAAGAAGCATCATGAGAAATCAGAGAGAAGAGTCTCTCAGAGGAAAGCATTCATAAGATGCTATTAATGTGGAAGAAAGGGACACACAATGAGTATGTGTCAGGAAGCTTAGTAGCTCAATGTTCGAGGAAGAACACAAGATGTTTGAACATATCGACAGAGAAATGATGAAATGAGGTATGTCTTTGATGGAAAATGTTTTATATGTTCTGTTTATGGGAATTTGGCAAGACATTGCAGCAAGAAGAAATCAGGAAAGGGAAAGGAACTTGAAAGGAGATTCACGACTCCAGTGGTGTATAATGAGAAATCGTACACTAGGAGAGAAAGTGGTAAATTGAAGAATAAGATTAGAGTCCCTGGAGAATCACGAGGAGCTGAACGAAAAGTGTATCTGTCATACTCACAATAGCTCTCAAGGAGATAATGTGAACAAACCTGGAAGATTAAGGGGAGATCTACTCCAATTGGGATAAAGAAGAATGAACGTTCAATGGAGGACTCACCACCAGTGAAAAAGATTGTGGTGACTCAAACATATGATAAAAGAAAGATGAAAAAAGAATGTATTGAAAAATTTGCATGTCGTGTTCCACAGCGAAAAGTGGAGGAAGGTGCAAGAACCTTGCAATGGTGGAAGAATCAAGGGAATATGGAAATAAAATATATTCCTGGTCAGGGAAGGAATCAAGGGAAATGGAATTTTGGTGGAACATCAAAGACGGAAATATGTACTAGTGGGTTTAAACCCAAAATTGTGAAAAATGACAAGCCTACAGAATCTACATATCAAAAAAAGTCTCAGAATGTAGGTAAAGAATGCTTAGTTATATGGCCAGAGTAGTTGAAGTTGGTTAGGCAGCTAGAAGAAGCAAGGAAAGAATATGATTCTCTATAAGAAAGAATCAAAGGGTTGACCCATCAGGATCAACTGCAATCCTAATCTTGAGGATTCCAGAAGACCCCCTCTCCCTATGTATATAAATTCTATTAACTGATGATTCATGTGTTTCAGGTTCTAGGGAGATATGATTCAAGGGGAAGTGGCATCTAAGGATGCGAAGTGGAGAAGAGACATGCTCTAGAGTTTCAATTGATTCAAATCAGGTACTAGAGTTGATGAAGAAAGGGAGAAACAGAGCATAATAGGAAGTGATTGTGTTATTAACTTTATCTATTGTTCCCTACACCGAGTGCCTACTCAGTAGGCTTAGAGATCTTGTTAATGGCTCAATGATGAGTAGAAGATTAGAATAAGTGATGCAGGAGAAGAAGAATTTTTATGGGTCTAAACAGTGGGCCTAACCCCAGGAAGTGTTGTGTAAAATTGGGGGAGATCTCTATCTCCTAATCAGATGAAAGATATCAATGGGATATAAAGGATGAGTGTTTCTGATCAAGAAGAAATATTGTGGGAGATGCAGCAAAATTCATTTATTTCATAATCATCAATTCTGTTTTAACAATATGGTATCAGCTGACTGTTTTCAGGATACCAAGAAGCTATGAGAGAATATCCACTTGGTTTCATCAAGATTATTAGAAAAGTAGCAGAAATAAATGATGCCATTGAACAATGAAACAGTGATCAAATTCCTGATAAATGTGATGAGGAGGAAAGAAACAAAGGGAGAGCAGAAGTGGCTGAAGTTGATTCAAAAGAAGATACTGATGGTGAGTATGAGGAAGTAAATTCCTTATCTGCACAGAAGCCAAAGATTCGAGCTAAAACTGATAGGCAGAATATCATCAGTGATTAGTCAGGTGCAGTTCAGACTCGAAGAATGATGTCATTACAGCAAAAATCACTTTTATCTCAGGTAGAGCCTAAATGTTTTTGCGATGCAGCTGAAAATGAAAACTGGGATCAGGCTATGAATGAAGAGCTTGATCAAATTGAGAAGAATCAGACATGGGAGATTGTTTCGTGGCCAGCAGACAAGAATGTCATCAGGACAAAATGGGTCTATCGCAACAAGATGAATGAAGACGGCGCAGTGATTCGGAACAAAGCACGGATAGTGTGCAAGGGATACTTATAGATAGAGGGAATAGATGTTGATGAGACATTTGCACCGATTGCAAGGCTAGAGACAATCAGATTATTTTTTGCCATAGCATTGCAAAGAAAGTTCAAAGTGTTCCAAATGGATGTAAAATATGCATTCTTGAATGGAGTTTTAGAAGAGAAGGTGTATATTGAGCAGCCAGATGGTTTTCTCATTCACAAGGATGAGAACAAAGTTTGCAGGCTGAAGAAGGCATTGTATGGGCTGAAACAAGCACCAAGAGCATGGTACTTAAGGCTTGATCAGTACTTAAAGAAGCTTGGTTTTCAGCATGGGGGAGTTGATTACAATCTCTATTTCAGCAATGATAGTAATCAAAGGATGATGGTGTTGGTTTATGTTGTTGAAATAATATTTGGTGGATCAGATGAAGCTTAGTGCAGACAATTTTCCGAATTCATGAAGAATGAGTTTGAAATGTCAATGATTGGTGAGATAACATTTTTCCTTGGTCTACAGGTGACACAAGGAAAGAATGGAACATTCATTTCTCAATACAAATATTCCAAGGAGGTTTTAAGAAGGTTTGGCATGGAAAATTCCAAGGATATGAAAACTCTGGTTTCTCCTCAGATGAAATTATCAAAAGATGAGGATGGAAAGGCAGTTAATATCACAGAATACAGGAAAATTATTAGAAGTCTGTTGTACTTGACTGCAACAAGGCCTGATATTGTTTTCACCACATGCCAAGCAGCGAGATATCAGAGTAATCCCAAGGAAAGCCACATGCTTTCAGTGAAAATAATACTTCGGTATATCAAAGGCACCGTGGATTTCGGTCTAATGTATAATGAAAAATCTCAATCACTGTTATTGGGTTACAAAGATGCAGATTGGGCCGGATCAGTAGATGATAGAAACTCAACGTCAGGAGGTGAATTATATCTTGGTAGATTGTGTATTTCTTGGCTGAGCAAGAAGTAAGATTTCATTTCATTAAGCACTACAGAGGCTGAGTATATTGCGGCCACTCAAGCATGCACACAGTTATTGTGGATGAAGCAGCAGCTTGAAGACATGGGAATTGAAGTGAAGTCTTCGATCGGAATCCAGTATGATAACTCAAGTGCTATTAATCTTAGCAAAAATATCGTTCATCACTCAAGGACAAAGCACATTGAGATCAAATATCATTTTATCAAGGAGAAGGTTGAGCAGGGAATCGTGAAGTTGGAGTATGTTCCTACAGAGCTACAGGTTGCAGACATTCTGACAAAGGCCTTACCCAAGGAAGCTTTTGAGAGGCATCGACTGGATCTGGGAGTTCAGTCGACTCCCCTCACTTAAATGAGTGTGGACGTGGACCCCCCCCCCCTCTCCTTGAGGTATGATGTATTGTTTCCTAATGTGTTGATATGTGTTCTCTACTCTATTACAGACTGTAAAGGAGTGACCTTTGGGTTCATTGACCAAGGGGGAGAAATAGTGATTGTTCAAGGGGGAGACAGTGTGGAAATTTGATAAATCATGAACGATATGGGGAGAAGCTGAAAGGTGGAGCAACGAGATAGGGGGAGAGCTCTGAGATAGGGGGAGCAATGAGAAAGGGGGATCGTTTTAAAATATGACGATGCTAGAAGTGATCGATAAAAGAATAGATATCACGACAGCTGAGGATCGTGATAAAAGAAAAAGAGTGGTGTTGGAGAGTGGTAAGAATATTTCCAAAAATTGGTATCAGTTTGGAAACAATTGGTATCAGTTTGGTGTCAATAGTGAGTGTCAGAGATGAAGTGATCCATTGATGAACTTTTCATTTACTTTTCTTTCTCATGTTGAGCATTGCTCATGTGGGCTTAGAGTATGTTTTGAGTAAATCCTTGATCGCTATCAGAATCGCAATGAGGTGAACGGTGGCTCAAGAATCAATGATGTATCTTTTTATGGAAGAGTTGTCAACAAACCCAAAGGGGGAGATTATTGGGCAAAAATCCCTCAAGGTATCATTGAAGCATTTTTGAGGTGATTGTGTTTGTTGACAAAGTGGACATCTGAGTGGTGATTGTTGACAAAGCAAAATAATGACATACAAATTTGTTGACAAATGGGATTTCATTATGGAATGTCGAGTTCAAGATCTATGGTTATCGATCCATGTTTGATTCAAGAACCTCGACAAAGAGATGGATGATCTGGAGGCGGTACAAAAAGAACAGATACAAGGTGGCGCCGTTTTCCAGTGTTTGCCAAATTTTTAGGCCTGAAAATCGACAAATGAAGAAAAGTGGTTTTTGGAAAAGGGACTTGCACGCCATGTATTTGAAGGAGATGAAACTTGCGCGCCATATGTTTTTCAAGATCCGATCTTCAAAATATGGCAAAGGAATAAGGGTCGCGTAGGTATTGGTGGTGTCGTGCAGGTGACTTGCGCGCCGTGAAGAGATTTGTGCGCCGATGCCTTGGAAGCTTAAGAACTTGCACGCCTGTAGTTTTTCAAGATCAGAAGACCAAAATATGGCAAAGTAAAGAGGTTCGCGCTAGTTTGGAATTGGGTCGCGCAAGTGACTTGCAGGGGAAGAGACCTATGCACCGAGACTTGCGCGTCGAGGAGAGACTTGCGCGTCGTCGCGTAGGGTGTTCCAAATGCCTATAAATACTGGACCACCCCTCCTCATTCTTTACTGGAGTTCATCACTTTGAGAAATCAAGACTCCCGGCGCACAGGTGTGGTGGTCGCGCAAGTGGTGTGGGGTCGCGCAGGTGAAGTTGCGCGCCGGTGGTTGAAGTTGCTTGCCAGTGTGAGAAGTTGCACACCAGATTTGAAGAAGGGCGATTGTTGGTAGTTGCGCGCTAATATTGGATTGGGCGTAAAAGGAAGTGTGTCGCGTAAGTTTGGAGTTGAAGAAACTTGTGTCGCGCATGTGTGCGAGGTGGACTTGCGCACCAGTTGTGACTTGTGCGCCGATACTTGCGCGCCGAGATAGACTTGCGCACCAAGTAAGGTTTATTTCCGGTAGTGATTTTCAGGCTGCGTGGAAGCTGAAAGTTTGTCCGATATGTTCGGTGCAAAGAGAGATTCATCTACGGGTGAAAGTTGGACTTCAACAGAGCATCCACATACAACAGAGGATGCATTCCTTCATGCAAATGAAGAGACCTACAAGTCTATAAACTATGAGTGGATCCTTTCCGACGCAGTGAGCAAAAGAAGAGGAAGAAGATGATCCTCTCCACCGGCAGTGAGCCAGAGAGAGAAAAATAGGGAGTGACCCTTGGGAAAGCAATGACCTGACCCTAAACCTTGTAAAGGCAGTGAGCCTGAGACATAGTGACTGTTCCCGAACCCTTGTATCCACATCTAATGAAGAATAGTGGAATTTGGTACGACCGGAAACTTGTTGGCGTATGCTCCTTGGATGTAGCCCAGTGAGGGTGAACCATGTAAAAATCTATGTGTCTGTCTGCTTACTTCCCTACATTGCATTTAAAGCAACATCATCAGATAAAGAAGAAAGTAAGTGATCATAATAAACAAACAAGTGCAAACAAAGTGACCCTTGTAATAAAGAGGTCAAGATCCCGTGGGGCAGGAATAATTTTGAAAAAGAATATTCATACCCTGATTCACCCCCCCTCTCAGGGTATATAGGCCCATATTGGTCATAACAAGTTTAAATTCTATTACCATGCATGTGTTATCTATTCTCAGGGTTCCAAAGGCGATGATTAAGAAATTTGATAATACTCTTACCAATTTTATCTGGGATGCGCACAAGGATGGCGGGTGCCACTGGGCCTCATGGAGTAGAATGTTCGGATCGATGGAAGCTGGGGGAATTACCCTTTATATCTTTATTGGATTAATGCAATGTATCAAAGCCAAAATAGCATGGGAAGTCTTAGAAGGAATATCCCTCCAGGTCCGGATGATCACTGTGAAGTACGGTGATGACCTGGACTCTCTAAAGGGGAATGTTTCCTCCATATGGAAAATGTTGAGAACCTATTTACCGAATATGAAACTACATTCTCGATGGATCATTGGGTGTAGGGACATAAATTTCTGGCATCACAACTGTATGGGTGTCACGCTCGGTTTCCCAGGGTGACCAACTCCTGATATCTCATTTTCTCAAGCTTCTAGGTATCCATATTTCATTGAGGAAGACTTGGATAGAAAATAACATTATATCTTCAACATTATTCTATTTTCGAAGGATCATGATAAACTCGTCTTCACCAAGGTAGTTAAAATCGAGTCTACTTAGACTCGTTTAAGCCTAGTAAACTCAACTTGTAGACTCGACTCGTAGACACGTAAGAGTCTACTTCAACCTGATTCAGGGCCACCATTAAACTCCTTTGCATTATCAACCCAAATTTCAGTAGATAAACCGGATACCATCATAAATTAATTGAATAAAAAACAATTGGACATGCATCTCCAATTTTGCATCAATAATGTTTGTTATTTGCATAAGGAAAACAAACCCCAAAAATCCCAAAAGGAAAAATTACCCAAATGGGAAAATTACATGAAATCAAGTTGAACATTTACCAAATCAAAAAATGAAACAATCCGGATTTACCAAATCAAATAAGGAAGCAACCCCGCCCCCCAAAAAAACATCAATTAGTATCATAGGAGCAATTTAAAACACTCCAATTAAATTTAAAATCAAAAAATCAAAAAAATCAAATCGGTATAGAACAAAAATTCATGTCAATTCACACATACCCCAACAAAAAAATCATATAAAAATGGAAATTGAGAGCTCACTAAAAAACTCAGGCACCCTGTCTGACCCACAAAACTCACAGCAAAACTCACTTTGATCTTTTTTTGGTGTTGACGGAGGTTCAGGAAATGCAACGTAGGGGAAGTCAAGTGATAGGGTTTTGTGACGTTTGAGACTCCGCCGAAGGAGCAGACCACCACCAGAGGCGGGAAACGCAGAGCGGAGGAAGAAATCTGAAATCGCACCAAAGGTGGGCAGCATGGAGCGGAGGAGTAATAAATCTGAAATCGCACCAGAGGTGGGCATCCCAGAGTGGAGGAGGAAGAAATCTGCAGTTGAACCCTAGGCAGGTGTGCGATGTCAAATTACTTAAATCATCCAAACTCAATGTTGCTTAATTCGTTGGATGCGGTGAGTCTACGCGCATCTATGAGTATACTGCGAGTCTCTATTATGACAGATGATTTTACCAAAAATTGATTCCTCCGGCGAGCTAAATCGGTGGGGATGAATGAAACCATTAACTTGTACGAGTCTATGAGTTAGCTCACGATTTTAACTACCTTGGTCTTCACAAAGGCCTTGTCTGGCATCTTCTTGGCCAAAGCGTGATGGAAATCGCAGAATCTAGTTTATGTTCATGACACGTAGAGAGGAAAGATGTGGCGCACAAACATTCCGGGGAAGTTCAAATTTCTTGTTTGGTGAGTTTGGATCAATTCACTTTCCATATATGATGCTATTAAAAAGGAAGGGGAGTACCTTGCATCTAAATGATCTAATTACAGAATCTCCGAGGAGATATCAGAGCATCTTTTCATAGTTGGGGAATCAGTGGTGGTGGTGTGGAATACCCTAGTAACTTTATTCAAGAATGAGTTGGAGGGGCATTATGGTTTTTCCTCTTTTCAATCCTAGATTAACAGTGCGGGTAATAGTTTTCGTGAGATCATGGAGAGGAAAATTATATTCTATACGGGGTTCTGGTGCATCTAGAATGCAATAAATAATGCTTGTCAAGATAATGTTACCACCTCTTGACTAGATTTCTAGGTTCTCTCTCAGTGTATCGCTACCGACCTGGGCTGACTCTTGAAACATAGGGAATTTTCTGCTACTCTTGGAAGGGTGATCGCTATAAGGAACCACTACCCGCCTGGCCATCATCACTTCCGGGATAGATGGGTTCGATGGAACCATCCATGCATATTCTTCAAGCTCAACACGATGGTTCTAGCTATCTCTGTATCATGTGAGGGGGTGGAGTCGTTAGTGACTCAATTGTCTCAGTCATAATAGCCTTCAATAATTTTTATGGTCGGGGCGATTCTCTCCTGGGCAAAGGCAGGGCTCTTTTGGAAGGCCTTGAGGTTTGCAGCTCTCTCAATATCCCATAGTCAGTCATTGAAGCGAACTCCTCAATTCTTATCAAATCCCTCCAGAACAAGATTTCCACTCCTTGGATGATCTTCTACTGCATTCCTAGGAGAAATTATTTAATCAATCCGGCCTCCATAATGCACACTTGGCGTGAAGGGAATAAGGTAGCATATTATTTGGATTTCAAATGTCCAGGGGTTAATCAAAGTGTGATTTTTTATAGTTTGGGATGCTTACCCCCATAGTGTGTGAGTATTTTTCATGCTGATGATGATGGTTTATATTAATTCAGACCCCCCTGATTGTCTATATTGGCCTATAGAATTTTTAATAAAATATCTTACTTTAGATGGATGGTGTAGCCTGATCGGTTTGGACAAAGTAGGGCCAAATACTAGAGGTCCACAATACACACCAAACTAAAACTCTCATGATTTAACCTTCATGGTGATTTTTCTTGGAGTTACATGGGGTAGTGCGCCCCTTCTTAGGGGTCTACAGGAAGAATCCCCATGACCTACTGTTTGGTAACTTCATTAGTGTGGACACTGGCATGATTATTGTAGAATCAAGGAATCTAGAGATAGTGGTATTGTAGCTTCATAGACTTTCATACACAGGTCATTGTAGCATGGTGGACTTACTATGTGTTGGTGGAGAAGTTCAATTATCTTCTTTATGATCTCATTCGAGTAATGGTTTTTTGTGAGTATGAATCACAAAAATAATCCATGTAATTTTGCTCCCAAACATAGTGAAATTTCTTCTTCACTGTGGATGTAGGGATCCTTTCTTAAAGTGGGTAAATTATTGTTTCTTGTGATCTTCTTCCCATAATTTTTATATTTCTTTTATTCATTTTAAAACCAGTCTTTCACTACAACCCCTGACATTTCCAAAATGGTATCTTGGGAGAACTACGTGGAATATTTTAAGCAAATTGAGTTTGTGGTGTCACCTACTTATGAAGAGTGGAACAGGGTTTTAAATATCATGGCCAATATGGGTTTGAGATCATAGAGGTTCATTTTCCTCCAATTTTGTGTCTAAAGAAATTGATGAGATACTGTTACATTTGTTAAAATCTCATTGTTTTTTCTAAAATTGTTGGTCTTTAAATCTTTTCTCTAAGGTGAAACACTCTCAATTATCATCTTGATTATTTATAATTTATTCTATCATTTATTATTATTAGAATTATTATTATATTATATATATAAATATATTAGCATAAATCACCAAATTATATACGTTTTAATTTTGGGTTTTATTTCTAGTAAATATAGTTATTGATGTTCTTATAAAATTTATAGGTTTTATATTGTTAAAAATTTAAAGTGTCTGTGGGTATTGGGAGAGGATTGTAGTTTACGCCATCAAGAATGGAGGAGATATGTGGGACGCCCATTCACTATCACCCGATCACCTCCATTATTTCCATACCTATCACAAGAGACACTAGGCTGATGTCGGTGTATGATACATACCCCATCAACCCTCTCATGTTCACAACCCCACTGCCCCCCTTCACCATTCCTTGCCCTCTTCCCATCACATATCACCAGCTGAACCACCTCCATCCACCCCCTCATTCTCACGTCTATATCTGGAATCCCCATTTTGTCATGTGGCAGTCATTTTGGTGGTGATTCATGTACATACAGGGTTTTTATGGAACTCAATGTGATCTGGTACACATTTATATTGCATCCCCATTTGATAAAAGTTTGTGTGTGAGATGTGAATTGAATGAAATCCTTGCACAATGGTTCTGGTGACATTTACATTTGGCAGGTGTTTAATTTAATTGAGTTTTTATGCACACTACAATACAAGTCTTGGTAAATGGTGTTTTGGTGATGCTAAAAAATCATGCTTATTCAGTGATATCCTTCACAAACACTAAAAAACATTGATAAAGTGAAAGTTGTTATCAGTACTAAGAAAATCCCCCTTTATCGATGCTAAAAACCTGCTAATAAAATCACTCCTTTTATTATCACTGTTTTATAGAACTGATAAAAACATCCCTTTTATTAGTGTTGTTTTAGAACTGAAAAAAGGGGGCTTTTCAGAATTTTTCATAGCACTAAAAGGTTTATTTCATATATATATATATATTCTTAAAAATAATAGTTTAATATATAAAAAATATTTCTATAAATTTGATTTATATAAAAATAAATATGTATTTACAAATAATATAAAAAATATTTAGTGAAAATGGTTTAAAAATAAATAAAAATTAATGTTGATTAATAATTTTCTAATTAGTTCTATGTTGTAAACATTTGATTACAATTTAATGATATGAAAATTTTAAAAATTAATTAATATATTAAGATAAGTTAAAAGTAGGTCTTAATCTTCAAATTATCAAAACATTTGATTCAAGTTCCTCTTTGGGCTCTTCCACAAATCAAATTGAAGCCTATAAAAATATATATGTCATTTCGGCTCATCAAAACCCCAATCAGTGTTTTTTTAGGTCAAAATGGCCGATAAGACTTCTAGAAATGATTTTTTTTGTTGGGACACCCTAATCTTTTAATTTTTTATGGGATTCAACTTCGTTTAATAGGTTATTCTTTTCTTTTCTGGTGGGGATTAAATTTATTCCTTGTAATTACACTCATATGGATATTATGGTTTTGAAATTTTACCCTTTTTAATATTTTAGTGTTAATTATAATTAAATATATGCATATGTAAATATTATTCTATATATATATATATATTTATATATGTATATAATTATACAAATAAATATTTAAACAAATTTACATATAAAATATATTTTTAAATATATTAACCATATGGAAATAAAAATTAATTTTCCATTTTATTTAAACTAAAAAAAGTATGAATATGTATTTACATATAAAAATGTATATATAATGTTTAAATATAAATATGGGTGTGTGTTTTAACAAAAAATATATATATTTATGTGTATATAGTAGTATATATAAATATATATTAATATATAATATATGTGTGTGTATATATATATATATATATGAAGACACACATATATATAAATACACACACACCCATATATATAAACACACACACAATCATATTTTATAAATATATTTTAAAATAATTATATAAATATATGGATAAAAAATTTGTATCCAAATATATAAATAAATAAGATATATCATAAAATATAGAAGAAAATAACATGAATTAGTGGTAAAGCACAAGCGTGCTAAAGTGTAATAGTGATCCAGACTTAACATAGATGGATATTACATCAATTTAGATGAATATTCATCGCATTACAACAGTACATTCTCAAGAATCATAATAGTTTAGTGTCTTTGGAGACATGGAAACAAAATCTTCTTTCTTGGTGAATGATCTTAATGATCTTGAACATCTCTCTTAAAGATCTTCCTCTTTATTACTCATGCTTAAAACCTTTCTTCTTCACCTGGGGAAAAGGAAATATAAGAAAGTTTGTGCTCAAATGCTTAATAATGGTAAATAAAGGAGATGCATAAGTATGGCATGAGTATAAGGCTCTGAGAACATGATGATAACATTTGAAGATCATACCCTGCATATCTAAGATTGTAATCTTAAGTCATAGAATAAGGATTGGTTGTTCATAAGACACGAATCATAAGGAAATCAAAGATAACAAGACATGAGAGAAAAACATAGGCATAAGACATTAAATTTTGGAATACACATCATATTATAACAATGAGAATACATGTAAATAGAAACAGGTTCGCCTGTTAAGTTAAGGACATGAAATTAGGTCCTCGCATAAACTTATGTAAATGCATCCAGGTCCATGCATAATATTGTTAACACATAATAAGGTTCACTCATAACATTTCAAAAATGTAATCAGGTATACAAATAAACATATGGATATGCAATCAGGTCCCTGCAAAACATTAGGAACATATAATCAGGTTCACACATAACACTGTGAACATGTAATAAGGTTTACTCATAACATAGTTAAAATGTAATCAGGTTCACACATTGGGGGATATACCAATTGGGAGGACACACCACCATCCCTAGTGGTAGCCCTTTATTCATAGTGGATTGGGTTACACCTTCTTTCCATAGTGGATCAAGACAATAGACTTGTTCTCATCATTCTCTCATGAGATATAAATCATTACCCAATTCATTTGAGGGATATATAGGTCCCACCCATTGTATAATGAAATCATATATAAATGTTCCACAAGATAATAAAAATTCATCATATCATAACCCATGAAATAAAATGGGTAACATAAACATTTCATAATATCATAACATATAGAAAAGTGACATGTTTCATAATAATTTCATCATAGAATAACCCACGAAAGGAAGTGGGTTTCATAAGTGTTTTATCATGGAATATCCCATGGAAGAGAAACATATTTTAATAAACAAATCAACATCTTAAACATAATCCATTAAAATAAAAAAAATGAAAATGGTTTCCTTAGATCATATCCTTGGAAAATCATAAACAATATCAAAGTACTTCATCCCTATTGGACAAGTATTTTTAAAGATAAATTAGAGCATTTCTTAGGGAAAATAACCTTTTAAAATCACATTTTAAGGCTTAAAACATCTTCAAAATACTTTTATTTTAAAACCACATTGAAAACTTATAAAATAAGTTTTAAAAATATTTTAAAATTTTTCATGAGTAAAATATCCTTTCTACTTTGAAAAACACTTTTAAAATCATAAAACATTTTGAAAACCTTCTTTGAAAATAACCTTGAAAACTTATGGTGGAGATTTTCAAAACAATTATAAATAATTTTTTAAAACATAAACATTTTTGGAAATAATTTTCATTAAAAATGATCTTAAAATATCGCTTGAAATAATTTTTGAAAACATTTTTAGAAAACATGGTTTTTGAATAAAATAAATTTCCAACCGAAGAGAGAAATAAGGTCATATTTTCTTAATAACACATTATTAATAATCTTAAGTACCAAAGAGAAGAAAATGGTAAAAACATATGATTATATAATTAAAAACCATATTATAAGAAAAATAAAGAGAATTCTTAATATATGGATCCTAATATTTCATCAATGGGAGCATAATCATAAATAATCCCGATAAACGATGAGATTGTATCAATAAAGTCTTACTACCTTGGAAACTTTGAATACTAATCCCCGTGAAGTAATAACATTACATATAGCTTAAAATATAATTAAATGAGGTATATTCATGAAATTAAATTTAAAATGGTAGTATGTACACCTCATAAAATAATATAGGTTCATAACAAAACATGTGTTTCAAAGAATGAAAATTGAGACAAAATTACATTACAAATTTGGTAACTTTTGTACTGTAAAACCCCATGAAATAGAAATCATAAATTGGATTTGTAAATAAATATAAATTTAAGGATAATAATCATATAATACATTCATGGGAATTATAAACACGATAAAAAAATTAGGGGTGAATAAGCCATAAGTCTTGTAGAAATAAAAGTGAGACTAGAAATCCCCTTACTACTTGAGAAACTTTTGAATTGTGACATCCGTGAAAGAATAACATTGATTGAAACTTTTAATATCATGAAATAAACTAAATTCATGATATAAAATGACATAGGAAAATATATATACCACACAATAATAATAATTGGTGACTATAGTATATATGTCATAGAAATAAAAGTGAGACGAGAAAACCCTTACCTTAAGTATTGAACTTCTTTGTACATGTTCAAACATCCAGTATAATAAGTATAAGTTTATTATAAAACTAAAAAATAACACTATTATTGTATATCACACCATATATGATTTTATTGTGACTTTATATTACCCATTTATTAACAATTTCATGTTAATGTTATGTTTCGAGTAATATCTGATTTGTTTTTCATATCTGTTTTGAATTGTTATTCATGATCCTCCTACTTCGATCATGATTTAATTGTTTCAAGAATTTAAAACATGATTTAATTATCATATATACTCATTATATAATTATTTATAATAATCTATAAAATATAAAAATATCAAATGGAATACACCGTTCATAGAGATGGTAGATCGTATATACACCTGAACGTTGTTACCATTTTATTATCATATTGAAAGAAATACTTTAAACGATATATATTTATATATAAATATAATATCATAAAATTAGAATTATTATTTCATATATATCATTTAATTTCACTAAAACCACCCTTAATACAATTCATGTAAATTGTGAACCAATCACATCGCTTTGAGGAGGTGTTAGTCCACACGTCCACAAACGAAGTTATCATATTTACACAAAATGGAAATCATGAAGTTATGTGCTATATAATAATTAAATAATCATAAATACATAATAAATATAAAATATATCATATAAAACATAATTTTTTGTCATACCCAACCTTGAAAGGTGGAAATAGAAGAATGAACGACATTGGTTTGCAAGGCAGTAAGTTGCCGTACACATAAACGATGATTATGTATCCCATTTGATGAAAGTGTGTGTGTGTGTGTAGTTAGAACCCATAATATAATAAAATATAAGTATATTTATGGTATTTAGGTTATTATTTAATCATATAATAAGAATATTTTAGCTGTGTAGAAATAAATAAAACCAAAGTGCTTGTTTAAGGATGTCTCCTCTTCTTCTAGTAACTTCTTTTGGTTTCCACCAAAGGGATTACTTGGTTGGATTTACACTAAAATGGAGGTTATAATATGAATCTAGGAAATTTTTTACTATTTTTGGTTAGGTTTTTTCCGATCTAAATTTCATGAGAGGTGTGAGGAGAGGTGGAGGAGAGGAGGCCTTTTATAAGTGGGAAAAAGGATGCATTGGGTATTCTTGAAACAATTTGAGTGATTTTCACTTTTTACTTATCCCTCAAGTGATAAATATGGAATATTATATATCATTATGAGTATAATCGTCCAAATATGGAAACAATATAATTTTTATACAAGTTCAGGGTCATTTTTACACATTATACTATAAGTTTAGTCACTAATTAAGCTTGTTTTTACCTTAATCACTATAATAAATTTTAATTACTTTTATTTATATTATTGTTCGAAAACCGAGTCAAACTAATTATAAAATATAAATTATGATGATTAAAAATATTTAATCCATTTTTTAAAATTATTAGCACATAATTGGAAGAAATTAATTCAAAATTACTCTCGTAGATGGGATGAGACTACATGTTTTTAAAGTGAAAAGGGTCAAAATACTGAAATATTTTTATATCCAATTTCTATATGAAATTGGTTCCAATGACCTAAATTGGATTAAATTATGTATAATATATCTAATTAAACTTTAAATTCAAATTAAAATAAAATATAACTATATAAATAAATTAGAAGAAAAGGAAGCTTTCAATTAAAATTCAATATTTTCCACTATTCATCAAAAAATGAAACTTAAAAAAAAACCAAAAAATTACCCAAAGTGAATTTTTATATTTTGATTTCAAAAATGAATTTTATTTTTTCAAATAAAATTTATAAAAGTCTCAAAAATTAGATTTAAAATAAGTGCATCATTAAAAGGCGGTAAAATTATTTTTTAGAAAATACATTTTTTTATTCATAAAATTAGATTTATTCCTATCACTTATCTAGAAAACAAATAAGATAAATTTTAAATAGTTTTAGGAATATAATATATATATATCATTAAAATAGTTTATCCAAAGTGATTTAATTGTTTTTTTGAGGTAAAATGTGTTTAATCGTATAAATATAGTTTTCCAACAAAAGATTTACTATATCTTCAAAGGGGTTTTATTTACCTTTCTATTTAATTGGCCACCAAATAATTCTTATTATATACATTTGAAAACCATATTTTCATAATTTAATTAATCTTATTCATAACCACCATTCCAATGGCTAGGTGACCACTATAATAGTATTTTAATAATATTATTAATAGTATATTGTAGTTTGGTAAAACTAGGTCTTATGTCATGAAAGTTATCAAAGGAACTCAACATTGTATATAACACAAACCAAAAACAGTGTTTCATGTACTAAAAGATAATCTAAGTGTTGTGTGTAGAGAAATCTCAACTCGGTCTTTCATACAAAGTAAGATTAACTTGGTTCTTTTATATAACACGATCTATATTTAGTATTGCATGAAATATATGATATTAAAAGGATCAAATTAATTCAGAAAAAAAAATATTTCACAAAATCTAGTGGTGTTACAAGTAGAGGTCCAAAGTTCAAATCTAGGTTGTAATTCACATGTGTGAGGTATGGATAGTGCAGATAAATTAATGGGAAAACATTGCGGGCTATAGAGCCTTGCTAAAGGTTCCTGATGAGTGATAATAAATCTGGTTGGGTTCGTGTTAAACCCAATGAAAAAATATTAGTGATGAAATACCCTATTTTTATTAGTACTTATTTTAGTGTTGATAAAGGGGGTGTTTATTAGCTCTAAAATGCATGGATACAATTGTCACTAATAAAGACACCCATTATCTGCACTACAAAATAGCAGTAATAAACACCCCCAGTACCATTTCTTTTTAGCACTGTTATAGGGTGCATTTATAAGCTCTTTTTCTAGAATTCATAAAATAGATCGACTTTTAAAGGTGATTACAACATTCACACTATTTTAGCTCTTATAAAACCCATTTTACACATAGATAAAGGGTGACTCTGTAGTATTGGTCCTTTTTTAATAAAATTGAACTATAATTGAAGTTTTTATTTTTCAAGGATTTATAGGATCATCGTAGCCTTTCATTTTATTCTTGGATATAAATATGTGTCTGGGTTAGACTAAAGTAGTTTCTAAATAATTTATGTTCTCTTGAATTATGTCTAATTTTCAACAAATGATTTTACATGTTTGAGTTGTCTTTGGAAATAGAAATGTTTATTTCATTTTGGAAAATTTGTTTTATTAATTATTAACCCCATGTTGATTATTCCTATGGGTGTATAATTAGTGTTATGATTGATATTATTGGTTTAATAGAAAATATAGAATGATGTGGTATTTCTGAGAAAGGGGTTGTTTATATAAATGGTGACAGCAGTGATATGTTAGTTTATATAAGTTTATTTAATTTATTTAATTATTGATATTGATTATGGTTCATATATTTCTATTTCACAAGTTTTGGATTTTGAAAACCTCAAATGAATCCTTGGGTAACTAAGTGGGAAATTAAGTAATGAGTGATATAACAGTTGAGATTAAACAATGGTTGGTGTCATCATAGTAGAGTCCATGCCTTGGATTAGGGGAGATAAACCGATGAGGCTATGAGAGAGTAAGTTGAGGTTGGATATCATAATAATATGGTAGATGTTTATGACCATGTTTGCATTTGATTGTCTATATAGAGAACCTAGGATGTTTCCCTATGATGGTCTGGGTTATTAGATATTATTATACCTCGATGATTCTGATGATGACATTGATAGATAATTTATTGATATTTATTATATTAATATCATATTTTTTTGATTTATAATGTTATTTATTTTAAAATTTTATACTTACAGTTTTTGTACCCATGGGATTTATTTATTTATTTACTTGGTTTATATTCCAAATAATTTCATTTGTACAAGTTCCAAAACTCTTTCCATAGCACTCATTTTTATTATTTCAAATTCATTGAATTTTTTTTTGATATTTGATACTTGTTTTCATAAGAACAATAATGTGATTTAATTTTATATAAAGATATGTGGTTTTGGAAATAAAATATAAATTGAAATATTATTATTTTTATCTATCATGCATGTGAAATAAAAAATATTCAAGAAATTATTTTCAAATGATAAATTTTGGTTTCTTTTATAATTATACTGGTATGGATTATTGGTGGTATCCTATAGGGAATTCTATCACACCCTATATACATGCATGGGTGTGCATTTTTTCATTTTTATCTATCATGTCGGTGAGGGGATCATGGAATTAATGATATATGATACTTTATGATCGTCTTGGAAATGTGTAATCATTAGGATATGATGGTGGTCGAGGGTCACATGAAGATGATAATCTTAGTTCATTTTCCATTTTGGGAGGTATGTGGGTATGATGTATCAACCACATCGATATTTTATTGATTTTCAATCTCTAGTCATTTGGTCATTTCATATATAACTTGATTAAATTATTTGGTAATTAATTTATGAGTGTTTTTTATTATATGTTGTATAAAGATCCATATCTTTGATACACCTTAATTAACGACTTATTAAATAATGACACACTGAATAAAATCTAAAAAGTTCATGTGGCCTAGTGTATTTGGGTAATTACATACATAACATGATAAATTCAAATAGGGATAAAATAGAATTATTTAAAACTCTTAAACATGATCTTAAAATTCAATAGATCTTCTAAAACTATAGGTGGTTACCAAGGGACATGCTTAAAAAAGGGGTGATCTATAAAGATCAGTAAGAGAATTATCAAATCATAACACGATGAACATGATGCATGTTAGTAAAAAGGTATATCAATGTGATGTAAATGGGTGATAATCATAAACATGAACATAGAAGCATGATATGAGATGGTAACATCGAGGAAACATAGGAATGTGGAAAAAAACATAAAACATGAAATCATAAGCATAAATCAAGGATAAATTATGATAAATAAAAGAATAGTTTTCTTAATATAACCTCTCATGCACCATAAATTGTATATCATGAGATAAAAACATTACCTAATGCAATGAAGGGATATATAACTCCAATCCCACTAGTCATATTCATATCATGTACATGCATTAGTGTGCCATATTGATCATACAACATAAGAACACCTTTTATTACTTTTAATCCCAAGGTTAAGGAGTGTGGTTTATATAAATGGAATTATACAATAAATGAAGGATAAGTAAATATAGGTGAATACCCTTGAGTGCAAATGGGTATGGGTATTCACTTTACAAATGTTTGGCATGGAAGTATCAGGGGATAATTTTGGCAGCATAACAGGTGTACAAAACAATTATTAGAAAGATTTAATGGGATTGAAAATGGATCCTTATTACTTGTACATCATAATTACTATAAAAGCAATGTTTAAAAACACATTCCAATGAGACCAATAGAAAATAAAATGGAATAATACAGTTAATGTGCTTGAATAAAGAGGAGGATCAAATCTCTTACCTTAAGAGAGAACTTCTAAGATATTGGGAGGATATTCTTAATAGATTGGGAATGAATTTGGATATATTTAGAGAGGGTGAAGGAGAGGAACTTCTAGATAAATGGGTTCTTATTGAAGAGGAGTAGGTGGTTTTGTGGGTATTTATTGCAAAATAGATATGAATTCTTTATTAATTTATAAACATACGTTTCAGGACCTATATGATAAAATAATCCAAAACACAAACAATACCTTGGTTTTTACCCATATTTTCTTCGAAATAGAATTTTTTATAAATATTTTAGAAGGTAAAAAAATAAACATATTAAACTAACACCATTTTTTATATGGAAGTGAGTCATCTTTATAAATAATTTATTTTAAAACCTTAAAATATAATATAAGTTTTGGAGGATTCATTAAAGGATTATAAAATTAATAAAATAACTTAAAAACACATTAACATAAAGGAAAAAAAATCAATATTTGGTCATGGATGCATTTCATTTCATTTTTTACATCAATTAAATTCTTTCATGATTCTATTATAGAGACCATGTATTTATACCATAGTTATTTTTTAAAAAAAGTAGATTTTCTTAAAAAATTAATAAATTTTACATATTTATTCTAAATAAATAATATTTATTTTTTAAAAATAATCTTCAAAAAAATATAATTTACAATTATAAATAAAAAACCACATTTACTAGAAAATACTAGTTTTTATGAAAGTGACCACTTTTTGACCATTACAAAAATTCCATTGGATTTCATTAAATTATATTATCGTTTATATTTAAATAAATATTATTTAATGAAAATATTTTATTAAAACAAAATTTATTTCAAAATTTCATTATTTAATCAAAAGTTATCTCAATTGAAAATATATATTTCCAAAAAATACAATTTTGATTTCTTCATATCAAAAATATAATTTTTTCAAACTCATTGTATATTCATTAATAAATTAAAAATAATAAAGGGATAAATATTACCATTATTTTAGTAAAAATAAAATATTCATATTCATATTATAATGGCCTAGATACATAACCCCTTATTACACCATCTTCCACCCTAAGAGTTGGATGTGCAATCATGGTCATTTCTCAGGGAGGTTCAGAGAACAATGTTTGGGTCATTCTCTTGATAAGCTTGAACTTCTCTCGTAAAAGGCATTTCTTGAGATTTATTTTTTGAATCTCATATTGGTTTTTGTCAATGTAAAATCCTAGTGATTATATATCTCTTAGATGCTATGATAAATGGTCTTCATAGGCTATGATCATATAGGTCTTGGACATTGCATTTTTCATCTGTATTAATTGGCCTTTATCATTACCCTTGATATATACTAATCTTAGCAATCAAAATACAAAAATTATATTTTAAATGGTTAATATGCTTAATATTCATTTAAATATAACATTCTATATTTTATAATGGTTCAAAATAATTAAATTTGTGCATGTATTATCTATAACTATAAGGAATTTACTCAACTAAAAATGGAATTTATATAATAAAAGTTACAATTGTTGAATTCTTCTCCACTTTAGAAATTTTCCCCTTTAAATTTCATTTCATACATGAAAATAGAGGAGGGTAATTATGTTTCATTTCATCTTTCAATTACCAAGTATCTTCCTCAAACTTGTGGTTACACCATATTACATTGACCATGTGATTTGTCTTGTTTTGTAGAACATTGTCTCTAAGATCTATGATCTTCACTAGATTCTTCTCATATGAAAGATCATTCCCTAATGGTACCACCTATAGATTTAGTAAAAGTTATTATAGGACCCCAGAACACCCTAAGAGGGGAGGGGTGAATCAGGGTGTCAACTTTTTCTTTTTAAATTTGTGAATCTTGTTCCCACATCGGTAGAAACTTGTTAAATATGTGAAACAAATGAAAGCAGGGAGATGACACAACACTTTTACTTGGTTCGCCACTAAGGGCTACATACAAGGAGCATACACCGATAGGTTTTCGGTCATACCTAATTCCACTAAAATTCACTAGCTTTAGATTACAAGGTTCAGGTACAGTCACTCTCTCCTAGGCACAATGCCTTTACAAAAGTTCAGGAATAGCTCACTGCGTCCCCTGGGTCACTTCCGTTGACTCCCCCTGGCTCACTGCCTTGGGTGATTTTATCCTCAATATATTTTCATTGAAGTCTTTGTCTCTATTCAGCATGAGACACTACTTGCATCGAAGTCCTGTATTAATTCACTTGAAAACACTAAACCACTGAATCAGATGTTCAAAAACCTATCAAAATCATAACACCACACATGCGCGCAATACCTCAAATTGAACACAATATTTGAGAATTGTATCGAAAGTTGACTTTTACGCAACCCTTACTTTCTATGCAACACTTATCTTTCTCACAACTGCACCATAGGGTTCACTTGGTCTTTTCAGACTAAAGGAACACCTTGCGTGCAAGATTTACTCTCTTCCAATCTTTTGCACACAAATTTTTCACGTCGCTGAGCAACCGGATTTTCATTGGAAAAATCATAAGTATTCCTTGGGGGAAGCCGTATATTTATAGGCCCTTGATGACCTTGGGCACAATATCCCAACGCGTTTTTGTCTGTACACATAAGTTTCTTTCCAAGCACGCAAAACTCCTTTTGATGTCATATTGGGCGCATAAGATTCTTTCACGTAACACCATCTTTCGTGCACATTTATGTCTTTCGTGCACTTTTTTCCTTTTCCATATTTTGATAAATTTTTCCCAAAATAATACTTGCGCGTAAGATTCCGAACACCCTCAAATCTTGCGTGCAACTTCATTTTCTAAACACACATTTATCCATTTTCCGAATTTTAGGCCCAAAAAATTAGCAAACACTGGGAAATGACACCACCTTCAATACTGTTGTCTACTTGAAATTTATGATCCATTTCCTACCAAACATTATGAACTTCTAATGAGGATTGAAAACAAACACAAACCATACTCCATTTCCTGTATAGAACGTTGATGTATCCAACAGTTTTGGGTCTGGTATGTACATCCTCAAGAGGTATACATGGAACATATCATGTTCTTGGGATAGGTTCGGTGGGAGTGATAGTCGATTGGAAAAAAAATCCATTGCGATTAGGGATATCAATGGGGACATTATATCTAGGACTAATCTTTTATATATTCCCAAACCACATGACATTCTTCCATTGTGATACACAGAGGAACACCTTATCTATGATCTCATACTCCAGATCTCATTGATGATTGTCAGTATAGATTTTATATTGACATTTTTTGTATTTCATATTAAATTTAATGGTTTGAACCTTTTCCTCCATCTCTTGGATAAGATCAAGTCTCATAATAATCTTCTCTCTAACATCATCCCAAAATATTGGAGTCTGACACCTCCTCCCATATTGAGCCTCATAAGGTTCCATTTGAATACTATAATGGAAACTATTTTTATATGAGAACTCCACTAAGGGAAGGTATTGATCCCAAAATCCTTGTAAAATTATTAAAAATGATCTTAGTATATCTTATAGAGTTTGAATGGTTCTCTCAGATTAACCACTGTATGAGGGTGATGTGAAATATTTAAACTAATCTCTATATCTAATTATCACTAAAGGATTCTCAAGAACATCATAGTAAACCATGTCTCTCTATCTGATACAATAGAGAGTGGTACTCCATTAATTCATACCACATTCCTTATGTATATCATAGTGAGTTTTTTAAGCGATAAATCTTTATTTATAGTAATGAAATTCACTAACTTTATGAAGAGAATGACAACCATCCAGATAGTGTTATTGACTTTCAATATCCTAGTGAGTACTATGATAAAATTAATGGTTATGTTTTCACATTTATATACTAGTATGAGAAGTAATGGAACCATACCCTTACACTTATGTCATTTATCCTTGAATTTTCAGAAAATCAAGAATTGATATAAAAAATATACAACCTCCCACTTCATTTCATCCAATAAGAAGTTTTATTCAGATCTATATACATATTAGTTCTTCCTGGATTAATATAGAAGGATGATCTATGCACATAATTTATAATATCACAATTAATTTATGGTTTTAAAGGGAAATGTATCCATGTTCTACACCTTAGAACTCAAACATTAGAAAAGTTGGACTCCGGAATATTTTCTTCCTTTTTCTATATCACCTCATCATATTTTTAGACCTCATTGATCCTATAAATAATAGATATTTGAGAAGTTGTTTGAGAATGTAGGATGAAGATTCTTTTATTATTACCATTTCTATCCTTTTCATTTCCAAGAATATAGGATCACTTTTAATCCTCATCAATGATTGGGTTGTAGGATAATTTCTACTTAGAACATCTACAACTTTGTTCTCCTTTTAAAGATGGTAATGGATTGAACAATCACAATCACTGATCAGATTTAACCACCTTCATTAAAGAATTTTGAGATCCTTATACATGAATATATACATTGGGTTTTATAATCTATATATATGAATCATTTCTCCCTATAGAGATAATGTCTTCAAATCATAAAACTGAAGATTACTACAACTAATTGTTGATCATATATTGGGTAATTCTACTCACATATATTTAATTAGATAGAGGCATAGGATACCACATTTTCAAGTTTCATGAGTATAAAACCCAATAAATTTTTGGTGGCATAGTTGTACAGCATAAATAATTCCCCACTAGTGAGTAGTGTGAGTACATTTATGGTGATCAGCCTCTTATTTAACTCTTTAAATCTATCCTTGCATTCATCAGTCTAGAAAAACTTTACTCTCGTTTGATTTATCCTATTTAGTGGAATTTAAAATCATGATAAGTTTCCCACAAATCATTGATACACTACATGATATTTAATTTTTTCCAATAGGGGAATATCTATTTGTAAATGTACATTTTTTTGTTAAAACATTTTACCAATATATATTTATCTATCACTAAATTGTTGGTAACAAGTAGGCTTCTAAATGTTATTGTTATAAATAAAATAGTTTTGTTTCAATTATAATAATACCATAAGAAAATATATATGTTTGTAAAAAATTGGCAACAAATTAATACAACACATTTATTTGTTGATAATATTGTTATCAGCTTTTATAAGAAACACCATCAATTAATATCTCTTTGTAAATTAAATTATAAATAAAATATTACAAGTGGGTATTCCAATGTTTTTTTTTCTAAAATTATATCATATTTATTAATATAATTATATATAATATATTTATTATAAAATAATTTAAAACTAGAAACTATGAAACAATAGAAAACTGAGGATTTATTTGAAAAAAAAACATCTTTAAACATTATTTAAAAACATGTTCAAACTCTAAAAAAATACATGAATTCCCATGAAACATGTTTAAACTTGTACTTACTCCAATTTACTTTAAATGAGACTCCATAAACTTCATCCACAATCTATTTATCACACATTAGTTGTCAATGTGGTGGTTCATACTAACAACAGGACCCACACATGTAGTTCACCCACTCAGTCATAACAAGGACACAATGGTTGTATTCATCTATAATAGGCTCAAATAGGCAATATGAAGTAGGAAATACCCAATTTCAAACATAGGTGGCGAGAACAAAACTAATCAATCTGACTCATGTAATCATGTCCCCTTTCTTGTACTTTGAATGGTTTAGGTTTCAAGCATAGTGGAAGAATCATTTGAAGGTATAACCAAATCATATTTTAGACTTAATTCATGTGTAATCATTTCTTTGCATAATTGTGAGATCATGTCCAATGGAAAATAGTAGATTAATATATTATATTAATATTCTAGAACCTTAGAGAGAGGATCTTCACATTTATTTTATAATTAATTTATGACTAGGTATATAATAACTCTAATTGTAATTCCTCTTTCATTGATGACCCGATGAAACAAAATTCATCTCAAAATCCTTGAACTATAGGATTCAAGTGAAGAATCCCTCAATCAGTGGTCCACACACACACCATTATCTCTGGTAAATGTTTTAAAAATAATGGGAGTTAGCATGGTCTATCCTAATTGCTTCCATTGTTCGTTGTTGATCAAAAAAGTATTCTTCACTGAGGATGAAGAACCCTTGGTGTTCTCTTGAAATATTGAGAGATGAGGAAGATATAAATCACTCTATTCCTTGATCAAATCTCTACTTATCCATTTACACACTCCCAAAAAAATTTAAAAAGTGATATAATAATATATTTATTATATCTGGTTTAGGGTTGGAAAATCTCACACAGTTCGCCAACCATATTTACTATTTTTAAATAACCCTAAATCCAATAATAATAATAATATTATTAATTTCATGACATGTGAGATGAATTAAGAAAAAAAATAAAATCATTTATAATATTCATACCATTAAACTCGGTATGCTTACCCCCATCGACATTTATCAATCCTTAAATAAAATCTATTTAGTTAAATAAATAACATTGCATTATTCTATGATAAGTTTGATAAATAATATATTTTCAACACTTGCAAGTTAAAATTTATTATTATTTTCTAACCCACTTATTAATTTGAATAAATTGTGATTAAATTATGGAAATCAACCAAAACTAGAATAAATATTATTTATTCATTTTTTTCAATTCAATACTCAAATTTAACTATGATTTTGAATACACATTTTGTGTGACCCTATAGGCCTATTTTTCAGGTGAATTTAGCATAAACACCTAATGTTCAAGGATAAAATCTATCAAAATATCGAGGAATCCATAGAAAAAGAAGTTAACAACATAATGATGTCGAATCTCTTACATATGTCTAGCTTGTAATATAATCGTTTTATCATAATATCTTTAATCAAGATAGTTTCATACTAGTTCCATCAACCTTTATGATTGATGTCTCTTTCTTTGACTCTCTAGAAATGAACTCTCCCACTAAACACCATGGCCATGGATTTATACAGGAATTTTAATTCTATTAAAGGGATTAATATATAAACTTCCATCATAGGAAAGAAGGGATCAATATTTTCTTAAATTATCCATTCATGTAATATCACTCATGGTGAACCAAACATACACTACCAAGAATAAAACATATGTCATCACAGTTTTCATTGATACATCGAAGTACGTGAGTTGTGATATCTATTAACAATAATAATAAATTCAAAGGATAAATACACATATCTGCAGATAATAACATCCAATAACACATGGAAATGTATATTTCTTATTGATAGGAATGTTCTCATAACCACCTATCTTGGATATTCCCAAGGGAAAACTCAATGAGATGGTGTCTCAATCTCTTATGAGTCTAATTACCCAAAGAGCCTATATTTATTATTTCCCAAAGACCAATATCATCCTTCCATAGAAAAAAGCTTCATGAATAATGTTGTGGAACCTCTAGGCTCTCATCATAGTGAGGAACTGGTATAACCTTTCAACATGAAATATATTCTAAGAACAATAGCACATAAAAATATTATACAGAAAAAAATAATGATGTGATAAGAAATAATCTTTAATAATAAAAATTTTATTTAAGCACTAAACAAGTTGGTACTAGGGAACTAACTCTAATAGACTTCCACTTTCACTAGATCCGACTGACAATAGATTTCGGTCCACTTGATCTCACATTAAAGTTATGCTTCTACTAAGATAAATACTACATTTTGAGTTCCTTTACATTTTATTTTTTGGATACTATACTCACTAGAACACAACCTTGTTGATTAAAATCCCTCAAGAGATGAAACTTCAGAATTATGTACTTTTTCTTTGGTTTGACCTTGGATCTTTGGAGAGAGCCACTATTGTAGTATGATCCTGGTAAATTGTGATAGGGTATTTACTATTAGGTACCACATCAAGCTCTTGGACAATGTTTTTAATCCATACTTCTTCCTTGTATGCATTAAAATCCATAATATACATGAACTACACTATAGATTCAATAAAAAATAGATTCTTTGAACTCCTCTAACTCATATCTCCCCCCATTTAGACAAATGATATATCTAGAATGTGACTTCAAATCAAACTAATCTATCTAAAAACCGACATCTTTATAAACCCTTATGACTAGTTCTTTATCTCCTCTATACAATATGAATATATCCTTAGTTCCCCTAATATACATAAGTAAAGTCTTAATAGAAGCCCAGTGTTGGTCACCAAGATCAACTTGATATCTTCCTACCATAATTTAATCAAAATAAACATCAAGCCTCATTCATAACATAGAATACATGATAAATCCAATTCTTTAAGTGTATAGGATCTTAATCATTCTCTCTCTTTCCTCTTGTGTTTGTGGACACATTTTCTTGGAAAATGTATACCATGTAAAACTAGAACTAATCCCCTCTTTAATTGTTCTATACTGAACCTCTTGAGCATTTAGTCAATATAAATACTTTGATATATCCCAAGAAGCCTCTTTGATCTATTACATTTGACCTTGATCCCTAGAATGTATGCTACTTCAGTTATGTCCATCATGGAGAATCACTTCTCAACCAGGCCTTATCCTCTTGTAAGGTGGGTATATCATTTCCAATTAGTAATATTGTTGGTTTTGAGCCCAGCAGAAGCATGCAGTGGTGGAAGATATATTAAAATTTATTTTAATAATCATTTCCCAAAACCTCATGTGAAAACATTTCACATCAAATTTATAATTAATTTATTTAAAATATTAATAAATAAATACAAGGGATTATGAAATTTCTTCATTGATGATTATTGATCATCCAAAAAAGAACCTTTAATATTTCTTTCATTTCACTGTGAGGATCTAAGGATATAATCCCTCTAGTGGTGATCCACATATGTTCCAAAGTTCTTTGAGCAACACCACTCGACCATTGAGGGCTAGCATAGTAAATAGAATTTATTGCATTGTTTGTTCTTGATCACTCATTTTTTTACCTTGAATAAATCTCTCTTGCACATATCATTCTTGATAGGGAGATAAAAGTAGTAGTCGAGAAATAATTCATTGTGCACAATAATTCATTCTCTATTATCAAATTTTGAGTGCAATATACAATAGTTATAACCATTTATTTATAGATTTTTTTGTTTTGGTTAAACTATTATTTAATCACATGTTGTCCATTAAATTGAATTAGAAACCATTAATTAACCCCATTACACATAGTATTAATATCATTTATATTATTTTTTGGTGCACGACAACATGCGCAACAAAAAATATTACAAAACGTTATTGTTAATTAATATTTTTCACTAAACTCAGTCTTGGTCCATTAGAAATCCTCTAGAATTTATTAAACAACTGAATAAATGTTTCATTAATAAATAAATATTTTATTCACAATCTAGAAAATAAATTTTTAATAAAAAATTCAATAAATAAAATAAATATTGTATTCACAATTCAAAAAATAAATATTATATATATATATTCAAGTAATAGAATAAATTATTTATTTGATAAAAAAATATTTATTTATTACCTTATGAATATTAGTAATAAATAAAATTGAATAAAATTATTCATTAGTCTTGAGAATAATATTTATTCCAATTAATAAATTCAAATATAATTTAATCAAGATCAATGTAAACACTTAGTGTGTGACCCTCTTAGATTCTTTCTCTTTGGAATTGGCCAAAATTGCCTAAAGTCCAAGATTACTATCTATAAATGGGTCAAGGAACCTAAGAAAATGAACTTAATGTCACAATTATGACAACCACATATGAACACTCATTATGTGATATGTTCACTTTATCGCAATATCTTATTAATAAGGTTGCAAATCTCTGTAACCAAACTAAATGATTGATACATATTTATTTGACTATCAGAAATAAACATGTTATTACACCATGTCCATAGAATTTAGGGTGAAAGTTTAATTCCAATCAAAGGGATGAGATATCAACTTCAATAAAGATAAAGGGGTTAAATCCTTCCTTGACTAATCTATTAATGACAGGTCACTCAGGACACACCCAAAATATCTAACTTCTCAATGAAATGTTATAATCACGGTTTATTAAATTCATCTAAGTATGTGAGTTGTAACATGAATTAATAATAATCTTAAATATTAAGGACCATGACACACACTCATAGATAAGAATATTAGATGACACCATGACAATAAGAATTCCTACTGGAGTGTCTATTCACATAATCTCCCATATTTGAGATTAATAAGTGAGAAATTCATGAAAAGAAGCCTCATATGCTTACTAGTACTCACACATGACAATCTATATACTATGTGTCCCATAGTAGTTTTTTATACAATGGAAAAATGTTATTTAAGAATATCATCATAGAACATTAAGGTTATCATCGTAGTAGGGAACTTATATAACCATATCAATGTGGCGTATACTCTTTGAAGTTGTTACATTAGAGTCATGTATAACAATAATAAATGTATAATAAGAAGTTTTATTAATATTTAATTCATATAATATACATGTAATCAAAGTAAAAAAAGTTGGCCCTTGGACTCCAACTCCAAAAAACTCCTACTTGTAATAGAGCCAACTCCCTGCAACCTTTTATCCACTAGACCTCACATTATAGTCATGTTTATTCTAAGTCAAGGATTTAGTCAAGGGTTCTACCATGTTGTCTTCTATGTAAATAATCCTTACTACAACAACACCTCTCTAAGAAAAATACCTAAAGATATAATACTTCTGAAGTATGTTCTTCATTCGCTGATGTGCCTTGCCCTTTTCCAAGAACCAACATTGAAGTATTATCATAATAGAGTGTTATATGATATTTAATACTAGGTACCATGTAAATATCTTACATAATGTTATGCATCCATCCTGCTTCTTTAGCTTCCTTAGAAGCTACAATATACCTAGACTCTACTGTATAATATGTGACCATGACCTTCTCTGAGATATTCCAAATCATAGAACTTCCATTAAAATGAATATGTATTCTTTTTATGACTTTATGTCATATTTAACAGTTTGGAATCTATAATTTTTATATCTTCTAATGATTGGTTCCTCATATCCTCTATAAACTAGGAACTTATCCAGTACACCAAAAATACTTAAGGATGGTCTTTACTGTCATCCACTAGTTTTCACCAGGATCATATTGATATCTTCATAACGCACATAATGCATTGGATGAATCTATACTAGTACATTGAATAACATACAAGACTGACTCAATTGATAATGTGTATGGAATCGTTTCCATTCTATTTCTTTCTGCATGTGCCAAAGGAAAAAATTTCATGGAAAGATGAATTCTATGTCATGCTAGAAACAATACCCTATTAGATTGTTCAATAATTAATCTTTTTCATATCTTATAAATGTATTTACTTTGACTTAGTCCAACCAACCTCTTGGATATATCATGATGAATCTTAATACCAAGAATATATAATGACTCACCCAAGTCCTTAATACAAAATTATTTATTCAACCATTAATTAACAGACTATAAATTTTGTATTTCATTTACAATGATTAATATTTCCTCAAAATATACTATTAAAAAATGACTACACTCCCATTAAATTGTTTATAGACGCACAAATGACATTCTTTTTTATGAAACCAAATTATATTATAGAATCATAAAAATGAATTTTCTATGATCAAAATTCTTTATTTAATCCATAAATGTATATATTCAACTTTCATACCTTGTTAGAATCCTTCTGAGTCATAAACCCTTGGGCTTGTGTCATATAGATATATTTATAAATATTCCCGTTAATTAAGTCTATTTTGGAATCCATTTTTCAAATCTCATAATCATGGAAAGACACAATAGAAAGTATAATTTTTATGGATTTCATCATTGAAACTGGTGAAAAGGTTTTGTGGTAGTCAACTACATGATGATGTTTAAACCCTTTTCCAACTAGTTGTGCCTTATAGGTACTTGCATTTCCTTCCATTATAGTTTCTTCTGGAATACCCATTTTCAACCAATGGCAATTACATCTACTAGAGGGTTTACCAAAATTCATACTTGGTTTTGGTATAAGGAATCCATTTCAAAATTCATGTCCACTTACCACTTTGAAGCATATGTGCCACTTACTATTTATTTGTAGGTTAGAGGATCATTATTACTTACTAATAATAAGTTACCATCCTTAGTGGCTAGAAATCAATATTATTCTGGTTATCAAAACTCTACATTACTCCTACATAGTAATTGTGTCTCTAAAACAATGTATTCTTCCATAGGGATTTGTTGAATTTATTTTTATTACAACTCTTATGTATATTGATTCGAGACTTCATCGAAGTCTATCATTCCCCCACAATCTCTTTTAGATATAAGATCATTCTCAATAAATGTGTGATGTTTTTAAAACACAAACTTTTTGTTTGAAGGATTTTATAGGTAGTATCCATTTGTTTCTTTGGGATATCCTATAAAGATACACTTTTTTCCTCGGGCTACAAGATTATTACATGAATAGGCCTTAAAAAATTCTTTGCAACCCCACACATATTAGTAATATAACATTTGTTTCTTTACATTTTATAATTGGTATGGTATATCATATGTTACATTAGTTGGAACTCATTTTAATATGTATGATACTATTTGTAACATGTATCCCCAAAAGGACAATGGAAGACTCACATTACTCATCATTCATCTCTCCATGTCCAAAAAGGGTTTGGTTCCCCCTTTTTCTTACACTATTCCACTGTGGAGTATAAGGAAGTGTGAGTTGAGAAAATATTAAAAATATCCCATAAATAATTAATGTAGTATTAATTAATATTTTCTCTACCGTTATCTGAGCAAAGTTTCCTAATCTTCTTATCAATCATATTCTCAAATTAATTTTTATATTCCTTAAATTTATCAAAATAATCTAACTTATACCTCATTAAGTATACATATCCACATATATTAAAATCATCAGTAAAAGTTATGAAGTATGAGTACCCACCCCTTCCCTCAATATAAAATGGTCCACATATATCGGTATGAACTAATTCAAGAAGAAATTTATCCCTTTCACCTTTCCTGCTAAATGGAGATTTAGCCATTTTTCCTTGTAACCATGTGTGACATACACCAAGTGTTTTTAGTTCAAAAGAATCAAAAAATATATCTTGATGTAATTTATTCAAGAAATTTTCATTTACATTACCTAGCCAGTGATTCCAAAGTTGGGTGTGGTATGAATTATGTGAAGTAACTTCGTTATCAATTTCCATTACTTGGTTTGTGTAATCTATCACATTAAGACTTTATTTAAATGTGTCTTTCCATAAAAAATGTTATCCTTATAAAATAAGCCATATCTATTCCCAAATTTGAAAATGAATCCATCTTTAACTAGTCTGGATATAGAAATAATTCTTTTGGAAACTGAAGGATCATAATAACAACCCTTCAAAACCAAGATCATTCAAGTTTTAAATGTTAGGGGGTAATCCAAGATAGCTACAACAACAAGTTTATATCTGTTAGTTATAAGTAGGTCTACCTACCCTCAGTTAATCTTTATAAATCTATTTGGTTCATGTATTTGAATATATATATGTGAGAAATAAAATCTATATCTAATACCCAATTTGTAGAAACATATAAATTACACTCAATAACAAATTTACATGAAGCTTCTCTTTTCTTCTTTGTCCTGGTGATTTGTTTTTCAATGGACCTTCTTTACACATGATAAACAAAAAAATCATATTCCCTTGCCTTCCCCTTGATTTACCTATTCTTGGAAGGGTGTAAGGAATCTTTGGACTTATATTTCTTCACTTTTAATTTCTATTTTCTCAAATTAAGGACAGAAGGCTTTTCTAGCTTTATATCCTTATCAAATTTTCGAAGAAGAGTGAGAAAATTTGGAAGATACTTATCAATTTTATTAATATTAAAATTCACAATAAATATAGAGAATCTATAAGGTAGTGATTATAGAATGATATTGGTTCCCAATTATTTAGATTGTTTAAACCTTATAACCTATAGTCACTCAATTTAGCTAATTAGGTTGACTACATGAAACTCAGTTGGGGAACCCTCTCTAATATTTACATGAAAAAATTCTTTGGAAGTCTCAAACCATTCTTGTGTAGCACCCTCCTGGTATAGACTATGCAGATTCTCAATAACTCTATAAACATCCATGTTTTTGTGAGAAATCATTAGTTCACTAAACATATATGAAAGCTTCAAACATTGAATTTTGACCAAATCGATCAAATGATTTTTTTAAAAAATAACTCTTCATCTCTCACATCTTTAGCATGTGGATCAGGAATTGAGGATTCTAGCACGTAAGATTTTTTTTCATCATGTATCATATCCTAGAGGTGTCTAAACCACTCCTAGAAGTAACTACCAATTAGGGGGACATCTTTCTCCAATATTTATCATAGGTATAGCATGAATGATTATCTTTCCATTTTATTCTAGAATTAAAATAGAATATTATTAATACTTTTCATGATTACCAATTAGGTTAGAAATAATAAATAAAAAAAATTAATTTTATTAAATATCCCACTATTTTACCAAGTCTCAATATCCCTCAACATTTAATCGGGAATGTATAGTTTCTATGACATTCTAGTGGAAAGGATCCCCATTAATTTTATTAATGATCTAGACTTTTTCCAAGAAAATCATAAGAAAGTAATTTAGGTTATCAGTCTTTTTAATTGTAGGCTTGTAAATCCTTGATCCATTGAGTGGATTCCGCTATCCAGAAATTCTAACTTGGATTTCCTCAACACATTCTTCAGAATTTATATTGAATGGACTTTGGCTATTAAACTCAATACAAGTTCGGTTAAGTCAACCTGAAACTCTCATTAGAACTCCATGATCAAAGTAAGTGTCCAGACTATGGTTGTATACTACAATTAGTTTTATAGTTTCTTTTACAATCAAGTAATGTAAGAATTGGTCTGATTTAATATAATTTTGAGGAATTTTCATTAATTTATGCATAAATTTTATCTTTTTTATCCTTCTAATGTGTTGTAAATATTAATTGGATGATACTTAATTAATTTTCCATTTTTGATAAAACATTTATGCATAATTAATTTATTTAATTTCTTTCTTTTCATGTTAATTTATCCATTTATGTGACTATGATCTTGCATACATAAAATAAATAATTCACAGATAGAAATAAATAAATAAACTAAACAAACCATTCATGGGTTTATATAAGGGTTGATTTAATGAGCAGGCATTAAATCAACCTATGAACTAGGGTAATTACTCCATTTTCTGGTCATGGAATGAATTACAACATTCTACCTATAAATTTGTGTATCATCAAGTTGGAATCATCATGGTTCCATATTGAATTTCCTCAAAGAACCTTAGGATTCTCCATTAATTACAAATATTTATTACTCTTACGTAGGAAATGGGAACAAAATGATTAGTTAAAAGGGATTTCATAAATTTCCTTAGACACAAACGTCCAACATAATAATGGAGGGAGAGATGACTCATAGGCCATCATTAAATTTAATATTAAAATATTGAAAACCCATGCAATAAATAAAATTAAATAAATATCAATGCATACATAGATCTTGGTCAAGCTCATGAGACATCATAGATGTAATGAATAGACAAAAAGAATCACCTAGTATTTATTTCCTTATTCTATCTTTTTTATTAATATAAACATGTGTACATTAATTAATTAATTAACTAATTAATTAATTCGCTTTTATCTTAATGATCATTAGATCATAATTTTAAGTAATAAATATTTATGATATTCATGAAAAATAAAATTTTTAACCAATAATTACATATTAATTACAATAAATTAATTAAGCATTTAACATTATTTAAAACGATTATTAAATTCTCAAAAAAAATGGAATTCTAGTCAATAAAATAATGTTTTAATGATGTAGTTTTCAATTTAATGTAAATTTTAATTATTTACTTTAATGGGAAACTACATGGAATGTATACTCTAGCTACACATCATGTACCATGGTTTCCATGTATTTGAGTCACACGCCTGGGGCTTCGGCATGTTAACACAGCCAAACTACACAGCGTGTACAATCCAACTACGCACCATATATCTACTTGTTTGTTCTAGGTTAGCCCAATCAATATCTGGTGTGAAATAAATGCATCATGTGTAATTAATTTCTTGGTTCATCTTAGTACAATGTTCATGGGTACATGAAATGTACTCTGGCTACACGTCGTGTAACCCACTTTTACCAGCCAAATATTTGGAACCTCCTGATGGATGCATCGGTAATTCTTCATCTATACAAAAATCATTAATAAAATGAAACACTAAATGGATATTATTAATATATAGAATCATATTAATTCAAATCATATTGAAGAAAGAATAATAAGAAATTAAAATTCAACCATAATTGTGCATAGATCAACAATCAAATAAATAATTATAAATTTAAATGTGGCTAATTTGGTAAAAATTGATTGTTCTGGGTGCATTATAAGCATGAAATGGTGTGAAATATATTATTAATTCATTTAATAATCATTACCTTAAACCATGAGTGAGGATATTTCACATCAAATTTGTAAATAATTTATTTAGTATCTAAAGAAATAAATACTTGGGCTTAGTAATTTTCTTCGTTGATGATATTTGATCAAATATAAAGACCCTTTCATATTTTATTCATTTCATTATTATGATCCAAGGATAAAATACCTCTATAAGTGATCCACATGTGTTTCAATGATCTTCTAGAAACACTACTCAGTCACCGGGTGCTAGCGCAGTGAATCGAATATCATACATTGTTCGTTCATGATTTCTCATTCTTTCATCATGAAGAAATCATTCTATAACTTATTGTTCTTAAGAGGGAGAGATAAAGAGGATTCTAGAGAGAATTTTTTGTATGCAACAATTTTATATACTCAATTTTTGGGATGAAAAATACAATATACATAACTATATATTTAGTGATTCAGATTTTAGTTAAAATATTATTTAATTTCATTTTAGACATTAAATAATATCTAAAAACATTAATGAACTGTAAGAGTTGGTGTCCTAGAACCAACTGTTTTTACTTTTATTACATGGATATTTAATGTATTATTACATATTGTTCATTGTTCTTTATGACTATAATATAATAATGTCCTAGAGTATTTGTTGGATTGATAAGGTCATGGCAGTTCCCCGCTATGATGAGAACCTTGAAATGCTATAACAATATTATTAAATATAGTTCTTAGGTTGGATGACATGCTACGATGGGAAACATAGCATGCATACCATCAGGTGTGAGTACTCATAAGTAGATGAGACTTCCTCTCATGAAGTTCTCACTTGGTAATCTCCAAGATAGGAGATTATGAGAACAGACCTGCTAGTAGGAATTCTGCATGTTTTGGTGTTATTGGATATTTATATCTGCGATGGTGTGTAATGATCCTTAGAGTTTAAGATTATCACTAATATGTTTCACAACTTACACACTTTGATTTACTGATGAAAACTGTCACACAAATAGTTGGCGGGAAGTAGGGTACGTTGGGTATGTCCCGAGTGGCATGTTATTAATGGATAAGTCGATGAAGGATTTTTCCTTTCCATTTATGGAAGTTGATATCTCGGCCCTTTGATTGAAATAGATCCGTCGTGCGAAATTCCATGACCATGGTGTAATAATGAGTTCATTTCAGGTAGTCAAAGAACGACGTATCAAGCAAAAAAGTTGATGACACAATCATTAAACATGCTTGATGAGATATTGCGATAAAGGGATTATATTACCCAGTGAGCATTCATATGTGGATGTCATTGTTGCGACTTTACATTCTTTATCTTGGGTGCCTTGACCCATTTCTAGACATTACTCTTGGACTTTAGGCAAGCACGCCTAATGCCAACGAGAAATAATCCTAGAGGGTCACACATTAAGTGTTTTTGGTGGTCGTGGTTAAATTCTATTTGAATTTAATTAATGAAATAAATATTATTCTCAAGACCGTGGAATAATTTTATTCAAGTTACAATGATAGAATAAAATAAATAAAATTTATTTATTTATTTTACTGAACATTTAATAAATATTTATTTATTAGTTTCTAAATAAAATATTTATTTAAGAAAATAATTTATTTATTTATTTATTAGGGTGTTCAATAAATGGAAGTGGAGTTCGAGCAGACCAAGGTTGGTCTGGTAGTAAAATAATTATTTGCATTATGGTAAATAATTATTTAACTAGTTGGCACAAATTAAAATAACACTACTATTATTTTATGACGTGGAATTTTATTTATAATTATTTATTGTGCAAGTTGGCGCACCATAAATAATGGAACCATTTTATTATTAAACGCATGGGTTTTCTCTAATTCATTAATGTATTAAATTGTTGCTATGAAGTTAAATATTGAAATTGAAATTACATGTATATAAATAGGCAATTACACCTAATGTTCTAGCCACCACACCACACGCCTAGTGAATTGAGAATTGTTGAGCCAAACAATTTTTCTCTTGAATCCTATTTTATCCCCTCTCAAGAATGAGAGACTTTCTTCAAGACTGAAGAACAATCGATCAATAATGATCGACACAAGACACTCGCTTCGCCACACTAGCTCTCGGAGAACGAGCGGTGTCGATCGGAGGCCATCAGAGCATGTGTGGATCACCGCTAGAGGGATTCTAGTTTGGATCCTTAAAAATGCAATGAGATAATACGGAAGGGTCATTATGGACGTTCAACATCATCAACGAAGAAAAATACCAAAGATACAAGTATTATTTTTCTTTATGAAATTAATTAAATTAATTATAAACATGATTAGCAAGATCCTATCTAAGGTTTCAGGCCTCTTTCTTCTTTATCTAAATATTTGATTATATTCCATGGAGTCTAGTGTTCATCATCATATTGATCCCAGAATAATCATTGATCATGGTAGAAATCAATGTTGGGGACCGATCCAACCACACTTCCACTGCGCTCGGAACCTTCAAGTGGTATCAGAGTGGTTACATCATAGTTTATAATTATTTAAATATTTTTTTGATGAATTATAAATTTAATAAATTATTTGTTTCAATTCAAGTTAATCATTCTGAAAATATGAATCTCGAGATCTATTCCTCCTCTTTTTTTTCTCGTTCACCTTACATAAACTATCTTTTCTTTTAATTTTCATTAAAATGAAATAGAGGATCTCTTCCGAAGGTGCCAAAGCTTCCTGACCATACAAAACAAAAACACATGGCGTGTATTCAGTAGTACACTCCGTGTAGTCAAGATTCAATGCATCAGACCAGTCCTCCAAACCAAATAGTGTATTGGAGTCTTTCTAAGTCTTAAATGACTTCGTGTGTTGACCAGGAATAGGTGGCATGTGTTTTTCAGATTACACATTATGTGGCCCAATAGACATGTTGCGTAGTATCTTTGGGTTAGGGTTGGACTATGTACCCCGTACATGGTTTTCCCAGTTGGAGACCATGTAATGTGGAACTACACGGCGTGTGGCCCACTAGACACGCAGTGTAATCTAAATATTTTCGAAGTATACTCACATGTTGTTTCCCTGGGTGTGTACTTTGGATAGATGGTGAAACATAATACATGTTGTGTAGTTGGAACTACACGTTGTGTACTCATTCAAATTATGAAAATTTATGAAAATTTATTATTATATTATACAAACCCTTGAGACGTGTACCATAGTGCAGGCATAAAGCGGATGCACAACACGTGATAGGTGTTTTATATATATGTGTTTAATTTAACATCTATGTAATGTTCATTTCTACTCATTGGGTAGTTATGAATAAGAATTCACTGGGTTGCCTCCAAGGTACAAGTTACGTACAAAGATAATTTTAAATGAATTTATTTGTTTAAAATTATGATGGATGGGAATCTCAAGGAAATTCAGAAAAGGGTTTAAGATAAAAGGATTGATTAATTAAAGATGATAATTAATTTATTCAAGCATGATTTATCTTAAACGAGAATGACTAAAGAATTTATTGCGAGTTTTATTTATGTGCAAATATCGTTTCATGTATGGATGATCATGAGCTAGACCAAGACCTTTGTATATGGATGGTTTCTTTTAATTGAATTAAATTTGTTAGCCTGCAAGCCTTCTCCTCATTAATATGTTGGGCCTGCATGCCCAAGGTTTATTTTATGTAAAACCCTTTTTACCCCTCACCTATATGGGAGTTTAAAAAAGGAATATTTCATGGATGGAACTCCCAAGCTAGTGGAGGTAGTTCAAGCTTTAGTCAAGATGAAACCAATCCCAGGAGATACAGAGGTGGACAGGTGGAAGCTGTAAACCCAAACCCAAAAGGTTCAAGGGGTTTCTCCCCTTGGTCAGGGTTAGTTTATTAACCTCTAGATAAATTGACCATTAGAAAAGATCATGATCATTCCATTTACTTTTTTTTTATTTCTATCAGTTGCATGGTTTATCATTATGGATGTGTTGTCACGATCACAAAATTAATTAATTAAACAAGCATGCAATATGAAACTAAAATAAACTAGACTTATGTGTAAATATCATCAAGAAATGGTAAATCACTTAAGTAAGTTTCACTTAATATTAAAAAGTGTGTGATAATGATAATAATCAATTCATGCATAAGAGATAAAAAATTATTCAAATTAAATATTAAGTCAGAACAAGCCTTCTATTACTTGATTAAGGGAAAAACTCAATAAAACTATGTGTTTGACCAACCCTTGTTGGGATGTGTACTTTTATACAGGAAGCCCTTATGAAAGGTTTCAGGTTGACTTAACCATATTACATTAAGAGGAGTATCCCTTGCTAGACTTAGTGTAATATTGGAGGCAAGAGTTGAGGAAATCCAAAGTCATGATTTCAGGATTGGGGAGTCCACTCAACATATCAAGTAGTTGTAATCCTATAGTTGGCAAAGACCTGCCTACCTAAATACCTTCTAATATCTTGACCAACCCTTGTTGGGGTTATGCGAAGGGGAATATGGATCCTTGACACTAGAATGTCACGGGAACTGGAAATTCTGAGTTCAATGGTGAGGGATATTGGGACTTGACAAAATAGAGTGAGACTTAATAAAATTTATTATTTATTATAAAATATAATCAAGAAAGTACTAATGATCTGATCTTTTAATTTTAGAATAAAAAATGAAAAACTCGTATACCACACTATCATTACGATCAATTCTGGATAAAGAAAACATCCTCACCAGCAGTAACTTCCAGGAATGGTTTAGATGCCTTCAGGTTATCCTACGCAATTAACGGAGGTCTTACGTGCTGGAGTCAGCATTACCTAATCCACCTGCCAAAGAGGCAAGTGACGAGGATTTCCTGGTCTATGAGAAACCAATAAACGATGCAGTCGACATTCAATGTTTGATGTTATCATCAATGTCTAGTGATCTCATGAAGTCTCATGAAAAAATGGATTCTTATAGCATGCTCGAGCACCTCTGTAATCTTTACTAGGAGAAAGCAAGATAGGAAATGTTTGAGATCTCTAAGGAACTCTTTCATAGTAAACTTGGGGAAGGTGCCCCATATGGGCCTCTTGTAGTCAATATCATTGGCTACATTAAGCGCATGTAGGTTCTAGGGTTTAAACTCCCTGAAAAACTGGGCACCGATCTCATTCTTACATCACTCCCTCAGACCTTATCTAGCTTTCTTGTCAATTTTAATATGAACAACAATGAGAAGTATCTATCTGATCTTCTTATCCTAATTTCCCAAGTTGAAAAGATATGAAGCACGAAAATCCTTCTGTCCTTATGGATATTAAGAGGAAAGGTAAGGCGAAGATCTTTAAGCCCAAAGATTTTTCACAACCTTCCAAGAAAAGGAAGATAAAATGGGAGGCAAGGGAACAAGAGGTTGTTTGTTTCGCATGTGGCAAGAAGGGACACTGGAAGAAGAACTGCACCCACCTTAAGAAGTAAGGGGAAGCTTCAGGTGCATTTGTTATCGAATGCAATCTATTTGTTTCTAAAAATTGGTTATTAGATATAGATTTTGGTGCAAACATATGTATTCAAATACATGAACCAAGTAGATTCATGAAGATTGATCGAGAGGAGGTAGATCTACGAGCAACCAACGGAGCCAGACTTGCTGTTGTAGCTGTCAGGGACTACCACCTCATGTTTCCAACTGGGATGATCTTGGTGTTAATGGGTTGATATTATGTGTCTTATGTAACTAAAAATATTATTTCTATATCCAGATTAGATACAAATGGATTTTTCTTCAAGTTTAGAAATTAATGTCGCTTCTTTTACAAATATAGAATTTGTTATGGTAGGGCACATTTATACAACAGACTTTACTTTTGGGATTACACTAACCAAGTAATGGAAATTGATAATAAAGATACTTCACACGACTCATACCACACCCAACTTTGGAATCACTAGCTAGGTTATGTAAACGAGAAATGCTTGACAAATTTACATCAAGATGGATATTTAGATTCTTTCGAACTAAAACTACTTGGTGTATGTCATGCATGTTTACAAGGAAAAATTACCAAATCCAATTTAGTGGGAAAGGTTAAAGGGTTAAAGAACTTCTTGAATTGGTTGATATTGAAGTGTGTGGACCATTTCCAGTTGAAGAAAGGGGAGGGTACTCATACTTCATAACTTTTACTGATGATTTTAGTAGATTGGATATATCTACTTAATGAGGTATAAGTTAGATTCTTTTGATAAGTTCAAAGAATACAAGAATGGAGTTGAGAATTATCTTGGTAAAAAGATTAAGAAACTCCATTCAAGTCGAGGTGGAGAAAATCTTAATCAAGACATCATTGATTAGTTACGGGACTTTGGAATCCTATCCCAAATCACTCCTCCAAACATGCCCTAGTGGAATGGTGTGAGAGAAAAGAGAAACTGCACCCTGTTGGACATGGTGAGATCAATGATGAGTCATGCGAGTCTTCCATGATTCTTTTGGGGATATGCGTTACAAACAGCGACGCACATACTAAACCAAGTACCAACTAAATCGATAAATGGTATTTCATACGAGTTCTGGAGTGGAAGAAAATCCATGTTATCGAATTTATATGTGTGGGGTAGAGAAGTATTTGTTAAGGCCTCTTTAGGTAACAAACTCGCACCCCGAGGCACAAAGTGTACCTTTATAGGATACCTTAAGGAAACAAGGGGATATTACCTATACAACCCCTTAGACAAAAAGGTTATAATAGCAAGACATTACATATTCCTTGAGAGGGATCACATATCCAAAAGAGATAGTGGGAGTGAGATAGAATTCTATGAAGTCGAGGCTCAAGGTATACAAGAGTTGGTACAAGAACAGATTCCACAAATACCCGTGGAAGAAGAATCTGCTCCAGAGACACAAGTACTGCGTAGGAGTACAAGATAGGTTAGAGAACTGGAATGGTATGGTTTTCTAGTTACTGAGGATGGTGAATCTTTATTATTTGATAATAATGATCCTCTAACCAACAAGGAAGAATTAACTAGAATAGATATTGCCAGGTGGCAAGAATCCATGAATTCTGAAATGGATTCCATGTACCAAAACCAAGTCTGGATTTTGGTAGATCCTCCAGTTGATGTAAAGCCTATTGGTTGCAAACGGGTATTCAAGAAGAAACTGGACATGGAAGGACAAGTCAGTACTTATAAGGAATAAATGGTTGAAAAATGATTTAAAAAACATCAAGGAATTGACTACAATGAAATATGATCACCAGTTGCAATGCTAAAATACATAAGAATTTTACTTTCCATTGCGGCTTACCATGACTATGAGATTTGGAAAATGGATGTCAAAATAACATTCCTTAACGGGAACCTTTAGGAAGATGTCTACATGACACAACATAAAGGTTTTTTGGCTCCAAAGGATGCCAATAAGGTATGAAAGTTGCAGAAATCCATTTATGGATTAAAGAAATCATCCAGGTCATAGAACATTCATTTTGATGAATTCATAAAAGAATTTTTTTTTATCAAGAATGAATGTGAGCCTTGTATCTATAAATGGTTTAGTGGGAGTGAATTCATTTTACTAATAGTATATGTTGATGAAATATTACTTATTGGAAATGAGATACCAGTCTTACAGTCTATTAAGGCATGGTTGAATCAATGATTCTCCATGAAAGACTTTGGTGAGGCATGGTATATTCTTGGAATCAATATACATCATGATAAATCCAAGAGATTGTTGGGCCTAAGTCAAACTACATACATTGATAAGATACAGAAGAGATTCATTATGGAACAATCAAAGAGGGGATTGTTGCCAATGTCACATGGCATTCATATTTCCAAGAAAATGTGTCCTCAGACACATGAGGAAAGAAATATAATGGAAAAGACTTTATACGCATCAACGATTGGGTCAGTCATGTATGTCATGCTATGTACTAGGCTAGATGTCACATACACATTGAGTGTGGTAGACAGGTATCAAGCTGACCCGGGTGACCAGCATTGGATGGCAGTCAAGAGTATCCTAAATTATATGAGGTCTACTAAGGCTATGTTCATAGTTTATGGAGGAGATGAGGAACTAGTCATCAGAGGATATGCAGATGCTAGTTTCTAGACTGATCAAGATAACATGAAGTTGCAAACGGGATACATCTTCACTTTGAATGGATGTGCAGTGAGCTGTAAGAGCTCAAAGAAGAGTGTGGTCACAGATTCTACAGAAGAGTAAAATTATATCGCAGCTTCTAAGGCAGCTAAAGAAACAGTTTGTATGTGAATCTTCATCCAGGAGCTAGATGTGATGCCTAGTAGTAAAGATCTCATCACATTTTACTGTAATAATACTGCAATAGTGGATATTGTAAAAGAGACAAGGTCACATCAGTGGACGAAGCACATACTTCATAAGTATCATCTCTTGAGGGATTTTTCTCAGAGATGGGAAGTTGCAGTGAGTAGTATTTCTATGGAATAAAACGTGGTGGAACCCTTGAACAAAGCTTTGACTCAGCAGAAACATGATCATCATGTGAGGTCTAGCGGACTGAAAGTCGTAGGCAGTTGGATCTAGTTCAAGTGGGAGTTTGTAAGAGTTGGAGTCCTAAAACCAACTGGTTTTACTTTGATTACATGGATATTTAATGTATTATTACATATTGTTCATTGTTCTACATGACTATGATGTAATAATGTCCTAGAGTATTTGTTACGTTGATAAGGTCATGGAAGTTCTCTGCTATGATGAGAACTTTGAAATTCTATAACAATATTCTTAAATATAGTTTTATAGTTGGATGACATGCTATGACAGGACACATAGCATGAAGACCATCAAGTGTGAGTACTCGTAAGTAGATGAAACTTCCTCTCATGAAGTTCGCACTTGGTAATCTCCAAGATAGGAGATTATGAGAACAGACCCGCTAGTAGGAATTTTTCATGTTTTGGTGTCATCAGATATTTTTATCTGCAAGTGTGTGTAATGATCCTTAAACATTAAGATTATCATTAATACGTGTCATGACTTACGTACTTTAATTTACTGACAAAAACCATCACACAGACAGTTGGTGTGAAGTAGGGTACATTGGGTGCGTCACGAGTGGCATGTGATTAATGAATAAGTCGAGGAAGGATTTGTCCTTTCCATTTATGGAAGTTGATATCTCGGTCCTTTGATTGAAATAGAACCATCACATGAAATTCCATGGCCATGGTGTAACGACGAGTTTATTTCAGGTACTCAAAGAATGACGTATCAAGCATAAAAGTTGATGACACAATCATGAAACCTACTTGATGAGATATTGCGACAAAGGGATTATATTAAACAGGGAGCGTTCGTATGTGGATGTCATTGTTGCGAATTTACATTATTTCTCTTGGGTGCCTTGACCCATTGCTAGACAGTACTCTTGAACTTTAGGCAAAGCCGCCTAATGCCAACGAGAAAGAATCCTAGAGGGTTACACACTAAGTGTTTTTGGTGGTCTCGGTTAAAATACTATTTGAATTTAATTAATGAAATAAATATTATTCTCAAGACCATGGAATAATTTTATTCAAGTTACAATGATCGCATGAATTAAATAAAATTTATTTATTTATTTTATTGAACATTTAATAATTATAATTTACTAGTTTGTAAATAAAATATTTATTTAGGAGAATAAATTATTTATTTATTTATTCAGGTGTTCAATAAATTGAAGTGGAGTTCGAGCAGACCAAGGTCGGTCTGTGGAATAACACTGCTATTATTTTATGACGCCAAATTTTATTTATAATTCTATTTTGTGTAAGTTGGCGCACCATAAATAATGATGCAGTATTATTATTAAATACAAGGGTTTTCTCTAAGTTCATGAATGTATTTAATTTTTTCTATGCAATTAAATTTTGTAACTAAAATTCCATGTATATAAATAGGAAAGCACGCCTATTGTTCCAGACACCACACCACACGCCGGGTGAATTGAGAATTGTTGAGCCAAACAAATTCTCTCTTGAATCCTCTTCTCTCCCCTCTCAAGAACAAGAGATGTTATTCAAGGTCTAAGAACAAGAGATCAAGTATGACCGACACAAGACACTCTCTTTGCCGCGCTAGCACCTAGAGAACGAGCGGTGTCAATCAGAGGCCATCGGAGCACGTGTGGATCACTGCTAGAGGGATTATAGTTTGGATCCTTACAAGCGTAGTGAGATAATTCGGAAGGGTCATTCCGAATGATCAACATCATCAACGAAAAAAATACCAAAGATACAAGTATTATTTTTCTATATGAAATTAATTAAATTAATTATAAATTTGATGTGCGAGATCCTCACTAAGGTTTCGAGCCTCTTTCTTCTTTATCTAAATATTTTATTATATTCCATGGAGACTCGCGTTCATTGTCATATTGATCCGGGAATAATCTTTGATCATGGTAAAAATCAAAGTTGGGTCTCGATCCAACCACTTTTCCGGTGCGTTCGGAACCTTAATGAACCTCATGCCACATAATAATTATAATAACAATGATATTATTATTATTATTATCATTATTATTATGTGGTGTACACCAACTTACATAATAAAAATATTATGTAATAGTCTTGTTAATTAATTTTTGTCATCAGACACTGTATTAGTCCGATCGAACTCTAGAATTTATTGAACAACCAAATAAATATTTTATTATTAAATAAATATATTATTCATAATATAGAGAATAAATATTTAATAAATAAAATAAATATTTTATTCAAAATAAAGTGAATAAATATTTTATATATATTAATATAATCAAATAAATTATTTATTAATAAATATTTATTAATAAATATTTATTTATTTATTACCTTGTGAATATTAGAGATCAATAAAACATGAATTAAACTATTTCTCAGTATTGAGAATAATGTTTATTCAAATAATTAAATTCAAATAGAATTGAACTAAGATCAACAGAAACACTTAGTGTTTCATCCTCTAAGATTCTTTCTTAATGTCATTATACGGGCTTGTGTAAAGTCTAAGATTACAGGATAGTAACAGGTCAATGAACCCATGACAACAAACTTAATGTTATAAATTTGACAACCACATATGGATGCTCACTGTGTAATGTAATCCTTTTTTCATAATATCTCATCAAGAAGGCATCAACTCTATTTTACCAACCTATATGTTCGATACGTCTTTCATTGGCTACCTGAAATAAATGCGTTGTTACACCATGGCCATGGAACTTATGGAAATGGTTCCATTCCAATAAAAGGTCTGAGATATAATCTTCTATAAAGATGGAAGGGAAAAATCTTTCCTCATCTTATCCATTAATAACATATCACTTGTGATGAACCCAACATATCTAACTTCACCATGAACTGTTATCATCATGGTTTGAAAAATATATCTAAGTAAAAGAGTTTTAAAATTCATTAATAATAATCTAAAAGTCTAATGACCATCACAAATGCTTGCAAATATGAATATTCGATGACACCAAAACATGAGGAATTCATACTAGTGGGGCTATTCTCATAATCTCCCATCTTGGAGATTACCAATTCTGAACTTCATGAGAATGAGCCTCATCTATATATGAGTACTCACACCTGACATTCTATGTACTATGTGGCCCATAATAGTATTTTATCTAACCTAAGAAAATTATTTAAGAATATCATCATAGTACATCAAGGTTCTCATCATAGTGGGGAACTGATATGACCTTATCAATGTGATGCATACTCTAGGTCAATATTACATTAAATTAATGCATAAAAAAGAACAATATGTAAAATGGAACTTTATTAATATTCAATACATCGAATATACATGTAATCAAAGTTCAAAAAGATACTAATAGGACACCAACTCCAAAAAATATTTCATTGAAATATAATACTATGAAAACAAGCATACTACTACTAAATCGTTTGTAAAAATATAGATCACATATTTACATAATCAAAAAAAAATATTTTATGGGTTCCATGAAGCAAATGTTCCATGAACATTATGATTTCTTTAATCCATAGATAGATCTCTGCAACTTCCATACCATTTTGGAATTTTGAAGATTCAAAAACACTTCTTGTTGTTTCATATAAAATACCTCTTGAAGGTTCCCATTAAGGAATGCAGATTTGAAATTAATATTCCAATTATAATATTCATGCTAAACTTCTATAGAAATCAATATAATGATATATTTAAACATAGAAACTGGAGAAAAAGGTTTTTTTATATTCAAGGCCTTGAAGTTGTTTGAACCCTTTATCATCTAGTCATGAATTTTAGGTATTTACTTTACCTTCCATGTCTATATTTATCTTCAATACCCTTTTAAACCCCATGGGTTTTTCATAAATTAGTGGATCAATCAAAACCCAAACAATTTTTTGATACATTGAATCCATATCATAATTAATGGCTTATTTCCATCTTGTAGTCTTTAAACTCTCTCTACCTCCTTATAGAAGATATGATCATAATTTTCAACCAATAACGAGTTGCTTTCATCTATGAATAGAAAACCATGTCACTCTGGTTCTTTTAACTCTATTATATTACTTTGGATCACATGGTTTTCAGGAACACCTTCTCCCACAGAGACCTCTGGAGAAAATTATTATACCAACTCTTGTGTATCTTGAGCATAAACTTCATCAAAGTCAATCTTTCTCCCACTATCCTACTTGAGTATAAATTCCTTATCAAGAAATATAGCTTGTATTACAACAATTACTTTCTTTTTTAAAGGGTTTTATAGTTTATATTCCCTTGTTTCTTTGGGACAATCTATAAATATACACTTTTTTCATTGGGTTTCTAGTTTTATTATTGAGCTAGCCTTAAAAATGATTCAAAACCCCATGCAAGAACAAGTGAAAAAATAGGTTTCTTTCCACTCCATAACTTGAAGGGGATACCATTTTCCTCTTTATTTGGTACTTAGTTTAGTAAGTATAATTATGTATGTAATTCATATACCCAAAAGTATAATGTAATACTTGTGTGACTCATCATCAAACATACCATGTAAAACAAGGTACAATTCATCATTTCACTAACACCATTCCACTATGGTGTATAAGGTGGAGTGAGTTGAGATAAATTTCCATACTCCCATAAAATGTTGATAAAGTCATGGTTAAGATATTTACCACCTTTATTTGATCTATGTTTCTTCATATTCTTACCAAGATGATTCTAAACCTCATTATTGAACTCTTTTGACTTCTAAAAGGATCCATAATTATACCTCATCAAATAGATATAACCATACCTACTCAATAAATATGTAAAAGTAATGAAGTATGTGAAACAAACTTTAGATTCTACATGAAATGGTCCATAAAAATCGGTGTGTAATAACTCTAGATGATCTGTAGCCCTTTCACCATGAGCACTGAATACTGGTTTAGTGATTTTTCCTTGTAAACAAGAAGGAAATATTTAAAGTTTATTTATCTTAAAAGGGTCTAAATAAACATCTTGATATATATTTTTCAAATGATTCTCATTCATGTGACCGACATGGTGATTCCCCAACTAGGTGTCATATGATTTTCACATATTACTTTCATTATCAATTTCCAATATTTATTTTTTATAATTTAATACATAAATACCATTATTTATATGTTTCATACCATAACATATGATATCTCTATAAAATTAGAAACCTTTTTTTAAATACAAAAATAAATCATTCCATATCTAAGAAGGAAATGGAAATAATGTTTTTGGTAACACTAGGAAAATAATAAACATTCCTTAAAACCAAAATCATCTTTTTTGGAAATGTGAGATGGTAGTCTCTAATGGCTAGAGAAACTAGCCTCACTCCATTGGTAGCCTATAAATCCACATCACCTATTAAATCCTTTAAAATATATATGGTTCCTATGTTTGGATATATATATTTGAGCACCAAATAAAGTATTTAATACCCAAATTCTAAATATATAACGATTATAGTCAATAAAGAACTCACACGGAGCTTCCTCTTTCTTCTTTGGCTTGGTGTAATTTCTATTCCAATGGTCCTGCTTTCCATATGAAAAACATACTACAACATGTTATTTCCATTTTTATGGTATCTTCTTCTTCTTGAAATGATTTTGATATGAAACCTTAGACTTGGAATGAGTCTTTAGAGCCTTTTCCTTGTTATTCCTCTTCTTATTTACCATAAGGATAGAAAATTTGTAACTCCGCATTTATTTATCAACTTGGTTAATAAGTGTAAGAAGATAAGAAAGTTTCTTATCACTATTTCAAACATTATAAATCATAATAAAACTGGAGAATAATTTGGGTAGTGAGGACAAAATGAGATATGTGCATAGCTCATGAGGGATATTAAAACCAAATATGTCTAGGAACTCAATATAGCCAATCATATTGACTAAATATTCCCCAGATATCACTATCTCTACATGATTTCATAAGAATAGTTCATTTGATATATCATATCTCTTTTATCATTAATTCTTCTAATATAGATCCTTACGGTGAAAAACGATGCTATTAGCAACCATATCCTCATATTTCTTTAGAAGATCATTAGACATTGAGGATAGTGTGAAAAATTGGACATCCACAATGTTATCTATATGATTCAAGTAGAAAGATACATATTCCTCATTATACTTATTGGAAATGAACTTAGGAAGTGGGATCTCCAACACATACAATTTTCTTTTATGGAGTAGTATAAAACGCAAGTGCCTATAACATTACTAGAAATTCATGCTAGTGAGAAGGTTATACTTATCTAGTGTGGATCATAGTGATATTATTGATTTATTTTTATTTTCCATTTCTAAAAATTAAAAGAAAATAATTAGTAATTTGTTAGATTACAAAATTAGATAAACAAATTTTAAATTAATTAAATTATTAGGAATCTCCCACTATTTTTTCAAACATAATTTCCCTCACTGTCAGTTTTAGAATATATTTTCACTTAGTTATTCTAGTGTAAATGATCCATATTCCCCTTCTTATAACCCAAACATGATCCTGAAAATATATTTAAAGGGTATTGGGTAATTAGAACTTACTGACTATATTAACTTGTAGTTCCATGATTAGTTGAGTAGAATTCCTAATCCTGAAATCCTATTTTAGGATTTCCTTAACCATTACCTATTAGTTACACCAAGTCATGTTGGGTAGTCAACCCTTGATGTAAAGTAAGTTCAGTCAACCAGAAACTTCAAGCTAAAATTTCCATGATAAGTGAAATAATCCCAACTTGGGTTGGTTAAGTAATTTGAACTATGAGGTTGATTATAACTTAAGTAGTGAAAGGCTAATCTGAGGTAATATTTTATTTTAGGGTTTTTTATTATTATTCATAAATCACATTCTATCATTTTACTTTAATTGTAAATATTTATTGGATTTTACTTACGTAATCAAGAATGTATTATAAATAATTTATTCATAATCCGTTTATATTTTATTTCATCTTACATGATTCTTAAATTATTTATTTTGGTGATCACTCTAATACCAATTGTAAGATCTAGGTGTAGTGGAAGTGTCTTTTGAAGTTATGACCAACTTGTATTTTAGTATTAAATCACATGTAATGTTTTATTTACATGGTCATAAGAGCAAGTCCAATGAAAAATAATTGATTAATATACAACATCAATACTCTAGAACCCCATGGAGAGGATGATAAAATGTAATTTATAATTAATTTATGAGCATATGCAGAATTAAATCAACATGTAATTGTGATTTCATTGATTATTAAATGGAATAAAATTCATCACACTATTGTTGTGTTATAGGATTCAAGTGAATAATCCCTCTATCAATGATTATTAAAGGGAATAAAATTCATCACACTCATGTTTTCATGGTTAATCGCTACACTATTATTAACAAATTATGAAGAGCCCTTAGTGTTCTCTCAAAGTATTTATATAGTAGGAAAAAGTGTACACTCTAGGGATTGAGCCAATCTCTACTTATTCATTGTGTACAACCAAAAAAAATAAGAAATTGATATATTTAGATATTTATTATATCTAGTTTAGGGTACGAAAATCACATACAAGCCTCCAATAATCTTTAATATTCTTAAATGACCCCATGTACAATAATAATAATATTATTATTCGTAGTTTTTTGACTGGTGTGGTGCATTAAAAATATAAATAAATACCATTTATACTATTTTGATAATTAATTTCAGTCTTCTTTCCCTCTTTGACACTTACTGATCCTTGAATAAGGAAAATATAATTAAATAAATTTCACTACATTATTTTATAAAAAATATTATAGTTCCAAAACTAGAAAAAATAATATTTTTTTATAATTATTTAAATCAATTTTCAGTATAATAACTTTTAATTAAATTATGGTGATCAACCAAAACTCGAATAAATATTATTTATTCTAAATTATTATATTCAAAAATTGAATTTAAAAACGATTTTGGATACACTTAGAGTGTGACCCTCTAGGACTCTTTCCTATTGGTGTTAGGCATAACTGCCTAAAGTCCAAGGTTGGAACCTTGTAACATGCCATGTAATCAATAAAGAAAGAAGTTAACATCGCAATAAAGTCTAACCTCCTATAACTTTTATTAGGTAATATAATCCTTCTATCACAATATCTCAAATCAAGAAAGTTTCATGTTGGTTCCATTAACATGTATGCTTGATGTCACTTTATTTGACTATTTAGAAATGAACTCACCCACCGAACACCATGGAAATGGATTTATGAAGGTAGTTCAATTATTTCAATTGCCCGATCTATTAACTTACATCATAAGACACAATGGATAAATTATTTCTCATGTTATCTATTAATTCAATATCACTCATGCCACACCCAATATACTCTGACTATAAAATAACATATGTCATCATGGTTTTCACCAATACATCAATTTACATGAGTCATGATATCCATTAATGATAATCATAAAGTCTAACTATCAATATACATAGCCATAGTGAGGAACATCCAATGAAACAAGGAAATGTGTATTTCCTATTGACGAGTATATTCTCAAAACCTCTTATCTTGGAGATTACAAAGGAAAAACACCATGATAAGGTGTCTCAATTTCTTATGAGCCTCTTAACCATGATATCCTATATTTTCTATGTCTCATCAAAAAATATCATCCAACCATAGAACAAGGTTTAATAATAATTCCATGGAAACTCTTGGTTCTCATCATAGAGGGGAACTGCTATAACATTTCATCGTGACATATATTATAAATACATTATCACATATAAGTATCATTTACAATAATAATCAATATTTGATAAGAAAACTTATTTAACAATAAAAAAATGAAATAAAGAACTAAAAAAGTTGTATATAGGTAACCAATACTAAAATATGGAAGTGGTTCATCTCTAATAGCATACTAGAAGAAATATGACGATTAGAATAAATTTATATTAAAAAATATGTAATATAATTAGAGCCACATATAAACTATATATATGATGTATTTCATGTATGATTAGTCTACTAAAGTATGTGTGTGACTCTGACTACATTACATAGATGTATATGCATGTGACATAATAACAATAGAGTCACTAATTATTCTACATTTTTAATAGAAGAATACAATGGAATTTATCATTTTGACAATAAACTGGTTTGAAAATAAACCAACTAGTTTAAATCTATTTGAAAAAACTGAGAAGTTTGATAATATATTGATAAAAAATAAACTACTTTATCATCAGAAAATAAGTACCGACCGATTTTCCATCTTAATTTTACCAAAAAAAAATCCAGACATATCTACATTACTACTGGAAAAATGGATTATTGTGACAGGTCTATTGCGATGAGACCCCGTCGTAAATAGTCTTCTGTGACGGGGACCCATCACAATTGACCTGTCATGGTAAACGGCGTCGCAAATATTATTTTTTGTGATGGTTCATCACAAAAACTTATTTTTTGCGATGGGTCACTGGCCCGTCGCAAAAAACAGTTGGCATTTTTTTAAGAAACTATTTGAGATGGGTTGCTAGTTCGCCACAAATAATACCTTATTTTTTAATCTATTGTGACAGTCCATTGCAAATACTAAATTCAATGATCCATTACAATAAGGCCTAGAAATATAAAAAAATAAAACCTTTTATGACGAACCGTCGCTATTAGTATTTGCGATAAAGCGTCACAAATAGAGAATAAATTATTTAAAAATAAAATTACTAACAATATAATATTTATATAATTAAAATAATAATAATATTATTAATAGAATAAAATTATTTATAAAATAATAAATATAAAATAATAATATTATAAATAAACTAATAATACTAATATTCGTAAAATAAAATTAATTATAAAATAATTAATTAATATAATTACATTATTATTAATATTAATGAAATAATAATATTATTAATATAATAAAAACCTAATTATTCACAAAAATATAAAAATATATTAGTTAATAAAATAATAATTATAATAAGAAATTAAATTAATAATAAAAAACTATAATTTTTGAGACAATATAAAACACACATTATTTAAAACTTTAAATAGTTAATATTACAAAAAAAACTACATTCAAATGTTTCATAATAAAATAAAAATACATCACTGATTAGGAGGAGGGTCATGTGGAGGAGATGAAGGAGATGGTGGAGGTAATTTCATCCCTAAACTGCGAGTCTGACGTCTCATTTACTCTATCTACTACCGCTCCTAATCCTGCCGCGATTGACGCATCTCATCCTACATCTACTGGTGGTGGTGGTGGTGTTGTTGCTGTTTTCGGAGGAACTATTCCTACTGTTGTTGTTGCCACTAACGCATCTCCTCCAACTCCATACTCATAGTCTCTATATTCTCACTCTGAGCTCGCAGCTGTTCTTGATACTATGCATTAGATGATGATGACTCTCCATGAGCTCCTCTCGAGTTGGATGTCGACATCACAGAGGTGCCATAAAAACCTCCAAGGATCACTCGATAGCCGATACCAACAAACCGGCCTTTCTCAAAGCCATACTGGGTCACCTTCATCCATATTGTCTCATCAAATTGGGGGCATTGCTCTTACCATTGATCTCGGCCTGAATCTCAACATCTTTCTGAGATGTTGTAGCCACATATGACTACTTCAATTGTAATTTAAAATTAAAATAGTTAAAATATTGTTTTTAGTTAAATATAAAACTCAAAAAAACTTATACTGACCACAATCTGATGCTGGTGAGCACATCTAATATTCCCAGTGGATGGATCATTGTACATCCTCCTGTAAACGTCGTACTCCGTAATATCGGGCTCTACAACTACCTATATGAATATAAAATAAACCGTTTGCATTTAAAGTTATATACAATATTAAAAAAAATGTACTTACCATATTTTCTCTCTGCGTACTGAACATATGACTACCAGCTCAATGCGTCACCTCCTGTCTCCCCCGATATTTCCGAACTACTGATGATCTACTCTGAACCCTCCTACTCAACCAATGTGTACATAATCCATCCCAAACCTGAGATGAAATATAATCAGGTCGGAGGATGCGAGATGTCTCATCAAACTCTTTCACTCCTACTTTCTCCATTGCTTTCCTTTTAAAATTGTGAAAAAACTAAGTGCAACACGTACACATAGTTCCCTGCCATGCCTTCCAAATAGCCTCATGCATGCTCTCCTCAATGGGATATCATAAACCCAACATATAATTTATTATATAAAGTTATTAATTAAATTAATTTTAAAATAAATATTATTTATTTACATACCAACCAATCCTCGAACATGCGCTGCTAAACATCAATGGGAATCTGATCCCATGACACCCATACATCAGAAAAATAATTGCGCAATATAGCACTCCCCTGTTAAATAGCTATATGCGTAAAGACATGAAAAAAAGAACAATTAAAAAAATAATTAGAATATAAATAAATTAATAAAAATGATCTAAAATTAAAAAGTAAACATACATATGTGTGCATGGATTGAACCAAAGATGTGGATGTCGCTTGGGAATAGTGTCGGGAATCATCAGTCGGGCAAGGCCACACCCCCTACGAGTGCACCCTAAACTACCAGCAGTCTGAGGGTCGGCTGATCCAACATCCTGCTCATCTAAATGTAGATCATCCTCCTCTAACATACGATGCAGATCATTGTCCATCTGAAACACGAAATGATAATTGTTAGCAAATAGTTTAAAACAACTATTATATATAGATATATATTATATATGATTATAACCAACATTTTATTGTGTCAATGTCCATCTTCATCCTCATATTCATTGTTGTTTATGTCAATGTCTTCATCTTCCTCCTCAGCATCATCAAATTTCATATTAGTTTCATTTTCATCATATCTTTCCATTTCAAATTCAGTTGTAACATCATTATCATCATCATCACCATTAGTCCTTAACTCTGGGGTGTCATCAATGATATTCGTGTATATTATTGAAAAAGATGGATTCATTGAAGTCTCTTGAAAAATTTCAATTCCTTGAACTTCAGTGGAACAAAATGTACTTTTATTAAATTGATTCTCTTGAGATTTAATTTTTATTATGCTCCACCAAACACAGAACTCCCTTGAAGTAGCACAGTAATTGAATAATAAATCTAATGTTCCTGATGAGCTAATATAAATGGTTCATTTACTACAAGATGAATTTTATATTTAATATCAATGATTCCATAGATCAGATGAATATGTAATCCTATCTTATTATCCAACCACTAACATTTAAAAATCATTATGTAATGTTGTCTCAGATAACACACTTTAATGATTTCTTTTAGCATGCTGTAAAATTCAACTTCAGTTTCCCTATGATGAGATCCTCTTAAGAAAACACCACTATTCATTGTTTTTATAATTCCCCATATGTACATGTATGAAATCCATAACCATTCACCACATATGAATTTAATATTTAACCATTTTGGGTGGTGGGTTACTCAATAAAGACAATTGATTACCAATTTTATCAACATGCCAAGATACCTGAAAAGTTGTAAAACAATTATCACCATAACAAGTATTAAATTTATTTTTTGTGTGAAATAAAAAATAATTTATCTAACCAGTTTTTGAAACAAGTAATAATTTTTTTTGATGACGTTCTTCAAGAGTAGCTACTGTAATTTTTTGGAAACTATTTCTTGATATGATTATTATATAACATACAAATAAAATAATATTAATATAATATTATAAAAATTATAGAATAAGTGAAGGGAGAACTCAAAGTATGACTTGTGTTATTTCTTCATAGTTCAACAGAATATATATATGAGCTCTGGGATATTTATCATTTGAAATCCAACATTCATCAACTCCACCGAAGCCATGCTTAGGCTCATTGAAAACTGATAATTGATTTCTCATGTCATTATAAAATTTTACCTCATTACAACTCACGTGGTTTTGTTTTGATGGATATTCAAATTGAAATTAATTTGAGCATAAAAAATAAATTTCCTCTAGAAAATAAGCTTCTGCAATTGAGCCTTCAACGGACGCTTTGTTACGTATTTTTTTCGATTTCTGCTTACATCTCTCAAATGGAAACATCCATGGGAACTACACCATATCTCTAAATTTTGTTTCATGTGGAAAATGTAATATCAAATGTTCCATTGAATCAAATAAACCTAGCGGGAATATTTTTTTTCAGTTTACATTAAATTAAAATGACATCTTCTTGTAGTTTTCTTATGGAATCGTAATCTGTTTTTGATGCACAAATATCTCAAAACATATATGATATATCTATTAGTACATCCCAAATCATTGTATTTAAAAAACCTCTTAATCCAATTGTAAAAATTATTTCCATTAAAACATTATAATCATGACTTTTCAATCCTATAACATGACCATTTATAACACATCTTCCCAAATTGTAAGCATAACCATCTGCAAGTATCAAATCTATAATCCACTAATAAAATAATAAACGACTCTCTTTACACAGTGTATATGTTTCTTTTGGATTCATAAACTTCTGTGATCTGACATTTTCAAATAGTTCAAGTTCTGGTCGCTAGCAAATTTGGGCAAGATCTAATTGTGCCTTCACATTGTCTTTGGTCTTACCTAGTGTATCCAAAACTGTATGAAATAAAATATCAAAACATTTATTCTCAATATGAATCACATTCAACGTGTGATGGACCAACAAATCAGACCAATATGGAAAATCCCAAAAAATACTTTGTTTTATCCGATTATTCTCTTTTCTAAACCCATCAATTTAATTTTGGTTTATTGTTTGTCCAAATGTGATGGGAGGTAATGCATAGAAAATTTATTTTAACTCTGTACCTGAGATCATTATTGGAGGCCCATATTTTTTAACTATTCATTTTCTAAAATGAAATTAGTTTCTTCCAAAAGGATGGTCATTTGTAAGAAATCTGCGATGACAGTTAAAAAAATAATTTTTTTTCCATTGACGAGTATAAACGTTTTTTTGTCTCTCATATAGTATAGATATGATTTTGGACCATGTGTACTCCAGCCAGATAGCATTCCATGTGCTGGGAAGTCCCTAATTCTTCACATCAATGAAACTTTCAGTAGGATGTTTTGTTTCGCAACAACATCATATGTACTAATACCATTACTCCATATTTAATTTATCTCATCAATCAATGGATTCAAATAAACATAGATATTCTTTTTTGGATGACCTAGAATTAATAAGGTTAAAAATATATATGGATCCTTCATCAACATCCATGGAGGTAAATTATACATAATTATAAAGATATGCCAACATGAATACTGACTATTGTTAGAACCAAGCGGACAAAAACCATCAGTAGAAAGACCCAATCACACATTTTGGGCTTCTAAAGAAAACGACAGATGAACTTGGTCAAAATGTTTCTAGGAATCACCATTAGATGTATTATTTAAGATTTTATTGGTTGAAATATTGGTTTTGTGCCATGACATCAATGATGTTGTGTTTTGAGACATAAATAAACGCTGCAATCTGGGTGTGAGCAGGAAATATCTCAATAATTTTATAGGATAAAATCTAGACTTCCCTGATTGAGATTCTTTATACCTTGATTGTCCACATGTAGGACAACAATCCATCATCTCATTTTCACCATAATATAATATGCAGTCATTTGAACATTCATGAATCTCTAATAAAAACAACTATTTGACATTCCATTATCTGATTTAATTTCCATAAATTTAGCAACTACTTCAAACTTTATTATCTTACAACTTGGATATAAGGAATCCTCAGTGGACCTGAAAAACTCATATAAATGATATGGTTCTAACTCAGGAGTTAAATCAATATCATCCTGAGTTTTAGTTTGTTGAATAGACAGACCTGCCACATCTTGTACTAAATTTTGAAATGTCCTAGATCTGGAACCAAATTATTAATAGTTTCTCTAGAATTGTGTTCACCATATTGATACAAAAAAACATAATCTGGTTGAAAACCAAAACACAATAAATGACTTCCAACATTTTCAAATGTGGCATACGTCCTCAGAGCACATTTTTTACAAGGAAACTTAATTGTCCCTTTTGAAACAAATTTTGGTTTTGATGATGCAAATGATAAGAAATCTTGAACACCCTCAATATATATAGGATTTAAACTAGAACTATTTAGATTCTTATGCTGATTTATCCAAACATGATCATCTAATAATGATTGTTGTCGACTTTCTTATTTCATATTTTTCTAAAAAATATGAATTAATTAGTTATTTTGTATAATTAAATATAATATTAACACTATCCAAATAAGAGAAGACAATTAAATTATCTTTTCTAGAAATTTATAAAAATTTCGATTATTTTATAGATATTTATACTATTTTTAAGATTTTATACTAATCCACACTCATTTATAAAAAAATATACTAATTACCACTAATTATTATTAATCTCAGGTATTTTGTACAAATTATTGTTAATTATTGGCGGCACAATTTCAAACAGATTGGCAACAACCCTTTGGCCTGACGACTCATCCCCTTACAAAATTCTACTACTAAAAGCACTATAAAAAGTATTCTTTGATGAAGGAATATCCATTTTCATATGTACAAGGATGGAGAGCAGGGAGGCCTCTCCACACTACTGTTTATGCTCTTGTGCATACGAAAATGAATATTCATACGTTGAAGGAGACTATTAATAGTGATTTTAGTCAGAAAAAGTTGTTAGGGGATGAGTCATCGGGCCAAAGAGCCTCTTTTGTCCGATGACTCACCGCCTAACAACTTTCTACGACTAAAATCACTATGAAAAATCTCCTCCGACTTATGTGAGAGAAGATTTTTCATATTGATTTTAGTGGATGGAAGTTACAAGGAGCTGAGGCATCAATCAAAAAGGAAAGCCACCAATCCATTGGAAATTGTGCAAGTTTATCAAAGTACTTGAATTTATTATGATTTAGTACAATATATTACAATTTATTACAATTTATTTTAATCTATTATCAATTATTTCTAATTATTACTAATTATTGCTAATTATTACTAATTATTGCTAATTATTTCTAATTATTGCTAATTATTGCTAATTGTTCCTAATTTTTGCTAATTCTTCCTAATTATTTCTAATTATTGCTAATTATTTCTATTTATCACTAATTATTACTAATTATTGCTATTTATTTCTAATTATTTCTAATTATTGCCATTTATTCCTATTTATTACAATTTATTCCTATTTATTTCTATTTATTCCTATTTATTTCTATTTATTCATATTTATTACTATTTATTACTAATTATTAATAATTATTACTAACTATTACTAACTATTAATAATTATTACTACTTATTACTAACTATTTCTAATTATTACTAACTATTACAATTTATTAAAATTTATTACGATTTATTACAATTTATTACCAATTATTACTAATTATTACTAATTATTACTAATTATTACTATTTATTTATAATTATTACTAATTATTACAAATTATTACAAATTATTACAAATCATTATTAATTATTACTAATTATTACTAATTATGACTATTTTTTACTATTTATTACTAATTTTTACAATTTATTACAATTTATTACAATTTATTACAATTTATTACTAATTATTACAAATTATTACAAATTATTACTAATTATTACTAATTATTACTAATTAATTCTAATTATTTCTAATTGTTACTAATTATTACAATTTATTACAATTTATTTCTAATTATTACTAATTATTACTAATTATTATGAATTATTACTAATTATTACTAATTATTACAATTTATTACAATTTATTGCAATTTATTACTAATTGTTACTATTTATTGCAATTTATTACTATTTATTACAATTTATTACAATTTATTACAATATATTACTAATTATAACTAATTATTACAATTTATTACTAATTATTACTAATTATTACAATTTATTACAATTTATTACAATTAATAACTGTTTATTACTATGTATTACAATTTATTACAATTTATTACTATTTGTTACTAATTATTACTAATTATTACTATTTATTACAATTTATTAAAATTTATTACAATTTATTACAATTTATTACAATTTATTACAATTTATTGCAATTTTTTGCAATTTCTAACAATTTATTACAATTTATAATTATTTATTACATTTTATTACTATTTATTTCTATTTATTTCTAGTTATTACTATTTATTTCTATTTATTACTATTTATTTCTATTTATTACTAATTATTCCTATTTATTACAATTTATTACTATATATTCTTATTTATTACTAAATATTCCTATTTATTACAATGTATTTCTAATTATTACTGATTATTTCTATTTATTACTATTTATTACAATTTATTATAGTTTATTACATTTTTGTTAAAATTTATTACAATTTATTACACTTTATTACAATTTATTACAATTTATTTCTAATTGTTAAAATTTATTACTAATTATTAAAATTTATTACTAATTATTACTAATTATTAATAATTATTAATAATTATTACAATTTATTTCTAATTATAATTTTTTTACTCATTATTACTAATTATTAAAATTTATTAGTAATTATTACTAATTATTAAAATTTATTACCATTTATTATAATTTATTAGTAATTAATACAATTTATTACAATTTATTACTAAATATTAAAATTAATTCCTAATTATTAAATTTATAATCAATTATTGCTAATTATTACTAATTATTACTAATTATTACTATTTATTTCTATTTAATATTAATTGTTACTAATTATTACAATTTATTGCTAATTAACACTTGTATATAAATATTAATAAAAATAAATACTAAAAAATGAATATGTAATTCTAATTTAATTAATTTACATCTAATTAAAAAAAATTATAAATTATTTAAAATAAAATAAATGGACTATATAAAAAAAATAGATAAATACCTTGAAACTGAAGCTTTCAGAGTATTAAAGTCGCAAATAATGCTCTGATTAGAAAGTGTAAACTATAAAAAAAATTTGAAGAAAATTTTTCTGTAGAGATAGAGAGAGAAGTTGAGTAAAGAGTGAAATTGTTGAGTCAAAATGTGTTTTTACTTTCCCATCAATCATTTGTTTTGGAAATCTCAAATCACACATATCATAATAACATATATTGTTTATCATGTATGTTGTTTCACAATCATAATCTTTCACATTGTTTTTGATATATGATGTATTGTTTTTATAATCATGTTTGTTGTTTTACAACGTAATCAGACATAGTGTCAGTTATTGTATTCACCTGTATCGTAACCTAGTCATGCATCGTAACCACATGCATCATAACCACATGTATCGTAACCAGGTCATGTATCGTAACGAGGTCATGCATCGTAACCAGGTCATGTATCGTAACCAGGTCATGCATCGTAACCAGGTCATGCATCGTAACCAAGTTTTGTATCGTAACCAGGTCCTGTATCGTAACTAGGTCATGCATCGTTACCATGTGCATTGTAACCAGATTAAGTATCACATCATAATCATGCATCGTAACCAGGTTAGGTATTGTATCATAGTCATGAATCGTAACCAACATATGTATCATAACCATGTTATGTATCATACTCTTATTATGCATTGTATTCAAGCATCGTAACCTATTTAAACATCGTTCATCGTAACCTTGTTAAGAATCGTAACCATGTTAAGAATCGTAACTAGGTTATAAATTGTAATCATGATAGACATTGTTATCATGATAAGCCTAATAAACAAGTTATGTATTGTACTTTTGAAATGCATTACACTCTTATCTTAACTTCAATACCGATTATATTTTACTCGTGATCGTTGTTTAATACTTTTGTACTTACTACTTTCTAACTAAAATGATGTCGTTGAATTGGTTATTTACCAATGAAAACGATGTCACGTATTCTATTTTTTTGACCGTTGTAATGGCAGGTGTCCAAGTCCCTCCGATTTTTTTGGAGAAACATGGCCATTGGAGAAAATATGGCCGTTGGAAACTAAGGCCTATAAATAGAAGGTCATTTGAACTAGAATACACAACTTTTGCCTCTATCAAGTTCTAGAGAGAGATGATGTGACTTCTCTCTTACTTCGTGCGAAAGCCTTGAAGATTCAATAAGTGAATAGCTTTTTCCAAGTTCTTGTATTTTTACATGTGCTTTGTTTTTTCTTTGTGCGACCGATCATTGTGATAATGATCGAGGGATTCCAGGGATATGAAGATGTGGTGTTGATCATCGTATCGAGGGATTTCATTTGTTTAAAATATAGAGGTGTTGATTACCTTCTTAATCGAGGGCTTCCAGGGATAGGAAGATAGTCGTGCCGATCATCGTATCGAGTGCTTACCAAGGTGGTGGTAAGACAGATCTTTTTTGTTAGGTGAAAGGATACCCTACTCTTTGGGATAAAAGAATTGTAATACATTTACTTTCCGCTGCTATTTGTAATAGAAAGAAAATTGTATTGTTTTCTCTTTCTATTCATATTTATTTCTATTGTAATTGTTTGAATTACGATTCATTCATTACATATTGTATTATTAGATTCTATACACTGTATGGTAGAATCATTTACATTTGTATTATTCAGATCATTATATTCAATTAGAATAAAATTGTTTTTATTTCATTACTTATGGTATTAAAACATATCATATCCATCGGATACAAGGCCTGAATGTTCAATTATATTGGTTTTGAATTGTATTAGTTTAAGACCTCTTAAACAAAGTTCTTTCTCAAGTGTTTAAATACAATGTTTTTAAACCCACAATTCACCCCCCTTGTATTGTTCCATCTAATATACATATACATCTATATTACGATCCAACAGAAATGAGAGGAAAAACAGATGGAGGTATATATAGGTTAGATTATTTGTAACGAGTTTCCCATCGCAAATACCTTTGCCTGTATTAATTGGAGCTGGCTATTAAAAAGGCATTTACAATGGGGCTCATCGCAAATACCACCTACCAACAAATCATTTGTGATGGGGAAAGTTCCCCGTCCCAAATACTAAATACAGTCGCTGGCTATTTGTGATGGGAATAGGGGACCCGTTGCAAATAACCTTACCTATGGTTTGGCGCGTTTTTCACGCCAAACCACTTGCGATGGGTGGAAAGTCTCTGTCACAAATAACCATTATTTGCAACGGGTAGCTTACCATGTCACAAATAACCCCATTTGATGGGTTATTTGCGATGGCGTCTTGAACCATCACAAATATTCATTTTTTCTGTAGTGCATGCATGGTTTTATAACCATAATTTGACAATAAAATATACTCATAAATGGAGTAAAAAATTATGAAAAATCAACATGTGAATAACTTAAAAGTTGTTGTCAAATTCATTGTGGTGGACCCCTGAAAACACCTAACATATTTTACTAGTTCATTCCAGGGATTACTATTAAAGGTATTTATCTTTGATTCTTATTCCATTTAATACATAAATTAATACAATTAAAATCTATTAAACATTTACACCACAAATGCTTACTAAGGAATTCAAAAGGTTATTCCACTAAACAATCATGAGAGAAATAAAAAGGATCACACTTTCCAAACTAATTGGATTGAGTATTCCCCCAACCATTCCTTAGAGATAGCTCAACCTTGAGTGGTATTTTAAAGGGGAACTCAATCTATTAGGTGTCACATTCTTCAAATATAGTATGAAACTATGATATGACATTCACAAAAGTTTAAAGAATTAATATTAACAACATATCTTGATAAAATTACTAATGCATTATACAAATAATAACAACAACATATAAATTTTAAAATTATCTTAGAATAAATTTATAATAAGGTAATTTCCATGAATTTTCCATAAAAAGATCATTTTTACATGTTATATTCTCATAATTGTAGATAAACGTACAATAAATACTTTAAAAAATAAAATATCATCAAATATAAGTAATCTCTAAAATTTTATAAACTCATTTTATCCCTTTCCATTAAATTTATTTACTAACCTTATAAATATTTACATCAATAACAAACCTAATAAGTTGTCTCATGATATTTTACAAGAAAAAAAAATGAAAGAAATTATCATCTAATGAAGGGAAAATGCCGAGTGACTAGTGAGTGAATTAAGGCCACAAGTTCTCCTCTAGTTATCCATGACTCCATTCTTATCCTAGAAACTCAATTAAATAAATAGATCATCCTAGGTATGGATATTCCCCAAGATAGTGTTGCTAGTGTGAACTATAATGCCTTCAATATGACCGGTCTCCATATGAAAAACCACAGAGATGACAATCTGGAGAATATTTCATAGTGGGTACTTATTATCCAACCTACAATCAACCATTCCGGGTTAAAACACTATATAAATCCATTGATAGTTAGAAAATATAGGCCTTTTAAAGATAATGACTAGTCCTTCGAATATTTCCTCAACCAAATCTAGATCGTTGAACTATTTCTCAAAATTAGAATATGATTCATATTATTTTTTGTTGAACATTAATTTGATGACTCCCTTCCCCTATTTGGTTATGGAAGGGGATGAAATACCTTCATCAGATGTATCATAACTACCATAATACAAGTTATGCTATCTTGAATCACATTTTCTGGGATAGTCTCCTATTATTTAGTATGGAAATAATTATTTCATATATATATATAGACACACTACATGAACCAAAGGATAAAATATTTAATAACAATTAACCATTTATGTTGTTGGAACTGCAACCAATATCCCAAGATAATAATAATCAAAAGATGCTTCTTGGATTATAACATCCCAATCACATCACTAAAGATAATAATCCTATAAAAAGTAGAATAAATTTGCAACCCATTATATATTTTAATCATTGAAATATCCCAATAAGTTATTGAGCACATTTTCTTGAGGGGGAGTGGGAAAGGTAAGTGTTTAATAGCTTTGCGACCCTCATTGGCATCGAGAGGTCATTGTGCAATGGTGTTATTTTCTTACAGACCTGGTTTCATGGGGTGGAGACCAACATACTATATTGTAAGTCATGGGAGATTTTGTTATCTACAGGCTTCTAGGGTATCTTCACCGGAAGAAACAAAGAACACATGGATAACGCCTTAGACTCATGTTTGGAAATGAAAACATGGAACAAATGAGTTGTAATTAATCTAAGGGATCTGTTGGATCATCAAGAAAAATCTATCTCTATGAAGATTTTATTGAATGGAAGGATTCCACCAACTACTTCTCAAAGGGTGATTTCTCTAGGTAGATGGGTTCAATGGAATCCTTGTATTAGTGGGTTCAAGATCAAAATTGATGGATCCTATAATATTGGAACCATTAGAAGGGTAGGGGTTGTCTGAGACTTTAATGGTTCAATGTTTATCACTTTTAGCAGCTTTAATGGTCATGGGGAATCTCTTATTGCTGATGCTAATGATCTTTTAAATGGGCATGAGATTTTTAGTTACTCCAACATCAATATTCTCAAGATTGAAACTGATTTCTCATATATTCCCAATTCTCTAAAAGGAAATTTTCTTACCCCTTCTACCATTGTCTTCCATCATATTTAGATACTATAATTTTATTGTCTGACCTAATTTTAAGCACACCTGGCATAAAGGTAACCACATTGTAGACTTCTTTTCTTCTATGGGTATTGAGAGTAATCCACATATAATTTTTTTCTAAACTAGGATCCCCCCATGTTTGTTTATTTTTTCCAAGATAACACTCTTGGAATTCATTATTTTAGGCCTCCATGATCTTATCATTTTCTCAAAACCTCTATTTTCTTTGAAAAAATTCTTAATTTTTTTATAAGTGTTGACATGAGGGGTTCCCAAGATAAAAAAATCATTCTGCTAGAAGGTTAATCATTATCTCTAATAAATTAGTTATGTGATAAAATAAAAACTAACATTTTATTTCTAAATATAAGGAATAAAATTCATAAACTCACCAACATACATGGTGCTAATGGATCTGAAAATACACAAACAATATTTAATTTTATTAATTATAATATACATATATATAGTAATATTTTTAATAAATTTGAAGAATTAACTATGATCAGAAATAAGGGTTTTGAATGGTTATTTTTATAATTAAATTGTACATTTAATGAGGGAGGGAAACCCTCTATTGTATAATGTTAATATAATTTGATGGTGCTTACAACAACTATGAAACCCAAGAAGTTATCAATTTGTATAATCAAACCACATGCAACAATGTCTCATATTGGATTTTATTTGGTATATTACATTCAGGAATTGAATTCCACAACATGGAGTGTGGATATAAATCCCATATTTCCCCTAATGGTGTAGTATTTTAGGGGGAAATAAATAGATGCAAAGGTTTTATATATATATGGTCAATTTTTTTGTGTTGTAAAGAAATTCAACTCAATGATTTTTGAAAATTAACAAAATATATGGTTTTTGGGTATTATAGAGATGCCCATCACCTAATCTATAGGAATTATAATCATTTTACAATGAAATATTAGAAATATTAATGGGGAAAATCATTGGTGGATTAATTTCCATGACCAATATACTAGTGTGTGGAATTAATAGTTGTAAAAATACCTAAATGAGGTAAAATAATTGTGGTGTAGAGGATTAAATTAGATCTATAGGAATGAATGGTTTTATGGAAATATTGAAGGGTGTTTCATTTGAATATATAAAATTTCTTTTCTCCACTATATGTGGAATGAATTACATAATAAACTATGTTTTGTTCATCTTTTCCTATTTTCTAGATCTTTTTTGGTATCAAATGAAAAAAATAGTATAAAATTAAATATAAAAATATGTTTGGGGATTTTTATTACGAAAATATTATCCAATCAGCTAGTGGTTACAAATTTTATCATTTCAATCTATACAATCAATCCTAATTTCATTATTTATTTATTTTATTGTTTATTAGTAAATAAATATAGAAAATAAATAAAAAATTATAATTTACATGTTTTTTCATGAATTTTTCCATGTGAATAAAATCCTTCATGAAAGAATTGTTAAATACAATGAAGAGTTTCTTTTTTCTTATATGTTTTGGTGGTTAAAAGAATAGAATTATCAACCTTTTCAGGTTAAATGTTAACAGTATTTTATTTTGGAAACCTAGAATATGATGATGTTGAAAATTAATAAAATATTTTTTATAGAATAAATGGTAAAGGGGATCTATTTCAATTTAATGTTTTAATATTTATCCCTTAGAAAAAATACCCCAATTTATAAATCAATAATTATTCATGAAATTTATTTTCTAAATAAAATTAATAAATTTAATCAAGATTAGAACATACATTTTAATCAATAAAATAAGGGAAAATATTTTTAAAAATAAATCTCGTCTTATTAGAGATGAAATTAGATGAAGAATCCAACTTGTAAAAGGAAAAAATACAATAGTGCATGAACTTTCTATTAGTAGTCCCCTTCCCAAAATGCTTCAAAAGAAGTTGGTGTTCCTATTCATGATCTACCAAACCAAAGTCCCTATGAGTGTTGTTGGTTTTATCCCTAATGGAAGGTTAGAAAACATATATTCAAAAACCAATAGAGAATTTGAAAACACTTTAAATATTTTTGGAAATTAAAAATCCCATTAGGCCTTGGTTAGAAACTAGTTTCAAAACAAAAACATCCTTGAAAATGGCAAAAGAAGAAGAGATCGGTGGATAAAGAATACTAACCAATGGAGACAAAATGTGAAAACAGAAAGAGATGCATATCCAGATTCCTTGGCCAGAGGAGGAGGGAGACATGTGGATGGTTTCTTTATAGATGGGGAACATGATAGAAATAGGAAAGGGAGTGGGGCATATGAAAAGAGGAGAAATGTAGTGGTTAAATAGAAAAGGAAATGAAAAAAATAAAATATCTAGAAGAAGAACAATATTCTTTTTACAGGGTCTTGCGTATAGTTCAAAAATTGTGCACCAACCATGCACCCCTATTGGAAGGAATGGGTCACATTGCATGGGGTAGGACACATGGTTTTGGAAATCATGTTTCTACCATGTTTTTAGGCTCTTTCAAGTGATTGATTCACTCCCATGGTCAACATATGGGTTCTACTAATCATGTGTTAATCATGTGCCCATGTAAAAACACTAAAATTTCAGAATTTTAAAACTGTCTGACTCAAAATTCAAATCTAAAATTAAATATAATTAAATAACTAAAATAAAAAAGTAAATTAACTAGGTCAGGGTGTGACAGTGGAATTTTTGGTAATATTGATGTGATTTTGAGAGTAAAGACTTTTAATTATGGTAATAGGTTTTCATATTATTTGTATAATTTAAAAAAATTATCTTGATGTATAAAAAATTTAAATATTATTTACGTATAATTAAAAAAAATTATATTCATTTTGAATAAAAAAATATATTATATATGTATAATGAAATTATATATAAGTGAATTTATATTTATATTTTTTATTAGTGTACATTAAATGTGATTCAAATATCCAAAAAATATAATCATTTATCATCAATTTTATATAAAAAGATATATTTTATAATTTATCAATGAAAAAATATGATCATATGATTTTATATAAATATTTATAATTTATAATATCTATTAAAAATAATAATATATATAGTGAAATATATTATGTTATTGGATAATTTACTACAATAGATTTTAATAATGGTAAAAATTCTATTTTTAATAACAATTAATAGTAATAGATTCATTTGTTGGAAAAAATGTTAGTATTGATATGATAAAGTAGTAGATTTAACTATTTGTAAAATATTTTTTGATATTAAATGACTAATATCAAGAGATATATTCATTGGTAAAAAAAAGTTATGGAACATTAAATCAATACCAATAAAACATAATATCTATTTTAATTTATCATTTTTTACTAATAGATATATTATCTATCAATAATTTGTTTTGGTACAATCATTTTTTTACTGATAGTACCTAGTTAGTCTAAGGAATCCATGTATATCCATCACAAATATTGATCTGGAATATCCTTCAATTACTTCTATTTTAAAAGGATCCATTGATATCCCTTTGTTTGTGATAACATGCACCAGTAATGTCATTTTCTTTATCCAAAACTCACATTTACTATACTTCACATATAACTTTTCCTTTCACGAGGTATTCATAATAAAATTATAATACTCCTCATGTTCCTATTTTCTTTTGGAGTAGACAATAATTTTATCTATAATTACTACTGAAAATTTATCAAGATATTCTATGAAGACTATATTCAATAATTCCATTAATATTGCTAAAGAATTAGTGTGACAAAATGGAATCACTATGAACTGATAGTGCATGTACCATGAATAAAAATTATTCTTGGGTATATCCCCCTTATTCAATTTTACTTGTTATTATCCCAACTAAATATCCACCTTAGATAAGTACTGGGATCCACCTAGCTAATTGGAAAATCCATAAATCCATGGTAGAGAATACTTCGTCTTTGTCATGGTCTTATTAGGCACTTTAAAATCAACACATTTTTTCACTGAACCATCCTTCTTATTCATAAAGAGGACTACTACACCCCATGAGGAAGAACTTGGGTATATAAAACCTTTATAAAGATTCTACTACAGTAAATTTTTTAGCACTTCAAGTTCAACATTGGCCAATTTATATGGAGTCTTGGATATTGGAAAATCCCCAGGTATAAGATCAACTGATAACTCGACCTCACGTCTTGGAAGAAGACTAGAAAATTCTTTCAGAAATACATCGACATGTCCTATTACAATGGGAATGTCATCAAGTATGATATTTTACTTAGTATCTATAAATTGATCTAGATATTCTTTCTCATGAGGCAATAATATCCATTCTTATGATGTTGATACCAAAGGAGATTCATCCTCCTCCTTACAATTTTTTATAATTAGAGAGGGATTCACAATACAGAGTCTAATTTCCTTCTCATGAAAATTTATGTTTTTCTATATAATAAAACCCAATCCATACTGATTATAGTATCAAATTCCATAAAAGGGATTATCAGATAGTTCTCTAGGAAATTAATCCCTCAAAAAATAGATAGGGTATAAATTGTATACCCAGGATTCAATAATTTCCCATTAACAATTTTTACATAAATCTCAACTCCCATCCTATATAGTGGTTTTTAAATAGCTCTATTAAAATTTTAGATATGGAAGAATATAGAGAACCTGAATCTAATAGTATATTCTCTATTCATGAATGAATAACTTGCATACTTGTCACCAAATCATTATAAGGATCCACCTCAAGAGTTATGTTGGCATAAGATCACCCTTGATCTCAAGACCTTTAAGTTTGTTTTCATTGTTTATCATCAAATACCATTGTCTTAGATAATTTATTTTCATAGTGTCATTGTTCCTGTTAGTTGAAAAATTGGACAATATACTAAGGGTTTATTAGAGAATTCCTTTCTTCCATCACATTGGTGGGTTTATCCCATCAACATTTGGTAGCAAGGTTATCTTCCTTCCCACACCTAAAACATTTTCTTTTTACCTTCAGGTAATTTTTTTGATAATTTATCGCACAATTTTAACAATTATAATGTTATAATTTCTTACCCCTATGATTTATCATTTGGTAGCAAGGTTCCAATCCTTCCCACTCCTAAATCATTTTCTTTTTACCTTCAGGTAATTTTTGGGATGATTTATCGCACAATTTTAACAATTGGGATGTTCTAATTTCTTACCCCTATGATATATCTCCATAACACTGCTAAATTTAAAGTTCATTTTCATGTCATATCTCTGGGTTGATCAGACCTGTGGGATTCACCAATCTCCATTTCAACTTTTAGATCACATCAGATAATTTTGTCATAGCTTCCAAAGCCTTAAATCACTAAATATTTTCATAAACTTGCCTTTAACCAACCAATGAAGTGGTTAAATTTATTTTCAAGGTTAGTGATAAATTCAGAGTTGTATCATCCATGTCTTTTGATTTTACCCAATAACTTTCTGATGGATTCATCTCCCTTCTTCTTAAGGCCAAGGAAATAAATCTTTATTTAAAGAAATAGTATGAGGAAAATATTTATTGAAAATATTTTCCATAATTCTATCCACTACATCGCTTAAATATCTTCATAGGGAATTATATTTTTATCAACTTACACCACTAATAATTTTCTCTCTCAATATGATAAATAAATAGCATGACCTAATCTTTCTTATAGCATTTAAGGATAGATAATATATTTTAAATGGTGTTGATCCATTGTTCCTTGATAAAAGGATTATAAGATACATGAAATCCCAAGGCCTTTGGAACATTAAGGTCTCAATTGAAACTATTTTTTTTCTTAGGGGGATGGGAGATTTCCCACTTATTCAATTTTCTATTCAAAACATGAGCTAATTGAGTAAGTATTTTCAGAAAATTCTCAACTCTTACTCCCATTTGGTTGGGTATCTCATTTGTCATTTCCCATAACATTGGTTCTTGATTTTTTTTCTCATATTTTGAACCATTGACTAAAATAATGAAAAATTTATGGATGAAAATTACTAAATAATAAAACAAATTGAAGGGAAACTCTTAATTTTTAATGGATAACTCACAAATGAAACAAATACTCTAACCAATGAATTTATAGGTTTCAATCTAAGTTATCCATTATATATTTCCTAACATAAAATTTTATATAAATTTTTGTTCCCTTCATAGTGGTTCTTAAAGATATTATGAATTTACCAAAGAATATACCTTGGTAGTGTAAAACTAGTTGTATAGAAATTCCTCTTTTCACACACCAGGTTATGATCAAGTCAATTCCCAATGCATATTTTTGGGGTAATTACACCAAGGTACTACTGTTCTAGATCCACATCCACTTATAGTATCCCTACAACGATTTTGATACTTGGAAACTATATACCATATACTTGACCATAATTTACAGATGCTTCAAGCTGTTTGGTTTTATCCATAAGAATTTCACTAAAGTTTTATAATCTTAATTCAACAAAATTATCATGACCTTTATTCGATACCAACTATGATAACTAGTATCATTAGTACACCTTAATTAATGATTTATTACATAATTATACACTTAATAAAATCCCAAAATATAATGAGGCCTAGTGTATTTGAATAATTATATTTATAAAAAAACAAATTGAAATTTGGATATAGAAACATTATTTAAAACTCCTTAACATGATCTTAAAATTACATCACTCTTCTAAAACTGCATGGTGTATCTTGGAAATGTACATGAGAAAGGGGTGAGATATAAAGACTATTATGTGAATAATCAAAGAATAACATGATGAAAGTAATTTATATTAGTCAATAGGTACATAATGGTGACTTAAAAATGGTGAGAATCATAAGCATGAACATTGAAACATCATATAAGATGACAACATTAAGGCAATATAGAAATGTGGAAACCACAAAAAACATAACATGATTATAATAAATCAAGGATAACCATTGATAAATAATAAAATTTTGTGATTATGATAACATCCATTGCAATATATGTTGTATATAATGAGATAAAAACTTTACCCACTGCATTTGAGAGATATATATTTTCGGGCCCATCCATCACATTTCAATCATGTATATAACAACCCTGCTCTTTATTACACACTTAAACATGATTTATTATATAAAATTGTACATAAGAAAACTCTGAGGATGATTAAGTCTAGTGTCTTTGGAAATTAGTAACATTAAATAACAACTTAGAACATAAAATAAAAAAACTTTATTGAAAAATTCTTTTACATGACCACAACATTCCTTTGTACTTAGCATTTCATGGGATAAATTGAGGAAATACATAAGAAAAGGGTGATCTATAAAGCCTAGTAATGGAGTAAAAAAGGCATAACATGAATAATATAATATATTTTAGGAAATAGTCATATCAATGGAGCATAAGAGAAACATGAACGTAAAGGGATGATATAGCATTATTACCACAACATGAAAATGTGGTAACAACATTTAACATGATATTAGCACGAGCCAAGGCTCATTGCACATGGATCATGAGTAAAACCTCATTGAAATTTAATTTTCATGAGTAAACCCTCATTTCACTTGATTTATCATGATACTAATCTTTACCTAATTCATTGGAACGCTATTAGGGCGCACCCTTTTTAATCATTTCATTTCATGCATAAGTGTACCACATGGATCATAAAACATGGATTCATTAAACATCATAATTTATTCCATGAATAAGAGATTTGGAATACATAAATGTAAGTCTTAAATCCAAATGTACATGTGCAGAAATGTGAATACCCTTGATAGAGAAATGGGTTTGATATTCACTTATATGATGATTTTGATATGGGAAATTTTGGTGTAACTCCAGCAGCATAACGACATCCAATAGAAATCGTAAAATGGTTTGATGAGATATAAAGGGGTATATCATCATTTATACATGAAATGGATAGTAAGGGGTCATGGAAAATAATATACCAACATATGTAATGGAATTTAGATGCATAATATTACATAATTTCTTGAATGTAAATGAGGAAAGAGAAATCCCTTACGGAATTTCGGTATTGTAACAGGTGTACATGTGAGGCATTAATGAGAGATAAAGGGATCTATCATCATTAAAAAATGTAGGTAAGTATATAGGAGGTGTGAAATCATAACCCAAATTTTTTTATTCAAAATAAAAGGGTATAACAATGTAAGGAAACTTAGACATTAATAAGGAAGGAAAGTGAGGATCCCTTACTTGGAAGTGTGATCCCAAAGGCTTGATAGAGGCTTCTTGGGAGCTCAGGGAACCTTGGGAGGATTTTATAAAGATGATGGAATATGTTGGTAGGGCTCCAAATGTTTTGAGTGAAGAGGAATGTGAGATTGAGTGGGTTTATATAAGAAAGGAGAGGGAATTATTTATTATTTAGGTTTTGGACACTACACATTAAACTAATAAAAACCACAAACCGTCCCATGGTTTTTTCCAGTGGTTATTGAAAAAGGGGTGTGGAAGAAATTATATTATAAGGCCAATGACCTAAATTATTAAAATATTAGGCTTGCTTATGTGGAGGTGAGTCACACTCTCAAAGAAATCATTTTAAAATTTTAAATTTTTTTATAAGTTAGAGGGTTCACTAAGGCTTTGTAAAATAAATATAAAAAATATAACATCACATTATTTTAAAGGTAAAACATATATTGGCAGAAAATACCTTTTATAGTATTTTGTTATGCCACTATTGGGTTATTATGATGTCAAAAAACACATTATATATTTAAACAGTATTTAATTTTTTCCAAAAGTTTGACTATCTCATAAAATTATGAAAAATTAACCATTGGATAATTTCAACATCTTGATTCCAAAAATAATATTCATTTTATCTAAATAATTTTATAAATATGTGATTTTTACTTTAAAAATAAAAACCGACATTTATTGAAAATTCATGGGGTTTAACAAAAACAAATTTCAAACCTTAATAAAAATTACAATTGTATTAATAAAAATTATACGATCTTTTATATTTAATAAAAAATAATTTAGTAACAATATTTTATTAAAATATTATTTAATTAAAAAATCCATTAATTCATCTAAATAGATTTCTTAATTGAATTTAAATATTAACTAAAAATATTGTTTGTGCTTTGAAAACCATTTACAAAGTAAAAATAATAAAATGAATGTATATTCTTTATTATATAAAAAAATAATGCAAACAATTATAATTCTAGGGTGTCGTTACATAACCCATTATAACTCTCGTATAAGACCTAAGGGTAAGGTGTGTGATTGCGACAGACTCTTGGGGAAGCTCAGATAACATTGTTCGGGTAGTAATCTCTATTAACTTCTACTTCTACAGTAGGCAGTTCTGTTCCAGCTTAAAATGTTGAAGCTCCTCTTGGGATTGGTCAAGAGTGAATCCTAGTGATGCTGCCTCCTTTCAAAGCTCTGACAGATGGGCTTTGTATGGAGGAATTCTACTGGATGAGGTCATCACTTACTTTGTTTGAGTAAATTGGATTTATTAAAGACCTATATTTATACTAATCATGTGATCACTGTTCAATGACTATATTATCAATGGTAATAATTATTAATAGTATTTTAAAATCCAAAAACATAAAACCATGGAAGTGAATATGTTTTATATAACCATTTTACATAATAATACATTTAATTATATTAAGAGGAATTTTCAACAATAAAAGTTTGGGTCATTACAATCTTCCCCCCTTATGAAATTTCACCCTTGAAATTTCCTTTTCCCACACTAAAACTGATGTGTGTAACTCTGCTTCATTACTTCCTCTAATTCCAACATTTATTCTTCAAACTTGATGTTTCACCACAACACCTTGACAAGGGTCATTATCTTATTTCGTAGAACTTTTTCCCTACGATCTAAGATCTTCACTGGCTTCTCTTCATAGGAGAGGTCATTCTCCAATGGTACCACCTCTAGATTGAGTACATACAATGGGTTAGGTATGTACTTCTTCAAGAGTGATACATGGAATACATCGTGTACTTAAGACAGGTTTGGTGGGAGTTCTAGTTAATAGTCCAATGCTCAAATGTAATCAAGGATCTCAAAAGGGACTATGTAACTTAGACTAAGATTTCCCTTCTTCCCAAATCTCATAACTCTCTTCCATGGTGATATGTGGAGGAATACCATTTCTCTAACATCAAACTATAGGTCTAGTCAATGATTGTCATCATAGCTCTCTTATCGACTCTGATCATCTTTAATGTGATACTGGATGGTCTTAACTTTCTCCACCATCTCTTTGACCATTTTTGGACTTGGATTTTTCACTCCCCAACTTTATCCCAACATTTCGGTGCTCTGCACCTCTTCCCATAAAGGGATTCATAATGATCCATTTAGATGCTTGAGTGGAAAATGATATTGTAAGAGAACTCAACTAGAGGAAGATATTGATCCCATCCTCATTTAAAGTCCATTGAGCATTATCTCAACATGTCCTCAAGTGTCTAGATAGTCTGATTAGATTGACCATCAGTTTGAGGATGATAATCGGTAGTAAAGTTCAGCTCCATATTAAGAGCATGTCAGAGACTCGTCCAGAACACAAAGGTGAATCTTGGATCTCTATCGAATACAATTGATAGTGGAACTCCATGTATCTTTACCACTTCTATGATGTATATCTATTCCAGTTGATCCAATGAAAAATCCTCCAAAATTTCAATAAAGTGTGAAGTTTTTATAAGACGGTCCACGACAACCTAGATAGCATTGTTTCCTATGGATATCTTTAGAAGTTCAGTGATAAATTCCATGGTGATTTTCTTCTATTTCCACATTAGTATGGGTAATGGTTGCATCATCCCCTTAGAATTCTACCTCTCAGCCTTCACTTTCTGAAATACTAGGTACTTTTACATATACTCAGTGATCTCATTCTTCAAATTATCTCACCAATAATTCTCTCAGATATCTCAATACATCTTTGTGTTTCCTGGGTGAATGGAGAAATTCTAACTATGTACATCATCCAAAAGTTCATTATTTAACTATGGATTCGATGGAACACATATTCTTGACACAAATCTCACAATTCCTTCTTCGTTAACATTGAACTCTGAGGATTTCCCTTTTTTAATAGTTTCCAATTTCTTTTTAATTCCCACATCATCCTTTTGAGTATCCTTTAACCTTTCCAAAATAGACGGTTGATCTATAATTTGTGAAAGTATTTATTATTTTCACTTCTTTATGATTCCTATGTCCATCTCATCAAATCTAATAAGATTCGATCCTTTTCAATTACCATAAATGAAAGAGTTGTTGGATCCTTTATACTTATAGCATCTTCCACTCTATTCGCTTTCCTCGGATGGTAGTGAATTGAGCAATCATAGTCTTTTATCATCTCTAACCATCTTCATTGGTGCTTGTTCAACTCATTCTATGTGAATATATACTTGAGGCTTTTGTGATCCATATATATTTCACACTTCTCCCCAAAGACGTAATGTCGCTAAATTTTTAAATCAAAGATTACTGTAGCCAACTCGAGATCATGTGTTGGATAGTTTCTATCATGAACTTTCAATTGTCTTGAAGCATAGACAATGAATTTTTCATTTTGCATCAAAACACATCCCATGCCCTTCTTCGAAGCATCACTGAATATCAAAAAAAGTTCTCCACTTGAGGGTAGTGTGAGAATAGATGTTGTGATAAGCCTCATTTTCAACTCCTTGAAGATATATTCACATTCATCACTCCATGAAAACTTGACTCCCTTCCGAGTTATCTTAGTATGAGGGTTTGACAATCATGATAAATTTCTCACAAATCGGCGATAATATCCAGCTAACCCAAGGAAGCTATAGATATCTGTCACAGATGTTGGCCTTGGCCATCCCTCAATTGCATTTTTCTTAGAGGTATACATAGATTTCACATTTCTTGTGATGATATGACTCAAGAATGAGACCACCTTCAACCAGAACTCACACTTTTTGTACTTTTCATAGAGATTCTTCTTTCACAAGGTCTCTAGTATAGTGCTTAGATGCTCCTCATGCTCCTCCTTGATTTTGGATTATTTTAGAATATTTTCTATAAAGACTACCATAAATTTGTGAAGGTAATATCTAAATACTCTATTCATAAAGTCCATGAATATTGTTTTAGTATTAGTGAGTCCTAAAAGAATTTCCATGAATTCATATTTCCTGTACCTTGTACAAAAAGTAGTCTTGGGGATATCCTCATTCTTAACCCTTACTTGGTAAATTCCTGACCACAGATCCACCTTAGAGAAGTATTGTGCTCCATGTAGATGATCAAACAAGTCATCAATTTTTGGAAAAGGATACTTTTTATTTATCATGATTTTTTTGAGCTCATGATAATCAATGCAAAGGCGCATTATCCCATCTTTCTTTTTGATGAAAAGGACTGGTTCACCCCATGGTTAAGCACATGGGCATATAAACCCTTTATCTAGATTCTCTTGTAGTTTTTTCTTTATCTAATCATGCTCCAAAACATCCATTATATATGGATTCTTATATATTGGAAAACCCCTAGGTATAAGATCAATCGATAATTCAACATCCCTTCTAGAAGGAAGATGAGAAAATTCATCAGGAAACACTTTAGCGAATTCCATCACCAAATGCATGTCTTCAAGGATGGTTTCTTCCTTAGACAACATCATCTGAGAAAGATACACATTCTCATAGGGCTATAATATCCACACTTGTGATGATGGTGCTAAAGAAGATTCATCCTCCTCCTTGTACTTGTATAGAATCTGGGGTCAATTCTCCATATGAAGAGTGATTTCCCTCTCACGGAAATTTATGTCGGCTCTATAGAGGTAAATCCAATCCATGCCATGAATTGCATAAAATTTTAATAGATGGAGTATGACGAGGTTTACTGGGATATTCAATAGACAAAATATGATAGGGGAAGATTTATATTCCTGGGATGCAATGATTTCCCCATTTTTCATTCTCACCGACATATTTACTTCTATGATTTTTGGTGGTGTTGGCATTGTTCAACTAAACATTCAAGATATAAAAGAATGCGTAGAACCAGAATCAAAAAGTACATTCGCTATTCTTGAATTAATCACTAGCGTACCTATCACCACTTTGTTTTTGGGGTTCAATTCAGAGGTAGTGAGGGAAAAATATTTCCCTTGCTGCCTTAGAGATTTTTTGTTACCTCCGATAACCCTTGGCTTAGGGCACTAGTTTTCAAAGTTCCCTGGTTCTTTGCAGTTAAAGAAATAAACAATGCATTGAGGGTCAAACAGAGTATTCATATCCTTTGTTGCTGCATAGGATTTTTCTTGTCAATAATTAATGGCCATGCGCCCTTCTCTTCCACACATAAAGAATCTCCTCGTCCTTTTCAGGTAATTTCTGAGGTTCTTCTTTCTGAAACATTGGAAAGTGGGGTGCTGTAATTTCATAGAACTATTGGATTTATCCATCAGAACACAAAAATTAAATTCAACCTTATGCTTATTATCCCCATGATACCCCTGAGATTCTCCAATATCTATTTTGACTTTGATGGCACATCAAACAATTTCCTCATAGATATCAAAGTCATGAATAATAATGGATTTCTGTAGGCTTGGTTTTATCCCACCAAAGAAGTGGTCAAGCTTGAATTCTAGGGTAACGACAAAGCTAGAGGCATATCATTCAAGCCTTGTGAAGTTTTTCTCATACGCTCTGATGGATTCATCGTCTTCTTGATTGAGGGAAAGGAAGTCCCTTTCCATTTTAAGTCTGAGGGTGTGAGGAAAATATTTATCGAAAAAAATATTCTTGAAATCCTTCCATTCCAACTCCTCAATATATTTCTCAAGCCTCGTATTTTTTATCAATGAACACCATTGATATTATTCACCCTTCATATGATAAGCATCCATAAGAACCTTCTCTTTTTTTAGAACATTGAAGGATAGAGGAGATCTTTTCGATGGAGTTGATCCATAGTTCGGTGATTGAGGGATATGATGATTTGTTAAAAGTAAGAGTCCTTTTTTCTCATGAAGCTCTTGATTTAAGCTTGTTCTTTATTAGGGGGTTGGATGTTCCTATTGATCCGTGTTTTTATTCAAAACTTTAGTTAACTGATAGATTATAGTGAAAAAGTTTGCGATTCCCCCTCCCATCAGATTGGGAATCTTATTAGAATAATTATCAAATTGATCTTCACATCAGTTGTTAGCCCGATTCCTCTTATTACCGTCCATTATCTAGAATAAAAGGAAAGTTAGGGGTAACACGTAAAGGGGAATCCAATTTAAATAAGGATAACTTATAAATTACATTTATTTCCTTATCATATGAATTTATAGTATTTAATCTATTTTATCCATGATCCATTTCCCAACATATATTCTTAGGGGATTTTTTTTATTTCCTTAATAATGGTTCATACTAACCTTATGAATTTACCAAATCATATCCCCGAGGAGTGTCATAACCAAGAGTGCAGTAAGCCCCATTTTCGTACACCAGTTCCCGTTCAAGTCTAGCTAAAAGCAGTGTTTTTGGGTTTTACCCCAAGATACATCTGTTCCTGAGCCACCTTTGCTTGTTTGTATCCAAACATAGATTTATTTTCTTGATAAACCACTTACTTTATACTCACTAAAATTTAGGGATGTTTTTTTGATACTTAGTCTTATCCCTAAGGCTTTCATTAGGTTTTTCTAATACTAATCCCAAAAATAACTAAACCTATCCTTTGATAACAACTATAACAACCCTACTCTTTATTACACAATTAAACATGATTTATTATATAAGATTTAACTTAAGACAACTATAAGGATCGATAGGTCTAGTTTCTTGTGAAATTAGGAACATTACACAACAACTTAAAACATAAAATAAAACATCTTTATTGAAAACTTCTTTTACATGACCACAACATTCCTTCGTACATAACATTGCATGGGATAACCTGAGGACATACGTAAGAAAATGGTGAGATATAAATCCCATTAAAGGAGTAAACAAGGCATAACATAAATAATACAATACATTTCAGGTAATAGGAATATCAATGAAGTATAATAGAAACATGAACATAAAGGCATGCTATAGCATGATTATCATAACATAAAAACGTGTAAACAACATTTAAGATGATATTAGCATGATCCAAGTCATATTAAACATGGATCATGAGTAAACCCTAATTTCACTTGAATTATCATGTCTAAACCTCCATTTTACTTGATATATCATGAAACTAATCTTCACCCAATGCATTGGGGCGCTATCAGGGTGAACCCTTCTGTAAGTATGCCACATGGATCATACAACATGGATTAATTAAACATCATAATTTATTCCATGAATAAGAGATGTGTAATACATAAATGTAAGTCCTCAATAAACAATTACATGTACATAAAGGTGAATTAAACTAATAGATAAATGTGTATGATATTCACTTACATGATGATTTTGGTATGGGAAATTTTGGTGTAACTTTGGCATCATAACGACGTCAAATAGAAATCATAAAATGGGTTGATGAGAGAGAAAGGGATATCTCATAATTTATACATGAAATAGATATTAAGTGGTTCATGAAACATAATATCCCAACATATTTAATGAAATTTAGATACACACTATAAAATAATTTCTTGACTGTAAATGAGGAGAGAGAAATATCTTACAGAATTTCGGCATGGTAACGGGAGTCATGGGAGGAATTAATGAGAGATAAAGGGATCTATAATCATTAAAACATAAGCAGAGTAGTATATTTTAGGTTTTAAATCATACCCCAACATTTTTAATTGAAAATAAAAGGGCATAACAATATAAGTAAACTTGGACATAAATAAGGAAGGAATAAAAGTGAGAATCTCTTACATGGAAGTGTGATCCCAAAAGCTTGTGGGAGGCTTGAGAGAGACTTATTGGGAGATTGGAGCACCTTTTAAGGATTATAGAGAGAGGATGGTAGAGTTTGGTCAATCTAAAAATGTTTTAAGTAAAGAGGAATGGGATATTGAGTGGGTTTATATAGGAAATGAGAGGGAATTATTTATTATTTAGGTTTTGGAAACTACACATTAAACTAATCAAAAACACAAAAAATCCCATGGTTTGTTCCCATGTTTTTTTCCAAAGGGGTGTGGAAAACATTATTTTATAAGGCCAATAGAATAACATATTAAAATATTAGGATTCCTTATGTGGAGGTGAGTCACACTCTCAAGGAAATCATTTTAAAATATTAAAATGTTTTATAAGTCTTGTAGGGTCCACTAAGGCTTTGTAAAATAAATAAAATAAATATAAAATCACATTATTTTAAATTTAAAACATATATTTTCCAAAAAACCATTTTATAGTATTTTATTACATCACTATTGGGTCATTATGATGTCATAAAACACATTATATATTTAAAGGGTATTTAATTTTTATCCAAAAATTCGAATGTCTCATAAAATTATGAAAAATTCACCATTGGATAATTCCGACATCCTAATTCCAAAAATAATATTCATTTTACCTAAATAATTTTCTAAATATTTTAATTTTTACTTTTAAAATAAAAATCTATATTTATCGAAAATTCGTGGGTTTTGACAAAAACAACTTTCAAACATTAATAAAAATTACAATTGTATTCATAAAAATTATATGATCATTTATATTTAATAAAAATTAATTTATTAATAATATTTTATTAAAATATTATTTAATTCTAAAATCCATTAATTCATCAAAATAGATTTCTTATTTGAATTTAAATATTAACTAAAAATACTATTTGTTCTTTGAAAACTATTTACAAAGTAACAATAATAAAATGAATGTAGATTCTCTATTCTATAAAAAATGTGTATAATTATAGTTCTAGGGTCTTGTTATATAACCCCTTATAACACCCACATAAGACATAAGGGTAAGGTGTGTAATGGTGATAGACTCTTTTGGTGGCTCAAATAACATTGCTCAGGTGGTAATCTCTATTAACTTCTACTTCTCTCATAGGCGGTTCCATTCCATCTTAACATGTTGAAGATTGGATTGGGATTTGTCAAGAGTGAATCCTAATGAAACTAACTCCTTTATAAGCTCCAACATATTGTATTCGTATAGAGAAATTCTTTTGGATGAGGTCATCACTTTATCTGAGTAAATTGGATTTGTTAAAGCCCTATATTTATACAAATCATGTGATCACTATTCAACAACTATATTATCAATAGTAATAATTCGTAATGGTATTTTAAAATAAAAAAACATAAAAAAATGAAGTTAATATGTTTTATAAAACCATTTTACCTAATAAGACATTTAATTATATCAAGATGAATTTTAATTAATAAAAGTTTGGGTCGTTACAATGTACATGTATTAGGGTACAACATAAATCATACAACATATGAACACCTTTCATCACTTTTAATACCATGGTTAAGGATTTTTAGTTACATAAATGGAACCCCAAAACCAAGTAAGGATAGTTACATATAGGTAAATACCATTTAATGGAATGGTGATAGGTATTCACTATATAAATGTTTATCATGGACAAATAGAAGGATAATTTATACAGTATAACGAGTGTACATAATGATTCATGGAAGGGTTTAATGAGAGTGAAATGTAGTCCATCATTACTTTTAAATTATAAGTACAATAAAAATTATTTTTAAAATGAATTATAATATAAAAAATTAAAAAATAGAATTGCATAATTGGAATAAATTGCTTCAACAAAGAGGAGGAGATAATCATATACCTTGAGAGGGTGCTTCTAAAATAATGAAAGTAGATTCATAAGAAATTATGAACACCTTGGGAGGGATTTATATGGGTTTAGGGAGATTAAATTATTTATCAATTGTTTTTTAATGAAGTGGAGTGGGAGGTTCAATAGATATTTATAGAAAAAGGGAGTCGATTTCTTTATTAATTTCTAAACTTTGGTTTTAGAATCTATGTGATAAAATATTGAAACCATAAATATTAACATGGATTTATCCAATATTTTCTTCAAAAGATGTGTGGTTTTCAATATTTTATAATTCTAAGAAAATAATATATTAAAATAATACAATGGGCGATATGGAAGTGAGTCATGTTAATAAAGAATTTATTTTAAAGCCTTAAAATATAATATAGGATTTGGAGGATTCATTAAAGGATTATAAAATTATAAAATAACTTAAAAATGAATTATGTTAAATGGTAAATCTAAATTTGGTCTTTTATATACTTTATAACACTCATTATATCTCTTTTGGTCTATTAAGATGTCATAATATGGACCATATATTTATATCGTATTAAAGTTTTTCCCAATAACTCATTTATCTAAAAAAATTATAAAAAAAATAATCACAATATAATTTCAACATGATTATTCCAAAAATAATATATATTTCAAAAAATAATAATTTTATAAATATAATGATTTAAACATTTAAACAAAAACCCATATTTAATAAAAAAATACTAATTTTTACGAGATTAACCACTTTATGTATGAACATTGTAAAAATTATATTGGAATTCATTAAATTATAATATAATTTATATTTAAATAAAAATTATTTAGTAATAATATTTTATTAATATAAAATTAATTTCTAAAATTCTTGAATTTATCAAAATTTTGCCTTAATTGAAACTATATATTTCCTAAGAATAAAATTTTGATTACTCCATGTCAAAATGAAAATTTATCAAACTCATTATATATTCATTTAAAAAGAAATAATTAAAAGGATAAATATAATCTTTATTTTATTTAAAATAAAATATAAAAAACCATATTAGTAGTTTCTAGATACATAACCCCTTATTAAACCATTTTAAACCCTAAGGGTAAGGTGTGTGATGGTGGTGATTTCTTAGGGGGTTAGATGAACATGGTTTGGGTCATGATTTAGATAACCTTAAACTTACACAATAAACAGTTTTCCTCAAGCTTTAGTTGTTTAATATAATCTTGGTATGTGTCAAGGTAAATTTCTTATGATTTTATCTCCCTTATAAGCTCCAATAAATGGGATACATAGGGTGCGATCCTACTAGTTAAGACCATCACTTCATCCGTCTGTATCAATTATACTTTATCATAAACCTTGATATATAATAATATTAATGGTAATTGTACAATGGGTATATTATGGATGGTTATGATTCTTAACAGTATTTTAAATCCAACATGAAATATTTTATAATGGTCCAAAATAACCAAATTAGTGCATGTGTTTTCTATACTTGTAAGGAATTTACTCATTAAAATTTTTAATTTCATTTATAAAAGTTTGATTCATTATTTTTTGTCCTTTATAAGATCCTAAACTTTTTGAGTGATGACTTAGGATAATTTCTAGGTACTATTTTTCCTTGATTTGAGTACTTTTTGTATGCATTTGACCTTGGTGAGTTTTTGGATAAAATTAGAGAAAATTGAGAGGAGAGGTAGTGCACGGTTGGTTCATGGTTTTCCCAAACTGCGCACTAACCCCAGCAAACCGTGTGAGCCCAAATATATGAGTTTCCCATGGCTATACATGTTTTTTTAAACCGTGATCCCACCCTAGAAGAGGTTTACAATTTATAAAATCATGATCCCATTTCTAGGAAACCCTACATACAATTTTAATTAACACAAAAATTAGATTTAAATATTCCCACACCCCGGTCTTATATCCTTAAACCCATGAAATTGACCCTAATCGATTCCTATAATTTTATGGAAACTCTCGGATGGAATCCAAGCCCTTATGACCACCTTTATTAATGATTTGAAGGTCATATTAAATATCAACTCTTCCCCTGGTAAGATAATCTCATCCTGTGTAGTTTCCTCCCAGTCTCCCATATTTCTCTCACCCTTTAAGAGGGAAGTTTTACTCTATTGTCATGGATCTAGATCTAGGTTTTAATATATCTAATATATTTGATTTTGGATCTAGTATTTGGATCTATATATCATTCTTAGTAGTGAAATTGATAATTCCACTTATATTTGGGGGTTTCCATTAGTGAGCGTTTATCAACAATCTTGATTTAGGTGGTCTAAATTAAAATCCCATATTATTTTTTTAATTATGTATATATAATTTTAATTTTTCAATTTCCATGATTGGGAAATTGAGTTTATAATTGAATTGATTTAATTTCCATTGATTGTGATTTGGAGTAAATTAGGGCAATTTAAATTGTGGAATTAGATTAATTAATTTGGGAATTAATTAATGGTTGATTGGGATTGTGAATTTAGATTAATTAAATGGTGAATCAATTAATGGGATATTGAAATTGTGGATTTGGAATAATAAATTAGTTAATTAATTAATGGAATTTTGGGATTATGAAATTGGAGAATTTTATTAATTAATTTGTGAATTAATTAATGAAATTTTGTGATTCTAGAATTGATTGATCAGTTGAATGTTGATTTGGTTAATTAATGGGTTGTGTAATTGATCAATTAATGTGATGATGAATTAGCTGAGTATGGGAATTATGTGATGATTTTATTAACATTAATGGGTTAAATGGATATATGATTAAATGATGACAAATGGAATAATTGTAATTTTTCACATTATTTTCATGTGATTAAAGTATTGATGATGATTTTTTTTATAATTGAAATGGAATATCATCATGTGAAATGTGATGATAGAGTTAATGTTGATTAACCTTGATTGATGTGATATATGTGATATGGTGGTATATTTGATATTTGTGTGTGGGACATTGTCAGCTAGATCAAAATTATATAGGGATAAATGAGAGTGGGAAAAGATATGATGCATCCAAATCTCATAGTGATAAATGAGTGTGGGAAATAGACTGATACTTAAAAATACCACTTGTGTGATTGATTGATAAATGATTTGTAGGTCATTGACTCTTAATTCAACTACCCATGGGGCTTATGTATTGCAATCTCAAACCAAAGTGTTGGCATTGGACTATAGTTCCAATTGGATGTAATGTGAATTGAAATGAAATGGATAATGAAATCACACTTGTTATAATGAATTTTGAATTGATTATGTGATATGGTTCAAACTCTGACACAGGCTGAAGAAGTTAATGAGAGTTTGGGTGTCCTCGGGAACTTGTTAGTTATGTTATTAAATAAAGATTAATTTAATAAATCTAAATTATTTACTTTATTGCTTATATGTTATTCTTTATACAACTTCACACACTATTATTGACTGGATATTGTTTTAGATGTCATTGGTGGTTCCCTACTGAGTTGTAATCACACCCTACTGAAGCTATCTGATCGGTAAGAAAATAGAATTCATGTTCAATGGACAAGATAAGGAAAATAGTCCTATGATAGTGGGTTGATTTTAATGAATCATGGATGAGGGAACTGAACATGATTTTAGACCCTATTGGGAATTTTTTGTGTCTTTATTTATTTTGGATTTTTCATATTCACACTTGATACTTAAAATGTGAATAATTTAGGGTGTCTAATAAGAAACTAGTAATGAGGATGAGTTTAACCATTGTTAACCATGACCTAGATGTAGGATGGTTAAGGTTAGTGATAGTTCCATAGTGTTGACCATGTGGGGGAAAAGGGGGGAATGACTTGTTGTGTATTTGTAAAACCCTCTTGTTAAATGTGTTAATGTTTTGTTATGTGTCCCAAGACATGTGTTTGGAATTGTAGTGATAAGCCTCCATGATTATGCATGTTGAGAAGATGATAGGAGGATATGGCTAGAAATGATCAAACAATAGTGGAACCTAAGGCCCCTATAGTGCTAGGTGTGGGAGATGGACAACAGTTCCATGAGAAATTTGCTTGGTTTAAGCAGTTTATAAAGAGAGACCCAGGGTAGGTTGTGAAAAGAATATCTGACCTAACATAAGAGTTTCAGTTGCATCACCCTCCTATGTTTACCAGAGATGGTGGAATTGAGGTAGTAGAGTTCATAGATGAGTCCCCCTAGAATATACTAGAACAATTAGAGACTCCTTCTGAGAATAGAGTCAGGTTAGCTACTTATATGTTATTTATCTAGGAAAAGTGATGGTGGAAAATCTAGAATCTGGATGGATAGCTGTAGAATATGGATTAGAATGAATTTTAGGAGAATTTTTTGGAGCACTTTTACCCTGAGAATCACATGAAGGGATATTTCACTTGAGTTTATGAGGTGGAATCAGGAAAGAATGTCCGTGATGGAGTATGATGGTCACTTTGAATATTTTCAATGCTTTCCTACAGTTTTTGCAGTAGATGAGGCTACTGTAGCAAAGTGGTTTCAGGATGGGATTAAATGTTAAATTAATTTCCAGGTGAATATCTTTTGGATGAATAAGTTTTTATAAGTAGTGAATCAGCATCTCATATATGAGGGGAAACTGAAGGAGGCCTCTAGTAGAGGATAGGTGGTTTCTTCTATATGGTTATGAGGTATGACTTTTGAGACCAGGAAGCGTCACTATGAGAATGTTATCTATAATTATATAAAGAATAATATCCAAGGGGAAGGGCCAGTTACACATGAACTTGCTAAAGTGATCTATCACTAGTGTGGTAGGATGGGACACTTCTGTATACAGTTCCCTTGACCATTGGTAGAGTGTCATGTCTGTCGTAGGATGGTATATCTAAAAAGGATTTTCAAGAACCCATGACAGATTGGTTGTGATAGAGCATATCGGAAGAACCATAGTGTGGGAATGGGATATCCTACAATGTATCATTCATGCAATTAGAGTTCTATTGGCCAGGGTTGTAGAGGAATCGTACATGGTTCTTCTAGGAAAGAGCACCCATATCAGTAGAGTGGTATAGCTCAGAGGACTCAAACTACATCACAGGGAAGAGGGGTAAGAAATTTTCATGTCGTTCATCCCATACTAGTGGATACCAATGTTGGACCGTCGATAGTTACAGGTACTATTCTTATTAATTCTATACTAGAAAATGACTTATTTGATATCAGTGCCTCTCATTCTTTTAAATCTGCACAACTTGCGAATGGGTTGAGTCTTGCAGTAGATTTTGTGAGTGGGTTAATGAAGATTGATAAACCGTTGGGAATACAATCTAGAGATTATTTATTTTCCAGAGGGTGTTCTCTCAAGTATGGGGAGTAACATTTCCGTTGGGATCTCTACATTATGAATATGTCAGGATTTGAACTAATTATGGGTATGGACTAGTTGGTAGCATGCTATGCCCATATTTATTGTTACAAAAGGAGAGTGTCCTTTATGTATCATGAGGTTGAAAATATATATTCACTATGAAGAATGGGATATCTAGGAAAGTCATGCAGGGTTATTTCATCAAAAAAATGGGGGAGATCTCTGCCTAGGTTACTAGTCTCTTATTCAATGATGGGGATGAAAAGAATGATTTATTTCCACATGTAGTGGACCAGTTTCAGGATGTGATTTCTGAAGACTTCATGGGGATTCCACATGAGTGAGATGTGGAATTCACAATTAAACTCATGACTAGGGCTAATCCATTTTCTATTACTCCATATAGAATGACACCTATGTAGATTCAAGAGATCAATAATCAGCAGGAAGATTTGATGGGTAAGGGGTTTATCTATCCAACTACATCATATTGGGGTTCTCCAGTTTTTTTTCAAAGATGGCTGATGGTACTTTTAGGTTGTGTGTCGATTACCAGAAGTTGAAATGGATTATAAGAAATATCTGGTATCCTCTTCCACACATCAATGACCTATTTGACTAGTTGATAGGAACTTGGGTTTTCTATAAGATCGACTTGAGATCAGGGTATCATCAATTGAGAGTTATAACTTCTAACATACCTGAAACTAAATTTAGAATCTCGTATGGCCCATATGAGTTAGTTGTGATACTATTCAGAATGATGAATAAACCACTAGTTTTTGTTATCTTGATGAACAAAATCTCCCCCTATACCTAAATCATTTCAAGATAGTGCTTTTTGATGACATATTGGTGTAATCCAAGACTCATGATAATCATGACCGACACCTTGACATTATCCTAAGTACACTAAGTGAGCATCAGCTATGCAGTAAGCTATCTAAGTGTTAATTCTAGATTGATCGGGTACATCTATTGAGTCACATAATTTCATAGGAAGGCATGTCAGTGGACCCAAAGAAGGTGTAGAAAGTTGTTTCTTGGGAGCAGTTAAATAATTTTTTCAATATTTATAGTTTTTGGGTTTAAAGAGATATTATTAAAGGTTCATCCAGGACTTTTCCTATTTTGAGGAACCACTTTTAGTCTTGACAAATAAGGGAATAAATTTTGATTGTTTTGGAACATGTGATAATGTTTTTCAGGATTTAAAGAAGGATTTTACAATAACACCAATGTTAATCCTACCCAATCCAAGTGAGGAGTATACGGTGTTTTGTGACACTTCTAGAATTGGTATTGGAGTAGTGTTGATACAGGGAGATTGAGATGAGGCATATGGGTATCATAAGTTGAGGCCACATTAGCATAACTATCCTATGTATGACCTTGAGTTAGTTGTAGTCTTTTACTCTTTGAAGTGTTGGTGGAATTATGTGTTGGGTAAAAATTTCACTATGTATACATATCCCAAGAGCTTAAATAATATATTTTTTCTGACTAGATTTGAATATCAGGCAGTATAGGTGGATTAAGTATATGCATCCTTTTGATGTTGAGCTAGTATATATGCCCAGAAATAGAATAGTGTTATTGAGGTTTTAAGAATGAAATCTCAAAATCAAGTAGTTCATGAGTATATTATTGAGTGGAAGATGATGAATTTACTGGCTAAGTCATATGTTTTGGTTTAGGAGAGTCAGGAGCATATGACTCTCATATTAGTTTCAATGGAGTCTACACTTTTGAGTCAGATCAAGGAAAGGTAGTATCAGAATATGTAATTTTTGGCCTTGAGGGAAATCCTAGAATGTGGGGAGTCACCTTCAGATTGTACCATATATGAGTATGAGATCATCTATGTCAAGATTCAGTTTGTCATGCCTATGAGTATGTGGGAGGAGCTGATGCCCGATTTTCATGCCATGAAGTGGGTGGTACATCCAGGTGTGACCAAAATGTTCCATGACCTACGATGACAGGTTTGATTTTTGGGAATGAAAAATAAGATAACAGGGTTCATGACACGATGCTACACTTGTCTACAAGTGAAGGTTAATAATCAATGGCCTAGTGGATTACTACAGTCATTTCATATTTTGTAATTGAAGTGTGACTACATTACTATGGATTTTTTGGGCAGTCTCCCGAGGAAAATTTGGGATAATGACTCTATTTTGGTGATTGTGGACCGACTGAAAAAGGTAGTTCATTTCATACCTATATTGGAGATCCTCTTAGAGGAATAGTTGGGAGACTTGTATGTCTAGGAAATAGCCCATCTTCTTGGGATGCCATAGAGTCTTTTCTTAGGCCATGGATCATGCTTTACTTCATGTTTCTACCAGGAATTTTAGAAGGATCTTAGTACATAGGTTTTACTGAGTATTTAATTCCACCCACAGATATATGGGAAGTTTGAGTTTATAATATAGGTGCTTGAGGATATGATTCAAGCATGTGTCCTGAACTTCGATGGGTCTTAGGAGAATAACCTATAATTGGTGTAGTTATAATATAAAAACACTTATCCAGAAAATATATATATAGAAACAAATATTAATCTTTATAGTATTCCATGTAGATCACCTCTTTACTGGATGGAGGCAGGTGAGTTAGAGTTGTTGGGACTGAGCCTCATGTAGGAGATGTTGGAGTAGGTTTAGCTAATTTAGAAGTGTATGGATACAACTCATAGTATACAAAAGTCATAATTTTATAGACATCAAATACATATAGATTTTATATAGGTTGATTGTTTATTCCTTCATGTGTCATAAGATTGGGTCAATCCTGGATATAGAGATAGGGGAAGTTGGCGTCTAGGTTTGTTGAACTATTTGAGGATGTGGAGAGGATCGGGTCAGTGACATATTGATTGAAACATCCACATAGGTAAAATTATAAGAATTACTTTTTTCATGTGTCGCTACTTTGTTAGTATCACCTCGGTCCTTCTCATGTGATCATTGTGGATGATGTTGAGCTCGAGATAGATGTCTTGTTTGGGGAGAATCTGATATGTGTGTTGGATTGAAGTGACAAAGTGTTGAGGGGAAATACCACGCTGATTGTTTAAGTATTTTTTCAATCATATCCATTTTCCAGAGGAAATATGGGATATAGAAGTATATATAAGGGCCTTTTGGCTCGGTGTTTTTACCATGGAATGTTAGATATTCTTGGGAGAACAGCTCAATGATGAGTTGTAATAAGGTGGGGAGATTGTAAGATCCCGCCTTTTTTGGAGATGTATCGGGATCATTTTCTAGTACACTTTTCCATTATTTTGAGTAATTTTTTATGGGTTTTACCTTGGGGATTTTTGGAGTGATATTGGAGACAACTGAAAGAAGAATAGGCATTGTATGGTTGGCACACAATTTTCTCTAACCATGCATCAAGCCCAGAAAATCGTGTGAACCCAAACAGAGGGGATACACATGGGTGTTGAATGGTTTTTCAAACCATACACCATCTTAGGAGTAATAGTTCAACCCCCCCCATAATACACACATGGTTAAGTCATACGGTTTAAAAAATCATGTTCCCCTACCTCGGAAACCATGCATGTGGTTTTAATTAATCTAAAATTATATTTAAATTTTCCCAAACCACTAACTTATATCCTTAACCCCCTGACTCAACCCTAATAAATTCCTACCATTTTGGAGACTCCCAGATGGATTTGAAACCCATCCAACCTAAGTTCCTGATAATGTGAATCCCGGATTGAAGATCCACACCTATCTCGGTAAGAGAATCTCATATCATGTTGTTTCCTCCCACTCTCTCATCAATATATCATACTTTGAAGGGATTTTTTCCTCTATTGTTTTGAATATAGATATAGGTTTTAGTATATATAATCTGTTTGATTTTGGATCTAGTTTTTGTATTTAGATCTCATTATTTGTTGGGTAATTGAAAGTTCTGGTTCAATTTGGGATTTACATTGGTGAGCGTTTGTCAATAATCTTGAGGTCAGTGGTAAAAATTATAATCTCATAGTCTTAATTTAATTAAATTATTGTAGTTTAGATTTTTCAATTTTCATGATTGGGAAATTGTGTTCATAATTGAATTTATTTAATTTAATTTCTATGTGATAATTATTTGGATTAAATTGGGGTAATTAAAATTGTGGAATTGAATTGATTATTTAGTGAATTAATTAATTCCAGATTGGGATTATAGATTTGGGTTAATTAATTAGTGAATTAATTAATGGGGTATTGAAATATTGGATTTGGATTAATTAATATGTTAATTAATTAAAGGAGAATAGGTTTTATGAAGTTGTTGAATTGGATTAATTAATTAATTAGTGAATTAATTAATGAAATGTCATGATTGTGTGATTGATTGATTAATTGAATATAGATTTGGCTAATTAATGGGTTGTGTAATTGGTCAACTAATGTGTTTATGAATTAATTGATAATATAAACTATGATATGATTGGATTAACCTTAATAGGATAAAGGTATATATGATAAAATGTTGATAAATGGAATAATGGTGATTTTTTATATTATTTCCATCTGATTAAAATATTGACCATGATTTGTTTTGATAATTGAAATGGAAAATCATGATATGAAATATTATGAGAGGGTTAATTTTGATTAATCTTTATTTATGTGATATGTGTGATACTGTGATATATGTGATATACCTCTATGAGAAATGGTCTTCTGCATCAAAAGAGCATAGTGATAAGTGAGTGTGGGACATGGTATGCTGTATCAAAATCCCATAATGATAAATGAGTATGGGACATGGACTACTAATTCAAAATAACTCTTGTGTGATTGATTCATAAATGATTTTTGGGTCATAGAATTCAGCTTCAAATACTCACGGGGTCATAGGCATGGCGATCTAGACATAAAAATTTAGCATTGGACTATTGTTCCAATTGGTCGTAATATGAATTGAAATGAAATGGATAATGAAATAAAATTATTTATAATGAATTTTGAATTGATTATGTGATATGGTTTAGACTCTATATGGTCCAAAGTAGGTATTAGAAGTTTTTATGTCCTCAGGAACCTAGGAGTTATGTGGTTAAATAAAGAGTAATTAAATTAATGTAAAGTGTCTAATTTATTACTTGTATTGTATTCATTATACATCTATATACATTTTTACTTACTGGATATATTTTTATATGTAATTGGTGGTGGCCTACTAATTTTTACTCGCACCCTACTCGAGCTACCAGATCGATTCCCGAATAGACTTCATTTTTGCAGGATAGGATAAGGTCAATATTCTTATGTTAAAGGGTTGATTGTGATGAAGAATGGATGATGGAACTAAATGTGATTCAGGACCCTCTTTGGAGTTTTTAGTGTATTTATTTTTTTTATATTGACACTTGACACGTACTTAGCATGAAATTTCTATTGTTTTAGTTTTGGATATTTTATTTCTACTTTTTTTATCATGTGATACTAGTTTGGTTTGGTCATTGGTTATATCATTTGGGTTTTCTTAATTATTTCCAATATTTTGATACTTTAATAAAGAGGTTATGGTCTCCCCATGATTGATATTATACCCTCACTATTAGTCGGAAGCCTCTAGTATGTGGGGAGGTGCGCCTAAGGTCATGTGATCGACCGGCTCGGGGAACCAGTGTGTGGAACCCAGGTCGGGATGTAACATCCTCACACATTATTTGACTGATATTATCTATTAATTTTTTTTACTATTATCATGGATTTAAAACATATAGACACCTCATACCAAATTCTTGGTAAGTATTTTTTATATTATTTATTTGGATTTAGAGGGAAAAATCATTCCTAATGTGTATATTGGATATGATGCGTTTATAAGGATAAAATAACAATTTTTCAATATAGTGGAATACATTACAATTCTAAAATCCTAATATCACCATGATATGTAAAACCAAAACCATATAAAAATATAATTAAGAATATGTATCTTATATTGATGATATCCTTGTCCACAACCATCAATCACAATGGTTGATGAAGATACTTATGAAGTAACCAATGGGTTCTTTCCTCCATAGTGCATCTATGGGATAAAATTAATCACCCAATACTTGGGAGTGATTCTTTACAAATCTCATTATATTCTAGTAACTCTTTATTGGAAAAGAATTAGGAGGAAGAGAGCTTTAATGGGGATAATGTTTTAGTGAAAGCTTGGGAAAGGATTGTGTGAATACTATTATCATGAACACAACCTCCTTTATAAATTCATAGAGACACTCCATATATTTTACATGAATTTACACATACATTAAAAACTTTAAGGGTAGTTCATGTGGTTATAAACCCTTTGTAACCCCTCAACTGAAACATCTCCCAATATTTCATCTAATGAAACATTAATAATAATGATAGTCATTTATAGAAAATTAAAAAACATTAAAAATTAATGTTTGACTGCCTTTTTAGTCATAAGATTCTATAATTATCTTATAATACAAATCACGACATTGTGATATTCCCATGTCATGGACTATGAAAAGTCAATATAGTAGCATGATAACATATACCATGCCTTAGTATATACCCTTCACCATGGAATATGGATTGAATTGGATTCCAATATGTTATACCATACAACATATATTTAAATATATATCTTCATATATGATATTTCCAAAATTTATTATATTTATATAGGATCCATGATATATCTCTATCATTCTCCTACCTATACTAAATAAAAATTGACTTTCTATTAATTCACCTTATATTGTATCATATACAATAACTTTTGACACTAAGTACAAAACTATTTTTCTATATTTTCATAATTTTTTTTGATTTTTATAAAAAAAAATTGAAATTATATCATCAAATTTACCATGTAACATAACATTTTTAATACCATGGAATATCTATCCAAAACTCTTTTTGGATAAATTCAAATAAAACTTTAAAAATAAATCTCTCGGTTTCATAAAACACAATCCCCAATCAATCAACTATAATGTGTAACATCATGAGACTTTGTGTTACTAAAAATAAATATGAATTATTTTATTCATAAACGTATGTAAAGATTTTCCTATAGTAAATAATTAGTTCAACTCAAGATAAAAAGGTATTTGTCATGATCTCCATTTAACACTTGTATCTCTATACCTATGTTCAACAGCTATATCATATACCAATATTCATAATCATATAATTAGTTTTTCTAAGACATCAATTAACCATAGGATATAGAGTATGTCAACATCATATAGATTTTTCCAATATTCTTGATTTTTTAAATATATATTGATCATTTGGATGAATATATCACATTTCATTCATCTAAGAGGATGAGAATATCCCGTGCCCCTAATCCAAGTTAGCAAGCACATCACTTTCAACTTCTCTAGAAATGGTCACACACTTCCTCAGTCTATCTCATTCAAGTTACTAGATGTCATACTATTCATATGAGAAGGAAATTTTCATCTTAGTTAAACCTTACCGGATTAAATTATTATTAATATGCATAACTAATCCTGATTATCTATGACTCAAGGTTTTCAAAATAAATGTACCAAATTAAAAGGTTTATCGAGTTTTGTATCTTTACAACCTCATGTGCGGGGATTCAAAATGAAACATGAAACACTAGAATAACAACTAAATAGAGTAAGATACTCTATGTGGTATACTTAGTGGGTCATAAAACACAAAAAACTATGTTTGTGCTTCATGAGAAAATTTTGTATCTCTATAAAAAAACCTTACCCATGATAACCTTAATATTTACCCACAAACTAGAATACTCCATGATGAATATTAGTTAAGGATAACTCAAATTCATAATTTTATAGTTTAATTATAATATCACTTTACCTATAATATGAATCCAACAAAACATAATAACAAATTATAAACTACCATCTATTAAACATTATATATTTTTTATTAATTTTTTTTATAAAAACTAACAAAACCATATATAATCATCCATGTAATAATATCTCACATGATATAATAAAAATGATTCCTTATGTTTTTCACACTTTTAGGGTTTTCTAATCTCATTAAATATCTATTTAATTATTTCCATATCTCTAAGTGACCATATGATAAAACTCTCCCATTAAAATATTTTATTGAGTAACATATTTGAAGTAATATAGTTTGAATAAGGGTGATACTTATGAATCATATTTTTAATTTTTAACTACTTAAACAAGTATTTAAACTTATTAACATCACAATATAAAATGTTATAAGTTCATTAAATTCTAATATATAATTAGAACTCTTTCAAAGTTCTCCATCATCAATATTTTTATAACATTTCCACAAATTTTTTCCCTTGAGCTCATTTAGGTATCTATGTGTAACTATTTAAATTATTACTTTTCCAATATATCATAAAATTCTTTAGATTATAATGAGATACCTAGTTTTTAATGGTAAATAAATATAATATTTACATTTATCTTTACCAATATACCCTAAAAAAATTAGGATTTTAATTGATATTTATTTTTAATTTCTACTGGTTTAATATCTTTTTTTGAACTTATCTAATTTCAAATATAATCCTACTAGCCATTTGGAAACTATACTATCTTAAAAACATAATAATGATATCTCTATAATTTATATATATTTTCATTGGATTATATATATTTTTCCTTTATTTTAAATTTTGAAATGATTCATATTTTTCTGATAATATTTTTTTACATTTTTTTATACTTGAAGGGAAATCTAGAGTAATATGATAAAAAATAAAAAAATTAAAGTAAAGAAAAAATGTGATAGATCTATCTATAAATAGGAGAAAGGTAATACCATTGTGAGGTAGCATCCAAGATTTATTTCAGCTAGCTTAAGTGGCTATAGGGGAGCTATATAATACCTAGAATGGGTCAGTGATAGGTAGGGAAAACTATGGGATGATGATTAGTGTAGGAAAGGGATGACAAATGTAGTGAAATGTAGAAACATTAGAGGAATAGAGTGGCTAAGGAATTATATGTATGATATTCTATTGGATAAATAGAGAGAGAAACAAATGTCATACATAGGATATATGACGTTATTAAGTTGAATGAAACATGTGTGCATGAGTGATATTATGTTTTTCATGTTATCTTATTTAAATGAACATAAGTTTAAACCATGAATATATTTCACACCACACTATAAATAATTTTTAAAACACCATTGAATCCATTATAGAGCTCGATCCTGTGTTTTTCCTCATTCGGTGAGGTTGTGCGATCATGAAGTTCTATGGGAGCTACCAAGGGAGCTCAACTCTACCTTTGGGAGGATAAAAAATGCTATATAGAAACCAATAATGAGTGACATTATACATGTATTGAGGGAAATTATGTTTTGTTGTAATTATTATGTCCACAAAACCAAGACTTAAGGACTCCATGGATACTGATGTGTAAGATTAATAGACAATGTGAGGTGAATAGTCATGTTATTTTGAGGGGTGTCTTTGATCATTTAATGTAATTTCAGTAATGTACATGATTCCTTAATAATCCTCTCAAGGGGATGGGAAATGTGTAAGATGATTTCATTTGTGAAATTTTAGAATAAATTATCACTTTGTGAGTAAATAAAAAAGAATAATGAATTTAACTACATAATAGTTGTGGATTTTCCATGAACATGTTTGTGGATTCATAATAAATATTCATTGTTGTGAAATAATTATAAGTGATAAAAATATTTCATGATATTTCAAAGATTATTTCATAGAATGCACCTCGAATTATTCCATATATTATCTTGGATCTATCAAAAATAATCTTAATCCCAAGAATATAGGCTGCTTCCTCTATATCATTTATAGAGAAGAAATTGTTTAACCAGTCCTTAGAATATTGTAAGACTAATATATAATTCCCAAAAAGTAATATTTCATCAATATATACTACTAGGATAATAGATTAATTCCCACCAAATCACTTGTAAATAGATGGTGCACATTCATCCTTAATGAAACCAAATAATTTTATTGCATAATAAAACCAAATATTCCATGACCAGGATGATTGAATCAATATATAAATTGATCATTGCAAATAACATATCTTTTTTCCATCATTTGGAATCACAAACCCTTCTGGTTGTGTCATGTCGACTTCTTCCTAAAGGTTACCATTAAGAAATATTATTTGGACATCCATTATCTAAATTTCATAGTAATGATAATCTTATATAGAAGGTATAATTATAATTGATTTAAATATGGAGGTACGGGAAAATGGTTTTTTTATAGTCAATTCCTTGAAATTGTTTAAACACTTTAGCCACTAGTCTTTTGATCAACTAGAAGTTCTAACAAAACCCAAACTTTTTTCTAATACATGGAATCCATTATAGAATTCATGGCATCGTTTCATCTTGTAGCTTCTAATATCTCTACTCTATCTTTATAGAAGATACACTCATTATTATAAATGAAGAATAATTCATCATCTTTGGTGACTATAAAACCATATCTCTATGGTTGTATTACCTATCTGGTGATTCTATATAGTAATTTTGTTTTAGAAAAAACTTAATCCATATGTTCTTATACCAACTCTTATATATCTTGAGCATCAACATCGGGGAATTCAATCTTTCTCCCACTAACCTTCTTAAGAATGTTCTCCCTCTAAAGAAATACAGCTTTTCTGGTGATAATATCTTTATTTTATAACAGGTTTTATAGGTATTATCCCTTTGTTTCCTTAATATACCCTATAAATATACACTTACTACCCCTAGGTGCTAGTTTGTTTCCTGAGAAGGCCTTAAAATTTCTTCTTAAACTCATACACATGTATGGGAAAAAATGAGTTTCTTTTCACTCCATAAATCAAAGAGAATTCTATTTTCTAGTTTAGTTAGTACTTGTTTTAATGTGTATTCTATAGTTTCTAATTCATAACCCTAAAAGGATATTTGAAGATATGAATGAATCATTATCTTCCTTAACATGTATATAAAGGTATGGTTCCTCCTTTCAAAAACACAATTTCACTGTGGTGTGTAAGGTGTATGAGTTAAAATATAATCCCAAACTCTTGTATAAATTTGATAAACTTTTGGTCAAGATATTCACTACTATGATCTAATTAAAGAATCTTTATTTTCTTTCGAAGTTGATTCTATATTTCATTCCTGAACTCTTTTAATTTCTCAAGGGACTCAAACTTATACCTCATCAATTGGACATATCCATATCTAAACAAGCCATCAGTAAAAGTCATAAAGTATGAATACTCAACTCTAGATTCTATTGAAAATAGTCTACACACATTAGTGTGTACCAATCCTTTAATCTCTATGGCCCTTTAACCCTATCCATCTAATGATGATATGCTCATTTTTCTTTTTGAACAAACATGACATATTTCAAGTGGTTCTATATTAAAAGAATCAAAATAACTATCTTGACAGAGATTTTTCTAACATTTATCATTTACATTAACAAGAATTTGATTCTATAGTTGGGTGTTATATGGGTCATGAGAACATGATTCATTATAAATTTCCAACACTTTTCATAATTTATCATATAGATACCATTATTTAAATTTTTCATTCCATAAAATATGTTTTCATTATAAAAGAAACAAATTTTATTGCCAAATTTGACACTAAAACCATTTGTATCTAGGAAGGATATCGAAATTATGTTCTTGGTAACTATCAGTACATAATAATAATATCTTAAAACCAATATCATTCAAATTATAAATGAAAGGTGGCACTCTAAAATGGATAAAGAAGCCATAATTACATCATTAGAGGCTACCAAATCCACATATCCTAGTGAAATATTTCAAAATATACTTGGTTATAGAATTTGGATATATATGTCAGTACAAATAGCTATATCTAATACCCAATGTGTAGTTATTAAAATATTACACTCAATTTCAAATTCACTTTTAGCTACTCCTTGATTCTGGGTTTAGTTCCTCTTCTAATGTCCTTGCTTTCTAAATGATTTTTTTCTTGTTTTCCTTTCCCTACCTCTGGATATTCCTTTTCTAGGAAGGATAGCTCTCGAGACTATTAGACTTATTATGATTCTTCATCACCTTTTCATTTTTCTTCATTTTATTATTCACCATAATTACTATGGGTTTCCCATGCCCCATGTCCTTTTCCATTGGGTGAATGAGAGTAAGATACTCCAAAATACTCTTCTCATTATTACTCATATTATAATTAATGATAAAATTGTAGAAGGACTTGGGTAGTGAGGAAAGTATGAGATATTTGTGAAACTCATTTAACAATTTAATCCATAAAATGTTTAATCATTGAATTTAGCCAATAATTTTACTACACGAGGAATAAATAGTTCCAAATCTCCAAGATTGGTTATAAACAAAACATTGGATATCTCATATCTCTCTTGACTCGCCTTCTCTCGATAAAGATACCTAAATTAAGACATCATTATATATACATCCATGTACTCATGTGTCTTCAGAATCTCATTGTTCATGGATGATAGAATGAAACACTAAATATATGTGACATCATTAAAATGATTCTATTAGAGACACAAATCTTCCTCACTGGCCTCTTTACCATACACTTGAGGAATAATTTATTAAAGTACATATGATTTCCTTTTATGTGGTCGGATAATGTGTAATATCCTTTTCTTCTCCTTCAAAATTTGTGTCAATGAGAATGTTATCCTTCTCAATTATGGATCGTTGTGATATGTTTGAATTCATGTTTATTGTAATTTTTATAAATAATATGAGCATAATTTTAGTACTTTATCTAATAAAAGGTTGATAAATAAATAAATATTATATTTATTAATCTCCCATTATTTTATCAAAACCTAATACCCCTCCCCATTAGCTTTGGAATATCCTGTTTATTGTATATTATTGTGGAAAGGATCCATATTCCCCCTCTAATCGACTTAATTTTTTCTAGTTAATCAATTTCAATGATTTTAAGTAGGAATTTCAAATTTCATATGCATTAACTCACAGATCCTTGATCTATTGAATAGAATCCCCAATACTGAAATCCTTAAATTGGATTTCCTCAAATATTTTATTCTTAGTTACAATAATTCTTACTTTAGTTGTCAAACCTTGTTGTAAAATAAGTTAATTCAATCCAAAACATAAAATATATTTCCCCAATAATTGAAAGCACCCCCAATTTGATTGCTCAAATACTTTAAATTGTGGCTTGGTTTTAACTTAAGTAGTGTAATTCTATATCAACTTAATATATATAATTTGAGAGTTTTTTATCATTATGAATTAATTTACCATTTTATCTTTATTATATTTTTTAAATATTAAGTGTATTTACTTATGTGATTAATTAATTTTTAGCTAATTTTTTTTATAATCCAATTTATTTTAGTACAAAGTTTCATGCTCATTAATTAATTAATTCATGTGATGATGGAAAAACATCAATAATTAAATAACCATGAAACATGAAAGAAATAAAATAATAAATTGGTATGATCATGATATTTTAGTAATAGTTAGTTTATCTAGTGGACGATAAACTAATCATCAGCCTATGAGGAAAACACGTTGAACCATTTATGGTTTGTGTTGTATCTCTCCACTTGTCCACCTATGTATCTCTCTTGGATTGGTTTTTCCTTGGATCCAAACTTGAACCACCTACACTTTCTTAGGATATCCATCCATTAAATATGCCTTTACTCACATGTAGGTTAGGGGAACCGAATCATTGTTTAAGGGTTTTACATAAAAGAAACCATGGGCTCGCAAACCCTTATATAATGAGAGAATGGGTGAAATGTAGGGAATCAATTTGATTTGATAATAAATTAAAAGGAAACCAATCACATATAAAATTTTGTTCTATCCTCATGATCATCAACATAAATGTAATAAATTATTCATTTAATAAAATAACATTCAATTATAATCATTCTTATTAAAAATAAATCACCCTTGAATCAGTTAATTATCCGATTTAATTAATCAAATATTTTGTCTTAATTCTCATATGACTTTTTCTTGAGACTCCCATCCATTTTAATTTTAAACAAATTAAATAAATTTATTTAAAATTAATTTTGTACAAACCAAATGTAACTTGAAGGAAAAATAGTGATTATCCAATTGAACATCCCAATATTTATTACATTTTCACATTGTTTACTCATGTGACATGTGGAATACATGACATAGCATGTAATTTCATTGAATTTACTATCAACATAATGACCAAATAGAACACATGGTATTTACATAGGTGTTATGATTCAATGCATATAGAGTAATGATTATATTAGGACTTATACATGATATGCAGTTTCAAACATTACATAGAAATTAATTAGATATTTAATAAATATATATATGACCCATTATATGGTGTTGACTATCAACTTAATGAACACATAGAAAAAATGTTAATTGGTTTTATAAAATATAATAAATTAGTTTTAAATTCTATATAATTTGTCAAAAAATACACACCATGTACAATAAAGATACATTGTGTGTACTATATCTCACCCTTCATCCATGGTACAAGCATATGGAATCATCTTGTAACCATGACACATAAAATAATTGAGTACACAATGTGTGGTATCTAAGTTATAGGTCATCTTATATATAGGTTATGTAAGGAAATACATGTCCCATATTTTAATAATTGACTACACCTAATTTATGGATGTTACATGCCATTTAGTATGGATGACCTTGTTCCATCATGGACCGATCAACTCATTCTGTATTTAAATACACACTGCATATAATAAATACACACATAGATTTAATTAATTCTGAATTAATTCTTGGTTCATTGAACATGAGTACATGGTGTGTACCTCCAGGTTACATGGAGTGTACTCTTGTGATGTACAGAAATACTTTTGGTCACCTCAGGATAAATTATTGGAATGTATTTAATTCAAAACAATTATCAATTTTGATTATATTTATGAGAAAAAATAAGAAGAATGTAATATCTACTAATTTGGATTAAAGAATTATTTAACTAGAAATCAAAAATAATAAGAAATAGGTATATCATTCAATGATATTTAAATAAATATAAATAATTATATGATCTATCTATTAACACTCGTAGGTTTTGGTCATAGAGGAATCATCAGATGGGGAATGCTCAACTCAGATTTTTTTGTAATCGATGATTAATCTGGGATTATATGATGATAAATATCATGATCAATGGAAATGAATCAAAGAATAATTAAATATTGGGAACTTTGGAACCAAAATATAGGACCATCAAATATAATCTATTTAAATAATTAAAGAATTATCTAACACTTAATTCTTCCTTAATTGATGGATCTGAAAAAACATCTATGTTGTATCATCATTTCATTGTAGGAATAAAGAGTGGATACCCCCCCCCCATGGTGAGCTAAAAGTGTTCCAATAACCTCCAAACAACATAATAGAAATATTTAGGTGATAGCGCAAGAGATTGTAACACTTTCATAATTCACCTTTGATCACCTCAAGAATCACTTGAAGAAGGATTCTCTTTACTGTCTCTATACACGATATTGGTAGTGGAAGAGGATCTATCTCTATTATTGGGAGTTTTCTTGGAGAGATATCTCTATATGGAATCAGGAGGATTCTCTCCTAGAGTCATTGTGGATAACAAATGAAATGGAAACTTAATAAAATAATATAATTGGACTTATATACCACTAGGGTCTGAAAATAATAATTTTCCATGCACCCTTATTACTTTTCTTAATTTCTACTGAACACCATGTTAGTAATAATAATAATAATAATAATAATAATAATTCTTGGCATGTGATATACATTCAAATTAAATTAAATATTATTTTTTAAAATGATATTAAATATATATTATTTCTTACCTAACCATTAAACTATGTTCATCATTCCTAAATAATATTTATCATACCATGAATAATGGATATTCATTTAATAAATAAATATCACTGCATTATTCACCAATAAATAAATAAATATTATATTAAGTAAATATAAAAAATATATTTATTAATGAAATATTACTTGTGGCATACCCAATATATCCTACTTTGCTGTGAACTTATGTCATCATGATTTTCTTAAGTACATAAAACTAGAAGACTCATAATATACATTAACAGTAATCTTAAGGTATAATATCCAATACACTTGTCTACATATAATAAAATCCAATGAAACACATAAATTTGGATTTCATACTGGTGAGTCTCATTCTCATAATTTTTTGAAGAGGAAATTACCAAGGGCGTTCACTTTGTGAAGGTGAATCAATTTTCTATGAGTATCCACCCCTGATATTCTATATCATTTGTGTCCCTCAAATGATTACATCAGGATATAGAATATTATTATTTAATAATATTGTCATAATACTTTTGGGTTCTCATCATAGCGGGGAACTACTACGACTATTCAATGTAACAACTACTCTTATGACATTATCACATACTACGTTATTCATAAGAACAATCATCATGTGATTATGATATTATTAATATTCAAAATGATGAATAAATTTTATCATAAAGTACACAGAAGATAGTTCTATGTAACCAACTCTACCGATACCCCTTGATATAGGTGTGGTACTATTATCATACACCCTAGTGGCTATTATTTTTTTTAAAAACATGAACCCTGGTGGTAGTTCAGTCTGATGTATGGAAATACCTATATGTTTTCAGTAATTAAAGACTTATGCCTTAACTGAGAAATATATAGGGATTATTCCATACATGAGAAAAATTCCCACATGGAGAGGTCCGGATACAACTAGTTGGGTACTATATTTCAGATTCATGATGTTTAGATTGGGACATTATGTTTTATCTTGGAATGAGTCTTTTAGTGGGGGTCTATGGAATATTATCGACCGAGGTGCTGCTATTTACTGAGGTGTACGTGGTTGATTTGGTATACCAAGGTAAGCATGGATTGAGGTTCATGAGGCTTATAGGACTATACTCAGAGGGAAAAACTCCCTTAGGGAAGGTATACGATACCTAGGGGAATGTTACCCTGATGATTAAACTCGTGTAAGGGGATGGATGATATACTAATGTGAACACTGAAAATGATGTTTTTTTATTGTTACAGTTGGTCGGGCATAATGACGTGGAGAGAGACAGCTTACCACTTGTTGAATTAGGTATAGTCGATTGGGGTCATAGACCTGAGGATTGAAAATATTATTTGGGTATGGATCGGGTTATATATGTACTACATAAGTCTGGTGATGTTATGGAGACACATTCACTGATACGTGATCAAATAAATTCTGAAATTGGGTTGAAGTAAAAATTTTTGGTTATTTTATTTATTGTCTCACAGTTTATTCATTTATTTTTAGTATTTAATATGTACATATCACTATATATTTCATTTGGTATGGGGATTAATTGGAGGTTTCCATATAATATTTATACTCACACCTTTCTATAGCTTCCATTGCACTGGGGAACTGAGAATACTCTCATTATTGTAGGATCAGATTGGGTAGAGGCTTCTTATTGGTTTGTTCAACTAGATAGCATGGATGTGATCAGATATCAAGATGAGGTAAGGATCGAAGATATAGTATAACCTTGATTTTTTTAATTTTTTTCATATATTTATATGTGACTATTTTGGTAGGAAATTAGCTGTTGTATGTATGGAATGGTTCTTTAGTTCCTTACTAAAATTTATCTATTTTGGATCTGGTTTATATTTACTGCTTCTACTATTAAGTGTATTTTTATTCTATATACTATAATTTATATGATATTAAAATATTTATTTATGAGTTTTCACTCTTATGCATGTGGTATAACTTCCTCATGATACCTCCTTAGACCCTCACTTCTAAATAGCATCCTCTGGCTTTCAGGGAGGTGTGCCTGAGGTCATGTGGAGAATTGGTCAATGACACTAGTCAAGTGTCCTCTGTACTGAGACATTACAAAGTGGTATCTTAGAAATGTTTTTATTTGTATCATACTATTTTGGGATTTGGTAGAAAGGATACATAGTAATGCTTTGCAACCTATAATGTATATTAGATAGGTGAATCATGAACACCTTTTTTGGTGGAAGTCCAAGTTACCATGGGTATGAGATTGATGTCATTGGATCTTTCTATTATGGTTGTTGTGATTTTTAGCTATCACGATGAACATAATGTTGGAGATTTATGATTTATGGTTTGTAAACACTAGATCTTGTCATATTTCCAAGAGAAGAATTATTAGAATTGGATCCTATCCCATAGTGGAAAAGGGTATCTCATGCACCATATCAAGAATGTTGGATCCATATGACATATAAATACTTACTAGTGTAATTTTTTTTGTTAATAACTGATTAATCAAGATCGTTAGTTTAAATTATAATCAACTAATCATACCTCATTTTACTATATAATTACTTGGTGGAATTATACTCAGTTGGGCCGACTTGTATATGTATTTTATTCTGATGAGAAGTGTTGTGGATCCATGATGTGGCACTTGATGATGATGATGAAATATTCCATCAGGATAGGAGGTGTAGGGATCCTCAAAGGTTAGTAAGGTCTATAGTACCTTTTTGGGAAACCCCAAATTGGTTCCTTTATTTAGGTTCATTAATTTAGAGTTCTAATAACAACTTTTATAGTGATTTTCAAAATCTATTGGAATGATATTCTACTTAAACAGACTATCCAATTATGTTTAATCAGTATGGGTTTTCTAGAAAGGTTCCATTGTCTATAGAAGTTGTGAAAGATGATATCAAAATTCTTGATGGGGTGGTCTTATATGTGGATGCTCAGTGAGAATTAGTGCCTTAGTTGGTTTTTGATATGGAATGTGATGTTTTCATGTTGAGACCAAATAAATGGTTGTGTTTTCATGTTAAGTTCATGTTTTATATGGTAATTATGTGGTGTTTCATATGTATTTTGACATAATAAGATCTAACTGTTAGGTTAGGTTTGAGACCTAGAGACCTTTAGTTTTTACTTAGACCTTAGTGGGTTAGTGTGTTGAAATGATCAATGGAAACCCATGAGAGTGGTATGTATAGGTTTATGAGAAACTTATGAGTGGAAAGACATGGGAAGATGCCTTGGGTTCAAGATTTATGCATGGAAGTGAAATTGGTTTTACGGTATGAACATTGTTATAACCTAGAATTTTTGAAAAGAGAACATTGATTATGGGTAAATTCTCGTGTATTGGGTATAGAATTGGTTGGCGTCTTAGTGTATAGATGATAATAACACCCAGGAAATGAGAAATCATATAATAGACCTTGGAATAAGTAAAGTTCCCAATTTTTTAGAGGATATCCAAGGGATCCCCTAGTTTGATTTGTTGACATTCCATGGATCAATGGAAACCTAGTTTTTTTTGGAAATATATGACTCATGAGAGTGTGATTTGGGTGATGTATTGGGTGGTATGGGTGTATACTACCTTTGTGTTCAAATGATATCAAGTTATTTCATGATAGATATATGTGGAAATGTGAATTTTTAGATCGGTGAATGGTTATGGGAAGGTCAAGGACCGATGGGGGTGTATACACCCTTTGTGTTCAAATGATATCAAGGTATTTCATGATAGATACACATGGTACTATGAAATTTTGGATCGGTGAATGGTTATGGGAAGGTCAAGGACCGATGGTGGTACATACACCCTTTGTGTTCAAATGATATAAAGGTATTTCATGATAGATACACGTGGTACTATGAATTTTTTGATCGGTGAATGGTTATAGGAAGGTCAAGGAGTGACCCAGAGCTTCAAATGAAATAAATTAAGTGCCTCTAAGATGATGTCTATTTGGGATAGGGATCTTGTATAATGATATTATCAATCCAAGTTTATTAAAGTGATGACTGGTATGGAATGATTGTGGGTAAAAAGCATAAGCACAAGCTGTATTGTGATCAAAACTATTGAGGTGGCACTGAAGGAGTTTTATAAGGTGGGATATTTGGTGGGGAGTGAACCATTAGTTGTTTAAGTATGTGACTCTCATCATTTCTTTGGATTTTTGTTTGGTAACATGATGAAAAGTAAAATCCCATGTTGAGGAATGTGGGGGTTGGTTGTAGGTGACATGAGCCTCATACTAAAGGGGTGTGGGAATTTGGGATCATACGTGGATGATAACTTTGTTATTATAATTTTAGTGGATGAATGGATTCAATTACAGTTGGATTCCTATGTTAATTCTAGAAGTTAATTTGTATATAGTGTCGGGTGGAGTCTAAGCATGGGTGTCAGGCTAAGGACGGTTGATGACAATCTGAATGTGGCTAGGATGGTCATGTTTGGGTCCTCATGGTATAACATGATGGTGGGAATGGATGTGGGTAGTTAAAACATGGTACGTCATTGGGAGTTGGGTATGGACTTCGGTTAGCATGCTTGGGCAATCATAAGATTACATAGTCTTAAATGCTTCATGATCGGGTAGTTGGTGAAGCATCGACAGTTAAGGAAGATAATTTTTGAGAAGGGCTGACTAGAGGAGGTCTAACCAGTGTTTTCAAATGTGATCAAATGTGATGAAAGAGTCATCCAGAGGAGGTATGACCAGTGTTGAGATGGGAAATTCCAATAGAAGATGATCCAATGTAATGTAATTTGGTTATTATGAGCTAACAACTATGGTGGGATTACTATAGGATGGGGGAATAATTTGATGAAGATGTGGTCATATATCAAGGTATATGGGTATAGTGCAACATTGTATCAAAGTTTATAAATGGTTACAAACATTAGCATGTGGTGTGTAGGCCTCATCACCTTATATTTTAAGGTTACACTTTAGAATATCATTTGGTGTTTCTGGTTAGAACACATCCATTTGATGGTGAATGGATGACTAAGGTAGGTATTATTGTGTAGTTTTTTGACCACCAAGACTTATCGAGGATAAGAAGTGTTATGGTGGGGGGATTATAAGACCCCATGTCTATATGGGTTGAAAATTCCTTAAGAATTTTAATTTTTGAATTATAAATGGGTCAAATTTTTAACATAGATTCGTAAAGGGATTCTAGGACTTGGAATGCCTTAAGTTGGTTTTTTGGACATGTAATGAAGCTTGTAAGATGCTTAGGTTTTATAGATAAGTCTAAAAAGTGTTTGTATGGTTTGGGGTTTGGAGTTTTAATTTTTAGGGAAGCATAATGAAGTGCATGGTTTGAACATGCTTTTGGATAATCGTGCACTAAAATCATGTGGTTTGATAAGAGAAAGAATATGATTTATTAAACTAGGTTAATGGGTATGAGAAACCATGTGAATAACTATAACAAACATTGGAGTTGTTCTTCATGGTTGGTGAGTAGTTTTTTAAACTGTGAACCTAAACATGCAAGCTGGAGTGTCTCATGTAGGGGTGGAATGCACAGTTAGAGAATAGTCAAGAAAATGGTGTGGATACACATCTTTTTACCATTAAGAATTGGGTAAATCCCTTTATCCCATGTTCAATTTTAAGTCTATTTCCCCTTCCATTCTCCTCTCATGCATTCAACCCTCCCATTTGTCTGAGCTCCTCCTTCCCCCTTCGACAACCTTTTCTTTTTTGTGGTTCCAACTCCATTCTTCATCATTTTAGGTTAGTCTCTTTCTTCTTGTGAATCGTCTCTCCTAATATCCCTCCTATCAAATAATTTTTGAGTTATTGGTTGGGTTTTAATTAGAAATTACACCATATCAGGTTTGAATCCCCCGATTCTCAAGGTGATTTCATTCTCTCTTTGATGAGTGTATCTTGAAAAATTATCTGTATGTATCTGCTTAAAAATTCAAGAATTTATGTAATTATTTGGAAATTTATTGAGTTTTTGGAATAAATTAAATTAAATTTACAATTATTTTGGGATATTTGTTTAGGTATATACTTTGGATTGATGTTGGAAGTTCCTAGTGGGCCCTCTATGGTTTGTAAGACTTGGTTTTGGTGTGACGTAGTGACGTGGTGGGAATTCTTATGAATATTCCATGTTGGGGTTTTTCTTGAATTATCTAATTAAATAGAGTAGGATTATAATTAATTATTATTAATTTGAGTGATGTGGGATAAGTATACATTTGGTGTCATGAGTGGGGATCTGGCATGAATGATTATTGTCTGATCATGGTGGTTGTAGTTCACTCTTAGAAGTATTTAAAAAGTATAAAAAATGAGGTATGTGGCCTCTTATAAAGTCCCTTTTTGATTTTATTCATTTGTTTATGCAAGAAAGTGATATGATGGGTCCATCCATGATGGTCGAAAAACCCAATGGATTAATTTCATAAATTAGTTTGATTAAATAAAATTCGTGGAATTGGAAAAAGTGTTGAAGGACCAATCAGACCCTCATGTACATTATAATTTTCTGTGGATTTAGATGGAATGTGATTTTAGGATAAATTTTCACAAGTAAACCTAGTGCATGATGCCTATTATACCTCTATATAGAGGGTATGGGTTAGAACTTCTCTCCCACTAGTATGTTACTGCCAAGTTAGTAAACTACATAGAGATTGGGGGGTTAGGTAGGGTGTGAGGAATGACCTAGTAGTGATGGATAGTGTGTGGTGTGATTAAAATACATCACTCTAAAGATTCTATATATATAATACCCTTGATTCATATGAATTTGTATGATGATTCTAAGGTTACCGAGGGACAAGGTGTCCTTTGAGCATCGGGCGTATGTCCAATAGACTAGATGTGATTGAGGAAATTTAGTGGGAAGCCTTCATTATAGTGATAACATGGGGGACCCTCATGGGTTCCCATTTGAGAGGTTATCCTTAGTAAAATATGAGTATATGGTTAGATATGGTAGTGGGTGACACCTATAACCCATACTGAACAATTGAGCCTAAGGGGCAGTGGATAGAGAAAGTGAGTTTTGGTCTATAACCACCCTTTATTATTTTATTTAATGATGATATTAGAAACCAGTTAATGTGGGGGTATAACTATTTTCATATTACATTGTGGAGTTTATTTGGTTAAATGAAATGAGTGCTTGTGGTGTTCAGGTTTAGTGTATGTAAAACCACATAAGGGTGGTTTTGGGATACTTAAAGGCTTATACCTTAACTAATATCCTTATTTGGATTTATTCCCTAGATGAGAAAAACTCCCATAGGAGGAGGTCTAAATATTAATTTTTGAGCTACTATGTTTTGGATCCAGGATGTTTAGAGTGGTCTATCATGTTCTTTCTCAGATGGGTTCTTTCAATGGGGGCTCTTAGCATAAGATCTACCAGGGGCCTTCTACATGTGGAGGCCTAGCTATTCTATTATACCAAGGTGATCTTTTCTATAGGTTTGTGATGCTTATCGGATTAATTATAGAGGGGAAAACTCTAATAGGGGAGGTATGTGATACCTTTGGGGATATTCCACTAATGAGAAAACTCCCATAAGGGTAGGTCTTATACTCTTGTGAATTATTTACCAGAGGATTGATTGTACTGTTATGGTTGGCATAGTATCATTACATGCACAGACACAACCCAATATAGGCCTAAGTAGGTATAGTAAATCAATTTCATTTATATAAGGATTGAAAATAGTGTATGGGAATGTATCTAGTATTATGTGTACGTTGTGGGGTTGTGGTGATGTTATAGTGGCCCAATCACTGATATATGCTGAATGGAATTACAGAATTTGGCTGAAGTAGGTATTTTTATTTATTATATTTAAAATACAATAGTTTATTCATTTATTTTCAGCATTACAATTGTACATATCACTACATATACCGGTTGGTATAGGGTCTTGTTGATAGTTACATACTGAATTTTTTACTCACACACTACTCAGGCTGTTATTGCACTAGGGTACCCAATTATACTACCATTATTGAAAGATATGGTTGGGAAGAGGAATGAGATTTTTTTCATTAAGTTGGATAGCTTAAATAGGATTAGATACTGGAATAAAGTAAAGTGAGGATCAGAGTTATAGTAGATATTTGTTTTTATTTTCCTTTTTTGTTGATAAATATATATATGTGTGTGAATGGCCTAGTAGGCATATATTTTTTGTATGTATGATATGGTTTCTTGGAACCTTATTGACTTTAATCTATTATCATTTTGGTTTATATTTACTCCTTCCATTCAATTAATTTTTATTTTTAATACTCTAATGTGTGTGATAAGTGGATATTTATTTAGGATTTCACACTCTGATATTGGTGGTATACCCTCCCCATATACATTCACAGACCCCCACTTCTAGTTAGTAGCCTCGTGTGTTTAAGGATGTACACCTGAGATCATGTGATGAAGTGTCACAGAGCACCAATTGATTGGCCTCCAGACTTGAGAAGTACAGTCACCAAACTAGGAACATTTTCAAAATGACAATGATAGTGAAAAAAATTACCAGTCCAAGGGAACTTTAATTACCCTAATTTGATTTATAATCAATTACTCATTTAGGTCAATAGTTAGTGTCATTAATCTCCCCCTAACTAAAAATTAATGAAAATGTGGTAAATTCCTTCCACCTCTTATTTATATGATAATAAGTGTCTTATTCACTAAACATTAACTCTTCCTTTACCTAGTCTTCAAAATTTGAGAAATTTCGTCTCTCCATATGACTCCAAAGATGTTTCACTTGAGAAAAGTGTTAAATTTTCTAGATACTAATAGAAAATTACAAATATTAATACCATTTTTGAATAAAAATACCTTAACCCAACATTAAATACCATTTCTAAACTTTACAACATCTCCATAAATTCTATTAAAGAATTATTTTAGCTTGTTTCACTACCCACTAGTTTCAAATGACTATAAAAAATAAAGATGAAAATAAGAATCGACTGAATTAATTAATCATCACAAGTTAGTTATCATTCTTCACCAATAAAAAAACTCAATGTCCACATAGTAAAATCCAGTTTGAAATACAAGAGTGATTAATTTATAAAACAAAGCTATCCAAATCAAACCACTATGTGATACCAACTTAAAAAAATCATTTCATAGGGGTTATTCATACCAAATTGTTAAAAATATACATGAACCTACACTCATCTTTAAAAAAACAACATAACATTCAATTGAGAGTATATTACTTCCACTTTTTGTCAAATTAACTCTCCCCCTTAATGATTACAATAATAATATATTATAAAAGGACTAAGATAGTGATTATCATACCCCAAACATTAGTACGTGTGGGGATAGTTCATAATCCATATTTTAAGAATATAAGGAATCTTTGGCAGCTTTCACTTATTCAGTTTCCCCCCTCAAATGGTGTACTCCATAATTCATCACCATGGTTACTTTATCCCTAAACAAGAATCAAGTATTCAATACTAGTTTGTGAATGATAGTAAAACATGATGGGTTATATTTCCAGCTATAAAAACTAAATATTTTGTCATTTTCCTTTCTATGATCTTCTCCTTCAATTCATATTTTTCAAGATACACAGACAACAAGTATGGGAATAAGGTGGTTATTATTCAATTCTTCAATTGAAGCATTGGGTTTTAGACATATTTCTTAACCTAGATGAATTTTTAATCAATGGTTTGAAATTTCTATCCTTATTCATGCTTTCATACTCTTTTAATTTTCAAATTTGAACATCTTGAGGTAGCATGGACTTCTTTTCATTCATAACATGATTATTAACTATAATAGCTTTATTTTCTTAGGATATCATAATTGGTTTTATTTTTAATTCTTAATCTAGACTCCTTTATTCTTCAAACTATATGGTCTATATGATCTACATATCACTCGGATCATGAACCTACATTATTTTCTCTATATATTTCTTCTTTATAGTAACAAATTTATAACAAGAAGGCCTCAGTGCTTTCCTTTTATCATTTTACAACTCCTTTTGACCAGGTAAGACTATAATACCCATGTTGGGAGTGTATGTTGGAAATTTAAATATTCCACACATATTTTAATTAGATTTTGAATTACCCTTCTTAAGTAGCATCTCAATTTCACCATTAATTATTTTCACAACCATTCTAATCTTCTTATGAATCTACTTGATTAAATTTTTGTGTGATTCCATATTTCTTATTCTAGATTAAATTTGTATGGATTTCTTAAAAAATTCTATTATGTGACCTTTATTACTATTATATAGGAATATTTTAATGACTGGTATTAAATATTTCATATAATTCACTACTAATTTCTTATCAATATGCTTTTTATCATCATTATTTTCTTATTAACACCTTAAGGAAGACATAATTTTTTTCATCATCATCTAATTTTATGGTATTCTCTACCAAGAAACATGGGCGTTATTTTGGTTCTATTTATACGAAAATTCTTCATATGTATGGCCATAAAATTTTTAGGAGTCATTGAATCCTTCCATATTTTCAAATGTGTTCTTCAATAATAAATCAGTTTATTTTGTAAAACCTATTTTATTGTATAGTAGGTTTTTTATCAATTTCATCATTCTTACCCTTTCCTATAGACTATACTTTACTTTTTTATGTTGAAATATTGTGCCAATAATCTATGGAAATATATTTGAACCTCTAGAAACACCAAAAATATTCATCAATCCTCTACTTCTCTTTAATATAAATCTATCCAGATATCAATGCAAGTTGTTTTTGGGTTGTCTCGCCTATCTTTTGGGTTATTTTTGGGAAACATATCTTTTTAACCTTTCTCATATCTACCATTTATGTTGTTTTAAGATTCTTAGAATATTTATTCACCCATATATATATAATTTATCTTTCTTATAGCCATGTTTAAAAAAATAGATTCAGTGCATGCATATATTTTAGGACTTTGGGTGGTATTAATCAATGTTCTTGAGGTGTGTGCTTCACTAAAACATATTAATATATTATTAAAACCATAAAGTGTTCATATATAGGTATAAATATTCTTTGAAACCTGAGTAGAATCACTCTTTATTTATAATCATTGAGAAGTTTTCGCATGAGTTGATTCTAGATTTTTTTAGCTTAACCTCCTGCTTTAGACACTTTAGGTTTAATGAGTTATTTTCATTCTCCATGGATCTCAGACTAACATCCCAATCACTTTCATCTTATGAACTTTTTAATCATTCATTTTACTACTCTCCTGTAGTCAATAGTAAATATTCTTCACTAATTTTCATCACTTCTAGTTGTGTATATTTGACATTCACGATTACTTTGTGCATATTTTCTAAGGAATAAAAAAACTCAGAAGAAACAAAAATAAAAAATTCCTTCTCAAAAAATTATCTTTTTAATTTTCCTTCAATTAGTAACACGTTATCATTGAAAATTATGGTTGTTTCACTCATGGATTTTACCATTTTTTAGGGTGTATATTCAACAACCTATTTAGCTAATTCATTCTCCATAGAGTCAACTTCTTCCACTATATATGATTTTTAATAAAAAGTTTCCATAATAAAACTAAGGATGTATGGAAATAATTCATCCTAAACATTCTATAGATAAAAATTTTCATGGGAGTAAAATTATTTTTTCTTTTAAATCTCTTGATGATATTCATAGATTGAAATATATTTATTAAGAGAATATTTATTAGAATATTAATTAGATGATCTCTTACCACTTTATTCAACATTAATGGGTGGTTGATCCCTTTTTTATTTTTTTATTTTCATATTTCTTCATCCTATTTTATAATTTCTTGAAAAAAATTCAGATTCTATTACAAAACAAATTAATGTTGCTTCTTAAATCTGAGTCTCAACTTAAAACATATCTTTAAATATAAACTTCATCATATTCTCATAATTATAGTAAGTAAAAAAAATCTATATCAAATTTAGATGGAACCTCACTCTGGTACCACAATATATTACCCATGGGATTAGTGTAGAAACATGAGAGGGGATTGAATTAGCCATCTCCTATTTTTTTAAAATTAAAAACTATCTTGAAACTAATTTTGAATTTAAACATTTTTTTTGGTTAGTGAAAATTGATATATTAATATTATACATATCAAATATCAACTATTTTCATTCATATACATCAATAAATTAAAACTTGATATTTTTACAATTTTTAGTAGAAATAACCACTCCTTTCTTTGATAGGTTGTTCACCTTGGTCAGGGATTATCCACTATAATTTGATATTGATTATAATGGGAGGTATGTTCCAAACCAACATTGATTCCTTGAGTGTATAATTTTTTTTCATTTATTAAGAATTAAATTATAATAATCACACTGAAATTATCTGATCCACTTCACAATTTTATCACAACTTCTCACTATAATTTCCCTGCATACCGTGTGTCTCAAAAGTTCTATGGAGTACCACTATATATATGAAAGTTTTTCTAGAAGTTTTTATTATAATTAAGTCTTTGGTTTTGCATATTATGCTTTTGAACCAATGAAAATAGATCTCATTTAACTCAATAGTAGATTCTTTGAATGCATTTAGATCTTCTTGAATGATAATATCAACTCAGTCACATATTATGTGTAAACTTCATAGAACTTCTACAAAATATTCTCACCTTGTTTTCTTATTCAATCACATTCTTTTTTTCTTCTTCTCAAACTTATGTAACCATATATATTATAGCAATCCCTTCTTCTTCCTTTAGTTTTAATAAATATTTGTTTGAATTCCTAAAAAAAACTTATATCCATCTTCTTATTGTTTTTATTTAAGATATTTCTTATGAAACTTCTCATAGAACTATACTTGGATACTCAATTCTAGAACACATTTTCCACATTCATCATATTATTTAAATATATAGGTCACAAGAAATTAAGTCACCCATTTTGGAATAAAAAATATTTTCCAATTAATATTATGCCCAAGATCATCAATTAATTTTTCACCTTTTTTATGTGGTTTCCCCCATAATTATAATATTCTTTTTTCCTCTGATGGTTGTCTCTTGTGCATTTACAGGAATGTTGTGGATTTTTTATTTTCAATTTCTTTCTCACTTACCCTTACTGAAAAGAAACTATTTGATATCCTTAAAACAACGTTGAAATTTCCTCATCTTATCTTCTTAAACTATCAAAATAAACAAATTAAATTAGTAACTTGAAATATTTTTTCTCAATTATAGATAAATCAAATAGAAAATTGACTTTCATATTTTATTTAGCTTCACTGCAAGTAACACGCAGAAGATATTATTTTTCATTCTGACAGATCTATAACTCAATGTTATTTATAAAGTACAATATATGAAGAAATATGTCACATAAAAACACAAAATATATTCACTACATCATGAATATAATTTCTCATATTTATCACAAGCATTATTTATTTTCTTCCACTATAAATCTAAAAAATATGCATCTTTAAATTCATATAACCACCTCATAAAATTTTGATTATCATACCACATGTGCATGGACATGAAACCACACAAATATTACATGTATTTATATTCTTAATCATAATCCCAAAACTCAACTGAAACATATATAAAATATATAGATCTTGATAATTAAAATTCATTAAGATATATCCACGATGTATCTATTTAGTGATAATATTTCATGAATGTAATTGAAAATACATGCATTCAAACTATTCTAAAAAAAAATACTCCATAGTATCATATTTTATTATTGTAGTGTGGAACCAATATCGCACTTCATCTATTTCAAACATGTCTCAACTTACCACTAGCTTCAAAATCGACTCAAAATATATTTTCAATTAATCATGCACTGCAGCATCCCATGCCATGAACTCATCTTTTACTTCTTATTTCAATAACTTGAACTAATATCCTCATGAAATAGCATGAATAATGCCACCATGAAGCAAGAATCAAATACTCATCACACAAGGCAGTCATTGGATTAACGATGTATTACTAATAGATCAACTATATGAAATTCCACCCAACCATGTCGATATATAGCAAGTACATCGACTCTATGAGGTGATGATATGCCACATGAAAAGATGATAAACTACACATTTATTAAACAGAAACCATATAAAAACTTAATAGATCAATAACATCATGTATCGATAGTGACACTACATGGATCAATCATATAATATTTTTGATCAATCGCATGAGAAAAGATGTTGATACTAGATCAACCATGATAGGACGATAATTATATCGATAGAGTACAATGAAGGAAACACACACATTATTGTTAGTTGATTGTTTATATGTTGATTATGGATTGACTATGAGAATTGTGGTAACTAGATCGACCATACTGTCCCTTACCATGCATGTACCTCAATCCTTCTTCATTATTTTCTTTTTTTTATTTTTCTCAATGTATTGAGATCATCTGATTTCATGTGGTGTCATGAAAACTCTCCCATGTATGCATAGATTCAATTTCCAGATGTTGTGGATGATAATGTGGAATCATTCTATACAATCACGAGTTATATATATATATTTTTAAATGGTAGATGAACAGTTCTATGAATTATAGGATCCCACATCAATTTTCACATTATCTATATACTGCTTAATTAATCAATCCATATAAAACATAAATCAAGCATGAGCATAATTTCATATTTTTATACATATAAATACATTCTAGGGTGTGTTCCACCCCACATACACCCTATGCCTCATATGCAGGCACCATGCATTCTCCCTACCTTATGCATTCATCATGATTGACATGTGTATGCTACTACCCATAAGACTAAGCAGGGATTCTCTCAAGAATGGATCAGGCTTGTCCTAAGTTTCTTGGGTGGCCTAGCTAGGTATTGAAACATTTTTTAAATAAATTCACACTAAGAACAATTCTATAACCTTTTTTCACCCGGATAACACCTCTTATGATATTTCATGATATCACCATAGTAATATGAATTTTTTCAGCATTAAATGAAATTAGTGTGATCATTGGATACAACATCCAATATTGTATGCTATCACATGTGTAAAATTGAAGGATCGTACTATGTATCCTATTATGACACCCTGAATCAATTAAGGTGATCCCCATTATGTATTACAATATCACATATCATAAAAAATCCTTATTAAAAAAATTCATACCACCACATACAATCTAAACTTATTCCTCAGGAGGTATCTATGGATCATGAGAATCACCTGACACTCAAGTAAGACCTTTCTCAAGGAATTATTTTCTAGAATCATGTGTTAAAAGGTAAGAGATAATCAAGGTATAAGAATAATCCTTATTTTAAAGAGTCCTACATAGAATTATAATACACTAGAATAAAACACCAATAATGAGGATTTAACCAACTTATATATACATCAAGTAACTAAAAATGGTCATCCTATATTACATGAGCATTTCAAAAAAGGCTTGAACATTTCAAATTTTGTAATATTTTGGCTTGAATTTTCATGATAAATGTTTAATGTTTAAACATTCATATCATGTGACCAATCTCCTCATAGTTATCATCACTTGATTCTTATAACTGAGAATGATAGTTTGGGAAGAGGATAGAGGTTAAACCAAGGATTATATTAAAACATGATAATCCCCTTGAATTTCATCCATGATATTGTGTATCACACAAATTCATAGTGCACATAATCTCAGAACCTGGAATGGTTTAAACGACCATGTCATTTTCATCCTTTTAGTACACATATACAAAAATCATCCAATTTCAATAAAATCCTCATAAACTTACTCTATTTTCACCTAATATCATGTAATTTTTAGAAACTCATGAAACCAGATTCAAAACTACTTTTGGATATCTACGAAAGATATTTTTTGGAAAATATACAACCAATTCACCATGTTTCACATTATATGCAGTAACTTGTGAATATTCATCCAAAATTTATTCTAGAAAACCCCAAAACACTTTTGGGGTAGCTTTCAAAGTTTCAAAAACTTGATCCTAGTTTTCATAACAAAAAGTGTAACCCCAATGGACTTTATACCTTTGATAATAATTATGAATTCCTAAATCCCTAAATGTAATCAAGAATTAGCCTCTAGAAAATCATCAATGATACTCATTCTACAATGGGATTTAGTGTCCTGAATGGCCCGAAGGCCTTTATTTTTTATTGATTTTTGATAACCCCCCTTTCAAGGGATGAGGGGGAACCCTTACAAGGCCCATAGGCTTAGAGATTACATGGCCCATAGGCTTAGGAGATTACATGACCAGAAGGTCATAGAAAATTCAACCAGACTATCTACAAGGAACTGCCCCTCCCCAGCATCTATATCCTGATAGTATCTCTCCACCTTTGCATGACCGTTTGGCTAGGCTTCCCATGAAAGTAAAGGCTGGTACTGATGGCATAACCATACCCTCTCATTCTAAAAATCCATTTGGCTCTGCTCTGGTGAGTGCACCTACTCTTGAATCCTCTTTTGGAGCTGCTCCTTTTTTGTAGTGTGTCTGGGGCCTACATTCATGTGACCCAAAGGCCTTGGGGTAGCCCTAAGGCCTTAAGGTGGCCCGAAATCCTTGTAGGACCCAAGGACCAAACCGGTGGCCCGAAGGCCAAAATGGATGAATAGTTCCTACTGCTATAGTACCGAACAGTGCCTGCTATAGTACTGTTACAGTACCAGAAATATGCCTCCACCCGGATTTGATCTCGGGTCTCTTGGATGCACCTAGCGAGTCCTCACCAACTGGACTGAGGCTCTTGTGCAATGTGATTTTGTGTGATTTCCATAAAAACATGTATCTCTATACTTTTGTCCACCACCAATATTATATGAAAATATTCATGTTTCATATGAACCCTTTAGTCAAAAACATTGAGTGACCATGGCACATAGATAATTTTAATCCTAAAGAGATACTAATATATTATTGATTCTATGAGTATATGCTGAATATGAAAAAGAATACATCACATGGAATTTTACCTTATATATTATCCCACCACATTCCCATCATCTAATTTATAATCAGAAAACATGTATTATCTAGGTATGTACATACACTTCCTTACTCTTTCCTAACTAAGGAATAAAATGTCATACTTATCATATAAGATAAAAAAATCATATCAGTTAGGATCCAACTAATGAAATTATTAGATACATACCCAACTACCCCTTAATTAGTTAATCCTTAGGGATTACATAACGAAGGTATCAAATTATGAAGGCTTTCACACTAGGTATATCATTAACCTATGCTACAAGGAAATCCAAATTTGAAACATTCAACCATAATATTCCAAAGATATAATGTATGAAAATAAAATGTGGTATATATTTAGGTTTTCATCTAGTATAAAAAAATTATTTTTTGTATCTTGAGTATATTTTGTATCTTGATAAAAAAATTCCTTCCCATGATGGTGGGAGAATAATATTCTATATGTTATGAAAAACAAATTGGATAAAAAATTTGTTTTGGATAAAAAACCTTTTATCCAAATCTTATTTTTGAAAAATATTATATAACCTAATGAATAATAAACCATGTGTATAAAAAAATATTCTCATTTATTCATTAAGTAACCATTTTTTACAAAAGTCACTTATTACACAAGATAAAACTAATGAGATCTAAAATACATGTCCTTTATTAAAATTAATCCCTACTTTGAAGTAATTACCACATATAATTCCTTTATATAGTAAATCATTGATCTATTAAACCAAATTAAACATTAATATTATATTGTTTATTAATATTTAACTCTTGTATATTTACTACTCTTTTAAAACATGAAGTTGGTATTATATACCTTTTTCAAAATATAAGAATTGATTCCTATAACATCAAACCTATTGTGGAATCTTCATTGGGTTTCATATGACCCTTTAGGTACTCTTTAAAATTACTCATATAGTATAAATTAATTCCAAAATTGAAACATTAACCTTTATTTTTGACATCACCCTTCAGTTTCAAAGACTTTGACCAACTATTAGAAGACTCACTCTTACACATTCAACATATATTTTATACATATAGTTTAAAATTTTATCACCTTTAACTATTAGTATAGTGATTGATCTTAGACCTCCCATGTACTTCTCATCTATCCTCCATATATTAATTAGCTCAATAAAACCTTTATTGTAATACCCTATGTTTTTAGGAATTGTTTTGCTAATAAACTAAAATTCTTTGATGGATTTAATTGCATGATACACCATGTTAATATTTCTTTATATATAACAACAAGATTATATTGAGATTTTTGAAACACTTATGTTAGATTTTGGTACATACAAACCAATGTTTGGGTTTTATTACATGCAATTCTGAGTTCCTTTGACAATATGTGTTACACGCAAGACCAAGTTTTACTGAACTACAATATTATTATTAACATATTATTATTATTATCACCTAGAAATTATAATGGAATATATAAAAAATATTAACTAAATTATGAAAATATTGTTTGAACATGTTTATAAAATTAATTCTTTATTTATTAATTAATTTAAAATGAAAAAATAAAATTAAATATAAAGGATGACTTATTATGAAAAAACTATTTTTATGCCCATAAAGTCATTTTATCTTAATAAATTAAATTAATAGATATTTTTTAGATATATTATTGTAGTTTATATATTATAAATTCCACCAAATGTTTTTAAATTCATTCAATAAGATTTATAAGAATAAAATAAGAACAAATCTAGTTTTAGGCATAAAAAGTTGTATTATTCTAAAAGGCAGTTGCACCGCCTTTTAATGGAAGGCATGTTTTAAAACAATTTTTGGCTAATTTTATAATTCTTTTTTTAAAAAATAAAATTAATTTTTTAAATTTTAATATAAAAATTTACTTTGGGTGAATTTTTGGTATTTGTCTGAGAAGTTTCATTTTTTGAGGAATAATGAAAAACACGGGATTTTAATTGAAAACCTTATATCTAATTTATTTATATAGTTAAATTATATTTTAAATTGTTTTTAAAGTATATTTAGATAAATTGTACATATTTTAATACAATTTGTTTCATTATAATCAATTTCACATTAAAATTGGATATAAAAATATTTCAAACTTTTGAACATTTTCACTTTAAAAACTCATTCTTTCGTCCAGTCTATGGAATTATTTTAAATTAATTTCTTCCAATTAGATAATAGTAATTTAAAAAATTGGATTCCATAATTGGAATTATAATAACATATAATTTATAATAAGATAATTTTTTTACAAAAAATATTAGTAAAAACAGTAAAAATTACTTATAGTGATTAAGAGGAAAATGAGTTTACCAAGGGACTATACTTTAACTTAAGGGTAAAAATAACAAATAAATGTGTAAAAAACTAATTTAATGTCAATATTTCTACCATTTATCCTATTTTATAAAACATTTACCATTATTATAGTCACATTATGTAAGTTATACCTCTCAATAGTGTTTACCTTTTTGTATTTACAAGAATGTCACTCCTCTTCCACTATGAAAGGGAACTCACGCCCTCACATCTTCACACCTATCAAGCCATTTGGATCTTCCAAAATTAGTAAAAATAATCTCCATAATTCCCTACTCTGAACCTATAATCCTAAATTGGGTCATAAATAAAACAAATTAATTACTTTTGTGAAAACCTAAAGAAGTTACCCGAAGAATAAGTTGTGTTCTTCAATAAGCACTTTTGTTTTATTTCTTTATCCACCCCTTAAATTATTCATATTCCATTACTATATAATAACATAAGTATAATAAATATTATGTTATTTTTTTATTTTAAGGTTATGACCAACACCTTCACCCACTTCCATCAAATGGGATACACAATCATCATTCATGTGTATAGCGGACTACTGCCTCATAAACCGATGTTGTTAGTTATTCCATTACCAGCTATAAAGGATTGGAATAATGATGTAATTAAAATTTTAATATAATATATATTATATTTATGATTTATTTATTTCTTTTTAATTATTACATAACAAAAACCTTCATTCTTTCTATTTTTTCAAAATACGATAACATCGTTTGTGGATGTGTGGACTACCGCCTCCTCAAAGCGATGTGATTCATTCGCACTTTACATGCAATGTATTAAGTATAATTTTAACAATTTTTTTTGATATATATGAAATAATAATTATAATATAATGATAGTATATATATACTTATATTTCATTTACTTTCTTTCTTTCAAAGTGATAAGAAAATGGAAACAACGTTCATGCATGCGCACGACATACCATATCCGTGAAAGATGTATCTCATTTTCTATTTATATCATTTATATATTATTAAAAATAAATATATAATACATATATATTATGTTTATATCATGTTTTAAAATTTTTAGATAAGTAAATCATGATCAAATAAAAAGGACCAAAAATAACATGTCAAAACATATACGAAAAAAAGTAGATATTACCTGAAACGTAACTTTAACATGGAATTATTAATAAAAGATAATATAAAGTCATAATAAATTCATATATGGTATAATATATAATAATATGGTTCTACTATATATTTATAATAAACTTACATTTATTCTATAGGATTTTTGAACGTGTACGAATAAATTCAAGACTTAAGGCAAGGGTTTTCCCTTGTCAGTTTTATTTCTGTAAGATATATTCTATATTTACCACTTGTTATTGTTTTGTGGTGTATATAATTCCCTATGATATGTTATATATTGAATTTAATTTATTTCATTATATTAAAAGTTTCAATTGATGTTTTTATTTCATGATTCTCATGATTCAAAAGTTACTCAAGTAGTAAGAGGATTTCTAGTGTCACTTTTATTTTTATGAGACTTATTCCATATTCACAACTTATTTCATTTGTGTGGTGTATATACTGACCTATGAAATGTTATATCATAAATTCAATTTATTTCATGATATTAAAATTTTCAATTGATTCTATTATTTCATATATATCTGGATTCAAAAATTACTCAACTAGCAAGGGATTTCCATTTCACTTTTATTTTACCTATAACACAAGACATGTTAACCACCTATTTCTTGAATATAGTGTGTAAAATTAAAATGTATTTATTTTAGTATTACCCTACTGAGAATTATTTGGATTTACATATCCATTTTTGGATCTCTCTTTAATGGGTTTTACGGTACAAAAGTTACCAAATCGGTAAGGGAATTTTGTTAGAATATGCCTTCTTTGAGATGTTTGTTATGATAGGAATCTATATTCTTTCATGAGGTGTATATACAACCCAAATTATATGTAATATCATGAATTATTTTATCCTAATTATATTTTAAGTCTTATTTATTTTATTCCTTCATGAGGTTTATGATTAAATGTTACAAAAGTGGTAAGAGTTTATTACTATAATCTCATCGTTTATCAAGATTGTTTAAGTATATGCTTCCATTGATGATATTTTATGACACATATTTCAATAAAAAAAATTAATTTTCTTATTCTACGGTAATTACATATATATTAATGTAAGTTTACCATTTTTCCACTCTTTGGTACTTAAGATAATTAATAAAATGTTTTTAAGAAAATATAACTTTATTTATCTCAGTAGTTGAAAATTTGTTTTATTAATAAACCATGTTTTATAAAAATGTTTTCAAAAATATTTTTAAATTATATATTAAGATAATTTTTAATTAAAAATATTTTAAAAACTTTTTATGTTATAAAAAAGTGTTTAAAATGGTTTTCAAATCTTCCTTTATATTTCTTTAAGGTTATTTTCAAAGAAAATGGTTTTCAAAATGTTTCATGATTTAAAAATAATTTTTTTAAAGAGGAAGGGATATTTTAATCAATAAATATTTTAAATTATTATTAAATATTACTTCCTAAGTTTTAAAATTCTTTTTAAAATAATAGGATTTTGAAAAAAAAATTATGTCTTTAAAACAATTTTCAAAGAAAGGTTGTTTTTCTTAAGAAATGATCCAAGTGATATTTAAAAATCTATATCAATCTATGATTACATCCTTTGATATATTTTATGCTTTATTGGGTATATTATCCAAGGATACCATTCTTATTATTTCTTTTAATGGTTTATGTTTATGATGACAAGTTATTTCTGAAACTTATTTCCATTCTAGGGGTTATACCATGATAAAAGGCTTATGGAACCCACTCCTATTCATGGTTTATTCTAGGATTAAATGATTATGAAAATTATCTCTTTTATGTAGGTTATGATATGATGTTTATAAAATCCATCTATTTTTATGGTTCATGATATGATAAATGTTTTATTATCTTGTGGCATACATATTCATGATTTCATTATTTGATGGGTAGGACCTGTATATCCCACCAATGAATTAGATAAAGATTTATATCTCATGAGATAGACAAATATGGAATAAAGAGTGAAATCTATTTAGTATGATAGGGTCAAAATGAAGAGTGAACTCAATTCGGTATGATAGGGATAGAATGGGGAAATAACTTGGCTCAGTAATACAACTATAGAAGGTGAAGTGAACTCGGTTCAGTAATATAAGGATATAACGGAAAGTGAACTCAGTTCGATAAAACAAGGATGGAATGAGATGTGAACCCAGTTTAGTTTGAAAAGGATGGAATGAGGAGTGAACTGGGTTCAGTAATATAGGGATGGAATGGTAAGTGAACTCAATTCATTAATATAGGTATGGAATTGGAAGTGAAATCAATTCAGAAATATGGGGCTAGAAAGAGAAGTAAAATCGGTTTAGTAATACAATGATGGAATAGGAAGTGAAATAGGTTCAGTAATCCAAGGTTGAAATGGGGAGTGAACCCAATTCAGTAAAGGAATTTTTCCACTAATATGGTCTTGGGAGTGATCCTTGACTAAAAATATATTATGCGGAGTGAACCCATTCCACTAAGATGGTCTTGGTATTAAGCCTTAACTACTATGGAAATCATTTTATATGTTTATGGGTATTCTAAAATTCTATGCCTTATTCTTATGTTATGATTTCATTTATGAATTATGAACTATCAATATTCATTTCATGACTGATTTATATGATCTTTGATATGTAGGGTACGATCTTAAAATGTTATTCTTATGTTCTCACACACTTATTCTCATGTTATTCTAACATATCTCCTTTATTTACTCTTATTGATCATCTAAGCTCACCCTTTCTTATGTTTTCCTTCCCTAAGTTATGAATAAAGGTTTCAAGTAATATTAATAAAGGGGAATATCTTTACAGGAGATATTGAATATCATTCTCTAAGTTATAATATTGTGATTAATGTTTCTAAAGACACTAAACTATTATGTTCCTCAGGAATATAATTTTGTAATGTGTGTAATATTCCTCTAAAATGATGTAATATCCATGTATGTTAAGCCTATTTCACTATAGTTGGTATCAAATAAATGTTTATTTAACCTTTGGAAACTAGTATGAGAAAACATTAGTGAGATCCCTAGGGATATTTATAATGATATGTTTAGGGATATCACTAAGGTTAAGTCTAAGGATGAGTCAAAATTTATGAAAATTTCATGGAATTTTGGTAAATGATATATCAAGTGGTTTCATATAAATACATACCTATCTATATAATATAAATTTATTTTGATATCAGACATATTTACATAGGGGTAAAAACCCCAAAAAAACCATATTGATCTAGATTCAATCGAGAATTGTTGCATGACAAAAGGCTTTACTGCACACCTGGTTTGACACTCATGGGGGATATGATTTAGGAATTCAGAAAATCTTTATAAACCATCATAATTTATTTAAATAGAATAGGATTATTAATAACCTAGTATAAATATAAGGTTTCATAGATTAAAGAATTTTGTTTCATGATTCAGACATCCTAAGAGTGATTTTCATGATTATGTGGTTTTCCCTATTATAATTGTTTATCACAAAATGATTTTTGGTTTTAGTAAATGGAAGGAAATAGAATAAATTGGTTTAACAATAAATGTTTTAGAAGTGTAAGGTATGTGAATTATTTAAATTGATTTCCTAAATGGAAATCTCATTAAGAGAATCGCTAAGGTTATACGAGTATTTTTTATACTACTAAAGATAAATAGACCATAAATGAAACATGGAGGGTATGGGATGTTCTAACAGTATTGTTGACATTAAATGTAATAAGAATGATTAAATTTAGTTTTATTAACCTAAAAAAAAATTCATATTTCATATTCTATGAAGGGGTATTAAGTAATAAAATTATGAATCCTAAGTAATGGTTTAATAATGAGTTTGGATGATTGAATTGTATATGTATTGGAATTCAAGAATTGTGTTATATAAATCAAGAATTATATGTTTTCCATTAAGGATTTTCAAAAACCTATTGACCGGTTTTGATGACCAAGAAAAGCGATTTAATGTAAAGGTGATATTTTTATTAAGGGATGTTAACCCTTAATGTGTTCCTGGTGTCGATAATTTTTTTTAGATTGGTTAAAGAGATGATAGATATAGATAAAGTAAATTGGACAATAATGATTGCAATGGAACTAATTATTGATTTGTTTACATAGTGGTGTTAGTTAACATGAATTAATTTTACTACTTTTTAGGATTTAATAAATATATCCAATAATATTTGGAATAAGAAATCATGTTTGTTTTCAATAAGGTTGTTTGGTAATTTAGGTTATTATCATGTTTCAATAGAATAAAGGGTAAAGATATTTACATGTTTGGTATGTGATAACCAAGAGCTACTTAATGATATATGGGGAATCAATGTTAGGATAATTTTGAGAAATTTAGTGACCTTCTTTCTAATGTTTTGTATTTTAATATTTTATAAGGTTTACAAGGTTAACCAGTTATGGAATGGTTTAAGTTAAACTTCATATGGGGTTTTAGATATTAAAGTATAATCTCTCCATATAAGGATTTATTCATTTGGGATAACATGTGCTAGCCATTTCTCTGTGATGATAACTAAATACACATGGAATAACATTTCATTCTTTTTATGGATCTCATGATTAGTTAGTTCTTCATGAATTAGAAAAGTCACCTTCATTTTATAGAGTAAGAGATGAATTAGAAATTGATCAAGACACAACAAAATTGTGATATTGATAATGTGAAATGGAATTAAATCAATTAAGTATATCACCTTGTGATGATTCTTTAAATTTTGGAAAGGGATATTGAAACAAAAAATTTAACCTAGTACCTTCATTTTCAATGACTCAAATGGTCCCTCATATCATAAAAAATTCATGGTTTTGTGATCGATATCTTTCTCTGGATCACCATATTTCTTATGATTAGTGATCTTTATCACTCTTTATAATTATTTACTCTTTTATTCCATGTCCAAATATTTATATGTGATCTTCTATGTGGAAACCTAGTTATGAATTACTTTGGGTAAAAATTAGGTTTCCAACATTCCTTTTTAATGTAAGTCTTAGTATTAATTTTTACAATGTTTTTTTCTATGAAATGAGATTTAAAGTATTAAACCATTGATAACCCAAACAAATTTTAGGGATAAATTCATTTTAATGGGGGTATAACGTAACACATCGAGTTTTTATGAATTATTATTTTTTAAATAAATAACAAATATTTAATGGCCTACATTGAATGTTACGCCATGTTATGATTTATTTATCTATAAAAAAAAGATTATATTTCACTACATGAACCAATTATATTATCTTTTGGTACACATAACAAAAAATTTGGCTTTTGTTACATAGAATGTTGAGTTCCTTTGATAGCATGTGTTACACGCAAGACCAATTTATACTGAACTACATTATTATTATTAAAATATTGTTATAGTTATCACCTAAATATTGGAATGCAAGATATAAATAATATTAAATAAATTATAAAACGTTTTCTTAGAAAATTATATAAATTAATTCTTGGTTTATCAATTAATTAGAAATTAGAATAAAAACCAATTCAATATAAAGGAAGTGTTTTTATGAAAACTATTTTTATGCCCACAAAGGCATTTTATCTTAATAAATTAAACTAATCACTATTATTTTGTATAATTAATGAGATTTTTATATTATAAATTCAACCAAATGTTTTTAAATTCATTCAATAAGTTTTATAGGCATAAAATAAGAACAAATCCAGTTTTAGTCATGAGAAGTTGCATTATCATAAAATGCAGTTTTACCGCCTTTTAATAGAATACTAGTTTTAAAACTAATTCATGAAAATATTATAATTTTAATTTGAAAAAATATACTTTAATTTTGAAATTTTAATATCAAAATTTACTTTGGGTGTATTTTTTGAATTTTTCTAAGAAGTTTCATTTTTTGATGAATAGTGAAAAATAATAGATTTTAATTAAAAATTGAATTGTCGTCTAATATATTTACATAGTTAAATTATATTTTAAATTGGTTTTAAAGTACATTTAGATAAATTATAAATCAATTAATTCAATTTAGTTTATTATAATAAATTTTACATTGAAATTTGATATAAAAACATTTCAACCTTTTGAACATTTTCACTTTAAAAACCCATTGTTTCGTCCCATCTACAGGATTATTTTAAATTAATTTATGCCACCTTTATGATTAGAATTTGGAAAAATTGATTCCATATTTGTAATAATAATAATAATTTATAAATTATAATAATTTTTACTTAAATTTTTACCATAATTATTAACAAAAATAGTTAAAATTCATTATAATGATTAAGAAAAAAATAAGCTTACCAAGGGACTAAACTTTAACTTAAGTGAAAAAATGACCTAAAAACAAGTAAATTTTTTTTATGGATTTATTCAGACCATTTACCCTATTTTATTGAAAATGAACCATTATCGGAGGTAAATTCTGTAAGACATGCCTCTCAATAGTGTTTACCATTTTTATTTACAAGAATGTCACTCCTCATCCACTATAAAACAGAACTCACCCCCTCACTTATTCACACCATTAAAGCCATTTTTTTCATCCAAAACCTTAAAAAATAAGATCCAAACTTCCCTAATCTAAAACAATAAGCCTCAATTTGTAAATAAATCAAACCAATGATGTCATTTGGTGTAAAACAAAAGAAATTTCCCAAAGAAGAGGGGACATTCTTCAATGAGAACTTTTGTTTAATTTCTTTCTCCACCCCTTAAATTATTCTTATTTAATTATTATATTATAAACTCTGTCTAAAAAATATACTGATATTTTTTTATTCTATGGTTACATCCTACACCTTCACACACTTTCATCAAATGGGATACGCAATCATCGTTCGTTTGTACGGCGGACTACCGCCCCACAAACAAATGCCATCCATTCTTCCATTACCACATTTAAAGGATAGTAATAATGTTGTATGTACTATTTTTATATTATATTTATGATATTTATGATGTATTTATGATTATTTAATTATTATATAACACATACCTTCATGATTTCCATTTTGTGAGAATACGATAACATTAATTGTGGACGTGTGGACTACCGCAACCTCAAAGCAATGTGATTCGTTCACACTTTACATGGAATTTATTAAAGATGAGTTTAATAAAAAATATGTGATATATACAAAATAATAATTATACTTTTATTATAATATATATATATACATTTATGTAATTCACTTTCTTTCAATATGATAAGAAAAGGGAAACATCGTTCCTGCGCACGTGTGGCCTACTATCTCCTTAAAAGGTGTATCTCATTTTCTATTTCTATCATTTATAGATTATTATTAATACATATATACTGAATCTATATCATATATATATATATATATATATATATATATATATATATATAATTTTTTACATTAAATAGGTATGTAAATCATGATAAAAGAAAAATGACTAAAAATAACAAGTCAAAATATATACGAAAACAGATCAAATATTACCTAAAATGTAACTTTAACATAGAATTATTAATAAAAAGGTAATATAAAGTCATAATAAAATAATATATGATATTATATATACTAATATGGTTATGTGTTAGGTTTATGATAAACTTATATTTATATAAAGTAGTTTTGAATATGTATGAATAAAGTCAATACTTAAGGTAAGAGTTTTATCATCCCACTTTTATTTTTCTGAGATATATGCTATATTCTACACTTATGATTTTTTTGGGGTATATACTTACCTATGATAGGTTATATCATGAATTAATTTATTTAATTATATTAAAAGTTTCAAATGATGTTATTATTTCTTGGATGTCATGATTCAAAAGTTACTCAAGCAGTAAGGGGATTTCTAATCTTACTTTATTTCTCCATGACTTGTATGAAATTCAAAAATCATTTTTTTGTGTGGTGTATATCCTGACCTATGAAATTTTATGTCATAAATTTTATTTATTTAAATATATTTACTTTTTAATGGATTATATTCATTTATAGATCTCACGATTCAAAAATTACTCAAGTAGTAAGGGATTTCCATTTCACTTTTATTTTATATGATACCCAAGATATTTTCACCACATATTTCTTGTATGTGGTATTTATAATTCCCATGTATTTATTTTATGATAATTATACAAATAATTATTTGGATTTACATGTCAATTTTTGGATCTATCTTTCATGGGTTTTACAGTTCAAAATTTACCAAATTGGTAAAGAAATTTTGTCACGATTTTCCTTCTTTGAGATGTACGTTATGATATGAATCTATATTATTTAATGAGGTGTATATACAACCAATTTTACCTTTAATATCATGATTTTTTTCAGCCTCATGATATCTTTAGTATCATATTATGTTATTTCTTCATGGGGTTTATGATTCAAAGTTACCAAAGTGGTAAGATTTTATTACTTTAAACTCATCATTTATCAAGATTGTTTATGATTATGCTTCAATTGATGAAATTATATGATCAATGTCTCAATTAAACTCATTAATTTTATTATCATATGTTTATTCATGATATATTCATTTAATGTTACCATTTTCCCACTCTTTTTTACTTAAGATAATTAAGAAAATGTTTTTTTGGAAAATATAACTTTATTTTTATCTTAGTTTAGAATTTTTTTTATTTATACACCATGTTTTCTAAAAATGTTTTGAAAAATGTTTTTAAATGATATTTTAAGATAATTTTATGGTAAAAATATTTTATTATTTTTTTCTATTTTAAAAAGTGTTTTAAATGGTTTTAAAATCTTACTTTAAATGTTTTAATGCAATTTTAAATGAAAAAGGTTTTCAAAATGTTTTAGGATTTTAATTTTTTTAATAAGAATATGATATTTTTATTAAGAAATATTTTAAATGATTTTTAAATCTTACTCTGTAAGTTTTCAAATTGGTTTCCAAAGAAAATTATTTTAGAAAGGTTTTATGTTTTAAAAAAAATGATTTTCAAAGAAAGGTTATTTTCTTTAAGAAATTCCCCTACTAATATTTCAAAATAATTCTCCATATAAGATGACATACATTAATATATTTTATGATTTACTGAGTACATGATGCAAGAACACCATTCTTATTATTTATTTGAATGGTTTATTATTAAGATGAAAATTTGTTTATGAAACCACTTTCTCTTCCATAGGTTATTCCAGGATAAAACACTTATAAAACTAGATTCCTTTTATAATTTATTCAATGATTAAATGATTATAAAACCTATATATTTTCCATTGGTTATAATATATTTTTTATGAAACCCATCTCTTTTTATGGTTCATGATATGATGAATGTCTTATTATCTTATGAAAAAAGTATGCATGATTTCATTATGAGATGTGTGGAGCCTATATCTCACTCTAATGAATTGGGTAAATATTTATATATCATGATACAGAAAGGGATAGAATGAGGAGAGAAATAAATTTAGTCTTAAAATGAGATAATGATGGGTAAACTCAATTCTATGTGATAGGGTTGGAACGAGGAGTGAACTCAGGGTTCATACCACCTCTTACATCAACACAATGAAATCTATCCACTATCTCACATCCTAGGGATACAACACCTATTGAGATGGTGTCAACTAGAAAAGTGAATGAGTAGTTTCTAAGAGAATAAATCACGTAGTTTCATAAATTAGTCTATTTAGGGAAGAATAATATTATAGACAAGAATTTGGAGTGCATACAATTGTTAAAGCTATCGAGACAACTGTTGGAGCTGAAGAGGCCAAGAAATTAATGTATGTTTCAAGTTTTCCTACTATTGAGGTCTAATAGGAACCTTGGGTTAATAAAAAAAAGGTTGATCCAACCATTATATCACCTATTATTGACATATATGAAGCTAGGGATGTGGATATAGAGGCTTATGATGATCATTTATATACAACACTACTCATTCCATCACCATATCATGTGCAAGAAGATGTTACATCTGTAAGAAAGAGTTCTAAAAGTTATGATGACATATTCAGACCTTTACACCTACATTGATTATAAAATTTTATAATATTAAGGAAGATTATGATGACTTAAAGAAATATTTTTTGTCTTCTAATGATGAAATCAATCAACTGAAGGAGAATTCAGTTTCTAAAACTTATTTTGATAAGTTGTTTGAAATGATGGTTACCTAGGAAGATTTTATTTAAAACCTCCATGCAATGAAATATATTTCATTTAGAGTAATTTATAAAGAGATTGAGGCTATGAGATCTCAAGTGAGTCAACTTAGATGGATATGTGTCACCAAATCTAAGAACAATGATCTTTGAGTACTTGTGGTATCTAAGAGAGATATGGCTCAAAATATACCAATAGATCAATCTGTTCTTTTAGTGGCTTCTCTGAATGAAATTCAACATTTTGTGTCTAAAATTAAGGAGATCTTATAAATTTGGAAAACTATAGTTTTCATTGTGTTTTAGTTCCTTAAGAGGTTTTAACCAACTTCTACAAATACTTATACACCTTCTATGACTCTAGAACTCAAGGATCAGTTTGATAAAGTGTTTTCTAATCTAAGTTCAGTAACCAATCAGATCTAATATTTTTAGTTTGAAATGTTCACCCTTATACTTATGAAATATTTTAAAATATTTCTATTATTAGAGTTTTAGGAGACCATTCAATCCATTATAAGACTTGGCCTTGGGACTGATGTGTCTTTGAATGACACGGTTGTCTATATCAAGGAAATAGTTGGTGATAATCTATATGAGTCTATGGTAGTAACTAAGTAAGAGATATGTTTTCTTTTTTCCATTGGTCCAATAAATAGAAAATATCATCATTTTTATCATATAATGGTCAATATTTTTGAATTAATATAATAGATCTTTATAGACTCTTCAAAATAGGATTCTAGTTCCGCAATGTTTGAGGAATCCCTTACTATACTAGCTACTCCTATAGAAAAATATATTATTGTTTATAGACCTTTTCGACTATTTGTTCCATAGTAAGATACTTCTAGTATTCCTATTTCATATGATGCACCTATTGTTCCAGTTCCTCAATACCCATCTAGTTATTTGAATTTGGTTGGTCAAATATTGATAGAGATGTTAGTCAACCTGGATCACAAGTTTATTTTTTTATAAGGAAAGATGATTCATTTGTAGTTTTTAACTGAAAAAAATTATAAGAATATATATTCAGATCATCCCAATGATCCATCTACTTCTTATCCTTCTAACACTGTAATTTCTTAGATTTTATATACTAGTTAGATTGAATATTACAAAGTGATGCTAAAAAACTATTTAGTAATGTTTTTTGATATGTACAAACAAGCCTCTAATTTCATTCTTAATTTCTAAAAGTCATATATCATAAATAGAATTGATATGTATGATGATTCTATATTTTTTAGAATATAAAGAAAATACCTTAAACCAACACCACCAAATACCTATAGAGGTACCAGTTAGAGAGTGGATATTGTTTTTTAACCTAGCCATAATTTTTCATAAGTAACATTCCAAGGATGTTTCTTTATTTGTTGTCAAGTTTTTTAAAATAGGTACCAATTATTCATAACCTATCAAAAAATTTCCTTTTTCCAATGTTTGTGCTTATAATTTCATCATATATTTTTTTGAAACTTGGGAAGGTGTTGAGTACACCTGGATAGAGACCGTGGGATATATCAAGTTTTGGGAAAAAAATCATTTCTTCTGGGGAGATCAGGAAAGTATATTTACCTCATGTATTTGGCCCTCCAAATTCCTCTTTATATTCTCCAACCATCAAAAAACCTCCACCCAAACGTCCTTCTATATTTTTTACAATCCACAAACTAGTTTTATATAACTAGTTTTGGTATGTGTATTTTTAGTTTTTGGATATTTGAATTTTTTTACATGTGTACAACATTAATGAAATTCAAAATATTGATTTAATTTGATGTATTTTAATTTTTTTAAAGCAATTATTTTCATTTAATGTATTTCATCTTTATTTAAAAAAATTTCTGAAATTCATCCCTACCATAATGCAAATTCAATACAAATGATATACTTAGATAGTTTATCACCCAAAGTGTTATATTAAAAGTGTTTTCCACTTCTAACCCTTCTTTTTAATGACACAGAAAGGTGGAGAAAATTATAATCAATCAGATGTGGGTAGATGTTTAATAAAGTGTGAGAATAAATTATAAACACAAAATTTTAAAAGTAATATCAATTATTAACCTTTATTGAAAAATACATTGGAATTTTATGTTTATTGTTTAATGGGTTTTGTGATCATAAAAAAGGGTCAGATTCTTGGACTACTAATGTTGTTCGATGATATCTCATGTGATTTATGTTTTGATGATCTCAAATACCCTTCATATGTTACTGATGAGTTTCTCTTTAAGTGTTTTTATATAATTTTATCACATTTTAATCAATATGTGTTTACTCTTCAATTTTGTATGTTTTGCTAAAATTTAAGTCTATAAAATAATCTACATGAAGACTTTTCCTATGCGAAGAAATGGATATGTTAACCAATCAACTGCATCAATCAAAAATGTGAAGGAAAACACCTACATTAAATGGTTATGTCATGAAATTAACTATGTGTAAATTTCATACATCAATGAATCGATTACATGAGAAAATAACTATGTTGATGAAATGGCTACACAAATATGATACATAGAGTAATTGACTATGTGAATTGGATTTGTGGTAGATTTGGCTATGTAGTTCTAAATGGCTATGTGAATTAGTCAGTTATTCCAAAATACTACTATGTAATTTGGATATGTGTGAAATAGGCTATGTGAAAAATGGCTACGTGAATTCAAATTAATGCAATTTGGCTATGTGGTGACCCAAAATCAGCTACATTATTCAAAAAAACATATTTATTATTGTTGGTGTACTTTAATTGGAATATAATACTGCCATTAATGCATTAAATTTTATATTTTTATTTATATTAAAATAAACTATAAAAAGTTTTCAAGTATAGAGATAAGAAAATAGTATAAGAATAATTAATTTCTTAGTAATACTACTGAGGTATTTTCAAGAAAAAGCATATCTAGAATTTAATTGGAGAACTAGGTTTTATGGGATATCATGGATTTCAATATTAATATATATCTCATAAATTATTATTTGAATGAGAACAAGTAAAATAAATAATATAATATAAAATAAGAAAAGTGAGTACTTTCACTCTTCGAACTCTCATCACTCTCACCCTCGAAGATCTGTGTGTTTATCCATTTTACGCAAAAAATAAAGAAGAAGAAAATTAAATTTTCTATATTTTTTATTCAAATATCTATCTTGATATGTTTTTAGAAGAATCTCATTGACTTATTTTTCATTCTTATCTTCTCTCCTGGAGAACACTTCTCTTTTTTCAGTTGCGTATTGCAACTGTGATCTTCATTTGTAAACCTTTATCTTTCATTTTAATTACTATAACTGTAAACTTCTTATAATAATTTGTGAAGGTTAACAATAAAATAACCTTCAAGTTCGGTGTTTTTAACGGATTTTGGGAGCCTGATAAAACCTCCTGGTATTGCACTAAGTGATAACTACTTGTACTCAGTCAAGAAGTCCCTGGGAAAAGGACTCGTGCTAGTGAAAATCATAAATATTAATGAGTTGAGTGTTGGTGGAGTGGACTAGGGTATTTATGTTCTACAAACAACTATAAATATATTGTGTTCTATATTTTATTTTTATTTTTATTTCCACTACATGATTGTCTTAACAATGGATCAGAACATATTATACCATAAAGTGGTTGATTTTAAATCCCATAAAATTTCAAGAACTTAATTCACCCCCATTTGAGTCTCGATATTATTGTTCCCCAAAAAACAATATTACTAGCTAGAGTCTTGGAGGTACTTTTAGAGTCACTTCCATAAGAGTTTTCTTTTAGTATTTTATTTTGGATACATTTTTTGTATAAAATTTACATACATTTTGAGCTATTAGTTTTTATTTTATATTTTGGATTTGATTTCTAGTTTTTCTTATATGTTGTTGATATTATGAGCGTAATGCCTCTTGTACATTGATGATGTTACCATCAGTTTTTGTCACTAAACCATTCCCCATTAGAGGTCGACTTTGGGGGTCATTCTTACCTTCACATCATACCTAGGAGGGGTTCCCAATAAGCGATATTTGAGAAAAAATAATGAACCATTTCAATTTCATCAAACATACTAGTAAATCTATTTTTTGAAGCCTTTCACAACCATTTTATCACGATCAATGAGAACCAATCGAAAGACACCTTCCTCTAGAGGTATCCATGGATTGTCGGAATCACCCAAGAATTAGGTATGACCTCTCTCAATCCATGGTCTACTAAAACCTTGAGTTCAAAGGTAGGATAGGATCATGAGTTAATAATGATTTCATTTTGAATCATTTTTACACAATATTTTTATTTAGTATAATAAATCACTACTTTTGAGGATTAAAACAACTTATATAGGCATCAAGGAAATCAAAACATTCAGCATATATTGAATGAGTATTTCATAAAATGCTTGAAAATTTAAACTTTTTTAAATTTTATATTGAATCTTGATGATGAATTTTTAATTTTTAAGCATTCAATTTATGTTACAAAAATACTAACAATCACCATCATATGATGGTTAAAACCAAAAATGAATTTTGGGGTAGGAAATAGAGGTCAAACCAAGGATTATTCTATAGAATGATAATCCCCTTGCATTTCCACTATGGAATAATGTCTTACACTATTCCATGGTGTACATAAGGTTAAACTAAGGCATGGTATAAACCACTTCATTATATTTAGCATTTTATTGTACATATTTGATAGTAATGTTAGCTGCAGTTTAAATTATATGTTTTTTCTTACGATATACGATTCAATATCAATACAACATATATTTTTTTCATTTTTCAAAAAAAAAATCAAGAATAGAGAATCATGAAAAGGCCCTAATACCACTGATGGGTTTCTAAGAATCAAATAACACTTATTCAATACAATGGAAGACAATAGAAACCTCAAATCCCAAGATCACCATGCTATGAAAAACTGAAACCATGTATAAATAAAATGAAGAACATGTGATGTGAACAGATGATAGACTCGATTATTACCTTAAATAACATTTGTTGATGAAGATCCCTGAGGAGAAACCAATGGTTTCTTCCACTTTAGAAAAATGATCATATAACAGTAGTTTTTTAGTGGCAGTTTTCAAAACCACCTTTAGAAGTTTTGTTTTGTTTTTTTAATGGATATTTTAGAAAAATATCACTAATTTATAATAGTTTATTAAAAATACTAACATAAAATATGAAATTTTATTTTTAAAATTTTGTATTAATGCATAGAGACTAGTTTTAAAAAATCACTATAAATTTAATAATAACTATTCATCATTAATAATAATTAGTTAAAATTTTAAATACTTCATTATTTTTTATTATTTAGTATTTATTATTTATTATTTATTATTTACTATTATTTATTATTCACTAATTATTATTTACTGATTATTAATTATTAATTATTTATTATGAATTACCAATTATTATTTATTAATTATCATTTTTTAAAATTAATAGTTGTATGTTATTTAAAATTTTAATTACTTTTTAATTAATTAATAATTACTATTTATTAATAATTGATTAAAATTTTGATTATTTATTATTTATTATTAAATAATTATTACTTATTATTTATAATTATTTATTATTTATTATCTTAAATTTTAATTACTTATTAATTATTAGTTATTTATTATTATTAGTTATTAATTATTTAATTAAAACATTAGTTATTAATTATTAGTTATTAATTATTAGTTATTAATTATTAGTTATTAATTATAAATTATAAATTTTAATTAATTATTTACTATTTATTATTTATAATTATTAATTATCTGCTAATTCTAAACTATTAATTGATAATTTCAAATTATGAATTATAGATTGTTTTTTTTATTTGCTATTTTTTAATTAGTAATTAGTAATTAAAAATTAAAAATTATTAATTAGCTTTTAATAATTTTTTATTATTAATTACTTATCATTATAAATTATATCTTATTTAAAATTTTCATTACATTTCAATTATTAACTATATTGACTATTTATCATTAATGACTTTTTTGATTAATAATTTCACATTATTAATGAATTTGTTAATAATTATTTTCAAATTACTATATACTGATAATTAATAATTGTTATTATTTCTTAATAATTATTAATTCATTGTGAATTTTTAATTATATTCACTAGTTATTTATATAATGTATTTTATTTTTTAAATAGGTTTTAAAACATTTATTAACATATTATGACACATAAATTCATTTGGTAAGTGGTCAGTATTTAGAGAATTATGTGGGAATGAGTTGGAGTGGTATACAGATGAGTGACCTCCTGGGAAGTTATTGTGTAATGTAAAAAAATATTAAAACAAGTATATGAAATAACTTTTATTAACATATTAATAAATGAAAATGCATTTGGTGGAGTGGTTGGTACTTAGAGAGTTAAGTGATAATTAGTGGAAGTAATGTAATGATGGGTATCCTTCTCGGAAGTTGTTGTGTTATGTATAAAAAATATAAAAATAAGTTGATAATAAATGATAAATAAAAATATTTTTTAAATAATTAGTAATTATATAAATTTAAAAAATAATTTTCTAAAAATATATATATGTTTCTAAATATTATTTCAAAAATGAATATTTAAATAGAAAACTGACGATGATAATTCTATAGTGATTTTAAATGATATGAAATAACCACAACTAAATGATTCATGAAAGTTATAAAATCCTTTATGAAATGATTTATAACATATAAATACATGAAATTTTTTAGAAAACATTGTGAATCATTTTATGATGGTATAAACAGTAGTTAAATGCCATTTTTCTTACACTTCACCCTCTATGGTGTATCTGGAGATTGAATTGAATCATCCAACACTTAGGTGGGATTATTTACAACTCACATGGTGTTCTAGTACCTCTTGGCGGTGAAGAAAGGAGGAAGTTAGCTTTGAAATGGATAATACAGTAGAGAAAGGTTAGGAAATGATCATGGAAACATGATTATCATGGCTACTGCCTATTTATATATTCCTTAAGAAACTCTTGATCCTTTAAATGAATTTACTCATATGTTACAAAATGTATGAGTAATTCATGTGGTTATAAACCCTTTGTAACCCCTCCATCGATACAAATCACAATGTTTCATTGTATGAAATGTTAATACTAATGATATCAAATTTTTGAAGATTTTTGGATGTTTACAATTAAAATTCAATTACCTTATTAACCATAAGTGTTGGAGTTGGTTCCCTAGAACCAATAGAATTTATAATTTCAATTATGGAAATATTAATACATATATTATCACATGATGATTTTTCTTCTGTATAGCATTAATGTGATAATTTCCATAGAGTATGTGTCTTATTAAAAGGCTATAGTTGTTCCCATCTATAATGAGAACTTATAAATGATATGAAAATATTCTTAAACATATGTATTATGGTCTACATAAAATCTATCTAATAAGAAACTTATGATGTTTTACTACTAGGTTTTTGGGGCTCATGAGATATTAAGACTTTTTCTTAGGAATTTTTCACTTCATAATCTCTAAGAAGGGTGGTTTTGAGGAAAAAACTATCAATAGGAATTCTATGTGTTTTACATGCTATTGGATATTCATATCTATGGATTTGTGTATTAGTCCTAATACTTAAAAATAATAGTAGTGTATATAATTAAGTGTATACTTTGATGTGTGGATGAAAATCGTGATGACATATGCTCGTGGTGAGGTAGCATACTTTAGGTGCATCCAAAGTTATATGAAATTAATTTAATAATTCAAGAAAATATTTTTCCCCAATAGGTTAATTGAAGAAGATATCTCTGGTTATTTTGATTGAAATGTAACTTTATGATTATATCCCTGGACATAGTAGTTAATCAGTGAATTCAGTTTAGAAATTCAATGAAAGATAAATCAACGATATTAGGCTATGACACTAGTATACATCATGATTGATGATATATCAAGACAAAGGGATTATATTATATAGTAATGTTCATAAAAAGGTTGTTTTTGTTGTGACAATACCTTCATTATTTTATGGATGCCTTGATGTGTTTTTAGACACTAGTCTTGGACTTTTGGTAAATCCACCTAATTCCACTAAGAAAGAGGCCTAGAGGGTCACTTGTTAAGTATATCTTGAATCTCATTCAATTACAATAAATTTAATATTAAGAATAAAAATTATTCTTGGGTTTTGGGTTAATAATCATTTAATAATTATTGATCAAATAAATTCAATCACCAAATATTCAAGTTTAGAATATATTTGTTGAGTTTTATCTCTTGTTTATTATTCACAAGGTAATATATAAATATTAGTTTATTCACCAATTTAGTGAATATATCAATGAATAAATATTTATTGAGTTAAATGATTATTAAAATAAATATTTATTCATGAGATTAGTATATATAATTTTTTTTATTTATTAAAAAAATTACATTTATTTTATTAAATATTTTATTATTTGAAATTTTAAGAAATTTCATGGAGAGTTTATAGGTCAACTTAATAGCATAATGGAGATGATATATTTTACTTAACATAATTAAATAAATAATTTATTTATTTATTTAAAAAAATTATTTAAATATACACATTTTAAAGGATATAATAATAATAATAATAATAATAATAATAATACACATAGGAAATTACTTGGAATGAATATTTGAAAATTTTAATTTTGTAATTATTGAATATTAACCCAAAGTATAAATTCCAACTTATACATTTTCTTATATTATATTTTTTGTGTATAATAAAGAAACTATAGAGAATTTCCTCAAGCCCAAGAGAGAAAATTCCCCACCCTCCCTCTCAAGAACATAGATAAGACCAGAGAACCCTTTTTTGTGATCAACATAGAATCATATGAATCTCTAGGTTACTCTTAAATAGCATTAGGAATACCAAGAACAATGTTTAGAGAATTATGGAGCATGTTTGGGTGAAACTAGAAGATTAATTACTTAGATTTTCATCTACAATGAAAACAACACAAGAGCAGAATCATAAAATTGATTGAGGAAAAAAATCATGTTCAAGGTAATTATTATTTTAAATTAATTATAAGTTAAATGTGAAATATCCTCTATATGGGATTTTGAGGTTTCATTCATCAGGATTTTAGGAATTATCCACCGAAACTGATGAAAACTCAAAATCAAGAACACACCCACTACTTCTATTATTCCCCAAAAACCTTAAAGTGTTATTTGAGCGTTCATATTCTAAATTATAACTATTTATATGTTTTCAGGTCAATTTCTATTTTTTTTTGTTTTTCATTTCAAGAATATCGTTATTAATCCAATAATATAAAAAAACATTCATTCGATTTAATGTGACCAAGAAAAGGTCAAAAATGCATTAAGAATGCTCGAAGATGACATGTGGAGGTTCCAAGACCACTAGCTACATGAAACAAATTCAAAAAATATAATGGAAAATTACGAGTCATGTAACCATATTAAACCTTACAAGGAGAAGGCCATGAAAATCTCGATATATCATGTGAATTGATACATAGTGTCCTTACAAACCACGTATTGACCAGCAGCATAGAATATGGCTTGACAAGGATTAAATGAATTGTGGCTGGAATACACAGCGTATAAACCCACACGATTTTGACCCCATGTAAATCATAAAATACCATGGGGTCAGAATACATGAAATCATAACAAACCTCAAATTTACTGTCAACTGAGAAACATGACCAAACTTCAATTACACAACATGTATTTGGTTGTGCACATGGAGAAACACATAGAACCCCATGAAAGGTACACACTACAAAGAAACTGAAAATTCTCCATGTTTTTTATCCATTATTTATTTAAAACATGGATAATTGTTAATTTAGTTGAATTTTGATAATTACCTGGATAATCTAGCTATGTTTTTTAGTCATGTTTTAAAAATTAAAAAATTTACATTTAATCATGTTTTTAAAACATGACTAAATTAAATAAGAAATTTGAAGAAATTTATTATACATACTCACCAACTCATATATACATACATATAAACACACACTAGTTATAATTACTTAATATCAACTAAATAAATTATCACTATTATAACGTATATATATATATATATATATTAATCTATAAATTAATCTATATATATATAGACATATTAGTAATATTGAAGATATAATTGTATTATATAGCAATAAAAATAAATTTTATTTACATAAAATTAATATACACATACATATATACATACATACAAATATACATAAAAATGAAACGATAAAACATAATTATAAATAATTAATAATAACTGAAAAATTGTTATTAATATATATAAGTATATTTATATTAATTTATATATATCTATGCTAATTTATATATAAATATATATAAATATATAGATATATTAATTTATATATTATTGTATGATAACTCCTATGATATATGTAATATATATATATATATATATATATTTGAAATGTGGGGACTTAGTCAATTCCAAGCCTCTTTTATTGAAAAATAAATGATTATAAGAGTTTAAAATGGGGAGTTTTACAATGATATCTTTCATAGAGATATAATAGGTCAGGGGAAGGTAGTCTATCCTTATGAGGTCATGTTATCCTACACCCTTATTGGATAGGGAATCAACAACTATGTTTATTTAAAACTATGAATGAATGAATGATAATAAATTCAATGGAGTCCATGACCTCAAAGAAATCCATCCAATGAAGCATAAATATCTTTGAAAGGTGTGGCTTGTTGTTTTTTTATTACATTAACTATGGTCATGGATTCTCTCTCTAACCATAGCTTTAAATAACCTCTTTGTATAGAAATTTTCACCACATTAATGACTCCAAGAAACTCAACTTCAATAGGAAAGGTAATTCCTAAAGCACTAAAAAATAATCCAAGGATATACTTAGTTTGATTTAAAAAAATGACACCACATCCTGAGAGACTTGGATTACCTTTAGAATCTCTATCTATCTTGGATTTAACACAACCTAGGAATAGAGGTTTCCATATAACATCAAATTCACTAGAAGGGGGGTAAAATTTCCCAAAATTCCAAGGGGTTTTAGGATAATAAAACCATCTATAAATCTTCTAAAGTAGCCACTATGAATGGTGTTGGAATCCCTAATACAAGATATGAGTTCTGATAAATAAGTAGGAAGGTTAAAGTTGGACTGAACATGAATTACTAAATTCTGAGTTCACTAGATGATGCGAATTAATTCCTCCACAACAGCCTGGAAAATACAGAATAGTTGATCTAATAGTCTAATCCGATGATGTTGGAAAACATTCCTTAAATAGAGGTTTCATTTCATAGAGTGGAATCAAAGAGATCAAAAAGTTCTTTCCATAGGGTTGAGGCAATGGAATAGCATAAAAAGAGGTGGTTAGTATATTTCCTATGATTATTGTAAAGAGAAAATTTAGAAAATAGAGATACTCTAAAGTGTTGTATAAAAACCTCCATGTGAATTATTCCATGGGTTAGACTCCATATCAGGTAAAATATTAAAGGTTTGATCCATGACATATTGAACTTGAGAATCTAGGATAATTATAATCTTGAATTTTCATATTTAAAGAGTTCAAAGAGCCTAGAATTGAGTTTTCTAGAGTTGGTGGGATCTTATCAATCATATCTTTGTGGGGGGAAAGAAAAAATATTTATTATTTTTTCAATATATTCAGTTAAATTCAGGAGAGATCCATCAAAAAATTCCTTGATAAATACATTCAGATCAGTATGGAAGTCAATATTATGAAGGGAATTAACAATAGGGTCACTTGTATAATTATCTTGAAAAAATATGATATGGGAATCCCTTATTGGAACCCATATAGATGTAGATAGTATAGTGGAGAATGAATCTTTGAAGGTTGGACATAATGATGAGTTCATGTAGTTAAATTTTTCATTCTTGAGTTTTAGCAAAAATATGGATTTAATAAAGGCAAGGGATTTAGAATTATTAGTGATGAGCCTCCACATAAAGTGAACATGCATAGAATCGTTGAAAAATGTGTGGTTTTTAACACCCAAATCACCGTCATTAATGTTTTTATAGAATTTACCCCAAAATAAAATGGCCATCCATCATTCTAATATGCTTTTTGTTAGAAAAATTAATGAATGTATTGAGACTTTTGATAAGAGGGGTGGTTCAACTATAAACCATAAATGAATGAACCATTTTAGAAGCTATGGTAGATTTAATAATGCGTACCCCTCCATCCATGGACAAGGATTTCCATTTCCACATAGATAATTTTTGTTCAACCTATCTAAGTATTTCATAAAGGTAACATTCCTTAGTCCTACCCCAAAACATGGGGATACTATAATATTTAAATGGAATAAGTACCACTTTTATATCTAATTAATTCATGATCTCTATTTTCTAGGCTAGGGAGAGTTTCTTACCAAAGTAAAAAAAAATATTTAACCCATTTGATACATTTTTCAGATACTCCTTCATTGTGTGAAAGAGTTATTTCAATAGGAGGGTTCTCCTTTTTTATACCTTGATAAATAAAATCATATCATCTTCGAAAAGGAGTTAATAGGGGTAGATATTCATCTTACATCTTGTATAGTCTTCAGATAACCCTATTTCACTAACTTGGAAAGGATCCCCCTAAGGTAATCTTAAAAAATGGAGAAAATAATGGCAGATAATGGATCACCTTGTCTGACCCCCATTGAGTAAGAAACATATCCCCATGGAGAGCCATTGAGAAGAAAAAAAATATGGGAGGAGTTAAATAGGGTATGGATCCATTATATGAAGATGTAATTAATACAAAATCTATTCAAAACATTGAATATGAATATCCAGTCCAAAAATCATTTATCACATCAAGATTTATAGCTATTAAGCTACCTATTGAAGGTTTATTTAAGATTTTGACATATTCAAAGCCTGTAAGAAGACAATCTTGGATGGTTATATCCTAAATCAAACCAAATAGATTCCAATAAACAAAATTTCTATAAATGAGATGTATCCTTTTAGAAAAGATATTTCTAATAATATTTTAGATGGTGTTAACAAGAGTAACAGTTTTGAAAAGAAGAAATTCACACACATTATCAACCTTAAGGGTCAGTGTGAGAAATTGGGAATTGACACTCTGGGGAGTAAAGTAATTATATAATAAAAAATTGATAAGTCTAAAAACATCATTTTGAATAATATCCCAATATTTTTGGAATAAGATTTACGGGAATACATTAAATTCAAGTACACTCATAGGGTTCAAACTGAAGACTACCTCCTTAATTTCAATCTCAAGGGGGGTTTCAGAGAGATTACCATTATCTTTTTGGATAACCAAAATAGGGATAATTTCTTTCATGATGTATTGAATTGTGTTCGATACATTAAATAAGATTTATAAGTAGTGCATAAGGACATATTGTAATATTTCAATATTGGGGATGATCAACTCAAATTCTTTAAGAAAATAGAGAGATATATTAGATTTTCCAAATTATTAAATGGAGTTGTAAACTTTTTTGTTTCTCTCTCTATATTTTAGCCATATGTCTATGAATTACTTCCTATGGATGTTATCCATCAAGCTAAGAAATGAATTGAGATTATATGTGAGTTTAATTTCCTTCAAAATGTCAATAATAAAGTCACTATTGGTGGATATATCTTGCATTTATTTCAGGTTAGCTTTTAGAGTTTCAATATCCTTATCAAATGATTTGATGGTTTCCTTGCTCCAATACTTTAGCTTCTTTTTTTAGAAACTTGAGATTCCAGACATAGGAAAAGGAATAATTTCCACAATGAATAGAATTATAAAAAACTAAAATAAGGTTGGATCTGATTATATGAATATCCCATGAACTATTAAATCTAAAGGGAAAGGGTGGTTTAAATCTATTTTCATGAGGCTGAGTAAAATGGGGTGATGGTCTGAGTTCATCTTGGGGAGGTTGATGTAAGATATGGATTCCCATTTTTTCATTGATTGTACATTAGGTAAGGATTGCTCCAACTTATTGGACCTCATACTAGTGGAATATATTATATACCAAGTTTACTTAGACCCCATGAGGAAGTATTCAATAAGGTTAGTTCTATCAACCCAATCTTAAAACACTTTGGAGGAGATAAGATAACAATTTTATCCAATATTTTTATCTAGAATCATGATAAAATTGAAATCACCTAAGACAACAAAAGAATTTTTAATGAAATTTCTAATAGTTTCAAGATCATACCAGAGGTCTCATCTATATTGATATATATTTTTAGAATAAATAAATGATAAATAGAGGAGGAATCTATTAATATATACTATAAAATTAACCACCTTTTTGAATCATTAAATAGGACTATTATGTTAAGGGAAGAATTTGTAATTACCCAAAGAGTATTTATAGTAGTGGAACATTTAGTCAATCCCACTAGGTGATATTCTATACCTCTAAGACCAAAAAGTCTTACAGAGAAGACTTTTGTGGCATCAGATAATCCAAGAACTGTTGCCTATGATTTTGAAGAAGTATTTTAAGAGAATTATATGTTTTGGGTTAAAAACCCCTTTAAAATAAAAAAAATGATTTTAATTTTGATCAAGATTTAAATTTGAAGAATCCCATAGATTTCCTTCTCTAAGACATTATCCTAGTAGATGATCCTTTTGGATTTCTTGATTTCCTCTTGAAAGGATTTATTGTTTTTGGGGGATTTTCACCCATTTTCCAATAGTATTTGACCTATATGATGATTTATTCTCCATCTATCATAGGGGTATAATTTTCCTTAGGATCATTAGGATTAAAATAGGTTGATCCCAAGGAATCCTGTTTATCTTCTTCCACCATCTGACTCTATAGTTTCTTTAGATTTCTATCAAGATTGGGGTGATCCCTTTTAGTCATGGGTGAGTTTAATTTTTTGGAATCCTCGGTTACTGCAGGTGAGGGGGAGTATTGCCTAGTATTCAAAGGTGGATCCCATAGAATTGGTATAGAATTACCATTATCAACTTACGAGTAATCAACTGTTATAGACTACTCACTATGTCCACATTCATATTTTTTCTTTGACTCTACCACATTGTCAATGTTAGATATTTCATCTTTTCTTGCTTAATCTTTTGTTCTGGTGTGATCTTAACTTATAGACTAGAAATTTATTCCACCTCCATAAAGATGTTATCCTCCTTAAAATAGGTCTCAATTTTCAAAGGTGAAACCTTTATTCTTCCTTACCTTCACCCATTTCTAGACATTATCCTTGTACTTGGACAATGGTTTGAACTACCTTTGGATAATTATATAATTTTCAATTGAGTGGCCCATAATTTTTCATAAATTTCATAAATATGGAAAGTGGTCATAATATATATTGATTTCAAGTTTATGATCACATAAAATCAGTTTGATAGAATTTGGCACCTTGGAGTCCCTATTGGAATCCATGAGAATGTGGGTGTAGTATCCTAGATCACCTTCAATAGTGAGCTGATATATTTCAAGGGGAATTTCTACACATGATGCAATTTCATTTAGGATTTTAGGATGCAAAAATTATCAATTAATACCATGAAACCTGATCCAAATCTAGGCTATGGGTTGTTTCCGAGTGAAGGGATTGAAGTTAAGGTCTCATTCGACCCACTGAAAAATACTAGGTTTCAAGGAGATGTTTTCCGGCCTTCCATGTATTATTGGGGTCCTCTTTATTTTTAAAGATGATGTGAAAATATCTTCTTCCCATAGGGATAAGCCTCCAGTGCGAGAGACCCCAGCATTGCCCCAATTTTTTCTAGGATCTAAAGTGCTTCGGGGCTTGACTCCCTTATCCAAGATAGCTCAGCCTAGTAAGAAGAACTTGCATAAACCGATGTATTGTTGCAAGGAATCAATATTTAATAGAAATAAGAAGCCTCTATCTTCTAATTTTATGATCCTAGATTCTCAACTCGAGTCATCCTTTGAGACTTTAGGGGCTCTTCCATGGGATTCTTGGAAGGAAACTCCTTTACTTCCTACCATACCTTTGCCTTTGTCAACTCAGGGGATTCATTATTTTTCTTCAAAGGAATGTACTCAATTTGGATCAAATGCTTCTATAAAGGAATATAATAGATAAGGTTTTTTATATTTCCATTTCTAAATAACTCTCGAACATGTTACATATCAAGAAACATCGGGATTTGACACCATATTCATATATATATGTAACATATAATAATATATATTAATATATATTAATATATAACAAAATATATATTAATTTATACTAACATATGTAAATTATAACATATAATAGCATATATATTAAATTAAATATAAATATATATTAACATATATATATTATATATTACATATAATAACATTTATATTAATATATGATAACATATATATTAATTGATATATTAAAATATTACATATATGTTAATTTATATATAAATACATAACGTATATAAATTTATAAGTAGACACACATACATATTAACACACACACAGATATATATGTATATTTATTTATAAGTATATTTATATTTAATTTATAATATATACATATATATATATATTAATATATATAATTATATATTTTTATATAAATATGTATTAATTATTATTTATATAAAAATATATTAACATATATACAAATATATCATTATACATATTTAAACATACAACATAAACGGACACAGTGATTTGTGCATTCATTGGGGACCCATAGGTCATATATTTGATTCCCACGACTTTTGAGTTGTATATAGAGGTAGGAGTTCAATATGGGAAGCATCAAGGGTGTTTTTTAAGTAAGAAAATGTACATTCCAAGTGATTTTTGGTGATTTTTTTTGGTTATACATGCTTTATAATTAATTCCACAAAAATTTTATAACTACACGATGTGTAATGGTTTCTATACAATTCATTTACTTCACACGCATTTCTAGTAGTAAACTCTTTGAATATTTATGGTATGTCATATGGTTATACATATTATGCATAATACATGATTTACTATACAGAACTATACATCATTTATATCATAACACATTGTGACAATGTGCATCCCACATAAGTACACAGTACATGATAAGGATCATACGCAACATGAGTGATATGACATGTTGAGTGATATTATATTCCACATAGGTATTAAATTCCAAAAATGGATTTAATATTATGTAGAAGGTACAAATTGTGGCACCTCCAGAGTACATGCCGTGTATATATTAAATTATAGAAATAGATTTAATCTGAAGCAAAAGGTATACACAGTGTGTAATTCTCAGTTCATGTCTTGTAGATAATTATTCTAATTCAAATTAATTATTTTAATCTATATAATAATACATGATGATAATCAAATGCAGAAATTTGTTTTTGATGCAAGTTGTAGGCATCACATGGGAGCTGGGCATGTGTGATGTAAGTCCAAGGAGCGATGAATCAAGTGGTGTGTGACACGAGTTTGATTCGAGGGTGGGGGGATCATAATTTTAAATTAAAAAAAATAATATTATGAAATTTACCATATAAAAATCAGAAATTTAAACTATGGAAAATGTATATTCATTTAGACATGTTTATAGAATGTGACAAAATATGAGGCATTTACCATACAACTTGTTTATCTGTGTTTCTAAAAAATGTGGTTAAATAAAATTATCTATATTTATATAATGATATTTTAGGAAATTTGTGCAGGTTAAAATATGGGATAAATGAATAAATAAAAAAACTACATGACCTGTAGCTAGCTGTACATGCTATGTGACAAATTTCATTCCACATCAGGTACACGTCGAGTGATTTGCAGTGTGTTGTTTAGGTATACATGATTTATAATTAATTACACATAAATTGTATAACAAAACGATGTGTAATGCTTTCCATACATTTTTTATACTTCACATTCATTTCCAATAGCACGTGCTGCATATATTTATGTTATGTTATATAGTTATAATTATTGTGTAAACTTCATGATTTTCCCCCACATAACTATACCTCATGTATATCAAAACATGTTGAGTCATTGTACATACCACATAAGTACATAGTACATGACAAGGATTATACAAAACACGAGTGACATGACATGTTTTGTGATATTACACACTGTGTGGGTATTAAATTCCAAAATAGAATTTAATCTGATGTATAAGGTTCACATCACATCACATCCAGAGTACATATCATGTATTTATTAAATTCTAGAAATATATTGAATTTGATGTAAAAGTTATATGTAGAGTCAAATATTAAATACTTTTCATATAGATAATTATTTTAATAAATATTAAAAAAAATAATCTATATAATAATACGAGATATGAATCTTATCATATCTTATGGCCTGTTTGGAAAGAATATTAAGATAAGGAATTTATTTATTTATTTATTCCTATAAATTTGTGTTAATTATATTTAATTGAAAGGAATGATAGAAGTATAAATGCATATTAATTTCCTTTTATGACCATGAGCTTGACTAAATTTTTTATGTGTTAGATTTATTAATTTTGTTAAATTATTTATTTCATGGGTTTTATGTGATAATTTATTTTTAAATCTAATATAGTGATATGTGAACCATACCTCCCTATTTTATTATGTACGTTCCTATGATTCAATGTTATTTTTAAATAACCCTAGACTCCTATTAACCTTCATATATGAGTGGGTAATGATTTATTAAGGATGGAGCTCCCTGAGAGAGGAAATAGTTTAGGACTCAAGATGATATAAATAACCAAGGAGATACATAGGAGAATGGAGAAATGATGTAACTTGATCTGAGGATGGTCTAGATGAGTTATTTCCTCTAGGTTCAATTTTGGTTTATCACTACTCGATAAAACAACTAGTGGATAAAATCTCATGATAATATCACATATTTATTTTACTTTATTATTTCATGATTATTTATTTATGAGATTCAATGCATGGTTTATTTGGATGATTAAATATGATCACATGAATTTAATAAATTAACAAGAATTCTATGATGAAATAAAGTGAAATTATTATACATAAACTATGTTATCATATTCGGTTAATTAATTATGTAAATTATATATAATATTATCAATCATGTGAATAATAATATAAAGACTATTTACACATAATATAAACAATACCCCTCAAAAAAATATTAATTTAGAAAACATATTTCATCATTCAAGTTAAGATGAAAATATAGTAAAAGTTTTGGTCTGGCCCTAGTCGGGAAAATTTTCAATTATCAAAGATTATTAAAAAATATAATGGTTGACTTAAACAAATTGATATTAAGGGTAGAAACTATATTCTACATGAAATAATCCAAAGGAAAAAATTTAATTAAATTCAAGTATATAATTTCATGATTAAGGATTCCACTTAACAAACTAATGATCTATGAGTTATTATAGTTGGAAATTAAATCCCACCTAAATACCTTCAATTAATTTTCATTATTATTGTCTAGGTTATGATAAGGGGAATACTTACCCTTTCCAATGAAAAATATAGTGACAAGATATTCCAAATCCAACATTTTGGGTTATTAGGATTTGATAAAATAGTGGGAGACTAAAAAATTAATTTGTTACATCATAAACGCTAATAAATATAAGATATTAAAAATATTATTATTTTTTGTTGATAAATGGAAATCCATTAGACCATATCACAATCCTTACGATCCATCTTGGAGAAATATCATATTCTAACTAGTGATTGCTTTCAAGAATGGTACTAGTTCATGCACATTATTCTATGCCAAGAGAAGAAGTTTTATATACTAGAGTCCCTAGTTCTTATTAATAAATCTAAGGAGGAAACCTAGGAGGAGTAAAACAACTTATGAAAATATTTGGATGATTCATTGGATGTATAATACCTAATGTTATTATCCATGATGTGGGAGTTCTGGATACTTCATGAACACGTGGATTCATTCACCATTCTATATCATCTTTTTGATCTCTATTAGAATAAATCAATACAAGATATGTATAAAATATTTAAGTCACTTTTTTTTCCTTAAATCTAGGATATTTAGTTCTAGATATACCACATATAGTTAATATGATTTTTTACATATACCATTTTGATATTATGTGATTCATGCTACCAAAGGAATTTTTCATAGACCTTATTTTGACCACACTTCCTTCAAGATTCTCATGTTTTATAGTGAATTTCAACATAAAAATATAGATAAAATTATCTCAGATCTCTTGACATTGATTCTCAAATAAGATAAATACATGAATAATGAAAAACCTTTTATTCTAATAGGGAAGTTAAAAAATGTCTAAGATAAATTCTAAATCTAAAGAACCTCCACAACACCCTTCCAAAAGTAGAAAGAACCAAAGAGAGGATAAAGAGAATATTTAGTATATTTTTCTTGTTGAAAAATACACCACTAGAAGAAGAATTATGCCTTATTAAAGAAGAAAGTGGAAGATTCAGGTAAATTAATTTTCATATTTAATTTTTATATTTCTATAAATTTAATATTAAATATAACTTTTTTGTTCTCAAATTACTATATAAATATAGGAATTGGATTGATTTTAAAAGATTACTAGATGTGATGGGGATCTTGGAGAGAGATGAAAATAGAGAAAGACTATAATGGACCAGATCTTCCCAAATGGTTACTTTTTGTATTTTGGTTTTTAGATGTGTTGGGATAAGGGTGAAGAAGGAAATGTGAGTTTAAGCTAAGAATATTTCTAGAGGTGAAGTGCCACAACATGATTGCGGATATCAAATCATGTATATTTTGATGGAGGAAAGGGGTATTATGTGATTTTTTGTGTCCCTTCATCATAGATTGAGTCATGTTGTAAAGGGTTCTGAAAAGGAATTGGAAAATTTTTAAAACATATGTCACATGGAAAGACTCATATATATGGTTTTTTTTACTCTTATAATTTCCATTTTCATATTCCTAGTCATGGTGTGGTGTTATTAGTCACAATTTGAAGAGATTTTGGGAAGTTATTTAATTATTCCATGAGTTTATATCATGGTGTGTCCACCTCTATCTTGATGTGAGACCTAGAGTTTGAGTTTTGGAGGTTTTTATTTTTTAGGCACTGTTGTACTGTGGATATTTTGTTTTACTACGACATGGTTTGGGAATGAACGATGTCTTTATGAAGGTCATGAACCACTAAATGACCAATTTGGTCTCATAATTACCTCTATTGGTTATATTTAATTAAGTGTCATTGACCAAGCTTTAAATGATGAAGATAGAGAGATTCACTATTTGATTTTCAGAGTTTAATCTGATTTGTATCATAATGACATGACTATGAACATTCATGCCGTGATATTTCAGTCTCAAAAACATGTATAAATTAATAATCCCATCATAATTTTTCTTATTTAATTCATTTTTTATAAACCATAGGAAACTAGAGGTGCTCCCTTGGAAGATTTTGAGAACCCTTGATTGGATTTATCCTTGTCTTTGACATATTTATTTCTTATTACCTGATTTAATTCAATCCTATATTCTTATTATTTCTCTCTTATTTTTCCTTATTTGGAGTTTATTATAGTAGTTTTACTTCAAATTTGGAAATTTTAAGTCATGTTTCAGTAAATATTTAAATTATTTAGGATGATTTGGGTGTTCCTCGCATGGTTTATCTTAGTGATTATCTCTTTCGCTTTATTCTTGTGCAACATTCAATTGAAGCTTTGGTCTAGGTAGGGTATATGAGAAATTTACTTTATTTATATATAAAATTTAGAAGTTTCATGATTTTATTACTTATGTGGATGGTAAGAATTAACATGTGGAAGATATTTACATGTACTAAAGGGGAATTCAAGAGGAAGATTGATTCACATGGGTTTTATAAGAATCCTAATCTTTATTATTTTTTATTTGTTTATTAGTATTAATAAATATATTATTTATGTTGTGATATATACATGTATTGTTAATTTTATTAAATTAATTAAAATTTATTTTGTAAAAATTTAATCATATAAATATGGGAATGAAATGGTTGTGTAGAATCTAAATCTGAAGTAATGTTTCTTGTTTAAGAGAGATTGATTCAATGTGAAATCATTCTTTAAAAAAGGAATTTTGAAAGTTCTTGTTGTGGAAAGTAGTTATTATATGTTTTTTGTAATTATTTTTATTGTTTTGTGACTTGTGTGGTTCTGGTAGTGTATTTTTTGACTATTTTTAGGTTTTAATATGAATTGGGTAGTGGTTTATTTGACTTGTTTACATTGTTGGCAAAAATAAATGTGATTTTTGATGTTAAATGGTGGTTGGGATATTAGGTGATATAGAACTGATGGTAAGGATGGTTGTGTGGGAAAGAATAGGTGTTATGATGGTTGTTAGTATGGTGCATATGGGGTGGTTTGTGTTGAGGTTGGTCATGTATCGTGATGATGTTTTATAGATGTATGGAGTATGAAATATGATTGATAATGAGGAATCTAGTACCGTTTTGAGCTATAATTGAATAAGTTATGGGCTATTAATGAAATGTGGATGCTTGACATAAAAAGATAATGGGTGGGATTAAAGTGATTAATGACTAATGAATGGTTTTTCATTAAATATGTAATTTAAAGGAATTATGAAATTTTTATGTCTAGTAAAATGTTATGTTTTTAAATGAGTAATTATATGAATAAAGGAAGGGTTGTAAGGATTATTGTGGTTTTTTTAGGGGGGAAGTGGATTACTGTACCACCCCAGCCCAGCTCACTATGAAAATTAATTGAATTGGACACCATGTGACCTACGACATTCCTCCTCGTACACTAGATGATTCTGACTAGTAATAATGGTTTATGGTGTTTTGTAAGAATATTACACTTTCATATTAGAGTGCACAATTTTAATAAAAATAACCTAGAAAAATTCACTATAGAGAAATTATTAGAGTATGCAAGGTAACTAAATGGAGTAATCATTATTAAAATTATGTAGAAGAATAGATATTGTTATATAGACAATAGTCACCCATTAAGTCGAAACACATATAATAAATATGAGGAATAATAAAATAAAATAGAATAACAAGAGGATTTTATCCATATCTCAGCCTCACCCTCATCCTATTATTCAAACTCTAAGATATCCTTCTTAATGATCATATCATGAGACCTGACCCAACCTATACCAAAAACCAAGTTAGAGTCTTCTTGGGTACTAAAGTACAGTGGTGACCTAAGCAGGTTGATAGTACAAAACTCAGTAGGAAACTACCATTGTGGTCTCAGACATAACCATTAAATGTTGTGGTATTTGAATGTGACATAATATGGATAAATAAATAACTAATGAAAAATAAATAAATAATCCCTTTGTAGTCCTCAAGTATGTGATCTTGATCATCCATAACTACATTATCCAATGTGAGAGTATCTCTGAGCATCTTATGATGACCATGAAAACCATCATAATGAACCTCATATCATTCACCCTAGTATACTGATGATGAACTGAGAGATAAAATCATATTGATAACAACCCATGGAATTATCTATCTCAGAATCATAACCTATTGAATATTTCATCCCAATATAAAATGGTTCTTGATAGTAGAGTTGCAACAGTGTGGGGAACTCGATGATACCCATTGAATACCCACAATTCCCCAACAACTAGAACATTGAAAGAACTATCTCCTATATCTGAAACCAAAAATCCCAACTCCAAATCTATGGAATCCCCACCATTAGTATTACATACCTCAATACTATGGTATTTTTACATTTTATATCATATTACTCTCTACTATGGGGGTTTCTTTAGTATCACAAACCTCCCTACTATGGTAGTTCTCCATTATAATAAATATCACTCCAATGATATTTTCATAACAATAATATAACACCTCCCTGAGGGAATTTCCCATTTCGAAAATATAATAATATACAATAAAAGAAAAACAAGCTCAAACATTCATGGAAACCCATATTTAGGTGTCCAGAAAAAATAATAAATTAGTAACTAGGGGAATCTTTCATCCTTGTGCCTAATAACTCTTTCGCATTTCCATTTCACAGCTTTATCAAAAAATTTCATGGTTATAACATGACCCTACATCCAAATATGTCAATTTCTAAAAGCATCTCTCTAGAGATTGAATAACAACCATCCTATAACTCATATTAACTTTAAGGGGGGTTACTCTCCCCATGGTCATCTCAATGATTCCAACAGCTCTAAAGTATCAAAAACATTAAACAAAGATATCTACTAGGTTGTTTATCACTAGAAAAAACTCACCCCTACATGGGTTCCGCAAGGATCCAAACCTGGGGATCTATCTCCAACCATTCCTACTCATTTTAAAACACATCCCTCAATGGATTCAAGTATCAAGGGAACACCCTTACAGTTATGGCCTACTTAGTCCAAACAAACCCAACCATCACTCACCTCTACTTAGGGTAAGAAAAGAAACCCATGCTAAGGGTACTTGAAACATTTAATTCAAATTCACCCCTTAAGGAGGTTTATAAACCATTGGGTATACATTCACCAACAATATTTGACCATCGTTAGCATAGGTGATATGGAAAATTATCAAGGGTCCAACATGGGCACTCGAATTTTTTGGATACTCAATGTAATTCATTTTAAGTTAACCAATTAATCTAAATTAAACCATTTAATTCAAATTAAATAATTTAAATAATAAAAAAGAGGTTTAATTTTCATAAGTGGAAAGATAATACATAAAAAATTCATATATTGAGAAGCATAATACCATAATGCATGAAAAAGATTTTATCTTTGAAGAATTCAGTCCATTTTTATCATAAGGATCGGTAGTTCTACACAAGACCTTCCAAGGTCTAACAAATCTCATCCATCAACCTAAGAATCTAGCCCAATACAAAAAATCCAAATTAACTTATTATAATTAATTTTAAAATTAATTTAGAAATTTTAAACCACTTTTAAATAAAATTTCATAATGTTGAAACACTCAACGTGTTGTCATGTTATTTCATAATTGAGTTCAAACACTTATAGGTGGTCTAATGTTGACCTTCAAAATGAACCCATTCCAAATACCTAATCTACAATTCCAATTCAATAATAAAATTAATTTAATTTCCACATAGGACCTTATAAAATTGTTTATGTGATGTACCTCCATCAGATCGATGAGAAACGACATGAAAACACCATCCTAAGACATCCCTTGTGCTAGAAACATGGAAATCCAATCCTATTTGATTGATTCCACCATTCTTAGTGGAATAGAAACTAACTAGTTTAATACATAAGGATAAAAATTATAGTGAAAAAGAAGGAGAACAATAGAGACTAGTAGAGTCAAATAGATACCTTGGATCAGAGGAAAAGATCATCAAATAGAACCCTAAACCAAGGGGGGAGGAGGAAGGAGATGGGGGAAAGAACCCATGAACAAGAGATATAAATTAAGGGAATAATATGGTCTTACATATATTAAAATTTTTGGAGGAAAATATAATTTCCCCCCTTAAATATCCCATCGGTTAGCTAGTACTAGAACATCGACTAGTTGGTGGCCTACTAGTGGATGGATGGAAGCTACAATTTACATCCCCTGCCATATTATTTTCCTTCAATTCTATTCCACTGTACCCATTCACCTTATGACCCTTATCCTAAGTTTAGAAACAACTATATAGGTTATTCAAACTCTTAAAACTTTATTTTGAACCCGAGTTCTTAAAACAACCCATCCACAATATTTAAAATTCAAAATTCCCTTGAATTTCAAACACTTGTACCGGTATAGGGTTTTAAAATCTCCCCACTTTAAAACTTATCATCCTAGATAAGTCTAATAAACCTTTTAAAAAATAAAATTGATCTAAATTTTTCATCAATTCAACACTAGAAGGTTTTACATCATTTTTGAACACTTAATGCGGTTCTGTAGTGCAACTTCAAGCATAAGGTGCTCACTACACCAAAACTTAACCCACCTCTCATACCCACTATATAATCAATGTGTTGGTGTTAACCTACACCCATATACTATATATAATAGGGTGTTATTTTATAGTTTTTGTTTCCAACCCATGGTATCTAATTAAAATAAAATCATTGATCGGACCTCCTCTAACTAATTTCTCTCAAAACAAACTCAGTTTTAGCAGTTGATGGGCCATCAAAACACCCAATCATGATGCATTTACACTCATGAGCACCTTGTAATCATCCAACACTTGCACTAAAGTCTAAAATCCTACTTCAAGTGAAATTTCTATGATTTGATCCTCAACCAAACAAAAACCACCTTCATACCTGAACATCTTTTTTGATGTTTTCCTAAAAAAGTTTTGTGTTTTTTTAAAAAAAAATTCTATTAAGAATTTTTTTGTTAATAGGTGAAATAAAGTTATAGCAATTTTGTCAAAATTTATGGTAATAAAGTTTTATTATAATTTTTTAGAGGAAACTTAAAAAATCTAAAATTTTTAGTTAGTTTCCTAAACTTTTTTAATAAACTTCCTTACTAAATCATACGATTTTATGTTGATCTCAAAGTTCCTAACATCATGGAAAACCTTGTGATACAATAATTTGATCAAAGGAGATTTTAAGTTTTCTGGACACAAAATTCCAAATGGACTTATTTAGATGTAGAGTTCTGGATAGGGTTCTCTAGATGGACTTTTACAAATAGAGACTTGTGAAGAAGTTAAAAAATGGGTTGGTGGATAGAATGTCATCAAGTGAAGAAGTAATTAAAGGGGAAAGTGGTAAAATTTTGTTACCAGACGCATTCTTTACAAACATATATGAAAGTAGATGGATTTTTTCATGGTCCACTAGACACAACTGATAAGAAAATGGTTTTAAATATTAATTTATAGGAATTTTCCTGTACTAAATGTTGAGAAAATATAAAATGATAAATAATTAAATAGTGGAACAAGATGTCTGATTTAAATATCTATGTAAATTAAAAAGGAGAAATAAAAATGATAAATCTAATTAATAAACCAGATGAATAAATTTTATTGTGAAAAAAGTGTTTGGATGTTATAAAAATGAATTCAACAATATTAAATAGGTTAAGATAAATAGAAATTTGTAGATGAGTTTTCAGACAGATAGTTTGAATAAAGTATAAAGAAATTTTTTATTAAAGGAAAACTAATGTTTGAAGTTTTGAAGTTATGAAGTGTGTTATTGAAATAATTTACAATAGAAAAAGATCAAAAGAAAATATCTCCATAGAAAAGTTGATCCTTGGATGAAAATTATCAATTCCACTGGATGATCTGTTCTATGAAGAACAAACCAAGTGGTGCAAAATGTTTTATGTGAGAAAACGTGATCATATCAAGAAAATTTTGATCCATTCAAAAAAAAAATTTATAAGCATCAGTCAAAGTAAATAAATGTGAATAAAATCATTGTAAGAGTGATTTGAAAAATCATATCTGGAAAAAGATTTACAAATGAAGTAATCATACAAACAATTTTGCGAGATGACGTAAAGTCTAGAAGTAAATTTTTTCATTGTAAATAGTGATCTTAACAATGTCACAGTAAAAACAAATTTCAGATAGAGTTTTTATGTGATACACAACGTAACATTATAAACTCCCAAAATAAGATTTTGGTGCGATGAATATATTTTTTAAATTGATTTTTTATCAATTTTATATTAAGGAAATTCAAATAAGATTTCGGTTGTTACAGTATTCCTGAGTCTTCGTGAATTTTCTATGAGAATTGAGAAGAATAGAGTTAATTTCATTTATGCGGGTTTTTTTTTAATTTTATTGAGAATGAAAGATAAATTTGGTTTTCTGACTTTTTTATCTTCAGATCACCTTTATAAAGAGTTATAAAAGTAAAAAAATTCACTTAACATAGTTCATATATACTAACATTATGTAATTATATGGAGTTTGGGTCATTATGAGTTTCCAACCAAATTTCACTACTATATTGAAGAAAATTTAAGAATAGATAATTTTGATCAGAAGTATCAGACTGGTTTTTCAGTTCATAGAAACTAGAAAGGGAGAAATTGAAGGATTTTCTAAGAGGTTATTTGAGGTGTAGAGGTTTTATTAAACAGATATAATGTAGATAAGATAGTTGGAATAATTTATATGATTTTAAATGTATGGAATATAACATATGTAGAAAGGGTATAAAAAATTGAATATACTAGACGTAGAAAGGGTTTACTGGATGGGAACTTCAATATGTAGAAAATGATGGAGTTTCCTCAGATGAACATTTGGGAGATGAAGTTACAAAGGTTCACTTGTTTTTTGTTGGATTAGTTTTATCAAAAAAATTGTAATCTGATGAGAGTCAGTATAATCTACCATATCAAGAGATAGAAGGAGTTTAACATCAGTTGTATTGAAGTTTTATTCACTTAATTCTAATAGAAAATTTCAATAGACCTATGGGAGTGTCCATGGTAAGGATGTATGATCTCACACTAAGGATAAAACTTTGAAATATTGTGTTCGTTTTTTTCTCTCTAATCATTTCATTATTCTAAGTTTTTTATAAAAGTTGATAAGGATACAACTCTAAAGGGGTTAAATTTCAAGGAGAGTCAAAAAATTTAAAATATCACCACTAATTTAACCCCCCCCCCACTCTCTAATTTGTTCAATGATCCTATGGAACTTCAATTTGTATCATAGAAAAGTTTCCCCTATTGAATCCCTATAATATAAAATCCCAATTTAGTGAACAAAATAGGTATTTACACCTTATATAAAAGAAATTATCGTGGTTGGAAAAACAGAATGATACCCTATATTCTGTATTTTCTTATTGGTTATTAATGCAACAAAAATTTGGTTTCCACCCATTAAAAATAATAAATCTATGTGTTTTTCTGAAAAAAAAAATTAACATTGAGGTTGATGGGAAATATAGAAATGAAATTATTATATCCTTTTTAAAAAAACAATGAAGGTTATGGGTCTCAAAATATCTAATGAAACATGAAACAAACTCAAAATTATCTTTGAGGGAAACTCCAAAGTGAAAGAGGTAAAGATACAAATATATAACCTCATGTTTGAATATATCAGAATGAGTGATGAAGAAACTATTCAGGAGTAATTAAATATATTTAATTGTGTTTTTTTCAATATCATGTAATTATTAGATTTCTTATAAGATTCTACTATTCTTAATAAACTTGTGATAAAATTTCCTAATAGTATTTAATCTAAAATGTATGCCTTATAAGATAATGATGATTTATATCTTCATGAATTTTATAACTTTATTTATGCTTGTGAGATGATGAAATCCCTAACATTTAAAAAGAATATCAAGGATGAAATGGATTCTATATTTATATGAAATATGAAAATACAAGATTCAAGGAATGTTTACCTAAATTATTTAGAAGAAAAATAAGAGGATGAAATTAATGAAAAGATCATGACTCTTATCCTCAAAAAATTATCGGAGTGGTAGAGGGAATTATGGAAGTAAACTTCCACTCAAATGTTTTGAGTTTATAGGAATTGGTAATTATTCTATAAGATTCCTCAATAATAATTTTTTTTAATATGAAGATTACTATAAATAAATAACATGGTGGAAGAAGTGGAACAAAACTTCTAAGTAAGATAAGAACTACACAAGGTGTAAAAAAGTATATTGGAAATAAAATAAGTATGTTGAGTAAGAAAGTTAGATATGACTATACTAATGAAAATTATTCATAATCTAAATGTTTAAAAACATTTATAACCTTATTTACAAATGTTGAGAAATTAAAAGATTCCTCAAATAGTGAAGAAGAAGAATGAGGTGTATAATCTTACAAAGAATATCAACTCGGATCTTAACTTGTATCATGTCTTGAGAAAAACAAAAAATTCAAGAAATAAATAAGAATGATTAATAAATAAAGTGGAAAGTATATTGATGGAAGGAAATATTTTCTTAAATAGGAAGATGAGTATATATAAGAGATCATAAAACTTAAACTAAAAATTATTAAACAAAAAACCATATAGAAACTTTTTTAGGTTGAAATTACCATAATAAAGATGAATGAAAATCTCAAGAACACTTCAAAAGTAAAAGTTGAGTCATCTCAAGCCATATAAAAATATCACACTATGAATCATGTGAATTCTTCATCCACTAAATCTAAAATTTTATCTGGTATTACTATGTATAAATGTGTTAGAAATTTTGTTGGGAAATATTGGATTAATAAAAGAGGTGATAAATCTATCGCATTAATAGAATTTGAGAACAACCTATATAAAAAAATTTCTTCATTCCAAGAGGAAACAAAAATATAAAGATGATATGAACCTAACAAAACTAAAAATAGACAAATATCACATTTATACAGATGATAGATATCTGGTGGATATTATTGGTGCTATGGTATTTTTGGGGAAAAATATTATAATTTTTGGAATTATATATCTCTTCTATGAAGTATCACTACGCCAAAATCAGAAATTAATGGAGGTTTTTTAGAAACATTTTAAGAAACAACCACTAAAAAAATCAAAATATTTTGGTGGTTAAATTTTGATTTTTTTTATACTTGAAACTTCCCCCCCTCCCCCCCCCCCCTCGAACCAGACACTCCTCCCCTGTCTTCCCCTAACCCATCAAACAGTAGCCCCCTCCCACTAGCCCCCCTTCTCCCGCTCACCGTTGGCCCCCTTCTCTATCGTTGTCAGCCTCATTCACGATCTTCAACGTTGTCGTTGGCCCCCTTATCCATTTTTGGAGGCCCCCTTCATGACCTACGTGAGCCTGATATGGAGACACCAGACCCTATCTCCCCCAAACCATCACTACCACTGCTCCCTAGGTAATGTAAGTGTGTGGTAATCCCTAAACCTTTCTTATTATATTTTTTACAAATTATTTTACAATTTTGGTAAGTAGTTTTACTTACCATGGTTTATTCTTATCATGTTGACTGACTATAATTTAAATCTATTGAATTTTTATTTGTTTGGTTATTTTCATTGCATGTTAAATAAGTTATTAATGTCAACAAAAAATGGAATTGGTGTATTATCTATGTCATCATGACACCCTCCATGATTTAGATTAATTTTTAGGTTATAAAATGTGTTATGATCTTTCTTATTGCTTTACTAGTATACTAAAAGTTGTAATACAAGTTATAATTGTTGTTAAATTTGATATTAGTAGAGTATAAAGCATGATATAAAGGGATACTATATGATTATATTGAAATGGTTTCTCAGGTATACCCATTATCAATGGGTAGTTGATGGTATTGTAGGATCTAAATAATGATGTAGATTCTCAATATACAAGAGGGGGGGGGGGGGTGAATTGTACACTTTAAAAATTCCTTTGAAACCTTTAATGTTAGTTACGATTAACTATGTTTTCCTTAAGAGAAGGAAAGGGCTTAGTCTAAAAAAGTTAAACTAAGAAAATTCACAACACCTCTAAAACCAAATGAAAACTTGGAAAGAGGAATGAAGTTATAAACTTCAAGTCCTATGTACTTGCATATAACTGGAAAGAGATTCCGAAAGTAGGTTCCAGAAATATGGTTCCGGAAATTGAAACTTAACCAAAGATTACAATATGAGATTCTACCTTAAAGAGTATAGAATCTAAAAGAAATAGAGTACAAGTAAGGAAGTATAAGAAAGTTATACTTTCCTTATAATAAAAAATGCAGCGGAAACAAACGAGTAGTAAAACTACAAGTAACAAGATAAAAGTATTTTAACCCAAAGAGAAGGGTATCCAACAACCTTGGAATAAGATCCCTTGATTTATACTTTCAAGAAAGTCTGTCTTACCCACACCAGGGTAAGCCCTCGATACGATGATTGGAATCTCTGTCTTGCTATCCCCGCAAGCCCTCAACTTCAAGGTAGTTGGCCACCTATGTCTTCCTCAGCAAGGAAGCCCTCAACTTCAAGGTAGTCGACACCTCTGTCTTCCTATCTCCAGAAGTCCTCAAATGTAATCACCAACATTCAGAGTCGCATGAAGCTTTGAGAGTTAATAAGAGACTCTCTCTCTAGAAATCACTTCAACAGCATGTATGCACAATGTCAAAGAAGTCATTCATCCGTTGTGAGATCTTTCAAATGAGATACTATTTATAGAAAAGGTCAACCTCCTTTCCAATGGTCATATTTTCCATAAAAATTGGAGGGACATGTACACATGTAACTTAACCAACAGTTAGTTTATAACAGAATAGATGACATCATTTTATAACAAAACAAGTGAAACAGAAAGTACGACATCGTTTAAAGTCTAACTCAAAAGTTCGGAATGAAGGTTCGGAGTGTAAACAAACATAATTTTTCGGAGTGTATAAAAAAAAAATAATTTTTTAGAGTTTATAAAAAAAAAAAAAATTCGGAGTGTACAAAACAAAAATAATTTTTTGGAGTGTATAAAACAAAAATAATTTTTCGGAGTGTATAAAACAAAGATGATCAAATTCTGTTTAATAGGTGAATTCGGAATGAGAATTCAGAATGAGAATCCGTCAACAGAATTCGTAATGAGAATTCGTCATCAGAATTCGTAATGAGAATTCATCATCAGAATTCGTAATGAGAATTCGTCATCAGAATTAGTAATGAGAATTCATCATCAGAATTCGTAATGAGAATTCGTCATCAGAATTCGTAATGAGAATTCGTCATCAGAATTTGTAATCAGAATTCGTCATCAGAATTCGTAATGAGAATTCGTCATCAGAATTCATAATGAGAATTCATCACCAGAATTCGTAATGAGAATTCATCATCAGAATTCGTAATGAGAATTCGTTATCAGAATTCATAATGAGAATTCGTCATCAGAATTTGTAATGAGAATTCGTCATCAGAATTTGTAATGAGAATTCGTATCCAGAATTCGGAGTAGAACTTTATCAGAGTTCGTATCTGGAATTCGGAATGAAACTTCATTACAGTTCTCATCTGGAATTCGGTACTTAAAACAGAATGTTTCATATCAAAGTTTCAAATGATTCTGAGAATATAGAAATGAATCCGAAACTTATAATTAAGAAATATATGAATGAAAAAATAATAAGGATAATTTTTCTTACAAAAGAGATCTTCATTATAAAAGAAACTTTCCTTATAAAAGTGATTTTCCTTATAAAAGCGATTTTCCTTATAAAAGAGATTTTCCTTAAAGAAAGGTGTTTGTGATTTTCAAAACAAGAAGGAATGAAAAAGTCATAAGGAAAACCTTATTGACTCAACAATCTTCCCCTTTTTGGAAATCACAAACATCCCTATGAAAAAGAAAGTCTAAGAAGAAAGAAAACATTAAGTCTTATATCCCTTTACTTATGAATGTAGATGAATACGACTAACTGCCCCTTAGGCTTTGAAACTCTAAGGATCGTATTCTAGATTTTCGGAATGATATTTCATTAAGAATAAGAAAGTCTTCTTTAATGAAAAACTCCCCCTTAGATGAACTATATTATAGTTTGTTTTCTTTATCACCCTTTGTTAATATTATTTTTCCCTTTTATTAGGGTTCTTTTCCTTCTCCCCCTTTGTAATTTTCAAAAATAATTCGAGGGAATGGAAAATATAACAAAGTACCTGAAAAATTAGTAGCAAAAAGAAAAGAAACGAGCAAGAGCAATTTTCATTAAGTTTGAAAAATTCAACAACAAAGAAGTTAAGATACAACAAAAGTTCAGATCTGTCTATTTTGGATCTTTTTCCTTTGCCATGAGACCCTTATGAATAGTCTTTATCTTCTTTAAGTCTTTATGGTATTCCTCAACTTGCTTCTCTAACACAACAATTCTTGCATTTTGAGCTTCAATCTTTTCTTCCTGAGCCTGAAGCTTTTCTTCCTGAGCCTTCAAGATTTGTTCTTGCTTTAACAACTTTTCTTCAAACTCAATATGATGATCCCTTTCATACTTCCAGTTTTGAGAAATAGAATTCAGCTTCCCATTCAGATCTCTGACTTCTTGAATCTGGAAATTCTTTTCATCTGTCAACTTTTCTTCAAAGGATGAAGTAAGTTCATTTATCTTCATGTCTTCTGTCTCAAAGGCATCCTTCACATTATCTTGGAATTCATCAAAGAGCCTCATCTCTTCTACATTCTTCCTCGACCAACTAGTCATCCTCTTGCAAGATCTTTTGTGGGCTTCATAGCTGACAAAGAAAGTTTTGAACTGAGCCTCTATCTCAACAAATTTGTCCATAACCATGGATACAGAGTCTGTTTTCTGATTCAAAGCATGTTGGAGCATCTGGCATCTTGAATCAATACTTGAGAAAGTCGGAATAGTACCTACCAACTTCTTTAATGACTGAACAACAAAGTCATGCCCCAACAAAGATGACTCCGAATCCGAGACTTTTCTTGGAGAATTTTCTTCTTCAAAATGCTCAACCTTCTTCTTAGAAGAATCCCCAACTTCCTTTCTCTTTAAAACCACTGAGCTCAGGGTATCAAAAAAAAGTTGCTTTCCCTTGTCCTTTTTTGGAATGGTTTGCTGTTCCGGAGTCTTCTGTTCACTATCAGAAACTTAAACAACATTGTCTTCATCATCAGCAGCTTTTTGACCACCATCCTCTACATTCTCCATTTGAGTAATATCATGTATAAGTTTTTCTTCCTCGGAATGATAAGCTACTTCTTCTTCTCCTTCCTACTCATCCTTCCCTAGAGTGACTAACTTTGATGATTCAGCTTCTGAAGTTTGTAGGGACAAATGTTCCGAAGGTGTCCCCTTATAATCATCTACTTGCTTCAAAACATCACCGGTTTCACCACTACCTTCAGCAACAGCTTCTTCCTCTTCCACTTTCTCAATCTGCTCTACTTCCTCAACATTCTTAGCAAATGCCTCTTCTGGAGTGACAAAGTTTCTTCCTGGAGTCTCAGGTAGATATTCCAAATAAAAAGATCTCGAAACAGGGATGTTTGATGAAACCATCTCATTAAACTTCAACAAAGTCTGAGCTACCTTAGCTTCAGACATCTTCTTCTTAAGCTTCTTTTCTTTCACTTGTTTTTCTAGCTCATCCGCAGTTCTTTCCTTCAAGGCCTTAGCCTCCGCAGGATCCAAGCCAAACTGAGGCTCCCCTTGCACTCTCTTCTCTTTGATTTCCCTCCATTTAGCAACTACTTCATCTGGGTAAGCTTTATTCTTCTTCGTTTTTGGAGGTGCGGAATGAACTTACTTAGATTTGGGATTCTCTGCTTCACCTTCAACTTCTTTCAACTTTCTCTTCCTCACTGGCTTAGAGGATTCAGGTTCAGCAACTTTCAGAACCGTTTTTTCTTGAGCAGGTAAATCAAAAAACTGACCAGTCTTCTTGTCGAAGGCTACATCCATCCTTTTGAGAGTACCATCACTCACCAACATAATCTTGAAAACTCTTGCCTTAAACTTGAAATCCTCCTTGAAATACTCAAGGCACCGAACTATCAATTGTGAGAGGATTTCTGGATACATTATGATCTGAGCTCTCAGATTCCCTTTCTTAACATTCTCAAGAGTAATAAGAATGTGTTTCATCAGGTTAAACATCCTTATATTTATCAGAAAATATAGAATATAAATCTCACTCTTCTTCAGACTATCTTTGTCACCCTTTCTCGGTATGATAAGGCCTTTTACACATAATTCTAGAATCTGGAAATTCGTAGACAGAGAGGCAATCTTCGGAGTCTTATCATCTGACAGTCCGAGAGTTTCCAAAGCCTTTTCCTTGTCGAAGCTTCCTTTTGAATCCGGAAAAACATGAGAAATGAACTCGGCTTGTCCTTCATTGCTCAGCCCTACCAAGACGGCTGCCTTGGCATAAGAAAGTTTATAAGTCTTGCCATAAGACTTAAATGACAACTTCTCCCTACCATCTTCCTTAAGGAAGGAAACAATTTCATAGAACTCTACAAGAAAATCTGAATAAACTTCATCTTGATTCCTAGGTTTCGACACAACAACATCTTCCCATCCGTTAAGCTTAATATTCTTGGATATAAGAGAATCATACTTGTTGAAGAAATCAGGATGAACCAACCTTTCTATATATACTAACCACTTCGAAATAAGCTTAGAGGAAGAAATGTCTTGAGAAGCTACTTCCACATACATTCGGATCTGAAGACCTCTGAGATGTTCGGAACAGAGATTGCTAAAGTTCGGAACGACCTTAAAATAGAGAGGCAGAGCTTCGGGACGCTGGAGCTTGAAAACCGATGTTGTACAACCATTTCGGGTCCCCTTTATATAGGCTACAAGAAGAAGGTTCAACTTCCTCAATTGATCAAATGGTTGTGAAAAGCTGAGATCAGATCTGATGGTTAAAAACCAATTCTCAAGAAAACTTGAATCCGATATTTTGAAGTTTTTATTAAAACAAAGATTTAAGAAAAATATAATCTAAAAACAAAATATAAGAAAATGCCAGCAAGTAAAGTATGACTATGAAAACTTGAGTAAGGAAATCATACCTTTAGGATTGGCTTTGAAGGATTATTCGAAATGTGTAACATTCTAAAAAAATGACTACGAAAAATCTTTATTACGAAAAGACATAGTTCGCAAAAATCACTACGAAAAACTCAACAAAAAAACATTACAAGATTTTCCGTATGAAGATTTCATTACAAAAGTTTAAATACAAAAATCTCATTATGAAAGACTCGATACAAAAATCTCGTTATGGAAATACCAGTATGAAATTTTCCATTCCAGAAGTTTTCAATACGAAAATTTCCATTCCAGAATTTTAGTTCCGAAAAGTTTGAAAACAAACTTTGAAAAACTTAGTTACTCTAACAATCAAATGTACTCCCCCTGTGAAAAGGAGTTTATTACTTTAAGGAGACTTGTTCAACAGAAAGTTAATTAAGAAAGATTACCTTACTATTATCATTCCTAACTTCTGTTTAATATATTCATATCTATTAGAAGGTAAAGATTTTGTGAAAATATCATCAAGTTGATCTTGTGTTCCGATAAACTGAAGAATAATATCTCCTTTTTGTGTGTGATCCCTAAGAAAGTGATGCCTAATATCTATGTGCTTTGCACGAGAGTGATGTGCAGGGTTCTTACTAAGGGAAATGGCACTTGTGTTATCACACAAAATTTGAGTTTTAGTAAAAATCAAGCCATAGTCTGTGAGTGTGTGTTTCATCCACAACACTTGAGCACAACAACTTCCAGCTGCTACATATTCAGCTTCAGCAGTGGAGAGTGCTACAGAATGTTTCTTCTTACAGGACCAAGAAACTAATGAATCTCCTAAGAAATGACAAGTTCCATATGTACTCTTTCTATCCATTCTACATCCACCAAAGTCAGCATCAGAAAAGCTTTTTAGAACAAAATAATTTCCATAAGTATAAAATAATCCTAGATCCATGGTTCCCTTAAGGTAGCGAAAAATTCTTTTTACTGCCTTTAAGTGAGATTCCTTAGTATTGGATTGATATCTTGCACATAAGCATACTGAGAACATTATGTCTGGTTGACTAGCTATTTAGTAAAGTAAACTTCCTATCATACCTCTAAAAGATGTTTGATCTACTGGTTTCCTAGCTTCATCAAGATCTAAAGAGTTTGAGGTACCAATAGAAGTACTTATAATCTTAGTGTTGTCATAACCATACTTTTTAAGAAGATATTTAATATACTTATGTTGAGATATGTAGGTTCCTTCTGGTTTTTGAGAAATTTGAAAACCAAGGAAAAAAGTTAACTCACCCATCATACTCATTTCAAACTCAGATTTCATTAGACTTGCAAAAGAGTCGGTTAAAGATTGCTGAGTTGAACCAAATATGATGTCATCAACATAAATTTGAACAATCAAAACGTTTTTCTTATCTTTATTTATAAAAAGGGTTGGATCTTCATTTCCCTTAACATAGTTATTTTGAAGCAAAAATCTAGTGAGTCTATCATACCATGCTCGTGGGGCTTGTTTAAGACCATACAGAGATTTAGTAAGTCTAAAAACATGACCAGGATGTTTTGTATCTTCAAATCCAGGAGGTTGTTCAACAAAAACTTCCTCTTGGACATAACCATTAAGAAAAGCACATTTGACATCCATTTGAAAAAGTTTAAAATTAAATAATGCTGCAAAGGCAAATAGAATACGGATAGATTCGAGTCTAGCTACTAGAGCATATGTTTCTTCATAGTTTATTCCCTCTTGCTGATTATAGCCTTTAGAAACAAGTCTATCTTTATTTCTTACTATGAATCCATTTTCATCACATTTATTTCTGAAGACCCACTTTACTCCAATAACAGAAGTTTCTATAGGTCTTTCAACCAAGGTCCAGACTTTATTCCTTTCGAATTCATTTAGTTCATCTTGCATGGCTTTGATCCAATCATCATCACCTAAAGCTTCATCAATGATTTTTGGTTCTAATTGGGAAAGAAATGCTAGATGTTCTACTTCATTTCTTAAGGAACTTCTAGTCCTTACAAGTTGATTTCCATCACCAATGATACTATCACTGTGATGATTCTTAAGAAACACCTAATTTGGGTTTTGAAAAGCCTGTTCATCAACATAGGGTAGAAACTGTTCTGGGGTAAATGTTTCAGAAATATCTTCTTGAACATTATCCTTATCAGAAGGTTCTTCTATCAAAGGTTGACAATCAGTTTTTGAAAACACATCTGTGGATGTAGGCTGAGATGGTTTAAAAACAAAAGGATCAGACTCATCACATTTTACATGCACTGTTTCTTCAACAGTACAAGTATTTTTATTAAAAACTTTATAAGCCTTAGAAGTTGTGGAATAACCTAAGAAAATTCCTTCATCAGATTTTGGTGAGAATTTATGTAAGTTATATTTAGTATTCAAAATGAATACTTTGCAATGAAAACCCTTGATGTAGGATAGTCTTGGTTTTCTACCATTCCTTAACTCATAAGGAGTTTTATTAAGAAAAGGTCTAATCAAAACTCGATTTATATTATAGCAAGCAGTACTTACAGCTTCAGCCCAGAAATGTCTGGCTATAGAATATTCACTCAACATGGTTCTAGTTATCTCTTGAAGAATTTTATTTCTTCTCTCAACTACACCATTTTGTTGAGGAGTTCTAGGTGCTGAAAAATTGTGAGTAATACCTTTTCTACTACAAAAAGTTTCAAAATCAGAATTTTGAAATTCTCCTCCATGATCACTATGAATAGTTTTCAATGTAAGGTTTTTCTCATTTTTAACTTGATCTCTAAAACTTTTGAAATAAGAAAAAGCTTCATATTTCTTTGCTAGAAAATAAACCCAAGTAAATCTAGTGTAATCATCAACTAGAACAAACACATAGTATTTGCCTCCAATACTTCCAGTTTGTGTTGGACCAAAAAGATCCATTTGTACTAACTGTAATGCATCAGTTGTTGAGACTTCACTGATCGATTTAAAACTAGATTTATGTTGCTTTCCATTTTGACAAGGATCACATACTTTAGAAGAATCAAATCTAAGCTCTGGTAGATCCTTAACTAGTTTCTTCTTAGAGAGTTTGCATTGGTTTCTAAGGTTACAGTGACCTAGTCTTCTATACCATAACCAGGAATGATCTTCCATTGCACTTAGGCAAGGTAAATCTTGGATCCTGATGTCTTCTAAATTTAAGGTGTAAACATTCTCATGCCTATTGGCTGAGAGAATAAATTCTTCCTTGGAATTGTGAACTAAGAACTTATCATTCCTAAAATTCACAAGGTATCCTTCATCACATAACTGACTTATGCTAATGAGGTTGTGCTTAAGACCCTTAAAAAAAAGAACATTTGAAATCAAAGTTTTACCTAAAAGAAAAATATTACCAATACCAACAATCTCTCCCTTAGCATTATTTCCTAAAGTTACCTTTCCTCCTTTTGTTTTGATAATATTTTCAAAATAGATTTTGTTACCAGTCATGTGCCGGGAACATCCACTATCCATGTACCATGTATTGTTGCTGGTACTCTCTTTATTTTCCTGAAATCAAGAAGAGAATTAAACTTTCGGAATCCAAACTTGTTTGGATCCGATATTTCCAGACAATAAAATTTTAGGTACCCACATCTTCTTAGAGAAATAAGCTTTGTGAAATCCTAGAGATTAGGTTTTGTTTAAGGAACAATTGTTTGCCCAGTGACCACCACATTGACACTTGGTACAAAATGGGGCACTTTGAGGAACAAAATAATTGTTACTAAAAATTGGTTTTACATGGGTATAACCAAATCCGGATTTATTTCTTAAAGGTCATATTTGGGAATACATTTTATCAAAATTTTCCTTACCATGGGTAAAGTTTGATAAACACTTATTTAAGGAAAAAATTTCAGGCTTGAGTTTTATAACCAAGTTTTTATCCTCAAAATCATTATTTTTACAACTAGAGCTAGGCTCGAAAACATTTTTCATAGAAATTACTTTTTCTAACTCTTTATATATTTTGTTCTTCTCAGAACTTACTTCCTCAAGATTTTTTGAAATTATTTCAAAATCAGCATTTTTCTTATCAAGATATTTAGAAAGATCTGATATCTCTTTTGTAATAATATTATTCCTAGAGTTTTCCTTATCAAGTTTCTTATTGAGTTTGGAATTCTCAATTTCAAGAAGTTCAGCAAACCTATAAACTTCTTCATAAGTAGGTAAAGTATTTTCTTCATCAGAAGAGGATTCTTCAACAAAAGAGTTATAATACTTACTATCATTAGAATTTAAAGAAACATTGGTCAATGATTCAGCATTTCGTACCTTAGCCATAAAACAATGATTGTCAATAGGTAGTCTGGCTATAAGACCAAGATTCTTCTGTCCTGAAGATTCATAATCAGAAGATTTATCTGAAGAGTCACCACCACTGACACTCTAGGTATCACTAGCTTTCAGAACTTTCTTAGCTTTGGCTTTATAATACTTCTTTCTATTCCTGTCTGAATGCTTTTCTTTCCTTTCTTTCTTTTTGAGAAAAGGGAAATCTGGTCTAATATGTCCAGCTCTCTTGCATTCATAACATGTGACTTCTCTATCTTTCCTATCTTTCCTTTCATTTTTCTTATAATTGGATTGGAAATTTCTCTAGCCAGCTATCTTGTTCATCCTTCGAGCAAGATTTGCTAACTCATTTTCTGAGATTTCACTTTCACTAGAATCTGATTGAACAACCATCTTCTTAGACTTGGATCTGGTTACTCTCTCAGGAGTCTTATCTTTTATATGATTTGATGTTGTTGTAAAAGCAACAGTACCACTCCCATTTTTCTTTTTGATGTTGTCAGAATCTCTCTTCCTTCTTGTTTCATGTTGGAGAAGAGTTCCGAATAAATCATCAAGAGAAATTTGAGTGACCTTCCTGTTCTCATCTATAGCAGTTATTTTGGATTCCCACTCATTAGGAATGATATCAATTATCTTATCCACAAGTTCTTCATCATCTAAACCTTTCTCTACCATAGACTGTAGGCTATTGACAATAGTCATAAATCTCTATTGAACTTTACAAATTGGTTCACCATAAGGAAAATTGAATCCATGGTATTCAGCTCTAAGCATAGCTCTCCTAGTTTCAATCACTTTAGAAGTTCCAAAGTGTGTAACCTCTAACTTCTTCTAGATACAATTAGCTGCTTCACAAGAAGAAATTTGGCTATATATATTTCTAGTCATTGAATATAGTAAAGTATTGCGTACCTTATAGTTGAGTTGATACTCTTGCTTTTCCTGGTTAGTAAAAGTTCTAACTTCCTTATCAGAAATTTTATAATCACCAGTAAGCATAACGAAGTTGTCCACTCCATTATTGATAACAAAAGTCTTCATTCAATCTCTCCAGTACTCATAGTCATTACCATCAAATATTGGTGGTCTTGTAGGATTTAGATTATCAATGGAACCAACGTTAATTCCTGTCATACTTAAAAGCCTTGGGCAACCAAACTAGTTAGTATAAAAAGTTCGTAATAACAATGTTCGGAATGAGAAAGTTCGGAATGACAAAGTGAGCAAGAAAAACTTATACGTGAGTACAAGTATTTCAGAGACCTCCTCTGATACCAATTGTAGGATCGAAATAATGATGTAGATGCTCAATATACAAGAGGGGGGGGGGGGGTGAATTGTACACTTTAAAAATTCCTTTGGAACCTTTAAAGTTAGTTACGATTAACTATGTTTTCCTTAAGAAAAGGAAAGGGCTAAGTTTAACAAAGTTAAACTATGCAAATTCACAACACCTCTAACACCAAATGAAAACTTGGAAAGAGGAATGAAGTTATAAACTTCAAGTCCTATGTACTTGCATATAACTGGAAAGAGATTACGAAAGTAGGTTCCGGAAATATGGTTCTGGAAATTGATACTTAACAAAAGATTACAATATCAGATTCTACCTTAAAGCATATAGAATCTAAAAGAAACAGAGTACAAGTAAGGAAGTATAAGAAAGTTATACTTTCCTTATAATACAAAATACAGTGTAAATAAACGAGTAGTAAAACTACAAGTAACAAGATAAAAGTCTTTTAACCCAAAGAGAAGGGTATCCAACAACCATGGATAAAGGTCCCTTGATTTATACTTTCAAGCAAGTTTGTCTTACCCACACCAGGGTAAGACCTCGATATGAAGATCAGAATCTCTGTCTTGCTATCCCTGCAAGCCCTCAACTTCAAGGTAGTTGGCTACCTCTGTCTTCCTCAGCAAGGAATCCCTCAACTTCAAGGTAGTCGGCACCTCTGTATTCCTATCCTCAGAAGTCCTTGAATGTAATCACCAACATTCGGAGTCGCACGAAGCTTTGAGAGTTAATAAGAGCCTCTATATCTCTCTAGAAATCACTTCAACAGCATGTATGCACAATGTCGAAGAAGTCATTCATCCGTTGTGAGCTCTTTCAAATGAGCTCCTATTTATAGACAAGGTCGACCTCCTTTCCAACGGTCATATTTTCCTTAAAAATCAGAGGGACCTGTACATGTGTAACTTAACCAACAGTTGGTTTATAACAGAATAGACGACATCATTTTATAACAAAACAAGTGAAACAGAAAGTACGACATCGTTTAAAGTCTAACTCAAAAGTTCGGAGTGAAGGTTCGGAGTGTAAACAAACATAATTTTTCGGAGTGTATAAAACAAAAATAATTTTTCGGAGTGTATAAAACAAAGATGATCATATTCTGTTAAATAGGTGAATTCAGAATGAGAATTCATCAACAAAATTCGTAATGAGAATTTGTCATCAAAATTCGTAATGAGAATTCATCATCAGAATTCGTAATGAGAATTCATCATCAGAATTCGTAATGAGAATTCATCATCAGAATTCATAATGAGAATTCGTCATCAGAATTCGTAATGAGAATTCATCATCAGAATTCATAATGAGAATTCGTCATCAGAATTTGTAATGAGAATTCATCATCAGAATTCGTAATGATAATTCATCATCAGAATTCGTAATGAGAATTCGTTATCAGAATTCGTAATGAGAATTCATCATCAGAATTCGTAATGAGAATTCGTCATCAGAATTTGTAATGAGAATTCGTATCCAGAATTCGGAGTAGAACTTTATCAGAGTTCGTATCCGGAATTCTGAATGAAACTTCATTACAGTTCTCATCTGGAATTCGGTACTTAAAAACAGAATGTTTCATATCAAAGTTTCAAATGATTCCAAGAATATAGAAATGAATCCAAAACTTATACTTAAGAAATATATGAATGAAAAAATGATAAGGATAATTTTTCTTACAAAAGCGATCTTCCTTATAAAAGCGACTTTCCTTATAAAAGCGATTTTCCTTATAAAAGCGATTTTCCTTATAAAAGCGATTTTCCTTATAAAAGAGATTTTCCTTATAAAAGCGATTTTCCTTATAAAAGCTATTTTCCTTAAAGAAAGGTGTTTGTGATGTTCAAAACAAGAAGGAATGGAAAAGTCATAAGGAAAACCTTATTTACTAAACAGGTATGTGATGGGGTCACTATGCCTTGGAACTAGTATACCCCTTCCCTTATTCCTGAATGGATGGGATACAAGATTTACCTAACAATAATATATATGATTCCTTTTCCATTGAATGGGATGAGAAGTGTCACCTTAATTCTGTATATCGATTATATCAGATCTCGAGTTAGTCATAAAGTATGTATATCAAGTATGGATCCTCTTGATATAGTGGGTTTGTCATTATCATATAAATATATGTTAAATGACTTTATTAAAGTATATTGTTTGTTATATTTCTTATTCCTATATATTTTTATTATTGTTTCATATAATTTGGATAATGAAAGGCTATTGGGTATGGGGATTTGATCACTTAGTGAGTATGTTATGGTCACACCTTACATGTGTCTCACCTATGACACATATATAAATTCTTTTATGTGATACAACTAAGGGTAATGAATCAAAGAAAAATATTTAGTTCTATTTAGAGTCTTGAAAATTAGTTAGATCATCTGTACCATTTAATTTATGAGTAGACAAGACATGCAGGGGTTGTCCAAAAGTTTTCATTCAAGAGTTCCCAATCATTAAACCTCTATTTTTGGTACTCTGTATGTGTTTGGTTTTCCTAACTTGTGCAAAAGTGGTCTTTTCCTACTTTCATGAACTTTATAGAATTTATGGATATTTTGGATTTATAAAATGTGGAATTTCATGTTCATATATTTATTTTCATTTATAATCATCTAGGTGTCCCAGATAGATATATACCCTTTCCAATGACTAGGTTATGTTTGTGAGTAATTCCTACTTCTGATAAGGTCATGCATAAATTTTTTCGTGAACCTATAATATCTTAGTTAACTCTAAAAATAGGGAAATACATCTATTACATATTTATTTCTCAATACCTTTTATTTATACCTTCCTTTGGAAATTAGAAGTTACACCTAATGTGTTATGGAGGTGTAGTCTGAGTATTATTCTGTTACTTATTTCATAGTCATTATATTTGTGTTGGTTGTTAAATAATTATAAGGAATTTAATTACAATATAACATGAGAGTTTAGGTATTAATTCTATAAAATAAGAATCCACTCTAGTGAAGGCTAGTTTCTTTTTTGTTACACTTATATTAAAAACATTTACACTTCTTTCTAGGAATGTATCCTTAATTCTAGCCTATAACTTATGCATTTTCTCTCAAAATATACATCATATTTTGTTCTTTATTAAGAGATAATTTTCTTGAAAATATCATTGCTGTCTTATTTTTCTCTACTAGAAATACATATGTTTAATTAGTAGGAAAGGGATTTAATTCTAGATCTAGAGGCTAGACTGAAGATAAAAATAGATTTGGGTTACTTAACTCAATTTATTACACTTCCTATGTAAGAGATGAAGTATCAAACACTTTTTCATTGAATAAATAGTAAATTATATCAACTAAATCCAAAGTCATTTTATCTTCAAATGGTCGGATATAATATCTATGTTTTTCTGAATTATTTTTTATCAAATTTTTAGATCTTGATTTTTTTTCCAAAATGAAAAATTTATTATATCAAAACAAATTTATTCACATGTACTATACTCATCAGAATGTTAAAATATAAAAAATGAGTTCTCTTATTATGGGTACATGATGGAATCAAAAATATTAAAGTGGAAAACATTTTAACCAAACTCCATTATTATAATACCTTCAGGGACATTTATGATTGTGTTTTATATTTCTAGGAAAGGTTTATCCAAGATGATAGGTGACTAAGTAAAGGTCATATCCTCTTCTATGATTAAAACATAAAAATCAGTAGGGAAGATCCAATTATTCACTCCAAATAAAACATCATCAAATACTCTCTCTTGGAATGTAGTGGATCTATTAGGTAATTTTAAAAACAATCTTGTTGATTTGAGATGTACCATTTGTAAATAAGAAAAAATAGAATGTGTCATACATAAATAGAATCTCTTAGATCACCACTAGCAATGATTGTGAATCATTATATGACACCCCCTCTAGCTAGAGATGTGTTAGAACTCTAAATCCACTACTATGGTGATAGATAATTACTAGGCTGACCTATAATTAGTGACCCTAGGGTGTTTCCCCCATGATTCCACGTTTAAATTAATGAATGTATGATTTTTATTTTTCTTCTATTTTACATAATATTATCCATGATTGATTTCCTTTTTTTACTTTGACTATTTTAGTACTTATATGAGTCTTCTTATAACTACTTGGGTTGTGTTTTTTTCACACCCATTTATCTCTTTTTCTACTTAATACTACTTATGTGTTTTATTTTTTTAATAAAGTGTAGTCACATTGTGATATGGATAAAAGTTGGATCACATTATCGAGGAACACACCTCAATATGATAAGGGTTTGGAGGAGTTTTTTGATTTTGCGATTTCCAATCAACCCATTTTATGGGATAATAAGATTTCCATGTCCTAAATGTAAATTTACATAATGGCTGAAGAGAGATGAAGTTTATGAACACATAATATTGAACTAATTCCCTTCTCAATATTTTTATTGGATTTGGCATGGATAATTGAACATTATAGAAAGTTTGAGCACTAATGTCAATCCACAGAATGATCTCCCAACTTCATCCACAATGGAAAATGAAATGAAAAACCTTATAAATGATGCATTCTACATTAAAAGACACCAACATAAACATTAAAACTTATCAGAACAACCAGTTGAGGGTGCTACAAATAACAACTTGAGAGTTGATGTTTTTGTGACTACAGGACAAACAGAGCAAGATTATAATATATCATTGGATCCTCCTCTTGAAACTATGGAGACTAATGTAAGAGAAAAATTCATTGATAAGAAAAATGAATTTCATTGTTTAGTTGGTGGTGGAAATCAAGAGTTGTATAGTGGTTGTTTGAAATATTCAAAACATTATTTTCACTACTAAAAAACTGGCCTTTAATAGTGCCGGTATTTATCAGCACTAGAAAAATGCACTGAGAAATTTCATCTTTATCAGAGCTAAAATAAGCACCGATAAAGGGGGGATTTATGAGAGCATTTTGTTTAGCATTGATAAAAGGGAACTTTAATATGCACTTCATTTTTGCACTGATAAAGGTTTCCCTTTATCAACACTTTATTTTTAGCGATGATAAATGTTACCCTTTACGAGCACTAATAATAAAGCAATAATAAATGGTAACCTTTATCAGCGCTTTATTAGCACTCATAAAGTTTCAGAAAATAAAATTTAATTTTTTTTTACATTTTCATTAATTAAATAATTATAGTCAAAAATGAATAAACATATATATAAATTTTAAAAATTAATAAATAGTATATATTAAAAATATAGATATGTAAAATGAATAAAATGAAATAATTTAAAAAATAAAATTTTAAAATGAGTAAATTAAGAAAAATATCAAGCATTTCATTAATTAAAAAATTATTGATAAAAATAAATAAATTTAATATATATATATATATTATAAATATTGATAAATAGTATATATTAAATGTAGACATATAAAAGAATATATAATTAATTAAAAAATTCAATAATTAATAAATTATAATATTATTTAAAAATTTATTAATGAAACAATTACTAATAAAAATTAATGAGTATAATATGTGTGTGTGTATTAATTATAAATAGTAATAAATAATATATATTAAATATAAATATATATAAAATGAATAAAATGTTAATTATAAACATATTAATGTCTTATTCATTTTTAATGTTGTTTGATTTTTCAATTTAACATATATCAAACGTTGTATGTTACACTGATTTCACACACACACACACACAAATATATATATATATATGTAATTAATGCAGTTTATATACAAACGCACACACAAATATATTTACGCAATATATAGAAACATATACACCTAATATTTTTGTAATTTATTCAAATTTTAGTATATTTTAAAATTTCATTGTTAACATGATACATTTAATATATTATATTATTAATCATCCAATTTTATTTATTTATGTTTAATACTAATACAGTTATGGCATTCATTTTTAATATTTTTTTTTATTTTTTTTATTTTAAATTTGATCATTTTATATTATTTATTTATATTTATATATTTATTATGTTTTAGTATTTTGAATATGTATTCATCTTTACTTCAATATATATATATATATATCAATATTTTTTTATTAATTTATATTTAATTAATAAAACTTATCTATTTTTTCAATATTTTTAAAGTGCACTCATTTGGAATTATTTAATTTCACTCATTTTTAAAATACATGTATTTAAGATTATATATCCACTAATAATGTTAAAAATATATTTTTACATAAATATATTTATAAATATATATCTAATATATTTATAAATTTATATATTTATAATTATTATAAATAAATAATAACTATTTTTTAAATAAGTGTTTATATAATTATAAATAAATAGTTATATGTATTTAATAATTATAAATTTATAATAAATTTATTTTAATAAATCCTTTATCAACGCTAAAATTTTACCACTGATAAATATCAATATTTTTCAACGCTAAAAATCATTGTTAAAATGAATTTTTAGCAGCGCTAAAATATTAGCGCTGATAAAGATGTTTTTTATCAGCACTTCTTAGAACTGATAAAGATCCCTTTTATCAGTGCTTATAAATTTATTGCTAATAAAATGGATCTTTATGAGTTCTTTTTCTAAAGCACTGTTAAAAGTGTTCACAGTCTATTTAAAAGAACCCAAACTGGTACTCACTCATCATAATTCTAAAGCGCTCGCAAAACTCCTCTACTACCAACGCGACTCCACTATGATCCATTAGACAAATCAAGGATAAAATCTAATGTATATTATTTTATAATTTTCCTATATTTTTGTTTGATCTTTTGGGTTCTGCGTTTTGCATTTTTACATTGTTCTTAACCTTGAAGAACCCTAAATCTCATCTCCTCACCATTGTCGGTGCAAATCCTCTGTGTATTGTAATAGATTATTGAAAATATGAATATCTAAAGTTTATCTTCATGAAACCAGGATGAGAGATGTTGTGCAATTTAACTTCCTAGTTCTAGGATGAATTTGTGTAGTTTAATGTCATGAAACCAAGACAAGAGATGTTGTGAAGTTTAACGTCTTTCTTCTAGAATGAATTTGGGTAGTTTAGAATCCTATAACCAGTATGAGATACAATGTTTAGTTTAACGCCATGCTACTAGGATGAATTTATGCAGGTTAACATCTTGAAAACAGGATGAGAGACACTATGTAGTTTAATGTCTTTCTTCTAGGATGAATTTGTGTAGTTTAACATCATGGAAGCATGACAGGAGATGATTGATGAACCCATTGAAAATTATTTCATGAGAAATATTGTATTACTGTGGGTTTTGACTCATTCCTCATCCATTAAGGCCAATGTGCATGCTCTTTTTTGTGGATCATATTTCCATGGTTTTCTGAAATGGTTTTTAGAAAGAGTAAAAATGATTTCCAGAATTATATTTTATTTAAAAATGTGGGATATTGTGTTTTCAAAAGTGGCCTTAGAAGAAGGTGGTTTGAAAATAATAATTAAATAGTGGTTTTTGAAGAGATAATTCTAGTTCTGATATGAAATTTGGCTTGTGATCCAGTTGTTTTGGCCCTAGATGTTTCTTTCGGTTGTGTTTCAGATTGATTCTGAACCTGATTTTCTGATTTTTGTGCTATTTAGAATATGCCACCCAAAAATGTCTCTGAAGTTTCTAGTGGTTCTTGTCTTGTTTCCAATTATCCTCATTTTCTGCCCATATTCCATGGAAATTTAGGTTTTTTAGAGGCCGTGAAGTGGCTTGAGGAAGTTGAGCATGTCTTCAGAGTGTTTAAAACTCCCAAAGTTGTTAGAGTGTGTGTTGTTTTGGGTCTGCTTAAGGGTCTACCTTTGGAATAATGGGAGTTGTATTCCTTACCAATGATGCAAGTTGGGATGATGTGGGAAGTCTTTAAGTCCCTCATTGTCTGATGGTTTATACCTGGGGTGTTGAAGACGAATAAAAGGTAAGATCTCATGAGTGTTAGTCAAGGTCAGTTGATGGTGAAGGCTTATATTTAACAATATAAAGAGTTGATTTCCTTTTTTCCGTAGGTGGTGTCACCTAATCTTTTGAAATCTTATCTTTTCATTGGGGGTCTTCATCCAAAGATCAAGGAGCGGGTCCTCTTCTCCGAGGATCTCCATTTTAAGAAGTTGGTGGACATAGTGTTTTTGATGAGTTGTTATGAAAGAATCAAAAACACATTGGCTCATTTGTTGTATCATGTGTTGGGGTGAATATGTTCAAAGTTTCTTTATTTTTTGTTTTGTGGCTATTATAAGTTCATTTTTCATTATAAAAGTCTAATGAAATTATCCTTTCTTAGTTAAAATGGTTTTTTAATGTGAGACTTTAAATGGTTATCCTTTCATGAATTAGTTTTCCTATTTATATCATTCTTCTTTTGGAGATGTCTATTTTTATGGAAATCTCTCTTTGTGCCTTAAGTGAGGGTTTATTTATATTCTGTATTTTGATCATTTATGCTACTGTTTCTACTGATGTATTGTGTTGGAAGAGTATTAATGTCTATTTGGATCTACTGATCAATGAATCCAAAACATGGATTTGTTGTTTATCACCCATAAATTTAATAACAAAACTAAGGATTCTATATGCACTTCACTGCTGTTGGTTAACTACTACTTAACATAGCATCTGACCTGAACATCTTGCCTAGCATCCCCATAATTCTCTCATCTCACACATGCTCATCACCAACTGTATCATATCACCATTCATCATTCACTTCTCCTTCTTTTCCTACACTAATTTACTATATTCTTGCAGTTTCATGCATCATGCATATTTACAAGTAGTAAATGGGTGCAAGAAGAAAAGGAAAATTGAATGATGAATGATGATATGATAGAGATGGTGGCGAGTGTGTGTGGGATGAGAGAATCATGGGGACATTGGGTAGGAAGTTCATGTCAGATGCTATGCTAAGCGGTAGTTAACCAAAATTAGTGAAGTCTAAAGAGAATCCTTAATTTTTTATTAGCTTATATCTGGACCAAAGAAACCCTTTTGAAATATTCAAAGGTAATTTTATGAAATAATTTTTCAATTTTACCGAAAAATTATATAATGAAATTTTGATTAAATTTCATTATTCCATACAAATTTCATTTATTTTAGAAGATTTATATCCATGTTACATGCCTTTACATAAATAGAAAAGATGTTGTCTCAACTTAATCATAGAGGTAATCTTGATGTTTTCACAGTAAAATCATTGTCCATAAAATTAATTCATTGTTTCGTATTTAAGTTTAATTTTTTTTGTATTACTCACGTAATAATTTTTTTATATAAGTTGATTCTTTTGTTTGATTTGGGGTGCTCAATCCATCTTTCATGCTTCTTATCCCTTAGAAACTTTTCACCCCTATAGTGTTTCATTTATCACTTTCTTTCAAGTTCTCCCCAATGCCTTTACAGGAAAAGAAACATCACTACCTCTGCTCAATTAAAAAGTTAATCTTGATATTTTCACAATAAAATCATAATATATATAATTAATTTATTATTTAATATTTAATTTTAATTTATTTATTTTTAGAATTACTCATAATAATTATTTTCTTATAAAGGTGGATACTTTTTTTTGAATTGATGTGGTTTGTTTGAAGCTGCTCATACTGTGTTGGCAGTTTGACTAAAAAAGTAAATGGAAATCATGGTAACATTGACAATTATAATTATTTTTGAATGTATATAATAATTTTTATTTATGTAATTGTATAAACCAATGTTTTAAAAGTTTATCATATATTTTTTTCATATTTTTGTTGTAAATTTCATTTCATTTAAATTATATATTGGGACTTTTTTGTTGATATCTAGTGTTTTTCTGGTGTGTTTATGGTGCTCTGATGTGCTGTTACAACACACTACAATATATACCTTTATCAGTTCTTAAAAACACATTTATCAGCACTTTTAAAAGTGTTTCTAAAGGACATATTTATCATCACTTCTAAAAGTGGTGATAAAGGTATACATTAGCAGCACTTCTACCACACTGATAAAGGATTCCTTTAGCGGCACCAAATAAAAGTGCTCATAAATGGAACCTTTATCAGTGCTTTTTTAGAACTGATAAAAGTATTGGGTTTTTAATGTCCCTCACATTGTCAGTTCATTTTTATCACAGATAAATGCCCTTTCTAGTGTTGTTTGAAGGCTAGTTTGTAGTAGCGTTTCTGTTGAAGTTTTACCATATCAAATTCCAATGTGGAATTAAAAATCAGGTGATTTATATGATATTATAATTGTCCTGTGATGAATTTCCAGAAGAAAATATCCCTGATTATTTTTATGGAATAACAAAATTTGTTAACAATCTTGGTCTGAATTATAAAAAAATACATGTGTGCCCCAATGATTTTACGATTTATTGGGGAGAGGATTCAATCAGAGAGGATTGCAAAAAAATTCCTCCTTCTATATGGAAGTTAATGGGTGATGTTTTAATTATAAATAAACATACTACTATGAAGATGAAGAAAAGGAACACATCTATAAAGGTTTTGCATTACTTGACATTAAATCCTCAATTACAAAGACTATTCATGTCATCAAAAACCACTGAACACATGAAGTGGAATTCTGTGGATTATAAAAATAATGGGTTAATGTAGTATCCAAGAGATTCATAATCGTGGAATACATTTGATTCATTACAACCATATTTCTTATTAGTTCCAAATAATGTATGATTGGGATTGGCTATCAATGGATTCAACCCATTTGGGACTTTGAGCACCAGTTATCGCATTTGGCCAGTCGTTTTGATCCCTTACAATCTGCCTCCATGGATGTGTGCGAAACAAAAATATTTTATCATTTCAATCATTATTATTATAAAAAATTCCTAGAAGTTATATTGATGTATACTTACATCCTTTAATTGAATAATTATAGGATTTATGGAGAAACGGTGTAGAGACATATGATGCATCTTCTAGAATAATGTTCAAAATGCAAGATGCTCTAATATGGGCCATTAGTGAATTATTTGGACTTGGGAATTTAGTTGGTTGGAAAACTTACACAGGTTTTGATTTTACTATTTATAACTTTGATTTTGATCCCGAATGACTACCTCATAGTAGAGAATGATGCTTCTTATTTCATCGAATATTTCTCGATGCATCTCACAGATTTTGGTAGAACAAGTCAAAATTCAATAGTTCTATTCATCATATACCACCTCCAAAGTTTTTAATATGTACGAAAATATTGGCACATCTTGGAAATGTTGAAACATGGTTTGTGAAGGTGCATCATTTGAATGATAGTGGTAAATCAGTTTGAGGTTCATCATCAAGTGAAATTGGAACACAATAATGGAAGAAAAAAGTATATTCTTCAAACTTATGTATTGGGAATTTAATTTTTTACTGAATAATATTGATTTTATTCATATTTAGAGTAATTTTTGTGATAATGTTTTCTTCGCATTTCTTAATGAGTATGGAAAATCAAAGGATCGTCTCAATGCTTGAAAATACTTAAAATCAATGAATATAAAGTGTGATCTTTGGTCAGATGAGAATAAAAAGTATGCTCCAAAAATTATTGTAATAAAAAATGGGTATAAAGATACATTCCTTTGAATTTTAAAACTTTTGAAGGTATATAATGGGTATTAAAGTGATATCTCAAGGTGTCTTGACTTAAATAAAAATAGGTTACATGGATTGAAAATTCATGATTCACATATTTTTTACAACAGTTACTACCATTGGTATTGCATGCATTATTACTTGAAAAGGTTACTGTTATTGTACTCCAATTTTGCATATTATCCAAAAAACTATGTAAGAAAACTCTACAAACATTTGAGCTTGATAAACATCATGAGATATTTTTATTGACACTTTGTACAATAAAGATAATCTTTCCTCCATCATTTTTTTCTATCAGGATGCATTTAACTATGCATTTGGATGAGGAAGCTAAATTAGGAGGCCCCATACATTATTGATGAATATATCCAATTGAGAGGTAATTTATTTATATCTTTTTAATTTAATAATATAATTATTATCACTTCATTAAATACACAATTATTATTTTTTATTTTCATTGACAGATATCTTGGCCATTTTAAATCATACATGAAAAATAAATCTCAACCTGAAGGCTCTATTTCTTAAGGATATTTGGAAGAGGAGTGTCTTACCTTTTTTTCTAGATATTTGGTTGATATTGATACAAAATTCAATATATTTGGATGGGTTAAGAACACATAGACTCAATCTCAACTACATGGGAAATCAAAAATCTTTCCTGCTATTGGATAATCATTTGGGAGGAGCTCAAATATTACACTAAAAAATGGAATTATTACAGGAACATAGATATGTTCTACTTAATAGTGAAATTGAAGATCCATTTATTAAATATTTGAGGATACAAACAAAGAGACGAATCAGATTTCGAACATGAAATGAGAAATATATAACAAAAACTATTAATGAAGAGCTTATAGAATGGTTTTAACGATGTGTAAGTTCATAAATATTACAATCAATATAGATATTATATTAAAACATATATTTTTTAAATCTAATAATGTATATTAATTTTTTTAGATCGCGAATAATTATACTCGAGCTGATTTGATAGAATATTTGAAGTTTCTTGCTTGAGGTCCTCTAAAACAGGCTTGAAAGTTCAACACTTATAATGTGAATAGATTTAAATTTCATATAATATATCAGGAAGAGGGTTTGAAAACATAGAATAGTGGTATACTTATATTTTTTGAAGTGGGATACTATGGAAATTTGTCTAATATTATCAAATTAAACTACCATGGACATTTTTCAGTTGTTTTATTCAAATGTAATTGGGTAGATATTATCAGGGGTGTTAAAAGAGATTCAGTCCAATTTACTTTTGTGAACTTCTCTCGCTTGATGGGTGTTGGTGAATATGAATTACATGATCTATATATATTATCATCATAAGAGAAAATGTTATATTATGTGGAAGATGTTTTGGATGAAGGGTTAAGTGTAGTTTCACATGTAAAACAAAGAGACTTGTATGATATGGGTGATGAAGTGGAAGATTTGACATCTGACAATGAATCTCATCAATATAAAGGAGAGAACTTATTTTTCCATCAAGATATTGAAAATATTAGTCTTTTAAGGGTTGATGAAGTAGATAAATTAATTATGTAGTAGGAAATCAACATGATTGAAGGAGAAAATGATTGTATGTGTAGTCATCCAATCATTTATCAACCACTTATGTCCTTTGGGCAGTCATTCATTGTCATAGTTTTGTATATTTTTTTTGTTAGTATTGTGAATATGTAATAATTTCTATTTTTTTGCATGAATTTTTTTAAATATATGTTCTGAAGATAATTTTATTTTATTAAATGATAGGAATTATAAGGAGGAAAAGTTATACTGATGTCAGTCAACTCTTAGTCGATGTTACCTTGACCATACCGACAAATGATGATCTATTGGTCTCCCTCCCTATAGCATCTGAGACACCATCTGCTTACCCCCTACACCATCTCTCATACCCTCTGTCAGTATCCCATCAGCCACTTTAGTGAGGGAGAAAGTCGACACTCCAAGTTCTGATGCCTCCCCATTCAGCATCCACTTTAGTGAGGGAGCAAGTCGACACTCCAAGTTCTTCATGGTTTTATTTGAGGGTGACTGTTATAGGTAAAATTTTTAATATGAATATAGTTATTTCACTTTTTTATACTACTAACTATTTCTTAAAAAATATGAAAACTATACTACTACAGTGAAAATATGAAACGCTCATGGGTCGAGAATCTAAATGTACTAAAATAGTTGTCCCATTTGACTAGTATGGGGTCCCTTCAGATAATGCCGTGGGATTATTTGTCCAGATTCTAGGCTAACTGAAAGTTGATTCAGCCCCTCTTCTAATTACATATGATGAATGGATTCATATTCTTTTATCTTGGAAAAATGAATTTTTTTATTCATAAATAAAGATAATTTTAATACATTATAGTGTAACTAAATTTAATTATGTTATTAAATTATCATATTTTCAAAATGAATCTCTTTGTACAGATGTTTTTTCACTTTCTTGTTACTGGTCATATAGCTTGAAAGTGGACATTGAAAATTTTGGGCAAGAAATAGAAAGACTCTGAATGGAGATTATGGAACTAATTCAATGATACTTGATTGGCCACTAAACAACTGTATGATAAGGTACTCAATGGGGTTCATAGAGATGAATGGAAAGTTTTTATTGATAGCCATCGGGACAAGAAGCACATGGTATTTAAATATATATTACCATATTAATTTCATTTTACATTTATAAATGCATATTAAAAGGATATTACATTGCATAAATTACTATTTAATTACATTTTATTTATTTCTAGCTGTTTCAAGGAAGTATGCATTGAGTTAGGCTAAGCAGATCATCCCTCACACTACAGGGTAAAAGATTTTTTTAGAAACTGATTGAATCTGGTAATCTTTTTATTAGTTTAAATATATATAAGATAATATTATCTATTATATATATATATATATATATTTAATTTTTGATTTATATTTGTTTAATGAAGTCACAGAATTTAGGGAACCAAGCCTCCCAAAAAGAACTATGGTTGGATGTTCAAAATTAATTTGATGCGATTTATGTTAATGATCCTTACAAAGAAGTTGGGTTATGAATTCATTTTACATTAAAATAACTTATTATTAGTTGTCACTATGTTAATATATATTGCTTAAAATATGACTTATATTTGATTTATTGGAAAAAATTAAAGAATTATGGTATGTTAATCTCGTGAATTTCTACTTAGTCTCCCAGCACGACTCAGTTGGTAAAGTCCTTAGGAAGGGGCATCCTGGTCGAGTGTACATTATGGGTTTGGGACCATTACCATATAAGGTCTTTAGAAGTCCATCGGGGATTTCATATGCATCTACTCCTGGTTGTAGTCACTCCCTACCCCAAGATGTTTAGAGAGATTTTGTTTCTATGAAAAAAAAATTCAGGAACAGGGGGACTTAGATATCTATTTTTTATAAAACGCTGGTCGATTTATATTAGAAGATGACTAGATCTATCCCTAGTGACATTTCATCTATGGTTGGTGGTGGGAAGGTAAATCACACAACTTCAAAATCATTTAGTTCACAAAATTTTATTGGTTTTAAGTTTAAATATAAATATAATTTTTTTAATTTTCAATATAAATGTCTTACAGGTGCTGCTAGTAGGAAGTAGAGATGGATATGGAGAGGGTGACTAGTAGAGTTCATCATCGAGTAGTGATTAGTGGTATTTTCGATGTCTTGGACTAATATGGAAAGAGAGGTTTTGTTCATGTATCATTTGTGGCAAAGAGTATTCACATGAAATTTTCATGATTTCCCATGTTCTAAGAGGCTGAAACAATTTAGGGTTCATGTTAATTAATATACCTGTTTATATATGATTAGTGTCCTTTATTCGTGTTTTAGGGGACTGTGTAGATGAATATGGTCTAGTACAAGTATAAAGAAATATATAGGACTGTTTTAGGCCTCTTAATTTCAAAATAAGTTCTCATTAGCACTATAGGTAATTATAATTGGTGAATTATGTGATTGGATTCATTCCATATTTGTTATTTCATGTGTATGATTTTGTGTTCTTATGATAGGTGATAAAACTAATAGATGAATTTGTTTTTTTCATGGTAGTTCTGGGGATGCAGAATCTGCAGTCGTATTTTTTTGTAAATCAACATATAGAGGTGGTTTAAACTATCACTAAATATGGAATATTTGTTTAAAGATAGTTTAAACTGTCGCTATATGATGATTTTTTTATCAGTTATGGTTAAAACCACTATTAAATATGACACATTATTATTTAGTGGTGGTTTTCTTTGTTTTAGTGGTGGTTTTGCACTAAAAACATTATGATTTAGAAACATTTTAACCAAAGCTAAATCTTTATCATTTTCTTACCAGAAAATGACCTCTAAAATGAAGAAACATTCCCCTAAATTTGATTTCTACAACACTTAATAGAAACCACCACTAAATTAAAGTAACCCCCACGTATTGGATACCGACACCAAATTTAGCGGTGGGTTTTTGAAACCATCACAGAACCATTTGGAGGTGGTTTAAACTCCTGCTACTCGGTGATTTTCTTATAGTGTAGCTATGAATTTATGGGTGAAAAAGAATAAGAAAATTGAATATTTTACTAATCCACAGGAAGAAATAATGTAAAAATCACAATATACTAAGAAGTTTCCTATGAAAAAAATGTTTGGATTCCTCGAGGAATTTTTTGGAAAATGTAACCAACTAGTCCACATTTCTAATGAATATTTAACAACTCTTCCTGGACAAATTTCTTATGATGTAAAAGAAAAGGAATCAGGAAAAAAGAAAATTGATGAAGGATAATTTTCTATTGAGACAAAACTAAAAAAAATAAAAATGAAAAAACCATGGATTATTAATATTGGTTGTTACTCACATATTATAGGTGATTTAAAGATCTTCAAAAACATTGAAAATTATGATGAAGGAGCAGTTAATTTTAGAAATGATAGTTCCTTAAAATTACGAGGAATAGGGATAGCTGAATTTGAATAAAAAAAAAAATATAATAAATTTTTATATGTTTATGGCCTAAAAAACTGATTTTGTGTGATCAAAATTTTTGATGATGTTAAAGAAGTGATACTCAGGAAACATTCATGTATCATCAAAAGTGTGAAAGATGGTAAAGTTTTTTCAAGGGGAGAAAGAACTAATAGAAATCTCTTTTATATTTGAGAACTTTAAAACTCATGTTATTTTATTACTAAAGATTAAAATATGTTATGGCATCAAAGTCTTGGGAATCTTGTCCAAAAATGTATGAAAAAACTTTCCAAAGTGGATGTTGTAAGAAACTTTCCACCATTAAAAAATAAAGAAGATGATGTTTGTACAACATATTATCAAGGGAAGATGGTTGGTAAATTCCATAAGAATTCCGAATTTCAATCTACCATACCACTTGAGCTTATTCACTAAGATCTTTGTGGGCCTATGATACATCAATCAAAAAAAGGGATTTTTACTTTATCAATTTTATTGATTATTTCACTAGGATGAACAACATTATGTTTGTGAATTATAAATCAAAGGCTTTGGAAGTGTTAATAGTTTTCAGTAGAGATTTTTAAAGATATTTTGGTGTTTATATACTAAAACTCACAATCAATAAAGGAAATAAGTATACATGTAATGATTTTGAATCCTATAGGAAGAAGCATGTAATTAAACATAAATACGGCGCTCCATACACCCCTCAAAAAAATTGTAAAGATCCAGAAATTTCAAGGAATTTTTTTTTCTTAATTTTCTTTGGAATTTTACAAGAACGCAGTTTCTGACGGCGCCTGATTCCGAGGCCCGGTGTGCCCGGAATTAATTTCCGAAGTTTGGCTCGGGTACGTTCAGTGAACGAGCGAGCGGGAATTTCTATCTTTTGAACCGGTGCCCGGAATCGAATTCCGAGGGCACCGATGGAACCGAAGCGCCGGTAATTTCTTAAGGACGCCATTTCCGGAGTTGCGTTTATCCGAGAGAAGATGATAAAAATTGTGGAAGTTTAATTTATAACTTATCTACAATTTTTATTTTCTTGTTAAGTAGATTAAGTGTTATGTTACAACACTTGACCCTCTCTTAAGTGGTTTTAACCTATGTAAGGGAGTTAGGGGTGGGACCCACTTGGAGTTAACCACCCATGGAAGGATTTAAGGTGAGGTGGGGCCCACACGAACCCCACCCCTTCACTTTTCCCATAACCCCCTAACTCCCTCTTTATTTTGAAACTCCTCACCTCCCTCTTTATTTTGAAACTCCTCACCTCCCTCTTTATTTTGAAACTCCTCAACTCCCTCTTTATTTTGAAACTCCTTCTCTCCCTCTCTCCCTCATAACTCATGCCAACTAGCACTTAAATTAAGTTATTGAAACTCTTAATCAATTAAGTGTTTGAATTTTGAACTTACAATGCATGGCATGATTAAAATAAAATAAGGGGAAACCTTCTTTTATTTGGAGGTTGAATTGTGGTGGGAGGATTTTTGAGAAAGAGCCTTTGTATGATAGAAGAAGGAAGCTCCTTCTTCGTTGAAGAACGTCCTCCTCTCCGTGAAGAACGGTTCTTCTCCGATGAAGAACATCGATCCCTCAACTTAGAACGACTCGGTGATCACGGTTCTTCATCCTCTTTTTCCTCCACGGCAAGGGAGAAGAAACCGACGTAGGGAACTCTCCAACGACAACGCGCCTTCCTTCTTCATCTCCGCAACAAGTGAGGAGACGTCGTTTCCTCCTCGGACGTACCCCAACATCTATGGAATCGACGTCCGATCTCCGCGACGTCGTTCTCCGCGACGCCGTTCTCCGCGACGCCCGATGTGCGACGTCAAATATCCATGTAGGGGTTTGTTGTTGCTTTATTTAATTATTTTCCGTTCTTGGTTCTAGCATGACAAACTTGAGGATGAACGATTAAGTGTTATCGTCTAACGAGAGGGGGACCGGACCGCACAAACACGGCCGAACCCCCCTCCTTTGCTCTTGAATGTTTCTTGCGGATGAAACGAGATAGCGTGGTGCCGTCGCACCACGCGGGAATCACACAGAAATTATTGCGCGGCGCCGTCGCGCAGCGCCGTGGAAAGAATTATCATGAACGCGACGCCGTCGCGCCGCGTCGAAGGAAACCGAAGACGCCGCGGCCGGAGCGGGGCCGCGACGGAGGGGCGCGGTGTCGTCGCACCGCGCCGGATGACGAAGGCCGCGGCCGGTTCCGGGCCGCGGCGGATCGTGATGATCGGCGGCCAGCCGGGCCGCCGGTGCCGGAAGACGGAAGAGGACCGGCCCTTGCCGGTCCTGTTGACAAGAAGTCGGCTGGCCAGGTCGGGCCAGCCGGGTTGGTGGAAACCGGGGGAATTTAATTCCCCCGGGCAGTTATTTGGCCCCCCATTATGAGGGGGGGCCGGTTTCACAAAGGGGGGGCAGGCGGCCCCCCGTTTCCAGCGAGCTCGGCCTTCGGCCGAGCTGGCAGCGCGCCCTGCGCGCCCGGCCGGTTCGCCGGGCCGCGCCGGGCCGGGCCGCGCGGCGCCGCGCCGGGCCGGGCCGGGCTGTGCCGGGCCGGGTCGACCCCGTCCGGGGCGGGTCGACCCAGTTCGGGCCATCCGGGGGGTCTCGGGCCGGGACGGCCCGGGCCCGAAACCCCCGTTACCGAGCGGTTTGGTCAAATGCTCGTATCTTGGGCTACGGGCCTCCAAACGACTCGCCGTCAGCGGCAACGTGATCCTTGGATCGAGACGGTCATTTCGGTATACTATACTTAAGGTGCACCTTCCTTTTCGGGAGCCTACGTGGTTAAAACTCCATAGTTAAGCATGCTTGGCCTAGAGTAGTGATCAGGATGGGTGACCTTCTGGGAAGTTTCCCAGGGTGGGTGTGAGACGGAAAGGCCAATAAATAACAGATCGGGCGTCCGATTGACGCGTCGTCTGTTTCGTTGAATTCCTCTAAGTGAGATGGATCTTTTGGCTTACTCTGCTCGAGGTTTGGATGCCGATGGAGTGCGGTCGGGTTGGATCGCACCGAAATCCAACCGGGCCCCTGGAACGAGAAAGCCAATAACTCTCAGACCGGGCATCCGATTGACGCGCCGTCTGTTGCGTTGAGTTCCTGTTGACGATACGGAACTTTTGGCATCCTCCGCCTGAGTTTTGGATGCAGATGGATAGTGGCCGGGTTGGATCGCACCGAAATCCAACCGGACCCCTAGAAAGGAAAAGCTGATATCTTTCTGACAGAACGTCCGTTTGACGAACCGTCAGCGGCGTTGGTGATCTCGTTGAGAAACGGTCCCTATGAGTATACCCTATGAGAGTTCGGGGTACAGTTGAGATACGGCTGGGTTTGGTTCGCTCACGAAACCAACCGGGCCCCTGGGACGAAAATGCTAATAACTCACAGACCGGGCGTCCGATTGACGCACCGTCTGTTGTGTTGATACCCCTATGACGAGGCGGTCCTTTGAGATACTTCTTCGTGGGACTTTGAGATACTTGGAGTATCGACCTGTAGCTCATGGAGCGGACCCTCCCAGTGGCGAGTGTGCGGAGTACGGAGACCGTGTAACTGGCTGAGACCTGACGACTACTTGACCGACTCGACTTGGAGTGAGTCGACTAGCCCAGTGGACGGAGCACTACTTTCTGAGGTGCAGACCCATGGCGGACGGAGTACTACTTGTGTGACAGTGCAGACCTGCGGTACTCGTCCGGAGAGTACCTCAGCAGGCTACTAGGGGGTGTGCACTACTGTGTTTGGGTGACATACCTAAGCGGGAAGCACTACTGTGTCTGGGTGGCTGACCCGCGGTACTCGACAGGAGGAGTACTTCAGCAGTCTTAGGTTAGTGAGCAGTACCTCAGAGTCGTGACAGGACCATTGTACACTCCAGAGACGGAGCTCTTCAGCAGTTACGGTTTCGATAATGAAAATCCTGGTTTGAGCTGAGACTTTTGACCTTGTGTTTACCTCATGATTGAGATGGGTCACTTGATAACTTAGGTATATGTATGGGAATATACCTGGGTAGTAGTTATCCGTTGATTTCACAATCCTTGTGTTTCCTCATGATTGAGATGGGTTACTTGATAACTTAGGTATATGTATGGGCATATACCTAAGTAGTGGTTATCTGTTGAGATCTTCTATGTGGTTATCCTTGTTGGTTTTAGTGAGACCTTGAGGGTCTCGGGGTCCCTACTGAGTATCGTTATACTCACCCCTGCACGGGCTATGCCCGCACCTTGTTGTGTTGGTTGCAGACGACGGCCAGTACTGACAGAGGCCGAGTGTTCGAGGACTGGACGGTACCTAGAGGTGGACTAAACGACGAGACGGTACCCAGAGGTGGACGTGACGACGAGGCGGTACCCGGAGGTGGACCACTGGGCGGGACATACTCGGAGCGGACGGCGGGACCCGAGGAGCAGAGGAGCTGTCTGTACCCACCCTTCAGGTGGGATTTCCAGTGGACAGCTCGGCGTAGCAGCTTTACTTTTCAGTCGCTGTTTTTCCTTTCGAGTTGTACTTTACAGTTGGGCTTGTATTTCTGGCCCCTTTTTACTTTCCGCACTTACTGTTATACTCAGTTTTTACTTAGTGTTTACTTCTTCTGCTTGTACTCTGTGTGATTGTTTACTTTACAAAGGCAATGCCTTCCCTTTTTACCGTGATTTACGCCTTGGTGCTAGTCGCCAGCCACTGGGCTATGGAAGGAGGGCTTGGGGTAGTCACGGCACGGGCCCCGAGGACGGGTCGTGACAAATTGGTATCAGAGGAGTTCGGTTCTACTGCAAAACTTATGACTTTGACCTTTTCTTTCTATGAAGCAATAGTGTTAAGAGTACCGAGTGTGGATTTCAGTTCAGGGAGTCCAGTGTTGGTGCGGGCGGCCGACGTATCCATACACCTGGACCCTGACAACTGATTTCCGACTTTGTGCACGAAAACACTGATTGCGTGTGTGTTTTCAAAGGTTTTCCCTTAAAACAGCTCAAACCAGGTCAGCTCACCAGGTATAAACGTTTGACCGTGTCACGATGTTTCTTTCAAGATGCCTTATCACGGACGACTAGCTAGATCCTAGAGGGATGTGCGTGCTGATAGCCTGTCGAGCGACGAGGCTTCGGTACAGGGCCCTCTTGCAGTGGAGGCACCAGCGGTACTACCATACGTTGGGACACCGATGCCACCAGCCCCAGCAGTAGGCGATGCATTCCACTTGAGTGCGCTGCACGAGTTCCAGTGCCAGAGGCCACCCAATTTCCGGGGAGAGACGGACCCGCAGGCAGCTGAGGATTGGCTGGAGGTTGTGGTGGGAGTCTTCAGGCTAGTGGGGACGCCGGGAGACTTCATGGTGATCTTTGCTGCCATCCTCCTTCAGGCAGCAGCAGGCAGGTGGTGGAGCCACTTGTTTCAGTTTTGCGACAGGATGACCTTCGCATGGGAAGACTTCGAGACCTTCTTCAGGGTGGAGTTTGTGCCAGTAGCTCTACACCCCGAGTGTGTACAGGAGCTTCTGCCTTTGCCGCGTGTTTTTCGATCAGTAGCCGAGTCATCTGTGGGCAGTAGACAGATGATGCAGAGGTCCAGGAGGACCAGACTAGCAGTTGGACGATCTCGGGTTTTAGGACCGGTGGTGCGGGGCACCCGAGGTGGGGTCAGAGCCAGGCGTGCCAGAAACGGACAATGTTACTCCTGCGGTGGGAAGGGTCACCTGGCAGGTGACTGTCCGACTCCTCGTACGGTTGATCAGCGGGTGTTGGAGGAGCCACCGAGACAGAATCAGCGGCTGGTGCTTGAGCAACAGCCGAGCAGTGGACAAGGCAGTAGAGCTTTGGGAATAGGTGGACAGGAGAGGAACTAGTGGATACGACCCTTGTACTTCTAGTTCCATTTTTCGATTGTATTCATGTCTTGTACTATGAGCTGAAATAATAAAAAGACACTTATCTTTGAGATGTTTTCTTTCCTTTCCTTTTGTTTGGTTGATACTGAGTGGTCCCGGTTAAACTGTTGACTTGACCCTCACTTTCGAGATTTCTACTGGAGGGGACCCAGTGACCTCACACTGATGCCGACAGTGTGACTCGACCCTTGGAGGCGAGAGTGACAGTTGGATCTCTTAGTAGTTACGTCGAGGTCTTACGACATCATCCATGGCATGAATGCATCATTCATGTCAGGATTGACTGTATTAGGCAACGAATGTGGTTCATCCAGGGGATGAGACCGGGTTTCTCTTATCGGCAAAGAAGAAATCATAGCAGCTCTTGTGAGACTAAAGGAGGTCCAGGTCATCCAAAAGCGGATGAAGACTGCACAGTGCAGTAAGAAACAGGAAACAGGTGCCAGTCTTAGAGACTCGGGTGTGTTAAATGTTAAAGAAGAGGAAGCTTAAAGGAGAGATGGGTCTACGAAGCAGCAGACGTGGAGGCAGAGCTAGGAGAGCAGCATGAGGTGGTGTACATCCTAACTTTGTACAACCACCCGCCTTAGTTATTCCTGCCAGGCTCAGGGAGATGGAGGGCGGAGGAAGAGTGTGGATGTATGCGGTCAAGGAGTGTGACCCAATGGCTCTAGAAATGATTCAAGGGACAGTCTGTGTCCACTACTGGATGCTGTAGTAACAGACGTCGATGTGAATCATTCCTTGCTTTCACAAATCTTGTTCCAGACCTAGAGTTTCCGGTAATCCGTGGACTTGACCCTCACGTCTGGAGATACCTTGGGAGGAGACTCGATAATCAAACTTACTCCGATGGTGTGGTCAGAACCTCGAGGAGAGAGTTTCGGTTGGAATCGCTTGGTGGCAGCGTCGAGGCCTTACGACGTTAGTTTGAGTATGGAATGGGCAATAACTGTTCATACTCAAATTGACAGTTTTAGGCAAACGTCGGGATGGGTTTTCCTTGGTCGGCGGAAAAGGAAACCTCAGACAGCGTAGGGTAACTCTTGCACAGGAGGGTGCGACCGATCACTCTTGAGTCGGTAAACCTTACCCTCGTGACATCAGCCTTTCGAGTTCCAGTTCTAACAAAAAATGTAGACCTCTGGAGTTCGAGGATGACGATCACGTCCTTATACGGGTCTCACCTCGACGAGGTTTACGGAGATGTGGCCAAGGAGGCAAGTTATCTCCGGGGTTCAGCGGACCTTCTTAGGTCCCCAGCTGGGTAGGCGGGGTGGTTTACTGCTTGACCCATTCACCGCAGTTGCACCAGGTACACGACGACTTCCACGTATCTCAACTGAGGAGATACGTGCTCAACCCTTTGCATACCATCGACCATGAGGAGCTGGACGATGGCGATGGGGTGTCTTTCACGGAGATTCTAGTGGGGATCGAGGATCGACAAGAGCAGATCCTAGGAGGACGATCGATTCCTCGGGTGCACTTTCTTTGGCAGTACGAAACCTCCAGGTGAGCACATAGGAGCGGAAGGCTCAGATGCGTGCTTGGTACCACTTTTGTGACCCTAGTTTGTGTTGAAGCTTTACGGGGGCGTAAAGCCCTGAGGTGGGAGTAATGTAAAGATCCATAAATTTCAAGGAAATTTTTTTTTCTTAATTTTCTTTGGAATTTTACAAGAATGCAGTTTATGACGGAACCTGATTCTGAGGCCCGGTGTGCCCGAAATTAATTTCCGAAGTTTGGCTCGGGTACGTTCAGTGAACGAGCGAGTGGGAATTTCTATCTTTTGAACCGGTGCCCGGAATCGAATTCCGAGGGCACCGATGGAACCGCAACGCCGGTAATTTCTTAAGAACACCATTTCCGGAGTTGCGTTTATCCGAGAGAAGATGATAAAAATTGTGGAAGTTTAATTTATAACTTATCTACAATTTTTATTTTCTTGTTAAGTAGATTAAGTGTTATGTTACAACACTTGACCCTCTCTTAAGTGGTTTTAACCTATGTAAGGGAGTTAGGGGTGGGACCCACTTGGAGTTAACCACCCATGGAAGAATTTAAGGTGAGGTGGGGCCCACACGAACCCCACCCCTTCACTTTTCCCATAACCCCCTAACTCCCTCTTGATTTTGAAACTCCTCACCTCCCTCTTTATTTTGAAACTCCTCACCTCCCTCTTTATTTTGAAACTCCTAAACTCCCTCTTTATTTTGAAAATCCTTCTCTCCCTCTCTCCCTCATAACTCATGCCAACTAGCACTTAAATTAAGTTATTGAAACTCTTAATCAATTAAGTGTTTGAATTTTGAACTTACAATGCATGGCATGATTAAAATAAAATAAGGGGAAACCTTCTTTTATTTGGAGGTTGAATTGTGGTGGGAGGATTTTTGAGAAAGAGCCTTTGTGTGATAGAAGAAGGAAGCTCCTTCTTCGTTGAAGAACGTCCTCCTCTCCGTGAAGAACGGTTCTTCTCCGATGAAGAACATCGATCCCTCAACTTAGAGCGACTCGGTGATCACAATTCTTCATCCTCTTTTTCCTCCACGACAAGGGAGAAGACACCGACGTAGGGAACTCTCCAACGACAACGCGCCTTCCTTCTTCATCTCCGCAACAAGTGAGGAGACGTCGATTCCTCCTCGGATGTACCCCAACATCCATGGAATCGACGTCCGATCTCCGCGACGTCGTTCTCCGCGACGCCGTTCTCCGCGACGCCCGATGTGCGACGTCAAATATCCATGTAGGGGTTTGTTGTTTCTTTATTTAATTATTTTCCGTTCTTGGTTCTAGCATGACAAACTTGAGGATGAACGATTAAGTGTTATCGTCTAACGAGAGGGGGACCGGACCGCACAAACACGGCCGAACCCCCCTCCTTTGTTCTTGAATGTTTCTTGCGGATGAAACGAGATAGCGTGGTGCCGTCGCACCACGCGGGAATCACATGGAAATTATTGTGCGGCGCCGTCGCGCCGCGCCGTGGAAAGAATTATCATGAACGCGACGCCGTCGCGCCGCGTCGAAGGAAACCGAAGACGCCGCGGCCGGAGCGGGGCCGCGGCGGAGGGGCGCGGTGCCGTCGCACCGCGCCGGATGACGAAGGCCGCGGCCGGTTCCGGGCCGCGGCGGATCGTGATGACCGGCGGCCAGCCGGGCCGCCGGTGCCGGAAGACGGAAGAGGACCGGCCCCTGCCGGTCCTGTTGACAAGAAGCCGGCCGGCCAGGTCGGGCCGGCCGGGTTGGTGGAAACCGGGGGAATTTAATTCCCCCGGGCAGTTATTTGGCCCCCCATTATGAGGGGGGGCCGGTTTCACAAAGGGGGGGCAGGCGGCCCCCCGTTTCTAGCGAGCTCGGCCTTCGGCCGAGCTGGCAGCGCGCCCTGCGCGCCTGGCCGGTTCGCCGGGCCGGGCCGCGCCGCGCCGCGCCGGGCCGGGCCGCGTCGGGCCGGGCCGGGTCGACCCGGTTCGGGCCATCCGGGGGGTCTCGGGCCGGGACGGCCCGGGCCCGAAACCCCCGTTACCGAGCGGTTTGGTCAAATGCTCGTATCTTGGGCTACGGGCCTCCAAACGACTCGTCGTCAGCGGCGACGCGATCCTTGGATCGAGACGGTCGTTTCGGTATACTATACTTAAGGTGCACCTTCCTTTTCGGGAGCCTACGTGGTTAAAACTCCATAGTTAAGCTTGCTTGGCCTAGAGTAGTGATCAGGATGGGTGACCTCCTGGGAAGTTTCCCAGGGTGGGTGTGAGACGGAAAGACCAATAAATAACAGACCGGGCATCCGATTGACGCGCCGTCTGTTTCGTTGAATTCCTCTAAGTGAGATGGATCTTTTGGCTTACTATGCTCGAGGTTTGGATGCCGACGGAGTGCGGTCGGGTTGGATCGCACCGAAATCCAACCGGGCCCCTAGAACGAAAAAGCCAATAACTCTCAGACCGGGCGTCCGATTGACGCGTCGTCTGTTGCGTTGAGTTCCTGTTGACGATACGGAACTTTTGGAATCCTCCGCCCGAGTTTTGGATGCAGATGGATAGTGGCCGGGTTGGATCGCACCGAAATCCAACCGGGCCCCTAGAACGGAAAAGCTGATATCTTTCTGACAGAACGTCCGTTTGACGAACCGCCAGCGGCGTTGGTGATCTCGTTGAGAAACAGTCCCTATGAGTATACCCTATGAGAGTTCGGGGTACAGTTGAGATACGGCCGGGTTTGGTTCGCTCACGAAACCAACCGGGCCCCTAGGACGAAAAGGCTAATAACTCACATACCGAGCATCCGATTGACGCGCCGTCTGTTGTGTTGAGACCCCTATGACGAGGCGGTCCTTTGAGATACTTCTTAGTGGGAATTTGAGATACTTGGATTATCGACCTGTAGCTCGTGGAGCGGACCCTCCCAGTGGCGAGTGTGCGGAGTACAGAGACCGTGTAACTGGCTGAGACCTGACGACTGCTTGACCGACTCGACTTGGAGTGAGTCGACTAGCCCAGTGGACGGAGCACTACTTTCTGAGGTGAAGACCCATGGCGGACGGAGCACTACCTGTGTGACAGTGCAGACCCGCGGTACTCGTCCGGAGAGTACCTCAGCAGGCTACTAGGGGGTGTGCACTACTGTGTTTGGGTGACATACCTCAACGGGAAGCACTACTATGTCTGGGTTGCTGACCCGCGGTACTCAACAGGAGGAGTACTTTAACAGTCTTAGGTTAGTGAGCAGTACGTCGGAGTCGTGACAAGACCACTGTACACTCCAGAGACGGAGCTCTTCAGCAGTTACGGTTTCGATAATGAAAATCCTGGTTTGAGATGAGACTTTTGACCTTGTGTTTACCTCATGATTGAGATGGATCACTTGATAACTTAGGTATATGTATGGGCATATACCTGGGTAGTAGTTATCCGTTGATTTCAAAATCCTTGTGTTTCCTCATGATTGAGATGGGTTACTTGATAACTTAGGTATATGTATAGGCATATACCTAAGTAGAGGTTATCTGTTGAGATCTTCTATGTGGTTATCCTTGTTGGTTTTAGTGAGACCTTGAGGGTCTCGGGGTCCCTACTGAGTATCTTTATACTCACCCCTGCATGGGCTATGCCCGCACCTTGTTGTGTTGGTTGCAGACGACGACCAGTACTGACAGAGGCCGAGTGTTCGAGGACTGGACGGTACCTGGAGGTGGACTATACGACGAGACAGTACCCAGAGGTGGACGTGACGACGAGGAGGTACCCGGAGGTGGACCACTGGGCGGGACATACTCGGAGCGGATGGCGGGACCCGAGGAGCAGAGGAGCTGTCTGTACCCACCCTTCAGGTGGGATTTCCAGTGGACAGCTCGGCGTAGCAGCTTTACTTTTCAGTCACTGTTTTCCCTTTCGAGTTTTACTTTACAGTTGGGCTTGTATTTCCGGCCCCTTTTTACTTTCTGCACTTACTGTTGTACTCAGTTTTTACTTAGTGTTTACTTCTTCCGCTTGTACTCTGTGTGATTGTTTACTTTACAAAGGCAATGCCTTCCCTTTTTACCAGGATTTACGCCTTGGTGCTAGTCGCCAGCCCCTGGCCTATGGAAGGTGGGCTTGGGGTAGTCACGGCACGGGCCCCGAGGACGGGTCGTGACAAATTGGTATCAGAGGAGTTCGGTTCTACCGCAGAACTTATGACTTTGACTTTTTCTTTCTGTGAAGCAATAGTGTTAAGAGTACCGAGTGTGGATTTCAGTTCAGGGAGTCCAGTGTTGGTGCGGGCGGCCGACGTATCCATACACCTGGACCCTGACAACTGATTTCCGACTTTGTGCACGAAAACACTGATTGCGTGTGTGTTTTCAAAGGTTTTCCCTTAAAACAGCTCAAACCAGGTCAGCTCACCAGGTATAAATGTTTGACCGTGTCACGATGTTTCTTTTAGGATGCCTTTTCACGGACGACCAGCTAGATCCCAGAGGGATGCGCGTGCTGATAGCCTGTTGAGCGACGAGGCTTCGGTACAGGGCCCTCTTGCAGTGGAGGCACCAGCGGTACTACCATACGTTGGGACACCGATGCCACCAACCCCAGCAGTAGGCGATGCACGCCACTTGAGTGCGCTGCACGAGTTCCAGCGCCAGAGGCCACCCAGGTTCCGTGGAGAGACGGACCCGCAGGCAGCTGAGGATTGGCTGGAGGCTGTGGTGGGAGTCTTCAGGCTAGTGGGGACACCGGGAGACTTCATGGTGATCTTTGCTGCCAGCCTCCTTCAGACAGCAGCAGGCAGGTGGTGGAGCCACTTATTTCAGTTTTGCGACGGGATGACCTTCGCATGGGAAGACTTCGAGACCTTCTTCAGGGTGGAGTTTGTGCCAGTAGCTCTACACCCCGAGTGTGTACAGGTGCTTCTGCCTTTGCCGCGTGTTTTTCGATCAGTAGCCGAGTCATCTGTGGGAAGTAGACAGATGATACAGAGGTCCAGGAGGACCAGACTAGCAGTTGGACGATCTCGGGTTTTAGGACCGGTGGTGCAGGGCACCCGAGGTGGGGTTAGAGCCAGGTGTGCCAGAAACGGACAATGTTACTCCTGCGGTGGGAAGGGTCACCTGGCACGTGACTGTCCGACTCCTCGTACGGTTGATCAACGGGTGTTGGAGGAGCCACCGAGACAGAAGCATCGGCTGGTGCTTGACCAACAGCCGAGCAGTGGACAAGGCAGTAGAGCTCCAGGAACAAGTGGACAGGAGAGGAACTAGTGGATAAGACCCTTGTACTTCTAGTTCCATTTTTTGGTTGTATTTGTGTCTTGTACTATGAGCTGCAATAATAAAAAAACACTTATCTTTGAGATGTTTTCTTTCCTGTCCTTTTGTTTGGTTGATACTGAGTGGTCCCAGTTAAACTGTTGACTTGACCCTCACTTTCGAGATTTCTACTGGAGGGGACCCAGTGACCTCACACTGATGCCGACAGTGTGACTCGACCCTTGGAGGCGAGAGTGACAGTTGGATCTCTTAGTAGTTACGTCGAGGCCTTACGACATCATCCATGGCATGAATGCATCATTCATGTCAGGATTGACTGTATTAGGCAACGAATGTGGTTCATCCAGGGGATGAGACCGGGTTTCTCTTATCGGCAAAAAAGAAATCATAGCAGCTCTTGTGAGGCTAAAGGAGCTCCAGGTCATCCAAAAGCGGATGAAGACTGCACAGTGCAGTAAGAAACAGGAAACAGGTGCCAGTCTTAGAGACTCGGGTGTGTTAAATGTTAAAGAAGAGGAAGCTTAAAGGAGAGATGGTTCTACGAAGCAGCAGACGTGGAGGCAGAGCTAGGAGAGCAGCATGAGGTAGTGTACATCCTAACTTTGTACAACCACCCGCCTTAGTTATTCCTGCCAGGCTCAGGGAGCTGGAGGGCGGAGGAAGAGTGCGGCTGCAAGCGGTCAAGGAGTGTGACCCAATGGCTCTAGAAATGATTCAAGGGACAGTCTGTGTCCACTACTGTCTGCTGTAGTAACAGACGTCGATGTGAATCATTCCTTGCTTTCACAAATCTTGTTCCAGACCTAGAGTTTCCAGTAAGCCGTGGACTTGACCCTCACGTCTGGAGATACCTTGGGAGGAGACTCAATAATCACACTTACGCTGATGGTGTGGTCAAAACCTCGAGGTGAGAGTTTCGGTTGGAATCTCTTGGTGGCAGCGTCGAGGCCTTACGACGTTAGTTTGAGTATGGAATGGGCAATAACTGTTCATACTCAAATTGACAGTTTTAGGCAAACGTCGGGATAGGTTTTCCTTGGTCGGCAGAAAAGGAAACCCTAGACAGCGCAGGGTAACTCTTGCACAGGAGGGTGCGACCGATCACTCTTGAGTCGGTCAACCTTACCCTCGTGACAGCAGCCTTTCGAGTTCCAGTTATAACAAAAAATGGAGACCTCTGGAGTTCAATTATGACAATCACGTCCTTATACGGGTCTCACCTCGACGAGGTTTACGGAGATGTGGCCAAGGCGGAAAGTTATCTCCGAGGTTCAGCAGACCTTCTTAGGTCCTCAGCTGGGTAGGCGGGGTGGTTTACTGCTTGACCCATTGACCACAGTTGCACCAGGTACACGACGACTTCCACGTATCTCAACTGAGGAGATACGTGCTCAACCCTTTGCATACCATCGACCATGAGGAGCTGGACGATGGCGATGGGGTGTCTTTCACGGAGATTCTAGTGGGGATCGAGGACCGACAGGATCAGATCCTAGGAGGACGATCGATTCCTCGGGTGCACTTTCTTTGGCAGTACGAAACCTCCAGGTGAGCACATAGGAGCGGAAGGCTCAGATGCAAGCCCGGTACTGCTTTTGTGACCCTAGTTTGTGTTGAAGCTTTATGGGGACGTAAAGCCCTGAGGTGGGAGTAATGTAAAGATCCGAAAATTTCAAGGAATTTTTTTTTCTTAATTTTCTTTGGAATTTTACAAGAACGTAGTTTCTGACGGCGCCTGATTCTGAGGCCCGGTGTGCCCGAAATTAATTTCCGAAGTTTGGTTTGGGTACGTTCAGTGAACGAGCGAGCGGGAATTTCTATCTTTTGAACCGGTGCCCGGAATCGAATTCCGAGGGCACCGATGGAACCGCAGCGCCGGTAATTTCTTGAGAACGCCATTTCCAAAGTTTCGTTTATCCGAGAGAAGATGATAAAAATTGTGGAAGTTTAATTTATAACTTATCTACAATTTTTATTTTCTTGTTAAGTAGATTAAGTGTTATGTTACAACACTTGACCCTCTCTTAAGTGGTTTTAACCTATGTAAGGGAGTTAGGGGTGGGACCCACTTGGAATTAACCACCCATGGAAGGATTTAAGGTGAGGTGGGGCCCACACGAACCCCACCCCTTCACTTTTCCCATAACCCCCTAACTCCCTCTTTATTTTGAAACTCCTCACCTCCCTCTTTATTTTGAAACTCCTCACCTCCCTCTTTATTTTGAAACTCCTCAACTCCCTCTTTATTTTGAAACTCCTTCTCTCCCTCTCTCCCTCATAACTCATGCCAAATAGCACTTAAATTAAGTTATTGAAACTCTTAATCAATTAAGTGTTTGAATTTTTAACTTACAATGCATGGCATGATTAAAATAAAATAAGGGGAAACCTTCTTTTATTTGGAGGTTGAATTGTGGTGGGATGATTTTTGAGAAAGAGCCTTTGTGTGATAGAAGAAGGAAGCTCCTTCTTCGTTGAAGAACGTCCTCCTCTCCGTGAAGAACAGTTCTTCTCCGATGAATAACATCGATCCCTCAACTTAGAGCGACTCGGTGATCACGGTTCTTCATCCTCTTTTTCCTCCACGGTAAGGGAGAAGACACCGACGTAGGGAACTCTCCAACGACAACGCGCCTTCCTTCTTCATCTCCGCAACAAGTGAGGAGACGTCGTTTCCTCCTCGGATGTACCCCAACATCCATGGAATCGACGTCTGATCTCCGCGACGCCGTTCTCCGCGACGCCGTTCTCCGCGACGCCGTTCTCCGCGACGCCCGATGTGCGACGTCAAATATCCATGTAGGGGTTTGTTGTTGCTTTATTTAATTATTTTCCGTTCTTGGTTCTAGCATGACAAACTTGAGGATGAACGATTAAGTGTTATCGTCTAACGAGAGGGGGACCGGACCGCACAAACACGGCCGAACCCCCCTCCTTTATTCTTGAATGTTTCTTGCGGATGAAACGAGATAGCGTGGTGCCGTCGCACCACGCGGGAATCACACGGAAATTATTGTGCGGCGCCGTCGCGCCGCGCCGTGGAAAGAATTATCATGAACGCGACGCCGTCGCGCCGCGTCGAAGGAAACTGAAGACGCCGCGGCCGGAGCGGGGCCGCGGCGGAGGGGCGCGGTGCCGTCGCACCGCGCCGGATGACGAAGGCCGCGGCCGGTTCCGGGCCGCGGTGGATCGTGATGACCGGCGGCCAGCCGGGCTGCCGGTGCCGGAAGACGGAAGAGGACCGGCCCTTGCCGGTCCTGTTGACAAGAAGCCGGCCGGCCAGGTCGGGCCGGCCGGGTTGGTGGAAACCGGGGGAATTTAATTCCCCCGGGCAGTTATTTGGCCCCCCATTATGAGGGGGGGCCGGTTTCACAAAGGGGGGGGGGGGGGGCAGGCGGCCCCCCGTTTCCAGCGAGCTCGGCCTTCGGCCGAGCTGGCAGCGCGCCCTGCGCGCCTGGCAGGTGCGCCGGGTCGGGCCGGGTCGACCCCGTCCGGGGGGGTCTACCCTGTTCGGGCCATCCGGGGGGTCTCGGGCCGGGACGGCCCGGGCCTGAAACCCCCGTTACCGAGCGGTTTGGTCAAATGCTCGTATCTTGGGCTACGAGCCTCCAAACGACTCGCCGTCAGCAGCGACGCGATCCTTGGATCGAGACGGTCGTTTCAGTATACTATACTTAAGGTGCACCTTCCTTTTCGGGAGCCTACGTGGTTAAAACTCCATAGTTAAGCGTGCTTGGCCTAGAGTAGTGATCATGATGGGTGACCTCCTGGGAAGTTTCCCAGGGTGGGTGTGAGACGGAAAGGCAAATAAATAACAGACCGGGCGTCCGATTGACGCGCCGTCTGTTGCGTTGAGTTCCTGTTGACGATACGGAACTTTTGGCATCCTACGCCCGAGTTTTGGATGCAGATGGATAGTGGCCGGGTTGGATCGCACCGAAATCCAACCGGGCCCCTAGAACGGAAAAGCTGATATCTTTCTGACAGAACGTCCGTTTGACGAACCGTCAGCGACGTTGGTGATCTCGTTGAGAAACGGTCCCTATGAGTATACCCTATGAGAGTTCGGGGTACAGTTGAGATATGGCCGGGTTTGGTTCGCTCACGAAACCAACCGGGCCCCTGGGACGAAAAGGCTAATAACTCACAGACCGGGCGTCCGATTGACGTGCCGTCTGTTGTGTTGAGACCCCTATGACTAGGCGGTCCTTTGAGATACTTCTTCGTGGGACTTTGAGATACTTGGAGTATCGACCTGTAGCTCGTGGAGCGGACCCTCCCAGTGGCGAGTGTTCGGAGTACGGAGACCGTGTAACTGGCTGAGACCTGATAACTGCTTGACCAACTCGACTTGGAGTGAGTCGACTAGCCCAGTGGACGGAGCACTACTTTCTGAGGTGCAGACCCATGGCGGGCGGAGCACTACCTGTGTGACAGTGCAGACCCGCGGTACTCGTCCGGAGAGTACCTCAGCAGGCTACTAGGGGGTGTGCACTACTGTGTTTGGGTGACATACCTCAACGGGAAGCACTACTGTGTCTGGGTGGCTGACCCGCGGTACTCGATAGGAGGAGTACTTCAGCAGTCTTAGGTTAGTGAGCAGTACCTCGGAGTCGTGACAGGACCACTGTACACTCCAGAGACGGAGCTCTTCAGCAGTTACGAGTTCGATAATGAAAATCCTGGTTTGAGCTGAGACTTTTGAACTTGTGTTTACCTCATGATTGAGATGGGTCACTTGATAACTTAGGTATATGTATGGGCATATACCTGGGTAGTAGTTATCCGTTGATTTCACAATCCTTGTGTTTCCTCATGATTGAGATGGGTTACTTGATAACTTAGGTATATGTATAGGCATATACCTAAGTAGAGGTTATCTGTTGAGATCTTATATGTGGTTATCCTTGTTGGTTTTAGTGAGACCTTGAGGGTCTCGGGGTCCCTACTGAGTATCGTTATACTCACCCCTGCACGGGCTATGCCCGCACCTTGTTGTGTTGGTTGCAGATGACGACCAGTACTGACAGAGGCCGAGTGTTCGAGGACTGGACGGTACCTGGAGGTGGACTATACGACGAGACGGTACCCAGAGGTGGACATGACGACGAGGCGGTACCCAGAGGTGGACCACTGGGCGGGACATACTCGGAGCGGACGGCGGGACCCGAGGAGCAGAGGAGCTGTATGTACCCACCCTTCAGGTGGGATTTCCAGTGGACAGCTCGGCGTAGCAGCTTTACTTTTCAGTCGTTGTTTTCCCTTTCGAGTTGTACTTTACAGTTGGGCTTGTATTTTCATCCCCTTTTTACTTTCCTCACTTACTGTTGTACTCAGTTTTTACTTAGTGTTTACTTCTTCCGCTTGTACTCTGTGTGATTGTTTACTTTACAAAGGCAATGCCTTCCCTTTTTACCAGGATTTACGCCTTGGTGCTAGTCGCCAGCCCCTGGCCTATGGAAGGTGGGCTTGGGGTAGTCACGACATGGGCCCCGAGGACGAGTCGTGACAAAAATGGAGGGGTTCAATAAAATAATATAAGTTTGGTGAAAATGGGAAGAAGTATGTTGGGTGAGTATAAACTTTATTTGTTTTTTTATATAGAAGCGGTTAGTAATATTGTACATTTACAAAATAGATGTTTTTTATGTCCATAATTGCAATGACCCATTTTTTTAAAATTATATTTATTTCCTAAATAAATGTGTGTTACATAGTATAAAATATTATACACAAAAAAAATAAAGAGAAATCAAAACAAATATCTCATTAAAAATGATCATTACATTAATCATCTATGGATACAATTTAAATGAAAAAAATTTCAACTGGACAAAAAATATAAAATAGAATAGATAAAATAAGAAAATTTGGATCATTCCAATCTTCTAAAATCATCAACCCATAAGCCAACATAGTATAAATGAAACAAAATATTAGTAAACCAATTATCATTTTAAGAAATGAAAATATAACCTTAGGGTGGAATGTTAATGAATTTTTATCGAAAGGATGAATTGGTATTTATATGGTATAAATGGAAATTTGACCATTGATATTCAACCATTATATGACTATTGGTCAAATATGATCGTTCATCAATGTGATTATTGGTCAATATGACCATTGGTCAATATGGCCAGTGGAAACTATACCCTAGGTTGATAATTTTACCATTATAATTAGTGTTTATAAGTAGTAATGAAAAAGCATAACTGATATAGAAAGTTAAATCAAAGGCCTCAACAAGTAGATCCATTCGGTTTGAAGCTCATTTGTCAGAAATTATGAGGGAGGTATCATTACTGGGCTCGCACTTCACCAAGACCAAGTCATGTGTCAACAAGTGAATCTTGAACAAAATCACCTATGGAATAAGTTTAAGTTGGTGGAGATTACCATAGAGTCAATGTTTTCTAAAAAACCCTACGAAACTACCACCATCGCACACCTTACCCTTATAGTGTATATAGAAGTAATAATGGGTTACATGTATAGGACCTAGTTACTTAAAGTGTAAATTCATTTTTATAAATAAAATTTTTATTCCACGAGTTCCAATTAATAATATTTTTTCCTAATAAAATATATATTTAATTGAGTTCATTTAGATAAATTGATTTTTGTATGCAAATAAAAAATAATTTTATTTTCCTAGAAAATATACACAATTTCATAATAAACTCATATATTTTGAATAATATTTTTTAAATAAAATAGTATTTTAAAACACTCTTATCTTAATATATATTATAAAATTATTTTATAATGTCATAGGAAATTTTTTTAAGTGTTAGAAATTAGACTATGCCTTAAAAAGTGATTTTTTTGTATAAATAAGGATTTTTATATTTAAAAGTTAAAATTATCTTACTTAGAGAATTATTCTGATAAAATAAACAATATATTTTAAATCATCACATTTAAATTAAGTTAGGGTGAATTTATGAGAATTTTATAAAATACTTTATTTTTTCATCGATAGTAAAAATACAATTTTGGGTTTTTGGTATCTTTTAGGACTTCATAATTATGTCATAATGATGTAATAATTAATTAGAATAAATACATGAGAATTTTTTTTATTAATATTAATTATTTTAAAATACTTTAATCAATTTCCAAACCTATAAGTGACATTCCAAAGTCTAAAATGTAAAATTTAACTTTAAAAACATTACTTTGTAGAAAATTTAATTTTCCATGCTAGAAGAAGTATTTCAAAATATATTTAGGTTCTTGTGGATTAAAATATCATAAATTAGGACTCAAATTTCCAAAACAATGATCAAAAACCATGGTTAATCCAATGGTTTTTTGTTTTCTAAAACCTAAATTTACAAGACTTATATTTGGAAATTATTAAAAAATTCATCCACTTCTCCTATAAATACATACCCATTTCACCATTACCCTACACTACCAATATATACACCGTGAAATTCTAGTCATTTTTTCTTTCAAGGAGTACCTCAATGTTTCCTCAGTCCCCCAAGGTTCCAATCCACAATACTTTGGTGTAACTCTTCATGGTAGTGGAAATCTTCACTTCTCTTTTCCATTCAAGTTACATTTCTTGTGCTACTTCTTCTCATTTCCAAAATAATTATTTTTTCCACATTATATTATTCCTTTATTATAACAATAGTCTTTTATCAATGTGGGTACTTTTTTGTCCCTTATTTTACCCTTTTCTAAAACCATTTTTTATACATATCATGTTGTCGAATTTACTTCTCAAAATTTTCTCTTTTACATGAGAAATTATCTTTTCCATTTTAATTTAATACCCAAACCTCTTTTTTTTCAATTGGTATTAAAGTAAATGTAAAAATGACCTATTTATTTGATTCTTTATATACATAAAACCCACATTTCCTTTTCATGGTAGAAAAATGAAGTATTGAAAATGTCTTTAAGCACTTTTATACACCATGATTTTGATAAGAAAACCACTCTTAATTCTCTGTGGGTTATTAATTAAATGATTTGTTATGATATAAGTGTCTCACATTAATTAATATATATGAAGGGTTTACTCTAATATCTCTCCAATTCATTGGGTAATAATTGAATCTCTGCATAAAACATGTTCTATGATACTTTGGTGAAAAACCTTTGAAATTTTCATTTACAACACCTTAGTGATAAACCATGGTGACATGCTTGTAAATTTCTCATTTAAATGTTATATCCGAATTTACATATTATTATTCATGTTCTTATTATTATGATATACCACTTTTTTATTCCTTATTATTATGCCTAATGTTCTTATTGATATGCCTTATGATCACATACTTTTTTCTCCCTTTTTTTACCTTACTAGGATTCATTCTCACCCTATTCCTTTGATGCATGTCCCCAGGATGTGAGATTCATTAAAAGTAACTTAGGGTGAACCCATAAAGATTAATTTTAAGTGTATTTAGAATAATGTTTTATGTTTTTATGTATTAAGTACCTCATTTCCAAGAAACTAAACTTTATAAGATCCTCTATTTTGTCCCATGTAATGAAAATTTATATAATAAAAAAGGAAGGATGTCATAGTTGGTATCAAAGGAAGGTCTGGTTATTTATTTAAATTAGGGCTTGAAAACTTTGGGAAGAACCCTAAGGAAAAGTATAAATATAGGAAAAAATCATGGTGTTTTGGTAAGTATTAAGTAAGTAGTTTCCAAGAAAATACATCCTTGTTTAGATACTACAACTACAAGTAACTATAGAATAGATATACTTATAGGTAACACCCAAAAACATTTCATTGAGCTAGACTCTATCAGGAACTGGTTCACAACAATGATCCTTATAGAATACCTAGATTGATACTCCTAGGGGATATTATTGGTTAATCATAACATTTTTATAAACCATTATAAATGATATATATATATATATATAATGTAATTAGAGGGGAATAATAAAATATTTAAACATTATGTTTTAATAATTAATCTCCCTTTAGAATTATAAACTTCCCAAAAGTAACATGTTTCTCACTTAGTATTTTTTCTCTTAAAAAATGGAGGGAAATTAGAGGAACCAGGTAAATGATGAGTGCAATAGATGATGCATTGGTGGAATTATGATGGAATATGGAAAGGAAAACATTATAAGTATGATGAATCAACTAACTTGAGTTATGAATTATAAATTGAATCAAGTTAGGATACCAAATTCACCTCGATGGGAAAAAAATTTCATTGATTCATTCATGCATCAATGACCACCTTCTTTTATTGGATCTACTAACCCATTGATTTTTGAAAAATGGATTAGATCTATAAAAAAGATATTTTTTATACTTCATTGTTTGGATCTAGATAAAGTCACCCTAGAACTATGATGCTTGGAAAGAGAATTTCATTTGGTGTGGACCTTGATTATATAAGTGAATCGAAGAATGGATATTGATGTTATGGAGTGGGAATATTTTAGGGTAATTTTTTCAACAAATATTTTCCCCATTAGATGTGAATAAAATGGAGAATGAATTACTAGAGCTAAACCAAATGGAAAATAAATCAGTTGGAAGATATGCGATAAACTTTAAATGACATGATCGATACACCTATAGCTTTGTTATAGATCCTAAGGGAAAGGGTTATAGATTATTCAATAGATTGAGACCCCATATGTTGAGAAATATATAAAATCAAGACTATGAAATCTATGATTAGATAGTGTGGAGTGATATGCAAGTTGAATTTGAGTTTGGAGAGATTTAATGGTTATATAGTTTTAATTAAAATAAGATATCAATAGATCCAAAATTAGGGAATAATTTTTCTCATGGAAGAGGAGGAAATAAAGTTCAACTTCCCAAATGCAAAAAATGTGGGTAGAATCATTCTAGGAACAAATTTCTTGGGAGTGGAAAGTGATAAAAGTGTTGAAGAGATGGCTATATATCTTAGAACTTCCATGGGGAGGTGAAGCACAAACTTCTCAATGCTAATGACAAAGGGAAGATGTTGTAGTCCTAACTGCAAGTTAAATGATACAAGTGTGTAAAACTTGGTAAATTTCTCAATAAATGTACAATTCATAAGATAATGAAGGGAAACCACCATCAAACTTAGCAAAGTCCAAGGGAGTAAATTTGAGAATTTTCTATTACGATGGCTGTTGTAGAGGGTCCAAATGATGTGGTGGTAGTTATAATTATTGTTCTCTCAAAGATAGTAAGTAATTTGTTTGATTCTGGTTCTACACATTCCTTTATTTCATCTATGTATTAAAAAAATATAGAATAAATCCTTGAACTAATATAAGTATAGTTATCAATCAATAGTCTTAGAGGGATTATCCTATCATCCATAGTGTATAGAAACTCTAGTATTAACTTTGGTGAGTACAATCACATCACTAATATAATTGTCATTCTCATGGTGGAATTCAACACTATACTAGGGATGGAGTGGGTCTCAAAGTATAATGATAAGATCAATTAAAAAAGAAAGTAAATTTCAATTTTCTTGAATAGAAAACATACAATTATTTTCAAATGATAGATATCTCGACTTGAACTTTGTTAAGATGAACCTCCCATATCCTTATTTATGGATTTAATTAGTGAATAGGGACACAAAAATGAAAGTATAAATATAGATAGTATTCCAATTTTTTTAGAATACATTGACGTATTTCCTAAAGAGTTACCTAAACCTCCCCTAGAAATATATGTAGAGTTCTCCATTGAACTCATACTTGTATCCAAGATGATATCAAAGACCCCATATAGAATGGAAAATATTAAGTTATATGAATTAAAGAAATAACTTCAAGATCCTTTGGAGAAGGGACATACTCGACCAAGTGTGTCTACTTAGGTATCACGTGTTCTCTTTATGAAGAATAAGTATAGATCATTTTGGATATGCATTGATTATAGAGAACTTAATGGGATCACAATGAAGACAAGTACCCTATACCAAGGATTGAGGATTTAATTGATCAACTTCATAGGGCTAAATTATTCTCCAAGATTGACCTCAGATCTAGGTATCATTAATTGAGGGTGAATAAAGAATATATTTTAAATACTTCTTTCAAAACAAGATATGGAAATTATGAGTTTGTTTTTATTCCCTTCTGCTTTACTAATGTTCCCACTATATTTATAGATTTTATGAATAGAGTATTTAAGGAATACGTTGATAAATTCATGGTAGTTTTTATTGATGATATTGTGATATATTCCAAAAGTTGTGAGGAGCATGAGTATCATTTAATAATTATATTTTAAACTCAAAGGAAGGATAATTTATTTGTAAATTTTAGTAAATGTTAATTCTAGATACAACAAGTTGCATTCCTGGAGAACATTGTGACCAATGAAGGAATCTCAGTTAAACCTGTGAAGAAAAAGGATGTAGACGAGTGGCCTAATCCTATAAAAGTAACTAAGATTCATAGTTTTCTTAGTTTATAATGATATTATAGGAGTTTTGTGAAAAAAATCATGAATTTCTAATCCACTAACCAAGTTAAATTGAAAAGGAACTGTGTTCATCTGAAAAAAGGATCATGAAGAAGGATTCCTAGAACTAAAAAAGATATTGGTTACCTCACCTAAATAATATATTCACACAAAAGGAATTGAGCATGAGGGAAATGAGATCGTTGGAACTTCTTAAAGACTATGATTGTTAAATTCATTATCATCCCAGAAGAGAAAACAAAGTTGCTAATGCCATAAGTCGGAAAGAGTATGTTGTGCTGGAAATGATGAGGATTTAAGGAGATCAATTGATCAAGGACCAAGTAGAGTTATACATGGTAATCGTAAGGCAATGTACATCTTCAAACCTATCCAAAATTATTTCTCAACTATCATTACAAGAGAATAATAATATATCCAAAATAGATTATTCTTTGATTTAAAATAAGATAGAGGCTATGAAGAATGGGAAGTTTCCTAAGTTTAATATTGATCAAGAAGGGGTTCTGAAATTTCATACAAGGATATGTGTCCCATATATACAAGAGATGAAAAAATAATTGCTGGTTGAATCTCATGGATATACATTATTTATTCATCCTGGAAGCACTTAAATGCAGAGATATCTACGTGATCATTATTGGTGGGATAATATGAAAAGGGAGACTGTTGACTGCCTTATAAGGTGCTTGCTGTGTTAACAAGTGATGGTGGAGCGAAAACTTCCTAAAGGGGTATTGAAACCACTACCCATAAAAAATTAAATTTTAATAATATCACTATGGACTTCTTCACCAAAATCCTAAGAACATCCAAAGGAAATAGTGAGAGATGGGTTATAGTGGATTAACTCAACAAGACTATTTATTTCATCACTATTAGAGAAATTTCACTCTTGACCAACCTGCAAAGATATACGTAAAGGAAGTGGTGAGGTTTTATGGGGTTCTTCATTATAACATTTCTTATTGTGGTCCAATTTTCACATCTAAATTATGGATAAGTCATTAACATGCTCTAAATAATGAATTGAATTTCTTTACAGCTTATCACATCCAAAATGTTTTCCAATTTGAAAGGAATATTCAGATATTTGAAGGCATGTTAAAAACATGTTGAATGAAATTTAAAGTTGTATGTGATAAACACCTTTTATTAGTTGAGTTATCATAAAATAACTATTTCACTCGAGTATTCAAATGGAACCATATGATGCTCTACATGGAAAGTGATGTAGAACTTCTACTTATTGGGATGAAGTTGGTGAGAAGAAGTTTCTTGGCCATGATATTATACAAGATATTAAAGAAAAGTTTCATGTCATCCAACAATGTATAAAAGGGTTCTAAGAGTTAGAAAAAGAGATATGATGAAAATCATTGAAGTGAATTGGTGTTTGATGTTGGAGACAAATTATTCCTTCATATATCACCAAGGAAGAGATTCATTTGATTTAGAAAGAAATATAATCTTATCCCTAGGTACAATGACCCCTTTAAAATCCTTGATTCCATAATATTAGTGGCCTATCAGCTATAACATATACAAAATCCTACTCATTTTCATGATTTACTCCATGTATCTCTCTTGAGGAAGTATATTTTTTATCCCTCTAATGTACCGAATCTGGAGGTGGTGCAACTGGATCATGACCTCTCTTATGAGGAGCACCCGATATAGATTTTGGATTGTAGAGAAAAAGTTATATGAAAAAAGACTACCCAACATTTCAAAGTGTTGTAGAGGAACCAAAAATATGAAGAAGTGATGTGGGAACCAAAGGAGAAAATAAGGCATAAGCACCCTCACCTTTTCTCAACCAAGTGACTGATTTGAAATTTTAGGGATGAAATTTATTAAGTGGGTAAGAATTTAATGATTGAGTTTTTTTAAATGATATTTGTTTTCAAAATAAATTTTTGTTACATATTATATAATATTATTCATATATATAATAAATAGAAACCAACAAAATTTTATCTCATTAATAATGATCATTACATTACTTAGCTATGAAACCAATTAAAATAACTAACATTACACCTATATAAAAAAATATAAAATAGAAAAATATAGATTTCCCCAATATTCTAGAATCATCTCCCCATAATAAAAAAAAACTAAATAAAAAAAATATTAGTAAACCAATAAATATTTTAAAAAATAAAAATATTACCTTATGGGGAAATTGTATTGAATTTTGATCAAAATAATGAAGTGGTATTTATATGGTATAAAGGGAAATGTGATTGTTAGTCAACATAACAGTTAGTCAATATGAATGTTGAAAACTATATGCTTGTTTGATAATTTTACCTTTATAATTATTGTTTATAAGTAGAAATGAAAATGAATAATTGACATAGAAAGGTGAATCGATGGCCTCAAATAGTAGATTCATTCTGTTTGAAGCCTATTTGTCAGAACTTGGGAGAGAGGTATTATCAATGGGGTTTTACCTTAACAAATCCCAAACATAACTTCAATAAGTGAAGATTGAATAAAATTTCCTATTGGAGAAGTTCAAGTTAGTGGATATTAATAATCATTCAATGTTAGCTAAGCCACCCCTTGAAACTACCACCAACTCACACCTTACCCTTAGAGAATATACGATTATAACAATTAGTTGTGTTTCTAGGACATAGTTACTTAAATTTTAAATTCCTTTGTATAAATAAAATTTTTATTCCATTAATTCCTCTTAAGAATAGTTTTATTAATAAAATATAGGTTTAATTGAGATAAATTTGATAAATTGATTTTTGGATGCAAATAAAACATAATTTTACATTTCTAGAAAATATATAAACTTTTATAATAAAATATGTTATTTTTAATAACATTAGTTTGAATCAAATATTCTCTTAAAACACTCTTATATAATTATATATTAAAAAATAATTTTATAATGTCATAGGAATTTTTTATAAATGTCAAAATTTAGACAGTGCCTAAAAAACTGTTTTACTATAAATAATGATTTTTAAATTTAAAAGTTAAAATTGAAATAATTATTGAATTATTTTAATAAAATAAAAATTATATTTGAAATAAGAACATCAAAATTAATTTGGGGTGAATTTATGATAATTCTCTAAAATACTTTATTTTGTGAATAGTAAAAATACACTTTTGGTGTTTTGGTATGTTTTATGACTTCATAATTATTTCATAATGATGTAATAATTAATTAATAACAATATATGACAAAAAATATATTATTTTATTAATATTATGTATTTTAATATATTTTAATCAATTTCAAAACCTATAAGTGACTTTTCAAATTCTAAAATAAAAAATTTAATTTTAAACACATTACTTTGTGGAAAATTTACTTTTCCATGAAAAATAAGTATTTAAAGATGAATTTAGGTTTTTTTATTAAAATATCATTAATTATGACTCAAGTGTCCAAAATAATGATAAAAAATATAGTTGAGCTAATGCCTTTTCATTTTCCACAACCTAGATTTCCAATACCTATATTTGGAAATTATTAAACATTTCCTCCACTTTTCCTATAAATACCCTACCATTTCACGATTCTACTTTACTCCCAATCAAATAACCATTAATTTATAGTGATTTTTCCTCCCAATTAGTCCCCTCAAGGTGTTATAGAGCCCTTAAGGTTCCAATCCTAAAGACTTTTGGGTAACTCTTTAAGGTAATGGAAATATCCACTTCTCTTTTCCATTAAGGTTCATTTTTTTGTGGTATATCTTCTAATTTCTAAAAAAATTAATTTTTTTCAATATTATATTATTCCATTACTTTCATAACAGTATTTTATAAATTTTGGGAATTCTTTATCCCCCATTTTACCCTTTTCTAAAACCATATTTTAACCCATCAGGCTGTCAAATTTGCTTCTCAGAATTTTCTCTTTTACATGAGAAATTATTTTGTACATTTTAATTGAATATTCAAACCTATTTTTAATATTGGGTATTCAAATAAATATAAACATGACTTAGTTATTTGGGTATTTTAATATATGAACCCACCTTTCCTTTTAGTGGGTTCAAAATGAAGTAATGATCATGTTTTTAAGAACTTTTTTATGCCATGATTTTGATAAGAGACCTTCAATTTGTTCTCTATGGGTTATTAATGAAATGTTTTTTTTATGATATATGTGGATCATATTAATTAGTAAATGGGAATGTTTCACCCTAATACCACTTCAATTAATTGATTAAATAATTTTATCACTAGAGATAACATGTTCTACAATACCTTAGTGAATAACCTTAGTAATTTTCATTTACAATACCATGGTGATAAATCTTGGTGATATGATTATAAATGTCTCATTTAAATATTGTATCCTCATTTACATATTATTATTCATGTTCTTTTTTATGATATTTCCCTTCTTTATGCCTTATTGTTATGCAGCATGTTCTTATTGATATGTTTCATGATCACCTGATTTTTTTCTCCCTTTCTTATTCCATTACTCAACTTCATTCTCACCCATTTAATTTTATTTATGTCCATGGGATATGAGATGAATTAAAAGTAACTTAGGGTGAATCCTTGAATATTTATTTCAAGGGGATTTATAAGAATTTTTTTTGTTTTTTATATTATGTAAATTATTTCCAAGAAACTCAACTTTAAAAGATAATATATTTTATCCTGTTTAATGAAATGTTTTGTGATAAAAAGGTGATATTCCATAAGAATACAACAGTAATTCCAATGAAATTTATTATAATTAAAAATATTCATTGAAATATTTCAAGGTTTTTAAGAGTACCTATTTATTAAAGATAAAAATTAAGAATCTTGGAAAAATTGATTAAAAATATGAGGAATGAATTTCCATGGTATATTCATCCAACATAATAAGTTTTAAATATTTTAACAAATGTTTAAAAAATTTCATAGATTCCTATGTTGTAAAATTTTTTAAAAAAAAATTCCATAAAAAATCTCAAAATATTGTGGATGATAATTTGAAGATTTTTAATGAAAATAACAAAATTAATGATAAAAGTGATCCAAAAAAAGTACATGAAGATTCATAAGAATCATTAAATGAGGAAAGTAAGTAATTGATACAATCACTAAAATTTCATACCTTACAAAAAATGTTTGAATATGTAAACATTATTTGGAATTAGTAATCTCTCATTCAAGATAGAAGAAATTTGATACTAGAAAATATGACATCACTTATCTCACAGGGAAAAACAGAATCAATTTTAGAGGCAGTTGGACACAAATAATGATTAGATTCTATGAATAAAGAATTATATCATATTTAAAACAGTTAAACCTTTTAACTGGTTCCATATCTATAAGGAACTAATATTATTGTGAAAATTTTGTAGTTCAAAAGTAATATGAATAAATATGGGGATGTTGCAAGTATGAAAGCATGAATTTTATGTATGGTGTATCCACAAGTGGAAGGTGTATATTTTAAAGAAACTTTTTATCATGTTGTGAGTTTGGAAAATATAAGAATGTTATTAAATATTTCTATACATAATTTATACAAATTTTATCAAATGGATTTAAATTTAGATTTCTTAAATGGATATATTGAGGAAGAATATTATATTGAATAACCTTTTGGGTTATTTATTGATAAATATGGATCTAAAGTATTTAAATAGAAGAAATCCTTACATGGATTGAAAAAATATCCACAAGCATGGTACTTAAAACATTATAGTTTCATGAAAAGGTTTAATTTTTATATAGGTAAAGTTGATAATAACTTATATGTAAAGGAAATGAACTCATGTACCCTGATTGTTATTATTTATGTTAATTTCATAATTTATTCAAGTGATAGAGAAAATGATTGTAAATATTTTTCTAAATAGATGCAAGAAAATTCTAAAATATCAATGATCATAGAATTAAATTTCTTTCTAGTTTTTCAAGTAAAAAATAGGGAAAAATATATTTTTCTATTACAAGAGAAGTATTCCAAGTAATTGTTTCAAAATTTCGGTATGGAATATTACAAAGAATTTTCTAAACCTATTACAGTTGGCTTGAAGATGATTAAAGGTGAAGCTAGGAAAAGTGTAAATAAGAAATATTTTTGAAAGTTGATAGGATGTTTTCTCAATATTATAGCTTCAAGGCCCTATATCTTTTATACTATTACATTTTGTGCAATATATCATAGTGATAAAAAATAATTTCATATTATTATAGTAAATATAATTCTAAGATATTTCAAAGGAAAATATTCTTATAGGATATTTTATAAAATAAGTACTAATATAAACTTTAATGGATACATAGATGATTATTGGGCAAGATATTTCAGTGATAAAAAATAAAAAACATGTGGAACTTTTTTCTAGGGAGAATTTTTTGTGATTTGGCATAGTAAGAAATAGAATTCACTTACCTTGAGTACAAAATAAGTTGAATTTTTTTCAGTTACTTTTATTGTACACAAATTATTTATATGAAATTTTGGATATAATATTTGAGAGTGAAGGTTTTTAAACCATTAAATATTATTTTTTATAATAAAAGTGTCATTGATATTTCCAAAAATCATGTATAACATTCAAGATCAAAATAAATTGATATCAGGTATCATTTCTTAAAAGATAAAGTTACTGGTGGAGATTTTATGCTAGAGTACATTTCAACAAAGTATCAAATTACAAATGTTTTCAACAAAATTGTTCCAAAAAAGATATTTTCGGAATTACACTTTAAATTAATATTCATCAACCATCAAAGACATAAAAAAGTTCTTAAGGAATTACCCCTACCATGATTTGGATTATGTTTAAAAATGGGGAAGGTATATATAACTTTGTCCTAAAATTGGTCGGGTAAGATATTTTTTCTGAAAAAAGGAGAGAGTAAGTACAATAATTTCAAAATGAATCTAAATTTGTGGTTATTATATAATGGGGGAGAATAAAACTTGAGAGAAGAAATTTTATAAGGTTTATCTTAACATGGCCACAAATTTTCTTATCATTGAGGGATTGAATTCCTTCAAAAAAATTACTTTATCTAATAGTATAGTTTCATGAACCTTTATATGATAAAGATTTTTCATTGGTAAAATTTAAGAAAAAGGTTATTATTTAAAAAAGAAATGATAAGGTGTGAAAATTTTGGGTTGTTAAAAAATTAGTGGTTAATGTTTTAATATTTCCAATAAATACAAAGGAGTAGAATTAAGATACTTTGTGATTTTTTTCAAAAAAAAAATTGTATTTTTTTAGAAAAAAAATTTTAGGAAAGTTTTTGTAAACAGGTGAATGAAATATACAAATTTTTTTAAAAAAATGGAATGAAAGTTTTTCATAATGTTTCTAGTGGAAAGTTATAAATTTTTTAAGTTAGAAATTTTCCATAACTTTGTTAATAAATTGCCTTGATAAATTAGATGATTCTAGATGATCTCAAAGTTTCTAACATCATGAAAAAACTCATGATACAATATTTTGATTAAAGGGGGAATTGAAGTTTTCTAAGCACAATTTTTTGGATGAAGTTTTCTAGACATAGAGTTATGGACGAAGTTCTCTAGAAGATACCTTATAGACATAAACTTGTGAATAAGTTTAAAAATGGGTCAATGGATATAATTTGATCAAATATACAAGTCACTAAAGGGAAAAGTGGTGCAAATTTTTTATCGAACAAAATATTTCTGTACATATATGAGAGAAGATAGAGATTTTCATGAGCGGAAATATGTAGATGAGCGGAAAAATGTTTTGGGAAGAAATTTATAGGAATTTCTATATTCTAGGTTTTGTGAAAATATAAAATGAAAAACAATTAAAATGTGAAAAAGTATTTAAAATTTCAATATATGTGTAAATTCAAAGGGAGAAATAAAAAATAAGAAATTTGATTAGTGCACCAGGTGAATAAAGTTTCTTATAAAAAAGTTCTTATAATTTTTAATAATATAGGAAACCATATACAGTGGTTCAAGAATAATGGATAGAGGAAGATGATTTTTTGGAAAGACTACGTGAATTTTTGAAGTTGTGAAGTTATGAATTGTGCTGCTGAAGGAAATTAAAATAGAAAAACATCAAATTGACGAAACTCAAAGAGACAAATGAGCACCAGATGAACATTATTGATGTCACTAGATGATATTTTTAGGGAAGAATACACCAACTGGTGTATAAAGTTTAATGTGAGGAAAATTGATTATATGAAGAAAATGCTAATCCATTAGATTTTTTTGTTATTTTCATTATCCAAAAAAGATTAGGATGAATAAAAGTATTGAAATAATGATCCTGTAACAACCTGTGTTTTTGACCCGGATGAAAATTCAAAGGAATTTGAATTTTTTATTTACTGGATGGGCCATTTAAAAACTAATATTTGTAACAAAATTTTGAGATTTGGAACACTTCAATGTGTTGTTTTTAGACTTAAGTAAAGTTATTAAGGGTCTCTTAGGTTTCTCATTATGTTTTGAAATCATATGGTCCTGAAATAACATTTTTAGAGGGAATGAAAAAGGTGCACAGTTTGTCTGAAACTTTGTGGCCCTTAGCACAAAATTTTGTGGCTTGTTTCCAAAGAGCAGAATTCCTCACATGGGTTGTACATGGTTTACCCAAAATATGTTCCTATCCCACATGGTTACTGAAAAAATGGATAGTATGCTTGCACTATTCATGGAATGGTTGGTACATAGATTGGATAGTTGTGTAATCCGAACTGTGCACGATGTTTTTTAAAGAAATTAAATTAAATAAATAAAAATAAAAATAAAAAAATTAAATGAGTTTAAATGGAAAATAAAAATATAAAAAAATGATTAAATAATAATAATAATAATAATATTTTAATGATGATGTTTATTATTATTTTTTTTATTATTATTATTATTATTTAGGTTTTAATAAAATCCTTAAGAGAGGTCTTCCCTCCTTACCCGCACGTGACATCCCCTACCCCTTTATATCTAGGTGCACACAACACCACCTCTTAGCTCCCTCTTAGATCAAAAAATACAACCAAAATTCTTCCATTTACTTGCTCAATCCATAAAGGTAAGGTATGTGGCTCTATCTTCTTCCCTTTTTGGTGTCTTTTCTTCTCCTTGTTTCCCGATTTCAGTTTGTTGAACCCTAGGGTTACGACTAACCGGTTTTTTATTCTTCTTCCTTTGTTAGGGCATACAATGCATCTACTGGGATCTCTTTCTGCATGTTTTGAGTTCCTATAATTATTTTTAGAGAATTTTGGTCTTCCTTGAGGTGGGTTTGAGTCTCCAGAGTCAAAGTAGGCTTACCTCGTATGCATAAGTAGGCATATATATATGTAAGTTCATATGTTATATATATATATACCCATGGAATCATATATTGGGGCTAGGTGTACTTTTATATATACGAAAAATACATACATGTGTAAGTGTAAATTGGTGTATGGATATATAAGCATATGTGCAAGGATTCCCTTGTAAATATTCTAGCCATGTGAATATGTACATACAAGATAGGTTTCCTTGTGTATATGATAAGGCTCATATGCTCGGAAGTGGGAAGAAGCAACTTTGAGTGGTCGATGATGAAAGCATCAAGTGCCAAAATGGCCAGATTGGAATTATACTTCTTTAGGTAGGACCCCTTACTTATTACCTTTTGTTGGAATCCTTTTAATATGGCTTAAATCATGTGCCATCTATAATTTTCAAGTTTTTAAATTTTTAAGCATGTGTCACCTTGCACTCTCACTTTTTCCCATATGATATATGTACTTTACACCTTGAGATGAAGAGAAATCTTTAAATTAAATTAATTAATTATTGAAATAAAATTTCTTGTTTTTATAATAAAACCTCTATGATGAAATGTGTTGTATTATAAATTATAAAGTGATTATTTATCATTTAGTTTTTTCTTGACCAATATACCTATGGAAATATAAAGTCTTGAAAAAATGAAATCGTACTTGCTTGGAATGTTGTATTTATATATGTAGTTCTTGTGAGCTTCCATGATTGAGTGTCAAGGGTGGTACAAGGGGTTCTGACATAAGGACCCCTTAGATGGGCTCTCGTGCCTTCTATTTGAATTGTTTATTCTTAGTAATTACATCAGGGGCGACATCATCTATGCTTGAGAGGGGATAACTGAGCGTTATTTATTCTTACCTCCATATGAGTGACACCAGTTCCCTAAGGGAGACCACTTGGATAGACTCATGGTAGAATTGGTTTAACTATACCTTGAGTGATACTTAGACCCCTATGTGCAATAACAGGTACGGACTTTGAGGCTAATACTAGACTTTTGACACCATGATCTGAGTGACACATGGGACTTCATTCTTGGGTCACCATGGACAGACTCCATGACATTGGTTATATGCTGAGCCCCTCAAGAGATACTTGGAAAGTCCCATTTTATTTCTATATATGGGATCAGGGTATCTCTCTATATTCATGAAGAATGAATAAATTTTTTATAAAGAGTTTTTAATTGAATTAAAGATCATGTAAATTTTTTAAGAAAAATAGATAGAATATTAGAAAAATTGGAAATATAGGGATGTGTCCGCCAAGCCCAATCACAAGCATGGGGACAGTCCAACTCCTCGCACCTTTTCCACTTACTTTACCAATGTTGGTGCTCCAAGTTCTAACATACTAGCTTAGGCCGAAGTAGGTAATTGGATGGGTGTCCATGTGGAACCCAGTCGAATGTTTTTAATAAATTATATATTACTATCTGGCATTTACTAACTATGACACACTACATAAATTTATTTTACATGAAATGGATTTGGATATATATTGTGGGTGATGGCCTAGTGATATTTATATCTCACGCCTTGTTCGGGCACTGTTTTCTACCCGAGTAGACTTTATCTCTGTAGGTATTGATTAAGGGAAGCAATTAGCTTCCAATGTTTGATTTAATTTATTAGGATAGAGTGGGGTCCAAGGACCGAGATGGTGCTCAAGATTCTCATAGAGATAGTCATTAGGTATTTATTCATTTATTAGATTGTAATTCTTATTTTAATTCTTACTAATTATACTTGTAGCATCATATAACATATATGAATTTTTGTAAATTGGAATTGGCCACTTTTATTCAGTCATTATATTATTCATTAATTGTTTTTTCTTTCTTATTATTACTACTTCCGCTACTGTCTATTTTTTTCTTATCTACTTTGCAATTGTGATACACTGATATTTAAGGGTAGAGTCTTTCCACCATATCACAAATAGACCCTTGATCCTACTCAACAAACTCTAGAATACGAGGAGGCACGCTTAAGTCCATGTGGATACCGATCCGACTACCGGTTTAGTAGTCAGTCAGGCCTGAATTTTATAAAGTGGTATTAGAGAACTTTTTTTCCTTCATATTACTATTTTTTAGTAGACAAGAGACTAGGAATGTGTTGGTACTTGGTAAATAGTTTTTTATGGGACTGATCACCCCACCCATGGGGAAAAGTCTTAGTGGACAGGGCTGGGATTATTGTTCATTCTACTTTCATTACAGTTATTTTTTATTTCACCTTGAGTAATTTGAGTGTTTTCTGCTACTTGTTTATGATATTTGGAAATAACCCTTTTATTGGTACGGAAAGGTAGAAATCATTTCAAGCATCATTAGTGGCACATATAAATTCACATGCCATGCATATTCCATGCCATGTAGTTTTCATTGTCAGGATACTTTAAACTTTTGATGGGACTTATGTGTTTTAATATCATTCCTTTACATTCCATATCTTTAATTTCATAAACATGTTTAGTTTTAACCTTATTAGGTGATCATTTAGCCTATATTTCTTACTTTACATGTTTGAGCTTAAGTGTGCTTAAATAAATTTACATGATTCTGTGATGTTTATTATAGGATGAAACATTTTTGTTGCGACTAAATTGGATTTAACTTCCAATTAATATGGTGTATGGGAACCTTATAAGTTGTAATGTGATGAACCATATAATCAGACCATTGTGAATTCACTTGATATCCTTATATATTTTTGTATAAATGTTAAATCTATTTAATTTCTATTTTATCCTCAACAAAATGGTTTCAATTATATGGGAGTCTCATTCAACTTTTATGGTGTATGAGAACCTTATAAATTTATGTGGGAACCTATAAAATCGAACCACCTTTTGTGAGAATTTTATTTAGAAACTACTTTAAATATAAATGTGTATTGTTTTGACTTTAAATGAACTAGTTTCCTTATTAAGGATTGTACCTATTTTTCTTGGGCTTAATGATCCATGTGGCTAAAATTCTTAAATTTAAATCTATACTCAAGTAGTTCAGTTGGGGAATATTTATTATGATTTGGACTTGACTTTCCCCCAGTATGTCATCCATGCTACTTAGTATACTTGAAATAAACCTGCTAAGGGTTTTTTAAAATAAATTCTTAAAATGTTTGGTTTATTTTTAGATGATCCCTAAAGGGATAAATGGGACTATAGTAAGTTTAATTTTCCTTACCTGGGTTCTTCAGTGCTTAAACCAAGGGGGGTTTCTTTTTCTTATGGTTGTGCTTTGTGTAGAGGAGATATTAAAGTGACCAAATCCACCTTTGTGGTTTTGAATGTAAACATAAGGTGGATTCCTTTGATTATACCCCTTGAGTTAATATAATACACTTTAATATTCTTGAGTTATCTTATGTGAGAACTTATAAATAAAATTAATGGTGTTTAAATGGGATTATATGATAAAAAGGCCTAATTATAACAGGATGGCACTAAAGAAAAATGGTTGAGAAGGTGGTTTAGAATACCTTTCCTGTTATGCCTTGTAGCTAATGTTGGTTTTTCTTTAAAACTAAATTTGAAATATTTAAAGGGTTAAAAGAGATTTGATTTAAATTATTTAAAATAAAACCTTAAGTGGTTATCTTAGCCTTATCCCTTATGTAAGGTTTGTTTGAGTGCTTTCTTGAGTTATGCCTTGAAATGAAGCATAATAATTTTTGTAGGTTTTTCCTTCCTAAGTATGAATCTAAAAAATAGGCCTTTAAGTCTAGTTACCTCTCATAGGTGTGACCTCATTTTGGGTCAATGGTTTTTTCTTCATCTAGTTCATATCTTGTATTAGGTACCGCCCTCAGATATTTTGAACCCTTTATTACTAGTCATGAGCTTTTCCTCTTGTGTGGTACTATTTGGATGTCATAGTCCCATGTAAACTCCTAGTTTTTAAAAATACACCCTTATTTTTATAGGTGTTAATATGTTGTTTGACCCTTGTTCTGAGTGTGAACATTCTGAAACACTCAGTTCCAGTGAGCTAGATGTGCCAAGGCCATGGTCAGCCACTCAAGTAGGTCGTTTGACCTTTCTTTCTCCTCTCTAGTGTGGGATGACCCAATACATCTTCAGATAAGTTAATAGTCATATTGAGTGGTATGAATTCATGTTCAATATTTTGTAGTCCATCCAATACTTAAAATTCATATGACTAGTTTGAACTATGATGAGTGGAAATGTCAACTGGAGAATCATCATATGTATGTCCTAGTTTGAATCTAATATATCACCCCAAATTGGCTATTTGTCTCTATCTCTTCTGTAAAATGATTGCTAAAGAATGATGAACACCTCTAGGACTCGTGTTCAGTGGTCTATGGGGTGTGTTCCATGAAATGAGATCCTTATTTTTGTTAAATCCGAATAACAAGGACACTCCAAAGTGAGGAGCATCACACTACTGGAAAAACGGCCTATACCCACGGTTCAAAACCGTGGGTATAGCCCCCAAAACCGTGGGTATAGCCTATACCCACGGTTTTGGGAACCGTGGGCTGGAACTCCGTCGGTATAGGTCCCCAGCCTATACCCACGGTTTTGGAAAACCGTGGGTATAGGTGTCCTGCCACCGTGTCACCGAAACATAGAGAATTTCCACGGTGTCAACGGCTTTTACCCACGGTTTCAAAACCGTGGGTATAGGTCCTAAAATAATGCAGGCACTGAGTTTCGATCCCGCAACCTCTTCGCTGCAAACACCGCGTCTAACCACTACCCTAACTTCACATATATGTGTATATATATATATTTAGTTAAATATAGTTATAAAAACCGTGGGTATAGAGGGAAGAACCGTGGGTATAGGGTTCCCGCCAAAAAAAAATTCCTTCCCGCGGAAATTTTTTTTTCCCGCGCACACAAAATTGACCTATACCCACGGTTTTTCAAAACCGTGGGTATAGGTATTTTATCCCAGACCTATCCCCATAGTTTTCCCCAAAACCACGGGGATATGCCCCCCCTATACCCACGGTTTTGGAAAACCGTGGGTATAGGTGAATTTTCATGACCTATACCCACGGTTTGCCAAAACCGTGGGGATAGAGCCCCCTATACCCACGGTTTTGGTAAACCGTGGGTATAGGTCATGAAAATTCACCTATACTTACGGTTTTCCAAAACCGTGGGTATAGGGGGGGGGGGGGTCTATCCCCACGGTTTTGGGGAAAACCGTGGGGATAGGTACATTTTCCAGTAGTGTCACGTCAACTCTGGTCAAATGTGTCCTTGGTAGAATAAACACAACCTCAAAGGTCCATTTGGAAATGGTCAAGATTACTGGAATTCCCTTAAGGATTTAAGGTTTTGAAATCATTTTAGTGCTTGCTCGGCAGCAAGATTTTGATGTATTTGGCTATTTTCAACCATTGAGAAACATTGTTGGTATTAGTTTACTTTGGTGGTTAAGCGTAAACAATCACATGATGCTTCTATGGTGAATTCTTGTGATCAGTTATTGAAGGTGCGCCAATAGGTGAATCCTAGTTTATTTAAAGATAAGTCGACCATTTGTGCTTCAACTATTCTTATTCTAGTAATTGGGTAATATTGACAAGAAACCATGAAAATCCTCTTTGCGAACTCATGTTTAGTGATGATAATGTACCCTATCCTAATGTCATCCTTGATACACTAAGAGAGTGTTGTTCTTACATCGTTCTAATGTTTTAAATTCGTTGGTCTTGTTTGGGTGGTATTTATTGGTGATGCATGTTGGAAACATGGTTCTTATCAAGGATTGGCTGGTCTTTAGTGACCCTAGGATTCACATGTAAGAATTACTCGGATGGAATCTTGGACAATATCCATTTCTTCTAACATGACTGCAATGTGAATTCCCACATTGGGGTATGTTTATGATCTAGTTTTGATTTGTATGTTTGGATTTATACCAACATTTTCCTTGTAAACATGGAATATGAATGTAATGCCCCAGCCCCAAAAGCCCAAAGTCAGTGCATTATTACGTATCGTTGTCATGATCACAAAAGATCAAGTCTCGAAAGATCGATTAGTTTAGTAGCCTTGGAAGTACTAGATATATTCATAAGGTTTACATTAAATCATAAATTGGAAAACTATGACAACATTGTTTCCATATACAACACTGATATCCCATATACTATCCCTACAGATCAGTCATAATATACTTATTTGCATCCTGGGAAAAATAAAACATATAAAGGGGTGAGCACAGATACTCAGTAAAGATAACAATATAGAGGAAACTTTCATAAATAAGCATAAACATTTAAGGAAATGTATGATATTAAAACAAAATCCTTTTAAACTTAAACTTCATCATAATATGGAAAAGATAAAAATAAAATAATTCCATTTAGTTATTAACATGGATATTCTACTAGTCGAATAATCACATGCAATATCAATAGCCAATTTCATAATTATGGAATGCATAATGCTAGACTTTCATAACCACATAGTCAAGGCCTTGTGCCAAGACTACAAATAATATTTTGTCAAGGCCATGTTCCAAGACACTAGTTTGTCTCATGATACCTACCAATACATCTAGAAGCTATAGCATGCTCCACCCTTCACTTACTAAGTCCAATTAATTCCTCATATGAAAAGGTTTAAACATAACATAAATATTCATATTAAAACTAGCATGAAAAATGTCAATACTTTATCCATAAACCATGAATGGTGTAAAAATAACACATCCACATTCAAACATATCACAAAACCTTAAATACAACATGGAAGTTTTGTACCATAATAAATCAACTTCAAATAAGCTTAAAATCCATCAAAGGATGTTGACATAGATGAAATCAAAACCTTTTTTTAGAGAAATATCTCTTTCTATTTTTAAATAATTTAAGAGTCACGTAATTATAAATAAGTCATTTATTTTGAAAATCTTCTTATAATATTGTAAGGGAAGCTTTGATAATTTTATAACGGTGGAAAATAGCTGCACCCGCCGTATAAGTTAAAAAAACATTCTTACCTTAATTTTGTCGAAAATGTCAAAAAGTACCTTGTTTGGAAAACGACGGAAATATTCCTTTCAAACCATTTTATAAAAAGTAAAATAAGGTTATAAATGAATTTAACCCATAGTATAGTAAATAGTAAAAAAAAAATTAAAATACATTTTTAAGAAACATGGATGTGGATGATAAAGATGTCCCATTAGATACTTACGTAAAAACAACCTCCGATAATAAAGAGATTGTGAAATTAACTCTTACCTTGTACTTTTCCTTGGTTGAGGGTATTTTAACCTCTTGTATAATGGTGAAATAATTGTTATTAAATTATACGAGAATCATATAAATTAATATGATATCATATATGATCTTTTAATATTGCTTTGTTAATAATATTTTAGTATTATCGTCGTTTCAGGTGTTAACTGATTCCTTTTCCTTTATATGCTTTGTTACGTAAGTAATGTTTGTTATGGATATGATGTATCTTTTTAATATTCATAATGATATTAATTATTTAAAAATTATTTTTAATCATCTAATTGAAATTAGTCTTGAATGGATACGATGGGGAATGAATCTCATCGCGTTCGTGGAGACGGTAATCCGTACGTATGCACGAGGGACAATATCATTCTTTTGATATTAAAATAATATAAAATTTAATGGTATATCATATATAAAGAATCATTATAATGTTATATTTATTATTTACATCAATTAGACATCATTATTGTACCCATCCAAATAATAATGTATTGAATAACAATTACACCACGACGTGGAGACTGTAAGCCGTACATACACACGTATGGTGACATTTCATTCAAAGGATGGATAGAATAAGGAATTTGGTTGTACCATATTTATAATAACATAAAATTATATAGAAGATACTGGAGTTATTATTTTAGAATGTAAAAAACAAAGAAAGAGGAAGTGGAAGAAGAAAGGAACTTGAAAGAGGTGATGAAATATTTACCTCTTCTTCGGGTTCATCCTTTTGATTTGATCAAAAGGACTCCTTAGGTTGGCTTTATAACTAAAGTAAGGCTTCTAGTATGAAGGAACTACAATTGAAATGGTATTTGGGCAGATTTTGGCCGATCCAAATGGCTTTGAAGGTGTGAATTAGAGAGAAGGGGTAGTGCCCTTTTATAAGAGGGGTGAGGGGCACCTTAGGAAAAGCTAGAAATATTATTTTATAATAAAATAATTTTCAATTTATAATGGATCAAAAATGAATTATTTAAATTATAAGGTGGTTATTGGTTGAAAACCACTCAACCAATAGGTTTTAGACAGGTTTGGGTCACTATATTAACCTTATATTTTAGATTTATCTCTTAGTTAAATAGTTTTACATTTACGATGTATCTTTGTATTTTCATATTATATGGTTAATTAACTTACTATATACTTCCAATATAACCCCAAGTGGTTCATTAATGATACACCTATCATTACATAAGTATTTTGGCCAAACCTTATATTTTTAGGAATAGAATATAAATTAATAATATAATATTTGTTTTAAAAACTCTTTTATGTCAATTTTGACACTATTTTGTATTTTTTTTGCTAAATTCATAACAGCATTATTAATTGAAAAAAATTCATCTAACCAACCCTAATATGTCATATTGACCTATAAAATTATTTTAATTCATAAAAAGTCTAAAATTACATTTATTTGGATATTTATAATATCAATTATTTTAATCTTTCATTAATACGGTAATTACTGCATCATCATTGTGTCATAAATAAATTTAATTATTTAATATCTAAAAAATATAAATAAAATAATATTATGTATTAAATATTTTTATCTTTATAATTAATATTTATAGTCTAATTTATCTTATGTGATACCCTATATTAAAAATGGTTTATTTATTAAATTTTGAATTTAACACTTTTAACTCTTCTTTGAATTAAATAATAATAAATGTCCTAATCTAATCCAAGTGGACCTAAAGGATCATATTTTATTCCTATGGTTGTTTTTGGTCGAATTAAACTTATCCAATAGAATTGGGACATGTTTTAGGGTCATAATAATATCATTTTTACCCTTAATTACCCTATTTACTTTTAACCGTGGTAAATAAAAGTAAAAAGTTAGTATTCACCAAAAATTATTTTCATATTATTTAACCACATTTTACTTACTGATATCAATCTTGTATCTTTTATTTTTTAAATTCAACTCACAGAAATAGTAAAATTAAGTTTTATGTAAATTTTCAAATGCTCCTAGGAGGTGGGTAAAAGACGGTAAAAAGTTCAATAAAATTTTTATATATCTAAAATTATTATAAACTAACTCCAATGAATTACATTGAACTTATATAGGTATTATTTATCTATTTTGACCTAAAATAAATTTAAATAAAATATATAATTATTTAAATAAAAATTCGGTTTTAAACAATAACTCAGTGTTTTTCACTATTCATCAAAAATTGAAATTTCTCAGAAAAATACCAAAAATCACCCTAAGCTGATTTAGATATTCCAAATCCAAAAATGACGTCCATTTTGAAAGATAAAATTTATAAAATTTCAAAAAAGTGGGTATTACTATTCATAACGTCTAGTTTGATTGGTTGTGGTGTGTTAGAACTTGAAGTTGTGTACAACACATGCAATTCTATTATTCAAAGAGAAGCATACCGTGGAAGCTTGGGGTGTTACATTATCCCCTCCTTCAAATAATTTCTTCCTCGAAATTTCTAGAATATTACTACATAAAATGACTCGGGTGGTTCTTCATCATAAGTTCCTCGGGTTCCCACGTTACCTCCTCTATCTTATGGTTTCTCCATATAACTTTTACCAGAAAATTTTTTCAGTTTCTCAGAACTTGTTCTCTTGTATCAAGAACCTTAATAGGATCTTCGCAATAAGACAGATCGAGTTCCAGTTCTAATTCCTCATAGGTGAGTACATGTGTTGGGTCAGACATGTATTTTCTCAACAGTGATATGTGGAACACAACATGAACTTTGGAGAGACTTGGAGGCATTCCCAAATGGTAAGATACAACCCCAATTCGTTCTAGAATTTAGAAAGGTCTGATGTACCTGGGACTCAATTTACCCTTCTTAACAAAACGTATAACACCCTTCCATGGAGATACCTTCAAGAAAACATGACCTCCTACTTGAAATTCCAAATCCTTCCTTCGGTTATCAGCATAGATCTTCTGCCTACTTTGAGATGCTTTAATGTGGTTTTGGATTACCTTCACCTTTCCATCGTTTCATCCACCAGTTCTGGGCCTACAATTTTTATTTCACCAACATCATCCCAAGAGGTTGGTGTGCGACATCTATTTCCATATAACAATTCATATGGTGTCATCGGAATACTTGAATGGAAGTTATTGTTATATGAAAATTATACTAGAGGTAAATATTAATCCCACATAACTTGAGAGTCAAGTGAGTATGATCTCAACATGTCTTCTAAGGTTTTAATAGTCCGTTCTGATTGTCCATCAGTTTGAGGTTGGTAGGCAGCGCTCAAACGAATTTCAGTATCCAGGACTTTCTGAAGACTTTTCCAGAATCTTGATGTAAAACGTGGATCACGATAAAAAAAATCGATATGGTTACTCCATGAAGTCTCAAAACTTCATTAATATATAGTCTTTCTAGACGTTCAAGTGGTAAATCTTCTCTTATAGAAAGAAAATGTGCTGACTTGGTAAGACGATCAACAAAGACCCATATTATATCATTCCTTCTAGGAATCTTTGGTAGTCCCATGACAAAGTCCATCGTAATATTATCCCATTTCCACTCAGGTAAGGGAAGAGGTTTCATGAATCCTCTAGGCAGTTACCTTCTAGCTTTCACTTGTTGACAAAACATACATCTTGACACAAAATCAGAAATCTCCCTCTTCATGTTTTCAGACCAAAAATGTTCCTTCAAAATCTCTATACATCGTAGTGCTACCAAGGAGTATAGAGAAATTGGAACTATGAGCATCATCCAACAATTCCCTTTTTAGATCATGTATATCGGGAACACAAATTCTTTTCCCAAATTTCAAAATTCCATCTTCATACACAAAGTCACTCAATCTCCCATCATTCACAGCTTTTATATTCTTTTGAAACTCTTTATCACCGGTCTGAGAAATCTTTAACCTTTATAGTAAAGGTGTTTTGGAAACCATTTGAAAAAGTGTTGATGTTTCACCTTCCATGGTTATTACCATATCTATCTTTACTAGATCCATGAAAATAGGATCCCTTTCAACTCCCACCTTATTCAAAACTCCATGATCCTTTCTGCACAAAGCATCTGCCACCTTATTTTCCCTCCCTGGGTGGTAGTGCATAGTGAAATCATAATCCTTGAGTAGTTCAAGTCATCTCCTTTGCCTCATGTTGAGTTATTTCTGTGAGAAAATATACTTCAAACTCTTGTTATCGGTATATATCTCACATTTTCACCAAAGAGATAGTGTCTCCAAATCTTCAAAGCAAAGATTATAGCTGCCAAATCAAGATCATTAGTAGGATAGTTTTTCTCATGAGTTTTTATCTGTCATGATGCATAGGAAATAACTCTATCATTCTGCATAAGGACACAACCAATTCCTTTCTTCGAGGCATCACTATAAATAACAAACCCATCATTCCCCTATGATAGAGTCAAGATAGAAGAATTGACTAATCTTCTCTTCACTTCTTCAAAAAATTATTCACACACTTTTTTCCAAACAAATATAACCCATTTTATGTGAGATTTTTTAATGGGTTAGTCAATCAGGAAAAATTCTGGATGAAATGCCGATAATAACCTGCGAAACCAATAAAACTGCGTACCTCAGTTATACTCGTCGGCGCTGGCCATTCTTGGATTTCCTTGGTCTTTGAAGGATCAATAGATATTCCATACTTAGAGATAATATGGACAAGAAAAGAAATATCTTGAAGCCAGAATTCACACTTGCTAAACTTCCCATATAATTCATTTCTTCTAAGATTATTTAGGATAATGCGCAAGTTATTTTCATGATCTTCATAGATTTTGGAGTATACCAAGATATCATCAATAAATACCACTACAAATTCATTAAGATATTCCTTGAAAACTCTATTCATTAGATCCATAAAGACAGAGGGTGCATTAGTCAGCCCAAAAGGCATTACTGTAAACTCATAATGCCTGTACCTGGTTCAAAATGTTGTCTTCAGAATGTCTTACTTCTTCAAGCAAAACTGATTATATCCAGATCGAAGGTCAATCTTTGAAAAGTATTATGATCCATGAAGTTTGTTGAATAAATAATCAATGTGAGTTAGGGGATACTTGTTATTTATTGTTATAGCATTGATATCCCTGTAGTCAATGCACAACCTTATAGATCCATCTTTCTTCTTAACAAAAAGGACAGGGGCTCCCCATATAGAAACACTAGTGCGAATAAATCCCTTATTACTCAATTACTCTAGTTTTTTCTTTAGTTCCACTAATTCCATAGTGGCCATTCTATAAGGGGTATTTGATATGGGCCTTGAACTAGGAATTAAATCAATGGAAAACTCAATTTCTCGTTATGGAGGATGTCCAGGTAAATCTTCCGGAAACACATCAACATATTATTTCACAATAGGTACATCCTCTATTTGGACATTACTTTCCTCACCAACAGTTATTTCATTTTCTCCTCCCTAATAATTGAATTTAGTTGAGCTACTGGGGGTGGATCTAGATAAGAATCAGGTGGTGATGATTCTCCTCTAAAGATAAGGTGTTCTTTATCATTGTCATCAAAAATAGTAACCTCCTTATTCTTACAATAAATTTTCGCATCATGGTCCGAAAGCCAATCCATACTGAGGATTATATCAAATTCAATCATGGGTATGACGATGAGATCAACATATAAAGAGCATTTATATGCCCTAATGGGAACTGATTCACAAAACTTTGTTGCGATGACACTTCCCTTAGGAGTTTTGACTGAAAACTCCCTTGTTAAATAAAAGTGGAAATATTTAATTTTCTTAGGAAACTGGGAAGATATGAAAAAATTAAATGATCTAGAATCAAATAAAGTATTTTCTAAACTTGAGGAAACCATTAAATTACCTACCACCACGTCTTTTGGAGATTCAACCTCAACAGTAGTGATAGCATAAGCTTGTCCTTGATCCCTTAGCCTTTTCTGAGGTAAGTTCCCCTGATGATTAGGAAATTCATTTTCATAATGCGACCTTTCTCTACAATTTTAGAATTCAACATCAAAAACCTATTTCTTCCCCTTGCAATCATGATCTTGGTGGCCTTTTTCACCATACTTGTAACAGACTCCAATTCCCTTCAGGTAAGTACCAGGGTGTTTCTTACCACATTTACTACAGGATAAATATTAAACTTTTCACTTCTTCCCCTTATTTCTATTTCTAGAGTATTCTGCCGATCTCTTCTTCTCTTTTTTTTCTTCAAAGTCGTAAGACTTAGAGAATTATTTTTCTATCTTGATAGAACATGAGAAAATATCTTCATACGATGAGAAGTATTGTGAGACTAATGCTCGATGGAGAAATGGTTTTAACCCATCAAAGAAATGATCAATCTTACTTATTGGGTTACGTATATAATCTTCAGCATGCCTCGTAACCTTGTAATAAAATCCTCATACTTTACAACATTCTCATCCTCCTTTTGCCTCAGACTCAGAAATTACCTTTCCATATCTTCTTGATCGTCACGAGGAAAGTATTTTTCTAATAAAATCTCATTAAACACCCTCCATTCCATATTTGATACTTCATCATCTTCCTTTGTGTTTTGAATCAATGACCACCATTAATCAACATCTTCAGTGAGGTGGTAAACTGTCATGACAACGTTTTCCTTTTCACTACACCCCAAGGCATGAAATATTTTCTATAAGGAATTTATCCATTGCTCAGCTACTAATGGATTTGTACTCCCATTGAATTTTGGTGGTTATTTCCTCATGAAACGATCTAACATTGATCCTCCACGCTATGGATCAGGGTGCTCTATACGGGTAATGTTATTATTCATAACCTGAGTGAGTTGTCCCAGTATGGTGATAAGCTAATCAGCACCAGTTGTATCACCAGCTCCACTATAATTATCTTGAGCAGGAGGAAAATCCCTACATGGAGTGCGTGCACTGATACGATTTTCATTCCTTCCACTAGGTGCCATTTCTAAACAATGACATAAACTAGATTAGTTTATGAATCGAAATACATAATTCCAAACTTGTAAAACACTTAACATAAACTTAACTGTTTATGGATATAATCCATAATCATAAAAATGTTTTCTTTGAGGAAGTATATACTCATAAACCCTTCATATTGATTTGTAAAGGAAATGATAATTATCTTAAGCATATCCCCTAGGAGTTTCATAACCTAGAGTGCAGCAAGGCCCGTTGCCGTGCACTAGTTCCTATTCGAGTCTAGCTCAAAGCGGTGTTTTTGGGTTTTACCCCTAGGTATGTCTGTGTTAGAGCCGCATCTACCTTCTCATATCCAGACAGGCATGTATTTCTTGGAAAACTCAGAAAATCCCAATAATACCAAAATTCTAGGAAGTTCTTCTATACTAATCCTCAAATTCTATCTTAGGGTAATGTTCTCTAATTAGAGTTTATATAAATCTAGATTCCAAGGTTTCTACTAAACTTCCTCTGATACCAACTGTAACGCCCCGACCCCAGAAGCCCAAAGTCGGTGCATTATTACGTATCATTGGAATGATCACAAAAGATTAGGTCTCAAAAGATCGATTAGTTTAGTTGCCTTGGAAGTACTAGATACATTTATAAGGTTTACATTAAATCATAAATTGGAAAACTACAACAAACTGGTTTCCATAGAAAACACTGAGTTCCCATAGACTATCCCTACAGGTCAGTTATTATATACTTATTCGCATCCTGGGAAAAATAAAACATAGAAATGGATGATCTCAGATACTCAGTATGGATAACAATATAGAAGAAACTTTCATAAATAAGCATAAAAATTTAAGGCAATGTATGGGACTAAAACAAAAGCCTTTTAAACTTGAACTTTAGCATAATATGGCAAAGACAAAAATCAAATAATTCCATTTACTTATTCACATGGATATTCTACTAGTCAAATTATCACATGAAACATCAATAGACACTTTCATAATGATGGAATGCATAATTCCAGACTTTCATAACCACATAGTCAAGGCTTTATGCCAAGACTACAAATACGATTTTTTCAAGGCCTTGTTCCAAGACACTAGTTTGTCTCATGAGACCTACCGATGCATCGAGGAGCTATAGTGGGCTCCACCCATCACTTACTAAGTCTGATGCATTCCTCATATGAAAAGGTTTAAACATAACATAAACATTCGTATTAAAACTAGAATACGAAATGTCATGAATGGTGTAAAAATAACACATTCACAATCAAACATATCAAAAAACCTTCAATACAATATGGAAGTTTTGTACCATAATAAATCAACTTCAAATATGCTTAAAATCTATCAAAGGATGTTGACATAGATGAAATCAATACCTTTTTTTAGAGAAATATGTCCTTCTATTTTTAAATAATTTAAGAGTCACATAATTATAAAGAAACATTTATTTTGAAAATATTCTTATAAGCTTGTAAGGGAAGATTAGATGATGTTATAATGGCGGAAAATAGCTGCACCCTCCGTATAAGTTTAAAAAACATTATTAACATAATTTTGTTGAAAATTTCATTGTTGACACTCCTTTCCGTCACAGATTACAATGAATGGAAAAGGGGAATACCTTAAGCACAATGAGGGTCACCCTTTGAAGAACGTAAAAAAATTTGACGAAGGCATGGACTAGGAGCCCATTTGGAGTGAGGCGCCCATTTTAGGGGACGGATTTTCCAAAACTCAAATTTAAGCTCTGGTCACCCTAGTCTTCAACTCAAATCTTCCAAAAGCTTCTAAGGTAACTTTTTACCTAGAATGGAATACCTGAAGGAGTAGAATAAGGCCTAAGTGTTTAGAATTCATCAACACTTGCATGCCTAAGTGTCCAAACCTCCTTAAAAATGGAAACACTTGCGCACCGCCCTACCCATTCAATGAAACTTGTGTGCCACCATTTTGGAAACATCTTAAGATAATACTAAAGGCTTGAGTTAAGTCTCGCCCAAGTATTACCCTACAGATTATTTTTCGCCCGGGTGAACCCATGCCACGCAAGTACACTTGCGCGGCCAAGACTTGTGCACCAACTTCATTTCTGTACCTCTCTCCTGTTCACCTATCCTCTTCAAGATATTATTCCTCGAACCCCTTCTCAAATCCATTTATGGCATGGTTCCTTTGTTGGATTCCTTTTCTGAAAGGAATTTTGTGAAAACCTCTCCCAACACCTCATGACTTTCAAGATTTATGTCACCACAATTAGAGGTTTCCTCCATGTAACCTCATCCTTTAAGATGAGAATATGATTTGATTTAGGGCATCCTCCTCAGGAGTAAGCCCCATGTTCCCTTAGTTTGGGCCTCATTCTCAGGAATAAGCCCCAATCATAATTCCTTTAATTAAGGCATCCTCCTCAGGGGTAAGCCCCAAGTCCCCTTATCCTGGGCCTCCTTCTCAAGAGTAAGCCCCAATCATAATTTCATTTAACATTGGACCTCCTTATCAGGAGTAAGACCAAAGTATAAGTCCTATTTAATTTGGGCATCCTCTTTAAAAGTAAGCCCCAGGTTAAAACTCCAAATCTCCATAAAGTACAAATACCTTTATGGACCCTGCTTCTGGGCTTCTTTACTGAAGAAAGTCTTGGTCTTCATCTACTTGGGTAGTCATACATACGTAAGCCCCACATCATTTCTTGTTACTGCATCTTTCGTGGAACAATCTTCAGGTTTACTGATACCTCTTATTTCTCACACTGAGCATGACTCATGTGAGCTTAGAGTGTAAAAGTAATCACAACATCTCTTTTTGGGCCGTTAACCATCCATAAGCCCCATATTTCTTCACCCGAACTATGTGGACTTTGATATCTTTCTTAAAAGTAGAGTATGTAGGAAGCCTTTCTAAGGTTCAAGCCCATCATTCATTAATTATTTTCCATCCCATATGACGTTAAACTATATCCTTCTTATCAAACTACATGGTTTCTGATTCCTTTTTAACGAGGATACGTAGGTATCCCATCTGCGGGTACGATCCCAAGTCTGAAATAATCCATGCCTTTCTGAATGACAATAAACTTAAAGTGCCCCACTGAGTGTCTTTAAAACTAGGAAGGTCATCATAATGATCAAGAGAATTCTATATAATGTATTGTAGGATACCATTGACTAAGAATCTCGAATACATACAGATGATTATCAATTGATGAATAACATTAAATACATATAAAATATTCTCTAAATCCCATAAATATCAATCATCTATTAACAAATCTAAAGAAAAACTCATTTTCATGCTTGGTGAATTAATAAGGATTTGTGAACATAACTTAAATCTACAAGAGATTCCCAGAGTAGGCAATAATTCCCCAAAAAAAGGTGTGATGATCCTGACCTCCCATCCTCTCGACCAATGAAAATTATTATGCCTCATCGGTCCACAAATAATGAGCACCTACCTTTGGAAAGCAAGTCCAAATAGATATAGAATAATTGTGTTTTTTCAATTCTATGAATAAACCCATTAGAAACCGATTAGAAAGTTTGAACCTTAAACAAACAAGGTTGTCCGCATTTCCAGATGAAACAAAAAATGGTGAACCCAACGTGAATCCTTAACAAAGTTAAATGATGTTTTACTTATTTGTTAGGCCCCTATTAAACTCAATATGAGGGCCAACAAAGAAATAAATAACATATGTGCTCATCCAAAAGATGTAGTTTGGCCACACTTATCTTGATTATGTCTGCTATATCAAACATGCACTCTTTTCCAAGATCTCACAGCAATAAAAAATGGCTTCTTTAAGGTTCAAACCTGTTAATTCCTTGACCGCTACTCCTGTTGGATCCTCGTCCTCTCTGAGGACGACATCACCTACTCAGCGTCTTCAACACTGGGTCTCAAATGCATTGGTGAGGGAATATCGTCAACACGGTACCATCCCAAATCTTGAGGCCGCTCGACAAGCCCTCCATATTAACAACTCACCCTGGATGTTCGGACAGCGATGACCAGTTTTCATGAAGCAGGTGGTGCCAACCACCGTCTCCAATAGTTTCGGGTCTTTATCCCCAGAACGCAACAACCAGCCCCTACCATATTACAATGACGTGGATCAAGAGGTCACTCAAGGCCTCAGTTCAAGAAGACAAGAGTCCTTCCCGAGGAATCCCACCAACAATCGCCGCCAAACTCGTGCAGTATTGCACCCTCAACATGATGGGGGTATTGCCTCTAGGTGCTCGGCTCAGGTTCCTCAAACCCGAGCATTCAAGACGAACTGTCAGAGGTGAAATTTTTCCAATAGGGAGAAGTTTCTTACCTCAGCCCCCTCTGGAGAAGTCCATCAACCTAACTTGATGGAAAACAATGAGCGAACATATACACCCATCCATCCTAATTTCATTGCCCAGCAGACTCGTCTGACAGTAACACACCAATCTCGCTAGACAATTCTGGCGGAGTACTATAGGCAGGCACATACACCTGTTCATAAATCATCAGCCAATTAGTAGGATCGTCTGACTGTATCCAAAGAAGCTCGCCAACCAAATGTGGTGACCACCTGTAAACAGGCACATACACCCGCTTACACTCATCAATTCTGCCAGCAATCTCATCTGCCAGTATTGAAGGAATTTAATCAGTCATATTCGGTGGAGAACAATCTATAGGCACATACAACTGCAATTCATCAAGCCAACCAATAGTCTCGTTTGGTAGCACCCAGAGATGTCAATTGGTAATCTCTAATGACAAACAGGAGGTAGACACAACTTTCTTCCCCCACACATGAGTACTGTCAGAATTCACTAATAGGAAAAGGAGGACAGGAGCAAGAACACACACCTAATCCAAACACAGAATGGACGTATATTCCCATTCTGGCAACTAAAGTCACCAAGAACATTCTGACAATGGTGAAAGGGTAGAAACAAATATCTTCCCATATTCCAGATACCTGTCAGAATATTATCATAACTTCAGTGACATCACAGGGAAAGAAACATAAATCTATCCCTATCAGTGGAGTGACTCATCAATATGTCACCCCAGAGCAGATACACACCTCTGTTCCTGTCCAAGAAGGTCGTGGGGCATACTCCCCCATGTCATACGGACAATCAAGTCGGGCATATACACCTGATATAAATGGAGATAGTCAGCCTAACCTGACCATTTCTCTTAAGAAGGCACAAACATCTGCCAATAATAACCACTTTCTTCAAAAAGTGGTTTCTAAAGTGAGTAAGTAGGCATCTAAGAAAAATACCCATCCAACACAATTGAAAAATCAAGAGTCAATCTACAATAAGGCCTTGCTCAATGTTGGAGTTCTTGAAGCCCTCAAACAATTATCTGTTGCAACTCAAGATTATACTATCTTATTTACAAATTATGTAAATAACAACAATAATTCTGAAGGTCTTTATCAGAATCTTCCTCATGAAGGCTTTCTTCATGACAATTTGGTCAATCTCGAAGCATCATCTTCATATGATAGCCACGATAACCCTCTGCGTGGCCAGAAGATCAAGGAGAAAAAGGTTTCATCTTTTGATGTAACCCACCATGTTGGTCCTCCCCATGATGATGAATTTAGCTGAAAAAGTCCTCTCCACAGAAGTAATTCACATTGCCTGGAAAATTATTCAATGGACAATGCAGTAACGAGAAATCCCTCTTATTTCAAGGCACTTGCAAATGTAAATCCAGTCACGTCTGATGCCTTACCGATAGTAGGTGAAATAATTTCTCAATCAGAAGATATCCCTGGGTGTGGGTCATTCTCTGAACCACCCCTGGGTCATTCATCTTTTAATTTGACAAATGAATTCTCTACCAATCTTGTTGAATCTGATGAAGCAATGAAGAAGCACCAGCTTTGGTCTAATCAAGTAGAAGAATCTTCATCAAATGAAAAAGAGGAAGTGTTGAATATGAGAAAACAATTGGAGAAGGGTGAAATACTAGTCATGTTTTGGCCTTTGGCTAACTCTTAGTATGATATTCCAGAAACGTTGATAGAAGATTGTATTCACGATATTTGTCTCAACATATGGAAAACTCTTTGTCACTTAAAAGAGAAAATATTACCGTATGATTAATATAAAAATCATGTTAAGGTAATAGAAGGGTTGCAATGCCAAATTGACTTGGCATATCTCTCAGTTTTCTGACATCCAAAGGTTGAAAAGTAGCAGAGAACCCTTCAGCGTACATGCCTTGGTGCATTAAAAAGGTTGCGCCAGTTAATTACCAATGCCCCATCTAGTATTCATATTAGGGGATGGGGTGTTCATGGAGCATTGAATTTCACTATTCTCTCCAGTTAACAAATCCCTCCAAAACTGGTCTCATGCAATGTTATTGACCATGGTTGGCCACAACTAACTGGTTTTGTGTGTAATCAAAGGCTTACTCAAGAACAGGCATTAACTAGTTATTCCCAAAGTCAGGCATATAAAAAACAAGTTGTCTAATTACTCTTGCGCCAAGTAAATGATAATATCGAACATGCTTGTCATTTAGAGCATGTGCATCATCAGGTGAGAGAGGTGTTAGAAATAATCCAATGGTTATCTGAGCCAGGTGATTTGAGTAGATATCAGATGATGCATCCAGCCAATTTCTGGACTAAAATCTGCAAAATTAGGAGATATTTTAAGAAATTTTTAGATGTAGCAGCTCAAGAGCCACCTTAGATTTCCAGGCTGAGGACTCTTTTAATACAACCCTCATGATCGACAAACAGGATTCGAGGAGTTGAGAAGGAAAAACAAGAATAGCCCCAGTCCACCGGACTGGGGACTTTTTCAAATTCTCAATCTCTTCCTCAGCGAAAGTTAGTCCTCTCTTGATTGGGGAAGAAGCCACAAGAGGAATTCATAGACGAATTATCAGGAAATTCCATCCAAATTACGGTTCATCAAGAAGTTCCTAAGGGATCAACAAAAAAAAGGCAATGTCTCATAAAGAAAATGGAAGAAAACAGTATCGCAAAAACACTGACAGAAGGGCTTCAATGCATTTTGCATCGATAAATGTCAACAATGTCGTTGTCACTGATCCCCCAAAACATGAGGCTCACTCAGAGGAATCAAATGAAGAAATTAATGTTCAAGAGGCTGTATACACAGAACCAATTGAAGGAGGTGTGCGTACTGGAAGACAAAGTGTTGCCCAGAGGCAATACATTCCTTCGGGTAATACCCTTACATACTCTAGAAAGTCACATGCCAAGGAAAAGGGTAAAAGTAAGGTTACATCCCACCATATATCTGGAGAAGGCCAATCAATCTCATTAGAGGAAAGGTTCACACAGCAAGAAGAAGAAATGAAGGAGTTAAGGAGGTTAAATGCAGAACTACTTCAAGGTATTCTTCCTCCTAAGCATGCTGGAGTTAATCAATCAAGGGAATTTGTTCTAGCTATTGGGATGGATCAAGAATATCCCCATTTACAAGTACTCCCTCATAGGTCTAATCCTATGGGTCATACGCAACAGAAACTGGCAATACTACCATCAGTGGTAGTACCGGTCTCCACACCTGTCCAAACTCTAGTTATTACACCTGCTGAGGTCCAAGCTCAACCAGATGTTTCTTAAGAATTAATGACTACCATTGAGTTATTAACAGCTCGGTTAGAAGCTATGGAAGGACGACGTGCCCCAGTACAACCAGAGAAGAAGGTTTACCCTGAACGGGTAGATCCAATTCCTCCTCCAAATTTTTCAAATGTCACCTTCTCCATTTTTAATGGTTCAGGAGATCCAGAGCAACATTTGACACATTTTGTCTCTCTCTACGATCCTATGATGGGAAATCCTCAACAACAAGAAGCAGTAAAACTCAGGTGTTTTTTGAAATCATTGCAAGGACCAGCCTTTGTCTTGTATACAAGTTTGCAATCCCGATCAATTATTGGATGGGAAGATCTTTGTCAGAAATTCCTTTTTCAGTTCAGCTCAGCACTGTAGAAAACAACAGTTTTTGATCTCACAAATTGAAAATAAAGGGAGAATGAAAGAGTTTCAGACTTCATTGCTCGGTGGAAAGGATTAACATATTCCTTGAATCTAATGCTCCCTCAAGAGGAGTTGCTACCCATTTGTGTGGCAAATCTCCGTGATGAATTGCGTACACTATTGATCCCTGTGAAATACACAGGAGGGTTTTGGGAACTTGATTCAATTTCCCAACAAGTTTAAAATTCCATTGTAGAAACAAGAGCTAAGTCCTGTGTAATTCCATCAACTCTGGGAAGGAGAATAGGGAAAGCAGAGAGTGCTACAGTTACACTTAAACTAGCACATGTACCTTCTTCCACTTTAAAACCTTCATCATATCAAAGGTCTCTACCTCCTGAGCGTCAACAAAAATGGTTTCCTTATCAAGATGATCAAAGAGATCAAAGGCAGAAACAATTTGAGGATTTAAAGAACAAAGTTAATTCTTTTCGGAATGAACAAGTTCCTGGTTACTTCATCTCAGCTCTGGAAAACAATCTGATTCAGTTTCCAAGGCCCAAAAGGCCAAACAAGGAAGGAGATGAAGACCACCCCAACTATTTCCCGTTTCATCATATGTTGGGGTATCCCACTCAGGAGTGTTTTGTCTTCAAAGACCTCCTACAAAAGATGGTGGAATCTGGAAAAGTAAAACTGAAAGGTTCTTCATCCCAGGTAGCATGTGTTACTGCTACTAATCCAGAGGAAGAAGGCCAGTGGCACGAAGTCAAAAGTAAAAATGTACAGAAATATGATGATTGGATGGTCAGGAAAATTATCAACCAAACTCATTCCATTTTACGAACACAATTGAATCAACAAATTGTGTCTTCTGCTATTTCTGCCACATCAAAACCCCCTTCATCAAGAGGAAAATCCTCAATGAAGCGGCATAATTTGAATAAAGAAGAGTAGTCATAAAAAGATGGTCTTGTGTCAAAGCCTAAGTTGTCTTTGAATCTAGTAGATTTTATGCAATCTGCTACAAAAGCATGAGCACCACCTTACCGAATGGCATGGCCTAAATTGGTTCATCAGGCATATTCTTCATCAGATGAAGATTTGATATTTGGTTCTGTTAACATGATTCATTTAACAGATCCCTATGCCAATGACAGTTTCTGTCATGATGAACCTAAGTTCCCTGTATCTAATAGAGGAATTAGAGGAAGAGACAGAGGTCTAGGATACAGAGGAAGACGTGGATATTCCAGAATCCACTATTTCAATCCTTCCCCTACTAGAACTGTATATGTGGAAGAAACTCATGGCAAAGCCCTTCAGCGGGCTCAACAGGAACAAGAAAGTTCTTCCACACATGGCAGATTCGGTCCTGACATAGTTATTTTGGAGGACCGGTTAGAGGTTACAACTTCTTCCTCTTAGAAAATAGATAGACCTAGTCGGTCTAGTCTACTGAAGCCAGGAGTGCTTCTAATTCCTGCCCCGAGATGGGATACATCTACTACAAAAGCATCAACTTCCAAGGAACCTGTAAAACCACATTTTCATTCTAGGAAACGCAGACCTTTGGACCAAAAGTATGATTTCTTAAAACATTTGGCCCAAGTATCGGCCAAGTTATCAATTCTGGATGCCTTAAATATATCTAAAGATATTTGGGAGGCACTTATTGAGGCTTTGTCAAGTCCTCAAGAATTTGAAACTGAAATTACTGTAGCTAAGGTCTACCGTATAGAGAATGATCTTGCAGAATTCCATGTAGTGATATCGAAGATGAAAATGATGTTGTACATAGGCATATCATACCTTTGTATCTATCTGGAAAAGTCAATGACATAGACATCCGATGAGATTTCATTGATAATGGATCTGGAGTCAACCTCATTCATATTTGTACACTTCGTCGATTGGGCCTCACCGAATCTGATTTATCTTCTTCTACTTTGATGTTTCAAGGATATGATAAGAATGAACAAGAACCTTTGATTGAGATTACACTCAGAATTTAGTTTGGAGATATTGTGTCAAATTCAGATTTCATGGTTGTTCATCAAGACACAACCTTCAACATTTTTCTTGGAATACCTTGGCTACATCAACATGTGGTCGTACATTTGTCATACCATCAATGTCTCAAATATTGTTTAAATGGTAAAATTGGGACATTTTATGGTGACAAGGCCCCATTAAAAACATGTGAATCTCAATACATTGAGGCATAATTTTATCACATGGAGGGAAAGGAAAAATCCACGGCAAAGCAGGTCACCAAAATTAATGTTTCAAATGGTTTGGAAAAGATTCTAGTAAACCCAGTCATACATGTGAGTACATATTATGTGTTTCCTATCATTCCAATTGACAGGATAGACCTAAATCCAAACACTCTAATTCACTACTGGAAAGGGGGTCTATCCCCACATATCTATTCCCACGGTTTATCAAACCGTGGGAATATGCCTTCCTTGTTTATCAATACCCACGGTTTTTTTTAGAACCGTGGGTATTCAATCCACAATTTCACGACCCCCATCGGGATCTTCTCATTCCATCTTGCACTCCCCCATCGGTTCTCCTCCTCACTCTCGCGCTCCCCCACTCGAACCCTAGGTTCCAGACCTCCACCTCCGGCCCTCTCCACCCTCCCCGACCACTGCCTCTCGGCTATCCGACCTCTGCCTCCCAGCCCTCTACTCCCCTCTCCAACCTCCGCCTCCTGGCCATCCGACCACCGGTACCTGACCATCTCATCCCCTCTCTAGACTCCACATCCACTCCCGAACTCGACCTCTCGGACTTCATCTCCACCTCAATGTCTCGACCTTCGCCTCCCTTCCTCCAGCTCCAGCGACGTGCCCCTTCCCCCTGTAGGATCCCTCTCCTCCGGAAACGTCCCGACCGATTCATTGCATTTAGGTTTGTAATTTTTTCTCCTTGATTTTTTATTCTTTTTAAACTAATCACCGATTCTTATATCAAATGCCTCAGCAAGTTGACCACACAATTTTTTCTAGCTGATTTTCATTGAATAAGTGGATGATTTTTATTTCCCCTAGTCATTTCACTTCAATTTCCATCATTTTGCTAGAATTTCTTGTATGTTTTTTTATAGATGCCATTCTGCTTAGGGTATAGAAAAATTTATCCAAAGCTTCAAAATTATTTTTGACCGATTATGGTCGATAGAGTGGGAAATAAATCAACCCAGCTAACTGTACTGTGTAAATTTATGATAACTTCTTGTCCAAATGTTCAAAATTCCTTAAATGTTCACTTAGAATCTCTATGAATGATTTTCCTATGGATTTATTGGGTTCATTATTTTCTTCATGTAAGATTCATATTTATCATTTTTATTATTTAACAAATATTATTATTGGTCATAAAACTAATTAAAACATTAGTTTCTATCCTTAGGATACAAGATCTCCCTAATTAGTACCATGTTATCCTCTATTACTATACATAATCCTTTAGCCATCTGGTTCCCTAAAACGATCATCACGGGAATAAAAACTATCATCTATATCTTCATGTGGGACTCCCAAAATGAGGTAAAATATCCCTAGGAGTGATGGTATTACATGGATAAGATATTATAGAGGGTGTGATTAATTTCAGAAGGCTTGATAAGACCATGAAATATATACAAGTAATAAAAGTATATTAAGTGCTTGTGGGTTAGTCTCTTCAAGGGTCCTTTTATACCCTAATTGTTCATTCTCACTCAATCATGGGGAATGGTGACATATCCTATAGAAATGATAACTAACTTGGGCATATGATATTCTTTACAAGGTGTTTTACTACTTATATTCCACTATGAACCATCCAATGGACCACTTCTCCTCCTCAATCCATTTTTTTTATTTTTTAAGAAGCCACTTTATGGAAAAGTGGTAACCGTACAAAAACTTCTTGAAACCACCCACATAAACCTCCAGAATGCTTCTGTTAATCCTAACATAAAAGGATTCTTGAAAATTATATTCAACTAGCAGTGTTTCATCCACTGAACTCCATCTATTCAACTATATCCATTGAACATCATTCATTTAATTGCTTATGATAATATCCTTCTACTATCTTGATTCCATACATTCCATGGTGCTAGTACAATGCCTCCATTTGGGTTCCCATGTGTTATTTCCAGAGTATGTACTTCTGGATCCCCAACAATCAACCCAAAAATCATTTATCACATCAAAACCAACACCCAGACCTTAATAATCATCAATTATTACTAAATGATACACCTAACAACGAACTCATTACATCATGGTCTAACATTAATGATAGAATCCAACCAATACCAGACCTACCTAGTTACATGTGAACTCAACAATGTATTAAGAATAGACATGCCAACAAATTCTATGACATACTTACCACCTTATATTTTTTTGTATCCATCGCTCCCCAAAAAATTAGTGCATCTGGTTCTTATCATCACGTAAGTAACATTAGTTCTAAGATATACTCATAACAACCCAACTAACCCATTACATGATCCTTATTATAGGTTAATGGATTTAATTGTGTTTAGAACCACCACTGACCTAGATATCATGCTAATCTCTATAATATTGATATTTAAGGAAACATCTACCAGGACTAAAAATACATATTTGACTTCCTTGGAGTATGTGTTAAGGCAAAGTGAGTGCTGCATGTACTCTTTATGAATCATTAATCCTATTTCCAAAATGATGGATTTTCATGAATTAATTTATTTTCAAGGTTGATATGAAGTAGAGTAATATATTAAACTCATCAATTTTATTTGTTACTAATTAACCAATCTACCATAGTGTCATGAATTCCCATAACTTCTCTAGGTGTATAGTCTCTTGATAGAATGTTTCATAGAAGAAAGAGTGGAGATACATTCGGTATTATATTCCTCCTTTCATTCCTAGATCTATTTTCATATATCATTTACATGTATAACCATTCAACTTAAAAATTTTCATGGCGATGTTTAACTTATAGATGTACCATTTTTTTTGAAAATGAATCAAATACTTTTAATCCAATTTTCAATGTCCTGGGTTGTAATTCATAACTAGGAGAAGAATATTATAGATATAAAGATTAGAGATAACCATAAACACTATCCATTATTATTTTACTAGACCTTTATCAAATCATCATAAACTCACAATACACTTACTGTGAAACATACATCCACTAGATCACCCCTTTTTCTTATCCTTAAGGTCCATCATCACTAAAAAACCATTAACCAAGGTCCATAAATTTCCATTTCAAACATGCATACATGTTGGAATTTTTTTTTGACCTACTCAACTCATATTATAATGGTTTTGGTCACATTAATCCTAATATAACACTTAGTCAATTAGATGAACTATTCATGCTTTCTCTAGAAACACCCATGAAAAACCATATACTTGGTTCAAAATAATAGGGATACAATTAACCCATATACCACTCAACACTATCAATAAATTTGGGTTTACAACTGGTCACAACAAATACTAGACAACATGTAGCGTTCCTAGTGTCAAGTAACCTTACAGGATGCCCATATTATTAAAATTATAAAATTTTAATTCTCCCCCTATGATATTTTTATCCCAAAACACCCTATTTCTCATCCCATTTGGTTCATGTGACCCTAAGGTGCCTCATACATTCTCTTTCATGGTTCTCCTCTCAAAATTCTACTTATAAGGTGATTAATCAAGTTTGGGGCTATATTTATGAAGGTATCATCCTCTCCTCTCCTCTCCCCCTTAGTTCTTCTTCCATTATCTGTTGAGTTACAATTCTCACACGGTTTCTATTTCTGTTTACAGGTCCAGAATGGGGCGAGCATGTAATATGGGAGATCTATTTTTATGGTTGATCGCCTTCTTCTCTCTGGTTTCTCTCCTCATCCTCATCCTCTACCAGGTTATTTCCCTAAATCCTTGATAACAGTTCCTGATTTCAATCCTCTATTTTCTGCATGTATTCATATGAACTCTTGGATCCTTTTGATATCCCTCAACTGGTGAAAGGTACACAATGTTCTTCATTTTAGTTTTACATGATTTAGGTTTCATACATGGTGATAATGGGAATTTTGGTTCCTTGTTGTTTCTTCTTTGTTGCATGAGTGTCAATCGATCCTAAGAAACCCATCACATACCTAGGCTGAAACCTGGCAGTCAAAAAAAGCTCAAAAAGCTCATGCTCCCGTTGCTCAGCAGAAAAGTCGCTTTGCTTCTTTTTGGAACCATTTTTGGTTGCATATGAAGCTTCTGTCCAGGGCTCACCTACTGTAAAATAATCCAGCAGCTGAAGAGAGAAGAAAATAGGATTATATTGACATCATGCATAATAAAAATATAACAAGATTAAAATCTCAAATAAAACGCATGCATAATTCTTAATTCATAATTATAATTTAAAGGCCAAAACCATCCTATAGGGAGTAGTTCCCTAGGAATCACTTTAAAAGTTTAAGTTCCTACGCTTGGTGAGTTGGTATGTTAATTATAATTTAAAGGCCAAAACCATCCTATAGGGAGTAGTTCCCTAGGCCTCTGATTGTTATGATAGACATTTATTTCTGGTTGTTTTGGGCTTCTTTATTCTGGAATGTTGCTGAGAGATTTTGAGTTTGTGTCTTTGGCTTATTTTTGGGTAGTCCTGATCATCATTAAGGTTCAGTTTAAGGTTTTTTAATGGCCTAAATTCTGATTGTTTAGGACGTTAAATTATTTGGATCCTGAGTCTCTCGTTTTTTTGTTATAACCTTCAAAGGTCAGCTCTTTTTGGCTATGGATGAAGTGGTTTGGATCAGCTTATTCTGCTCAGTTTCCCTTTTACTTCTTGGAACTGGTTTTGATTTGGTCAGTGGAATTATGAATGGGTTTGAGATGTGACAATTGGTTTCAAATCAGTGTAGATTTCTATTATTCTGATTTAGTTTGGATTCTTTCTGAATTTCTACATTGATTATCAACTGATCTTCTTGAGACTCTCTGAACCATAACTAGTTTTCTGAAATTCTACTATGTCTTTATTTGGTTTCTTCTGTATTTCTTGATTCCTGAAGTTCTTGATGTTATAAAAACTCAACTCTGTCTGTTTCAAGCAATTCAGGTCGATTGATAATGTTAAAAGATCGGTCTGGTAATCCCTGATTTATTGGATGGATCTCTATCATGATCAACCAGCCTAGAAGTTTTGAGCAGACTGGTGATTTTATTTGGTTAACTTTATGTTTTGGTTATGCTTTTCTTGGTTATTAATTATAATCCTTTTTATCACTGCTGGTTTAAGCTAATTACACCTTGAGGTTATATTGTAATCTCTTTCTTTTAATAAATTCCTTTGGCGACATGAATTGGGAAACCAGTTAATGTCCCCAAATTCTCAAAAAAAGGATGTCTTATAAGGATGAACACATGTCGTTGGAGGTTTTTTTGGTGTGAAAATGATTCCTAGTGAGTTTTGATAAATTATGACAATTTGAATATTACAAATATTGTTAACTAATTAGAAAACTCTGATTCTATATATTGATTATAGAATCATTTGATATATCATACTCTATATGCTTGTTAATTATGGTTTAAATTCTGATTTGCATTCTACTTGTTATTTTTAATTCCAGGTGAGTTTTCTATTCTTGTTTTGCATTCTGCTTGTTAATTCTATTTTAATTGTTGTTTTTATTTTGGTTTTCATTCTGGTTTTTAAACAATGCATTCTTCTTATTAAATATCCTCTTGTCTCACTTTATTTAAAGAGCTGTAGATGTTTTAAAATGCATGTTTGAGTATTGAAAACATCTCTGATTTAAACACATCTAATTCAAATTTAGTGATATATGAAGATGTTGGAATTGAGGGGGAAGGAGAAGAGGGAGATGGATCACTAATCAGATTCATACTAGCAACCTTAGGTAAATCCTCCATCAAAATATCTCTCAAAGTATAATCCTAAACTCTAGAAAAAACATTCACTTCATCATTACCACAATCTTCAACAATTTCTTAATGAAAAAAACTCATAACTTTCAATTATGTCTTGAATGGTATCCTCGCTAATCAATGATCCTTCCAAAGTATCATATTAGTGGTAACTTTGGTGTTAATGGTGTCTCAGATGTATGAAAAGGGAGTAACAATAAAAACAGCAAGGATTATGTCTTTGTTCATTCATTATGTCCATTTTGAGAAGTTCCTGATGCTAAAAGTGCAACATGGGCCATGCTAATTTATAGAAAATTTTTTGGTGCTTAATAATTCATATAGACTTGTATTAAAATAATTAAATTCATTAGATAATGGGAGATAATGAGGTCTCAAATATTTTTTATAATTAAAATAATTATGAAAAATTACCAGCTTCTGGTATTTATTTGAAAAATTTAGGAAAAAATGAATATAATTTGTGACATGAAGGCTCATGGAATAGGTCTGTGACCTCCATTGCGCATTGGAGGGGCACTGGTCTAACATCTCCCAAACTGGGAGAGTGTACGTCATAATTTGTGACAGTGGGGCCTGTGTTTGTGCGGCCTCTAACCAGTTCCAGTTGAATCTCGTTTTGCTTTTCTTCCCACATCTATTGTGGATTCCAAATCAGGTCTATTAATATTATTAATTTTCATTTTGGTTTTTATTTTCTTTCCTAAATTCTCAAAGTATGGATCTGGATTTTTAGATTTTCCTCTCTGGAATCTGTATAGAATCTCTCTTTTTCCCCCGTTTGTTTTCCTGTAATTTACATCGTGGAAGTGCTAGTGTATCTTCTGCACTCCCAAAGTTGATTTCTGTGGCTGGTCCAACCTTTTTTGAAAGCAGGTTTTGTGTTTTTCAGTTCTGTAAGATTGACTGCTTTAACCTCTCTGAATTGGCAATGGTGGCCACAGGGTTCTCCATTATTAAGAAGGATGGATTATTCTTGTCTGAAACTATTATTAAGGAGAATGTAGTATTCTTGTCTGTTCAGTCATTGTGAACTATGGGCATTTTCCTAGATTTCAATGATCAATTTTCAGTAATAGTATTTTTCCAAAAAGTGGTAGAATTTTTCAGTTGTGAGTACACCTTGGATAAATCTTGCTCAGTAAATAGCTGAGTTTATGTTTTCATTGCTTCCATTTAATCTGAGCTTATTTCATTCTCCTGCTGTAGGTCACATCACCCAATCAAGAAGCTGCCAGGACGCCAACTAGAGGTATTGGTCTTGCCCACAATTTTTTATTTGTTTCATTATTTGTATTAAATCATCCATGTCCACTAAGCTAGGCTGGTGACACACTTTCCATTGAAATAATTCACACAAGGCCTTCTGCGCTAAATAACCTCTCACCAATAGGATAGAATGACGAAGTAAAAAATTTGTGCATTGAGATGAACTGGACATTCTGGTTTCAGTATGATTCTTTATGTTTCACTTGGATTTAGTGATTGATTTACTTATTTTCTTCCTTTTTCCCTGTCAGTTCTATCCTTTTAGCATCCTCACTCGCATCACACTTAACCAAGCATTGTGGTTCTGTTATGTAGTAATAGAAAACCATAAGTAAGAGAACTATTTTATCTTTTACACACTTATTATCTTCTAGCCTATCATCATTAGTATTTTTGGATCCATTTTGGCATGGGGAGACATTGTGATCTGTTTTCCAGAAGCAGAACTCCCTCCCATGATTGACACAATTTTACGATAAGAAAAATTAAATCTTTCCTGGAAAGAAAAATTAACTCTTTCCTGTAATATCCAGATAGAAAAAGATGAAGTCACCCTTTTTATGTTCAAGAATTTTGATAATATGTCTTCGCTTTGAATCAGTTTGAATCCATCAAATAAATTAGTGGTAAGGGTTTATTGTTTAGGCTATACTAATCTCAAGTACACCAACCTTTCTTGATAACAATATCCAAGTTCTGAACTCTGTTGATGTTTGATTGTTACCATGATATCCAATATTTCATTTGAATTTCCTTATTAATCCATCTCTATCCAGACTATGAAATAATGGAGTTGGATAAATTTTCTTCAGCTGGGCCAAACAAGTCGGCGACATGGTTAGTGGCTTGTACTTTGGAATCCAGCCCCCAAAAATTGGATTGCTAGAACTGTAGCTTCATGGTATGAATTGTTTTACTAAACAAATGGTTGGCCATTAGGTACTACTTCCGATGATAAACTCTCATCACAAAATCCATTATTTGCTTTTTGTAAATTAATTTATATTGGGTAGTTTCAGCCAAATTCTTACTAAAATAGGCAATTGGGTGACCTTCCTGCCCAAAACAATGCCTGATTCCTTCCCTGAAGAATCATGTTTATCAATTTATTTATAGTTCCTGATGCTTTTAATAGTAACCTAATGCTTAAAAACTCCCTTACCCCTTTCTTTCATCTTTTAACCTTGACCAGAAGATAATGCACCCAATTTTATGAGGTTCCATGGCCACCTCTTCATTGTTGCTTTTATTTTTCAACATTTGTAAATACAGGAACAATTTTTAAAATGTTAGAAATTTTAGTTTGGGGAAATATAAGGGCGTTTACATGTGATCTTAAATGATGAAACATAGAAAGTGAATGAATTTTTTCACCTATTGTAATTACATGAACAATTTTTACGCCAGCTAGAGGTATTGGCTGGGTGTGGGGGGAGGGGGGCTGGGTGCAGGGGTTGGGGGGCTGGGTGCAGCGGGTAGGGCTGGGTGTTGGGGGCGGGGATGGGGCTGGGTGCGGGGTGAGGGTGGGCTGGGTGTAGGTTGGGAGGGAGTCCAGGGGGTGGGGATGGGTATATGGGTGTAGGGTTGGGTGCAGGGGGTGGGGGATATAAACAATTAGAACCTTGACATTGAAATCCAATTAATTGAGAGGATTATTTTTATATCAGCCTTATTTTTTGAATTCTCAACTTGGAATTTTGAATCCTCTATTAGAATTTATTTATCTTTAATAAGAGATGAATAATTTTGATACTTTTTCATTATGAATTTATTTAGGGATTTTCTAGTATGAACATTTTTATTCATTGAACACTTTGGACAGCTCTGCTTATATTTTAACAATGCATTGAAAATAATGCATTCTGGTTTAATAATCCATTATTCATTCTGGTTTGTATTCTTCTTATTTAGTGTGGTTTAACAATGTATTATTCATTCTAGTTTAATAATTCATTATTCAATCTGGTTTTTATTCTGGTTTTTAAACAATGCATTCTAGTTTAACAATGAATTGAAAACAATGCATTCTAGTTTATTCATTGAAAAATGCATTGAAAACAATACATTTCAGTTCCATTGATTTTGTATTCTGGTTTTCTTTGGTTTGCATTTTGGTTTGCAGGTTGCAGGAGCAAGGTGAAGGCAAATTTCCATTGATTTGTCATTTTGGTTTCTTTGATTTTTCATTCTAGTTTTCTTTGATTTTTCATTCTGGTTTTCTTTGATTTTTCATTTTGGTTTGCAGTTTCAGGTTTCAGTTCTAGGTTGCTGGTTGCATTTTGGTTTTCATTCTGGTTTGCAAGTTGCAGGAGAAAGGTTGCATTCTGGTTTTCATTTTGGTTTGCAGTTTCAGGTTGCATTCTGGTTTTCATTTTGGTTTGCAGTTTCAGGTTGCAGGTTGTAGTTTATTCACTGTTACTGGTTGCATTATGGTTTCAGGATGCACTTTGCAGAGGCAAGGTGTGTACTTTTTCAGTGTGCAGTTTATTCTAGTTTCACTGTTGCAGTTTGCACTTTGCATTCTGGTTTCAGCACACTTTGTAGAGGCAAAGTGTGATGGATCTCCAGAAATTATCTATACCCACGGTTCTTTAAACTGTGGGTATTTATGTTGCTGCAAAAACCATCTATACCCACGGTTCATGTAAACCGTGGGTAATATGATATTTCAGTGGGCTATACCCACGGTTCCTACAAAACTGTGGGTATGGGTCTATACCGGCACCACTGCAGTGCACGGTTAATGAAACCGTGGGTATAGCCTATACCCACGGTTTCATGGGCTATACCCACAGTTTGAAACCGTGGGTATAGGTTATATTTCCAGTAGTGATTGAAACCTCCATAATGTCAATTACGGCAACCAAGCTAGACAGTATGGGAGAAATTGTTGATTCGCCAAGCAGTGATGAAAACTTAAATGGAGATGTCTTCATTTCATCCACTGAAATCCAGTAATTCTATACTTCATCAACAAGGCTAGAAAAAGTTATAGCAATACCAGAGGAAAACAATGATGTCGATTCTCAATCCATCATCTCCTATCTATCACCCTAGGAAGACCCATCATCATCAATAGGGTCAGAAATGGTAGCCTCTTCATCAAGATGTTCAAATTTTAACTTCTCCCCTGACCATGGAAATTCTACTTCATCATCTACTATTCAAGTAGAAATAGAAGAAGTAACACATATTGAAGAAGAAGAGGAAGATATCATGGATGATCCTCCAGCATTTGAAGAGGGTATCTCTACCACTATGGATGAACTCAGAGAAATAAATCTGGGTACAAAAGAAGATCCACGCCACACTCTAATTAGTGCAGCAATGACTCTTGAAGAGTAATAAATGTATACTTGATTTATAAAGAAAAATCGAGATGTATTTTCTAGGAATTATACAGAAATGCTAGTTCTTAATCCCAATGTTTCCACTCATCATTTGGAATTTCCAGAAGAACATCGAGGATTAAAGCAAGCAGTAAGAAGAACACACCCAACTAATGCCTCCAAAATTGAAGCTGAAGTTGATAAGCTTATCAAGGATAACTTCGTCAGAGAAGTTCCATATCCAAAATGGTTGGATAATATTGTCCTGGTGAAAAAGAAGAATTTAAAAATTAGAGTTTGCATTGACTTCAGAGATCTTAATCAGCATTTTCCCAAGGATGATTTTCCAGTTCCGATCACATAACTCTTAATTGATTCAATAGATGGCTACGGAGATCTTTCCTTCATAGATGGTTACTCTCGGTACAATCAAATATGATTGGCACCAGAAGATGAGGAGCCTACAACCTTCAAAGATCCTCAAGGTGTGTTTTTCTATCGGGTAATTCCCTTTGGCCTGAAGAATGCAGGTGCAACGTATCAATGTGTCATGCACCATATCTTTAAACCCATTTTAGGAAAATTTGTTGAATGTTATGTGGATTATTTGGTGGTTAAATCCATACAATGTCCTGATCACTTGGATAATCTGGAAATCATATTCAACAAACTTCGACAACACAATTTGAAGATGAACTCCTTAAAATGTGATTTCAGGGTAACCTCCAGAAAATTTCTCGGCTTTGTTGTACGCCATCATGGTATCGAAGTTGATACTGAGAAGAAAAAAATCAGTCCTTGACATGTCACCTCCTAGAAATTTGAAGTAATTAAGAGTACTTCAAGGACACTTGGCCTATATTCGGCGTTTCATTGCCAATTTGGCAGGAAAGTGTTCACCCTTCACCAGATTAATGAAGAAGGGAGTCACCTACCAGTAGACTGAAGAATTTCAAGAAGCATTAGATATCCTCAAGAAACATATCTTGAGTCCACCAGTATTAATTCCACTTGTTAAAGGAAGACCACTTATTCTCTATGTGACAGCTTTAGAGAAATCATTGGGTGCTTTCTTTTCCCAAAATAATGGTGTTGGGAATTAAAATAGCCTTTACTATCTCATTCAGACTATGCTTGAGGAAGAAACTCGATATTCAAGTATTGAAAAGTGCTACCTATCATTAATCTTTGTAGTTCATAAATTGAGACACTACCTGCAACATCATGAGGTCAAATTGGTATCTCACAAAAACCCACTCAAATTTATCATTAGTCGTCCAATGCTTACAGGACGTCTGGAAAGGTGGGAAGTTATTTTGCAGCAGTTTGATATCCAGTATGTGTCTCAAAAGGCAATAAAGGGCCAAGATCTGGCTGATTTCCTTGTTGAACACCCATTAGTAAAAGATACATATTTAAATATTCAACTTCCTGATGAGGAAGTCTTCTCCATTCAAGATAATCCTCAAACATGGGAAATGTACTTTGATGGTGCCTCTAGAAGTCCAATAGGGAAGAAAATGGAAGATCTTAAATTCAAAAAATATGGCTTAGGAATCGTGCTTATTTACCCAGAAAAGGAACTGCTACCCTATTCCTTCTTATTATCGGAAGGCGGTACAAATAATGAATCAGAATATTAATCTCTCATCGCAGGCTGGGAATTGGCACTTCAGGCACAGGTGAATCACTTGAAGGTAAAAGGTGATTCAGATTTGGTAATCAAAAAAATCAATGGGGATTATGCCATGATAAAGGAAGAGTTAATCCCTTTGTGTGATTATGTCAGAATGTTAATGGTGGAATTTCCCTCAGAACTAACATTTTCTTATGTCTCGCGATCACAAAATGCCCAAGATGATGCACTAGAAAATGTAGCCACAGCCCTGGAATATCCAAATAGGGACGAAACAATCATTAGTATTGCCCACCTTCGTATAGTTTCACCTTTTGTTCAAATCATAACAGACGAAATCAATGAAATCAGTCCCATTTCTGAACCATATGGTCATACTACAGGATGGATGACACCTATCAGGGAATACCTTCAAAATGGAACACTCCCACCTGATAGAACTGGGAAAGAACAAGTCCAGTGACGTGTGGTCAATTTTACTCTTTATGATAGCCCAGATCACCAAAAAATTCTCTAGAAGTGAGGTTTTGATGGAATTATCTTTAAATGTATTGAAGGTGAAGATACAATGACTGTCATGAATGAAGTACATGCAGGAGTTTGTGGTGCCCACCAGTCTGGACATAGACTTTTTGGTCAAATTCGAAGGCTTGGATACTTATGGCCTTCAATGATACAAGATTGTTTTGATTTCACTAAGAAGTTTCATTCTTCCCAAGTATGTTCCAACTTCATTCATCAACCCCCAAAGTTGCTTCATACGGCTAAATACTTCTGGTCATTTTATATATGGGTAATGGATGTAGTAGGAACTTATCCTCCAGCTACAGCTAAGCAGTTTAAGTATATTCTTACAGCTACTGACTTCTTTTACAAATGGGCAGAGGCAATACCTCTCAAAGAAGTTGGTGCTAAAAGAATTGTTAGCTTTGTCAAGTCCAATATAATTACTAGATTTGGTGTTCCTCATACCATATTGATGGATAATGGCACCAACTTTTGTTCATCTGAGGTAAGAAAATTGTATCAAGAATAAAATATCAGATCCAACCATTCATCTCGGTATCATGCAGCGGCCAATGGTCAAGTAGAGGATTTCAATAAGACTCTTTCAAACATACTTCAAAAGATGGTGGATAAAGATAAGAAGTCATGTCCTGATAAACCTTTTCAGGCTCTATTTTCTTATCGGACTACCACACGCACTACTACACGATCAACTCTATATTCATTGGTATATGGAACAGAAGCATTCTTTCCTATTTAAGTCCAATTAACTTCACTTAGAGTCACCATTTGTGATCATTTATCTACATATGAACAATCTCAAGATTGATTGGATGAATTGGAATGACTAGATGAAAAAATATTGTGCACACTGCACCATTTAGAAGTCTATCAGAATCGAAAAACACTAGCTTTCAATAAAAAAGTTTGTCTCCTTTTATTCATTTAAGGAGAATTGGTATTGGTCCTCAGAACCCCAATGATACCAGGAAAGAAGCCTCCAAAGATTTAGCCAAAGTGGTAAGGACCTTACTCAATACATAAGGTCTGCTCCAATGGATCTTATTCATTAATTTCAATGGATATAGAACTCATTACAAATCTAACCAACGAAATATTCTTGAAGAAGTATTTTATGTAACACAAATACACCTATTTGCCTTGCTGAAGGACATTAAACTACATGGCCCCCACTATCATCCAACATGACATTAAACTGTGTCCCCTCTATCATCCAACACGACGTTAAACTGTGCATCGTCTGAGCTGCAGGACGTTAAACTGCCAAGCACCCCATGTTTGTGACACATGACATCAAATTGTGATCGCCACATACGAAATTGTATTTTAAAATCTATTTCCATGCATTCCCCAGGAATCTAACCATGCATAAGCCCCACACCATCCTTCGTGGTTTCATCTTTCATGACACAATTGTCAGGTCTATTGCTACCTCTTGTTTCTCACACCGATCATGACTCACTTGAGCTTAGAGTAAGCTTCGACCATGAAATCTTCTCTGGGTCGCCAACCACGCTTAAATATCAACATCATTTTTGGGTTTTTGTCCTCAAGTAAACCTCGATCTCTGAATCCCTATCAATTGAACTATGCGAACTTTGATCCTTGCCTCCTAGGCTGGGTACGTAGTCAAACTCCTAAGGTTCAAGCCTGAAACCACTTTCTTCACATCGATTCACCTCTATCCAATACGATGTTGATCCGTGAATCCCCCATCAACCATCTTATCCATATAGGTTTACTTTCTTCCTACATGAAGTTAAATTGGGTATGTACCATCATCCTAGATATATGATGTTAAACTATACAGTCCCCCATTGTCCTTACTACAAGACATTAAACTGCATAGTACTGGTCCATGCATATGACCTTAAACTATTTTCACTTTTGTCCTGTATGATAATAAACTGCAACAATCCCTGATACCCTCACTCGAGAGGAATCATCATTGACATGGTCTTCAACCATGTCATATTTAAAGAAAAATGTATGGCTTGATTCTCATCCTTATGAGATACGTAGTGACACCCAAGTCCTTAATCTTGGGTCCAGCCATAATTGCAATAAAGTTCTCTTTACCCCTCATATGTACGAACCAAATATGTACAATGAGTATTTCAAGAACTATGTGCATCTTGATTCCCATCCCCATGGGATACTTAGGAATGCTCGAGCATTCCTCGAGTCCAGCCCCGAGCCTTTGGGCTTAACCCCAAACTCCACTTTCGGTCCCTTGGCTGAAAAGTCCCCCTGGGAGCACATGGTGTGATATGGAACACCCTTGTCTTTATTCACATTAGGTTTATAAAAAATTCACGATGTGTCTCCATCACTATGGTCTGATGTCTATGACCCTAAAATAAAATCTTCCATGCTCTCATCCTGTATGATGTTAAACTGTATTTCAAGAACTATGTGTGGCTTGATTCTCATCCTAATGAGATAAGTAGTGACATCCAGAATCTCAATTCAGGACCCAGCTGAAAAATTATACAAATAATATTCATGGTCTCCATAACCCTTTTCTTGACTTATGGTCACAAAATGTCTGATACCCGAGAGTTCTTTTGCCTGACTATACAGCACATGCCCTTAGGTTTCCTTGCACAAGTAGTCTACATAACAGACTCGTCAGCCAAAAGATGCTACTATTTGACTATGCAGCTTATTCCCCAGTTGGCCCTGTATAATTCAACCTCTATAATGGGTTTTTCAAGTAATGGTAACTTCATTCTTAGGAGAAGAATCTTTCGTCCCTATTGGTCTTAACGGCGATATGTAGGGATCTGAAAATAAAACTTCCATCCTTAACATATTTGTTCCATACTTTTTTTTCATGATCTGAAAGTATTCTAGTCTCTGGTTTGCATTTTCCTCCTTCTCTATATGTTCAGAGAAATATGATATAAACTTGGACCACTTGACCATATGTCATATAATGTTCCTATCTCTGGTTTTAGTCATATGATTTAAAACCACAGATACCTTTTTTCCTACGTTTGGGTCAGACCTTCGTAGAAGTCACATTCCTCCAATTCTTTGACAATTCTGATTGGAAATATCCTCTCCATATTCAAGTACCTTTCTCTATAAAGCAGACTCTATGCTTTGGAAAATTTGAATCTCCATAAAACTTTCTTCGGCTTTTAGCAATAGAAAGTCAAATTTCTGAGAGTTCTTTTGCCCGACTATAGAGCACGTGCCCTTAGGTGGCCTTGCATAAGATGTCTATATAATGGACCTGTCAGCCAAAAGATACTACTATTTGACTATGCAGTATATTCCCTAGTTGGCCCTGCATAATTCATCCCCCATAACGGGTTTGTCAAGTAGTGGTAACTTCATTCTTAAAAAAGAATTCCTCTAATGTATTTTAGCTTTTTCCCCATTCCATTCCTCATATTCAAAATTTCTCAAGTCACATTTTACAATTTTTCCCCTCCATACTTGAATATGGTAATATGTTTTGAAAAAAATTATCATGAATTGAGTCAATATCATCCATTCGGTCAAATCTATTCGACCTTAAATATTATCCTTTTTATAGACTAATATGCATGACTTTAAACTGCCAATAACAAAAGACATGGTACTCATTAAATTGGGAACCTATAAAGGGTATTATGAACAAAAGTTGAGTCTCAGCTTGCTAAATGTACATTTTGTATGATTTAGGAAATATTGAGAAATTAAAAGATAAAGTTTATGGGGTTGTTTATATAGCGCAAGTAAAAAATAAAACTATGTTTACTAGGCCCATTGGATTAGGTAAAAATAAGAGTAATTATCAAGAAAATGAAGGTACATATGATTGAATATGAACTGTTTTATATTGTTGAACAAGATTAGAAGAACATCCACAGACTGGAGTCTCTTCTTTTTTTCATAAATTACAGAAGACTTTCAACATGATTTATCATCTGTTTCACAGCATCTCAAGCTTCATCATAAGCCACTTAAAATTCATTTACATGACCATCTTCACTAACTTCATCTCGACGAAGTGCTTATTTGGAATCTGTGATGGTTTTTATACCATCCTTTTGGACTTATTCCAATGAATTATGAAGCTGGTCAAGATCCCCAGTAACATCATCAAGCTCTTGCTGAAGGTGAAACTACTGTACAATCTTCTCCTTGATCTTCTACTTTAGTTCCTTCATCTTTTTAGCATGATCAGCCTCAGCTCGGAACACTGCAGCCTGAAATTCACTGATTTTGGTCAGCAATCTAGCTCTGATCGGTTTTTGATGACACATTTTCTCTTGATCCCTCCTTTGAATGACTTGTTTCACTGCGACATAGATTTCTTGATATCCAAAACCGCCAAGTCCCAGCATGATGAACAGGGATGAAATTCTTGTAATTTTCAAAGGAATCTCTTCAAGAGGCACCTCAGGTATTGTCTTTCATATATTTTTCCATGCCTTACGACGTGAGAATTGGAGCACATTTTTAACCTCTAGGTCTGATTCGACTTTGCTATCACAGGGAGGAAAATAGTCTGGGATTAATGCACTTAAGGAAGTGCCCTGTTCTGCTCCTTCCCTAAACCGAGTTGCTTCACCTTCTACTACTGTTTGGGCTGAGGATGAGGCTTCACCTCCAGATCTATCCATTGAAGTTGACAGCCCTGTTTGCTCAATTGAAAGTATGGTTAGTTTCAAAGGATAGTAAAAGTTGATTGATTGTCTTGAAGGTTAAGTAAGCCACAAATATCATCATCTTTTACCTAATATTAGATCAGCAACTTGTGAAGACTCCTCCCCATCTTTCCTAGCTTCAACAAGATTTTCAGGATGGGTTTCAGTAGGGTCTGTCGTGCTAAGTTTCACCTGAGCCAGTGTTCCTGCAATAACAGGGTTGACATAAATGTCTCCACCCCTATCAAGCGTTGTTGGTTCAACAGTTTATTCAGATAGAACTGTACATTTTTTAACCAAGCATGGTTAGGAGTGTAATCATGAAAAGATTAACAGGAAAAATGATGAAACTCACGTACAGTTGATTCTATAACTAGATCTCCAAAATCTTCTAAATCACATGGTAATTTAACATGTTCTAAAATTTATTCAAAGTACATGACAAGATTTATCATTTTATCCAATGATGTACCAGATCCTAGGATAGTCTTACCAGTGGGATCACTCGACATGTCTTCTTCATGACTTTCATCTAGAAATCTCTGACCCTGGATAGCTTCTTCAAAGACAGTTGTGGGGTCAGCTTCGATGGTTGCCAAATGTTCTGGTGCATGTGTTGAACCTAAAAAATCATAGTGTCACGAACCGAATCTGGTCGCCACCAAAACTGGCACCAAACCCAGCCCGTGACATGACCCGAAGGGTGTTCCCTATCCCCACGGGCTGGCACAAGTGCCCGGGTATCATTTATTTTTGTTTGGGAATGATTTACCCGAATATGAAGGCATAAAACATTAAAAACAATCAATAAACTGAATCTGAAAAATGTAAACCAAACGATGTTTACACAAAAACCAGAACTGAATACATATGTTTAGAGACACTAAAAGTGGTCTAAAAACAAATAATGACAACATAATTAAATTCCCATGGACTCCACATGACAAGGGGGTCATCACCCACAAACCTTCTCCGCAACTCCGCCCCAACGATGAGGACTAACACCCTGAACTGCCATCGCCCATATCCTTCCCTTTACCTGAGTCAAGCATAACAAAGTCTACTTACACCCAAGGGGTGTAAGTAGGGTGTGAGCCTAAGACCAATAGGATACCACCCAATGATTCCAAAGTGCATTCAATATAAGGTGAAGAATCAAACATTTTTAATTCGTAAAGAAAAACGACGATGAAATTCCAAGAAATGAAACTTTCATTTAAAAGAAAAGTTTTCAAACTAGAATTTACAGAATGTTAACATATATAAATGGAAATGATATATACTATAAAGTACTGAAAAAAACACCCAAATACATGGGTAAATACTAAAAATCCAGTGAGCAACAAACCAGGAACACCCCTAGGCACTAGGTTGTCTCGGGCCCTATGTACCTCGTACCTCGGTGTAAAGAAACCATAGTAAAATCCACTCTCATGCACGAGCCACTAGTAGGGATCATACCAAAAACATAGTGGTTTACAATAATCATCCACATAGTTTAGTTATACTTGTCGTTATCCAAATGCTAAGTGAAACAGGGACAACACCCATCCAGTCCACTAGCCGTACTAGTACAAATCCGCCCACCTAAGTACCCGGGCTTCCCCTTTTGTGCTCAAACAATTTCAGCATGAAACATAAATCCATTTTCAAATAAAATAACACTACTGGTCACACACAATCAATACAGTATCTATAACATTTTTATACCACTTAAAACACACAATAAAACACTTTGATTTGTAATAAAACAATTCTTCAAAATCACGTAGTGTCTTGCACAAAAAAAACACCTTGAGAACGCCAATTGCACACTATGTGCACATTTTTGAATTAACAAAACATAAATGGAATCCCAAAACACATAAATTAAAACAACAAATCATTTTTTTAGGGAGGCCTCATATGGTTGAAGAAGTGACATCATTGTAAAACCTCCATTTTTACACAACACGGCTCTTAGAAATTCATGTGTTTCACAAACACCATTAAAACCAACTTTCACAGCATCAAACACATGGGAAAATCATCAAAACAGTATTTTCAGTCCTATTACAGTTCATTAAAATCAACTAATTACTTATAGGTCAGCCCAAAATGAACCAATAAAATATTTGAATGAAAAGCCCCCAATCTCACAAAAAATGGAACTTAAAATTCATTTGCATTATAAAAGCAACTAAAACCAATTTTTACAGAAACATTCAAGTGAAATAAACATTAAGGTACCATGAACACAACAAGCTAATTCACAAAAATTGCACACACAATGGAATCACCTACCAAAACCAAGGAAACCCTTGAATCTCCGTGCGAAAATCAAATCGCACCCCCGCCGCACCAAGAGACAACTAGATCAAACCTAAAACCACATAAATTGGCCAAGAAATCCCAAAGTTAAACCCTAGGTTCGAAAACCTAGTTTCTGGACATTATTAAACTCAATTATAACCAAATATACCCAAAGAACAATGAGTTAAACCCAAAGTAATTTGAAAGAGGAAAGGAAAGGGCTCATTTACTTGAAGTATCTTGATGTAATCACTCCAAAACACCAGTAGATAAAATTTAAAAGATCCAAAATTTAGGTTTCGTATGCAAAAGATGTATTAGGTCATTTAGAAACTGGAATGGAGGAAAAATATTGAGAATTGAGAGAGTTATGAAAGAAAGACTTTACCTCTTCAAATCTGAGCGATTTGAGGAACCCTCTGAAGTTCGGCATCAAATCTCGATTTAGAAGAGATTCAAAGAGATGGGAGAGGGAATGGTCACGCGTCTGGGTTCATTGGGGTTGGGCTCCACTTAGAATCACCGAAAAATCCCAAAAATTGAATAAGTTATAACATAATCAAAATTTATTTTTAAAACAGGAATTGGGCTTTCAGGCTGGCCCAACCCCTTAGATAAAAACCAAAATAAACCTTGGTTATGGATTTATAAAAGCTCCAAATTGAAATGGTGGTGTTAATAGGTCAGGGGAGGTCATTTGGGAAGTTGAATGGGTGAAAAATATTAAAAAATTAAAAAGTTATAAAAGAAACAAAATTGGTTTTTAAATCTGGAATTGGGCTCACAGTTTGGCCCAATTAATGAAAACTCTCTCATTCCTCCATAAAAGATTGGGAACCCCCCCAAAACAAAGTATGAATGGAAATTAAATGAAATTTACCTTTAAAATATGTCATGGGTGTGACACATAGAATGGAAGTCATTTGTTGTCTCATTTGAGGTTCTATGAAGTATTTCTAATTTACCAGAAGTCTTTTCTCTCCTGGCATCAAAAATAGGAGAGGTGCTGGGAACAGACACCAGCTCATCTTCTCTCAGTATTTCTTCAGGAACATCCGTTTCAGCAGGAACTTGCAGCTATTCTACAAAACCATCCATTTTACTCTGAGGATGGTCAGTCCTTTCCCTTAAAGGGGAAACTGAATAATCCCCTACAATCCCAAGAAGTTTGAGAACTTTTTCATAAGTTAGGATTCATTACAACCAGAAATACTTGCCACTACTGATGAAGCGTTTGACTATGGTCTTCTTTCTTTGATGTCTTTGCTTCTTGGCCTTTCTGGGTGGACTAGCGTCATCATCTCCGAAAATAGGTATCAAAGACAATAAATCCCTTTCTAACTTCTCATCCATGACTTACTGGCCTTGAGATACTTCGCCCCGCTCATGAGGAGATTCATTGACTCCAAGAGTAGTTCCACTAGGGCTATACCACAGTAAAGGGATATTAGTGGTTCTTTTCTTTACAAACTTCAGGATGAAGAAGATTATTTCCTTGAATAACAAAGCTTTGACTAAATTCAAATTGCAATGAAAATAGAAATATGAGAAAAAGGAAACTTACATCTTTAAGAGCCATGTAATCATGCCACTCTTCGTCTAATGAAGAACCAATCCCCTCAGTGGTACCACGGTCCATCATTTCCTTCACCCGCTTGGTGACAGGAACTGACTCATCAGTGGCATATATGAGCATTTCCAGCTCTTTTATGAAAGCCCTCACTTCATTGGGGTTGTCCTAAAAATGGATGTCAGAGGAAGCCCGAAGATTCCCCACTCTAGGGATATGCAGCCCTTCACATAAGATCACCCAGGCAGTTTCAGCATCACAATATAAACTTCTCCTTGTTCGGATATCCTCTAGTCGTAAATATTCAGAATGTTAACCAGAAGGCTGCGAGGAGGGTCCTGCAATCTAGGACATCAACTTCTTCCCAGCTTCTTCAATCATATATAAAGTATAAGAAAATGAAACTTCTTGCTCTTTAAAATAATGGAAACTAAATTGCCTCAATGATGTAACTCACCAGGAGTCAATGAAGTAGGTCTATTGACTCTAACAGGTGGATTATATCTGGCACGAGGCCGCTTTGACGCATTTCAAGCCTCATCATCCCCATCCTGGGAATCTAGTGAATCAGCTTCAGGTGAGGAATTAGGTGAATCATCTCTAGGTGAGGAAGAGTCACCTTCCAAATGAAGATCTTCTTTCCTAATGGTTATCTTCTTTATCCCCATCTGAGGGACGTTCTGATTCAGTACCCCTTCAGGGTATGATGCTACCTATCTCTCGACATACCATGTAGTCAATCGACTTACTGCTTCAACAGCTGGTAGATCAAATACCGACCCAGTCTTCTCCATAGATGCCAGCAAGCATAGTTAATGAGTAACCATCTGATGCTGCTCTAACCTGACATGCACTAGAAGGGATATGATAATTTGATGTAGACATTTTAATTGATGTGAGAATATATATGGATAATAGGCCTCACATATAATTTCTTTGTCAATCCTTGTGGCTAGTGTACCATCTCTACATGCCAGCATATATGCCCTTAACTCTAGGTTGGTTGTTCCATCATCAACAAATCTCCCTATTGGGGGATTTCTATAAGGAAAGAAGTGAAACTCCTTGAACATGCTCAGCCTTATTTTGATATCATAAGCATTGAGGGATAAGCGAGAAATTTGAAAAAAGGCCTGTACAGACAGCTGGAAAGAACTTCCAGGAACCTGTACCCCACATTGTACAGCATATTTCCTAAAGTAGGTGGAGATCCATCCCCATAAAACTTATAATAGTATCACTATTCTTTGAGGAGACTTACCCATATAAACATAAAGTAAGCTCCTATGAATCTTTTCCAAAACTGGGGTGGCCAACCCAACCATCTTCCTTTCAGCCAGCTTGGCTGCAATGACAAAGGTCCCCGACCTCACACCTCCTTTCGAATCCCAAACTAGTAAAAGGTAAACACTGAGCCACAAGGCCAAAAGTCATGCCAGACGAGTCTTCACTAGAATTTCCTGGTTCACTTCATACCCCCACCTATCAAACTCTCCTGCTTCCAGAGTTGGCCAAAATGTGTCCGGAGTACCCCTCTTTGCTGCTCTAGGGAAACTAGTAGGACAAGTGTAGGAAGGTCCCTCCTCTATCTTCTTAATCAGAAACATGTTCATCCACTCCTTTGGATGGATATCTTTTCTGGAGTGGGTTTTCGTGGTGGTGGTATTATTAATCTTGTAGAAAATTTTCATTAACTATCAAGCCAAAGACAAAGTCTTCTCCGAATCATTCTCGGTCACCTTGGGGGGATGAATTCATCATACATATCTCCCAAAATTGGATCACCTGAAATATTGTAGATGTCCCACAAACTGATGAATACGACTCCATGAGTCAGATAGAAAGAATTTTTTTTCTGGGCTCCAACGGCTGATTAACTCCTACATAAAATTTTCATTCCTGTAGACATATGTTTGCCCAGCCCAGACAACTTCATATATTGCAGCTCCCTTTAGATCATCAACAAATGCTGCATAGTTTTGTCGCACCCAATATGCCCACATCCAAGTTGGCTTCACACCTCCTCCAGGACGAAAATCCCAACTCTTATTCCATCCCTTTGATTGGTCCATCTAAGAATTTTGGAAAATAGAGGGATAGAAATGCAGCTGTAGCTGAGGTGTGTGAAACTTCAGATCTGGATCACATGGGCTATAATGCATTATGTATGCCTTCTCCACTTTCCCGGCATTGAAAAAATGATCCTTCAACTGATACATTTCCCAAAGAGAAGTTGGTGTAGTTTTGAAACCGGGAATGAGGGATATAATTCTTTGCCTCTAGAACGTTGACTCCTTGAAGATGACCATGTCCATACAAAGGCAAGTAGATGCTCTGTGGGATATTGGAATGATATTTCTTTAATTACTTATCCAAATCTAGGAGAGTGTTGTCGTAGATAACATAATAGTCATGGCTGACGATGTTCATCATGTCATCTATTCTCTTACTGGCCAACTCATTAGCTGATCTAATTCTTCTGGGAGCCATTGAATCTACACAAAGATCAAACAAGCAACTTTTAAGTAAGTTTTTTTTGTGAAATTTTGATGAAGGAAATCAAAAAAATGGAAAAGGCATTAAGGCTCGCAAGTCAAACTGGTCACACAAGTTTTTCCACCCTAGTCAAGGCATGAAAGTCAAATCCCTTTTTCAAAGGCGAGATAAAATCCAGAAGGGCGATTCGCCGAAGATAGAAGAACCCACGCGATGAGAGCTCAAGTTTCTGGAAGCCGAGTGAGTTTACGCAGGAGTGAGCCTGTATATATAGGCAATCTAGACCACCTGCGCACCATACCTGCGTGCCCCAACATCTGCGTGCCAAACTTGTGTGCCACAGACCCTTGATTTCTCCGGCTTTACCTCAGAGTTGGATCCTCTTTCCTTTTCAGATCCCACTCTGAGGGGGGAATTTTTTTGACACTCCTTTCCGTCACAGATTCCAACGAATGGAAAAGGGGAATACCATAAGCACAATGAGGGTCACCCTTTTAAGAACATCAAAAAAATTGACGAAGGCATGGACTAGGAGCCCATTTGGAGTGAGGCGTGCACGTTACTTGCGCGCCGCGCAAGTCACCTGTGTGCCCCCTATGGGTCGCGCAGCTCACTGCGTGCCCTATTTGGTTTTTTCCCAAGGTGCAAGGTGGCCTATAAATAGCCCATGTGAGCCCCCATTTCAGGGGACGGATTTTCCAAAAGTCAAATTCATGCTCTGGTCACCCTATTCTTCAACTCAACTCTTCTGAAAGATTATAAGGTAATTTTTTACCTAGAATGGAAGACCTGGAGAAGTAGAATAATACCTAAGTGTTTAGAGTTCATCAACACTTGTTCACCTAAGTGTCCAGCCCTCCTTAAAAATGGAAACACTTGTGCACCACCCTACCCTTTTAATAAAACTTGTGCACAACCCTTTTGGAAACATCTTAGGATAATACTAAAGGCTTGAGTTAAGTCTCGCCAAGTATTACCCTACATATTTTTCATTACCCAGGTGAACCCATGCCACGCAAGTACACTTGTGCGGACAAGACTTGCATTCCAACTTCATTTGTGTGCCTCTCTCCCGTTCACCTATCCTCTTTAATATATTATCCCTCGAACCCCTTTTAAATGACATTTATGGCATGGTTCCTTTGTTGGATTCCTTATCTGAAAGGAATTCTATGATAATCTCTCCCAAAACCTTGTGACTTACAAGCTTTATGTCACCACTATTAGAGTTTTCCTCTATGTAACATCATCCTTTAAGATTAGAAGATATTTTGATTTAGGGCATCCTCCTCAGGAGTAAGCCCCAAGTTCCCTTAGTTTGGGCCTCCTTCTTAGGAATAATCCCCAATCAAAATTCCTTTAATTAGGGAATCATCCTTAGGAGTAAGCCCCAAGTCCCCTTAACATGGGCCTCCTTCTCAGGAGTAATCCTCAGTCATAATTTACTTTAACATCGGGCCTCCTTCTTAGGAGTAAGACCCATGTTATAAGTCCCCTTTAATTTGGGAATCCTCTTTAGGAGTAAGCCCCGGGTTAAAACTCCAAATCTCCATAAAGTACAAATACCTTTATGGACCATGATTCTGGGCTTCTTTCCTGAATAAAGTCCTGGTCTTCATCTACTTCAGCAGTCATACATATGTAAGCCCCATATCATTTCTTGTGACTGCATCTTTCGTGGCACAATATTCAGGTTTATTGATACCTCTTGTTTCTCACACGGAGCATGACTCACGTGAGTTTAGAGTGTAAAATTAATCACGACATCTCTTTTTGGGTCGTTAACTATTCATAAGCCCCATATTTCTTTACCCGAACTACATAGACTTTGATCTCTGCCTTAAAAGTAGAGTACGTAGGAAGCCTTTCTAAGGTTCAAACCCATCATTCATTAATTATTTTTTGTCCCATATGAAGTTAAACTATATCCTTATTATCGAACTACGTGGGTTCTGATTCCTTTTTAATGAGGATATGTAGGTATCCCATCGGCAGGTACAATCCCAACTCTGAAATAATCCCTGTCTTTTTGAATGATAATATACTTCAAGTGCCCCACTAAGTGGATTTAAAACCAGTATGGTCATCATAATAACCAAGATATTTCTATATAATTTATTGAAGTATACCATTGACTAAGAATCTCTAATACATACGGATGATTATCCATCGATGAAGAACCTCAAATACATATAAAAGATTCTCTAAATCCCATACATATCAATAATCGATTTCAAAATCTAAAGGAAAACCCATTTTTATTCTTGGTGAATTAATAAGGATTTGTGAACATAACTTAAATCTATAAGAGAGTCCCAGATTATGCAATAATTCCCCCCAAAAAGGTGTGATGAGCCTGACCTCCCATCCTCTCGACCAAAGAAAATTATTAAGCCTCATCGGTCTACAACTAATGAGCACCTACCTTTGGAAATTAACTCCAAATGGATATAAAATCATTGGGTGTTTCCGGTTCTGTGAATAAACATGTTAGAAACTGATTGGAAAGTTTTAGCCTTAAATAAACAAGTTCATCCCCATTTCCAGATGAAACAGTCATAAAGTACCTAGTTTGGAAAATGACGGAAAGATTACTTTAAAACCATTTTATAAAAAGTCAAATAAGGGTATAAATGACTTTAACCCATATTCAAGTAAATTGTAAAAAAATTTGAAATATATTTTTAAGAAACATGGATGTGGATGATAAAGATGTCCCAGTAGATACTTACGTAAAAACAACCTCGGATAATAAAGAGATTGTGAAATTAACCCTTACCTTGTACTTTTCCTTGGTAAAGGGTAGGTTAAACTCCTATATAATGGTGAAATAATTTTTATTAAATTATAAAATAATCATATACATTAACATTATATCATATATGATCTTTTAATATTACTTTGTTAATAATATTTTAGTATTATCATCGTTTCGGGTGTTAACTAATTCGTTTTACTTTATATAATTTGTTACGTAAGTAATGTTTTTTATGGATAAGATGTGTCTTATTCATATTTAAAATTATATTATATCTTTAAACATTATTTTTAATCATCTAATGAAAATTATTCTTGAATGGATATGATGGGGAATGAATCTCATCGCGTTCGTGGAGACGGTAATCTGTACGTACGCAGGAGCGACAATATCATTTTTTTGATATTAAAATAATATAAAATTGGATGGTATATCATATATACAGAATCATTATCATGATATATTTATTATTTACATCAATTACACATCATTATTTTACCCATCCAAATAATAATGTATTGAATAACAATTACACCACGACGTGGAGACGGTAAGCCGTACGTACGCACGTATGGTGACATGTCATTCAAAGGATGGATAGAATAATGAATTTGGTTGTACCATATTTATAATAACATCACAGTATATAGAAGATACTGGAGTTATTATTTTAGAATGGAAACAACAATGAAAGAGGAAGTGGAAGAAGAAAGGAACTTGAAAGAGGTGATGAAATATTTACCTCTTCTTCGGGTTCTTCCTTTTGATTTGATCAAAAGGGATACTTAGGTTGGATTTATGACTAAAGGAAGGAATATAGGATAAAGGAAGGACATTTGAGAGGGTATCTGGCAAGATTTTGCCTGAACCAAATGGATTTGAAGGTGTGAATTAGAGAGAAGGTGGAGTGCCCTTTTATAAGAGGGGTGAGGGGAACCTTAGGAAAAGAAAGAAATATTATTTTATAATAAAATCATTTTCAATTTATAATGGCTCCAAAATAAATTATTTAAAGGATAAGGTGGGTATGGGTCGAAAAAAAATCAAACAATAGGTTTTAGACTGGTTTGGGTCACTATATTGACCTTATCTTTTAGATTTATCTCTTAGTTAAATAGTTTGACATTTACCACGTCTCTTTGTATTTTTATATTATATGGTTAATAAACTTACTATATACTTTCAAGAGAACCCAAAGTGGTTCATTAATTATACATCTATCATTACATATGTATTTTGGCCGAACCTTAGATATTTTGGAATAGAATATCAATTAATAATATAATATTTGTTTTAAAAACTCTTTTATGTCAATTTTGACACTATTTGGTATTTTGTTTTTTCTAAATTCATAACAGCATTATTACTTCAAAAACATTCATCTAACCAACCCTAATATGTCATATTAAACTATAAAATTAGTTTAATTCATAAAAATTATAAAATTACATTTATTTGGATATTTATAATATCAATTATTTTAATCTTTCATTAATACGGTAATTACTGCATCATCATTGTGTCATAAATAAATTTAATTATTTAATGTCTAAAAAATATAAATAAAATACCATTATGTAGGAAATATTTTTATATTTCTAATGAATATTTATAGTCTAATTTATCTTATGTTTTACCCTATATTAAAAATGGTTTAGTTATTAAACATTGAATTTAACACTTTTAACTCTTCTTTGAATTAAATAATAATAAATGTCCTAATCTAATCCAAGTAGAGCTAAAGGATTATATTTTATTCCTAAGGTTGTTTTTGGTCTAATTACACTTATCCAATAGAATTATGACATGTTTTAGGGAAATAATAATATCATTTTTACCCTTAATTACCCTATTTACTTTTAACCGTGGTAAATAAAAGTAAAAAGTAACTATTCACCAATAATTATTTTCATCTTATTGAACCACATTTTACTTACTGATATCAACCGTGTCTCTCAGAATTTTGAAATTCAACTCACATAAGTGGTAAAATTATGTTTTATATAAATTTTCAAATGCTCTTAGGAGGTGGGTAAAAGACGGTAAAAAGTTCAATAAAATTTTTATATATCTAAAATTATTATAAATTGACTCCTATGAATTACATTGAACTTATATAGGTATTATGAATCTATTTTTACCTAAAATAAATTTAAATAAAATAAATAATTATTTAAATAAAAAGTCGGTTTTAAACAATAACTCAGTGTTTTTCACTATTCATCAAAAATTAAAAGTTTTCAGAAAAATAAAAAATATTCACCCTAAGCTAATTTCGATATTCCGAATCCAAAAATGAATTCCATTTTAAAGGATAAAATTTATAAAATTTCAAAAAAGTTGGTATTACTATTCATAACGGCTAGTTTGATTGGTTGTGGTGTGTTAGAACTCGAAGTTGCGTACAACACACGCTATTGTATTATTCAAAGAGAAGCGTACCATGGAAGCTTGGGGTGTTATAATTAACTAACTTCAATTAGTTACTTGGACTCCAGTTTAATAAACACGAGGATATACCGGACTCATTTTTGAGATCAGAGGTGTAGTTTAAAGGGTAATTATTCTTATAGGATTGATCTGGATTACACCCTCATTCATGATAAAGCGTGATTGATTAAATAGTCGGGTGATGGATTGATCAGAGAACATCATTGGAAGCTAGGTATTGACTTCGGTGAATGTTCTTGTGGTAAAAATAGGATGCCTTAGGAGAAGGGGTTGTGGTTCAGTTTTTAATATGCTGGTTGTCTATGCGAGGTATCATGAGAATGTTTAATAGGAGGTGGCTACACTTTTTGTCCTTCTTGTTCATTGCCTGCGGTTAGCAAAGGATCATTTTAAACATGGTGCGAGGTTAAGGAGGATGTGGTGGAAAGGTTAGTTATGTTTTCCAAGGAAATATGGAATGGCTAGTTTTAGTTAGGTCAATAGGGATTTGACCATTCCTTTAAAGTAAAGTCCCTAGTATAGACTCGAATGTCATCAGGTTCGACTAGTTAAATAAATCATTCCAGGAGCACCATTAGGATTCTTATTTGCATGCTTTGAAAGAAAATTTTGGTGGTGGGGATATTTTGTCTTGGAATTTTCCCCTTCTGATGTTTCAACCAATGGTGGGGAGCCTCATCAGCTAGATGTTTAAAGAGACAATGTGGAGACCATGTCCCAAGTTTGATGCGCTCGGGTAATCTCCATCTCAATGATTTGGTTGGAGTTCGATTGTTAGTTTGAGTTTATATGGTTAATGTGTCATGTGTTAAAAAAATTAGAAATTTTGGAAATATCCACAGTTCAAAAATATGGCTATAGGGATCAAAATCGTGGCTATAAGATATAGACACATTTTTATTGGTTGTGAAACCTATTGGTGTGGCTATACAAAAAATCTATAGATATGGTTTTAAGAGGCTATATATATGGTTTAAACTGTGGATATAGGGTCTACTTACATGATTTTGGAAACGGTGGCAATATCTCATATGGTTGTCCACTGTGGCTATAGGTATATAAACATGGTTTAAATTGTGGCTATAGAGTCTATTTCCATAGTGGAAAACTATGGCTATATCCCATGAAAACTATGGTTGTAGATTTAAAATAAATAGCACCCCGATGGATTTGATCTTCTTACCTCTGCAATCTAAACCTTTCACCTTACCACTACACCACAAATTCCTTTGTGTATATAAATATATATTTTGTTATATATATTATTAAGAATCATGGCTATAGCCTATAAACCATGGCTATAGACCTTCCCACCATTTTTTTGCGGGTTAATTTGTTTCCCATGCAAGGGTGGGATACCTATAGCCACATATTTGGTGAACTGTGGCTATATCCCTTGAAAAAAAACATATAGCCTTGGTTTAAACTATGGTTGTAGGTTTTATTTCCATGGTTTTGGAAATTGTGGAAATATCTTATACAATTGTACACTATGGCTACAGGTCTATATCCACGGTGTAAAACCGTGGCTATATCCCATGTAAACTGCATCTATATCCTTACTATAAATACCTATAGACATGTTTTCTAAAAACCATGGCTATAAGTCTATGGATATAGTCCATTTTTTCAATAGTGTAAGGTGATTATTGAAAATGTGTGGGGTGTTTGGAAAAGAAACAAAACCATTTGAATGCAACTTTTTGACCTTAGTAGGTCAGGGGATGTTTTCAGTGTTCTCCAAGGCTTCTCAGGGATAATAATTTCTAAGGTGGGGAGGTTGTAACAACCCGTGTTTTTGAAAAGGATGAAAATCCAAAGTAATTGGAATTTTTCATTTACCGGATGGTCCGTTTTACAATCCAATATTTGGAAAATAATTATGAGAGTTGGAACACTTAAATGAGTTATTTTTATACTTGGGTAAAGTTATGAAGGGTCCCTCAGGTGTCTCATTGAGTTTCAAAAGTTTTGGGGTCATTAAATAAAAGTTTTGGAGGGAGTGACATAGGAACCCTGTTTTTTTTAAACTGCATGACCCTCAATAGAAAACCATGTGGCTTATTTCAGAGGAGAAGAATACCCCACACAGGTTGTGCACAGTTTACCCAAACTGTGTGCCTTTCCCACATAGTTAGTTCCAAATGGATTGTATGCTCGCATTCTTCATCACACATTGGGAACATAGTTTGGCTAACCATGCGACCCAAACTGTACACTATGTTTTTTAAAAGAAATTAAATAAATTAAATTAAAATAAAAAAATTAAACGATTTTAAATAGAAAATAAATAAATAAATAAATTTTTAAATAATAACGATAAATTTTTTTATGATGATGATGATTATTATTAATTCGGTTTTAAGAAAATCATAAAGAGATATCTCCCCTCCTTAACAACATGCGACTCCCCCTCCCCTTCCTCTCTATGAACGCACAACACCACCTCACATCTCCCTCTTCGATCGATGAATCCAACTAGATTTCTTATTTTTTCTATCAATCCTTTGAGGTAAGGTCTATAGATCCCTCTTCTTCCATTTTTTGGAATCGTTTCTTCTCCCCATTGGCCGATTTTATTTGGAAAAACCCTAGGATTAGGGTTAACTAGTTTTTTATTCATCTTCTGTTATTAGGGTGTGTGGTGTGTCTACCGAGACCTCTTCAGGTGTGTTTCAAAATTTACCGCTGAAGGTGATGCTTTTCAAATCTATCACTATTTTGTCTAGCCCAATTTTAATTGGGGACTTTTAGTAGTTTTGAGTTCCTATTGTTAATGGTAGTTTGTTTTGGTCTCCCTTGAGGTGGGTTCAAGTCACCATAGTCAATGGTGACTTACCATGTATGCATAGGTAGGCGTATATATATGTAAGTTCCCCAATTATATATATATTCAACAATGTCGTTATGAATATATATATTGGGGATAAGTGTGATTATTTATATATATGTGAAAATTGAATATGTGTTTAAGTTTAAATGGGTATATGCATATATAAAAATATATGTAAGGATTCCCTTGTACATATTATAGCCATATGAATATGTAAATAGGGGCTAGGGGTCCTTATGTATATGCGAAGGGTTATATTCCTAGAGGTTGGAAGGAATAACTTCGAGTGTTCATCAATGAAATCGTTAAGTGGAGAAGTGTTCGATTTGACTTCATTCCTCTTGAGGTAATATCCCTTGATTATTCCCTTTTTTTAATGTCTTTTAATGTGCCTTAAATCATGTGGCATCATTTATTTGCAAGTTGTTAAATTTTAAAGGGTGTGCAACCTTTCAATCTCACTTTGTGTCGTATGATATATATACTTTACGTATTAAGATGAAGTGAACTATTTAAATTAAATGAAATTAATTGTTGAAATACAATATCATGTTTTTATAATAAAACCCCCCAGATGAGATACATTGTCTTTTTAAATTATAAAGTGATGATTTATCATTTATTGTTTTCGTTACCAACATGGCTACAGAAATATGAAAGCTTGAACAAATGAAATGGTACTTTCTTGGAATGTTTTATTTATATATGCAGTGCTTGTGATTTTTCGTGCTTGAGTTCTGAGGGTGATACAAGGTGTTTTGACTTAAGGACCCCTTGGACAGGCTCTGGTTCATTTTGTTTGAATTATTAATGCTTATTAACTACACCGGGGGTGAAGTCATATATGCCTAAGATGGGATCTCTGAGTATTATCTATTCTTACCTCCAGATGAGTGACACTAGTTCCCTAGGGGAGACCCCTTGGATGGACTCAAGAAAATATTGGATGTACAATGCTTCGAGTGAGACTCGATCCCTACGTGCGATATCATGTACGAAATCAGAGGCTAGTACTGGAATTTTGACACCATGCTCTGAGTGACATGTGGGACTTCATTTTTTGGTCACCATGGATGTACTCCATAACATTGGTTATATGTGAGACCCACGAGAGATACTTGGAAAGTCCATTTGTATTTCCATGGATAGGCTTAGGTCATCTCACTATGTTCATAAATAATGAATAAATTTTTTAAAAAGTGTATTGAATTGAATTAAAGGGAATGTAAAATTTTTAATAAAAACGGATTGAATCTTTGGAAAATTGAAAATATAGGGACATGTTCGCCAAGACTAATCACAAGCTTGGGGACAGTCCAAATCCTTGAAGCTTTTTCACTTTACCAATTCATGTGCTCCTAGTTCGAACACACCAGCTTAGGCTGAAGTAGGTAATTGGATGGGTATCCATGTGGAACCCAGTCCAATGATTTTAATTATGTATTTATTATTATCCTACATTTATGTTAGGTCCACAAGGATGAATACCCTAAGAGGGGGGTGAATCAGGGTATGACTAATTTAAAATTAATGCATGTTCTGATCTTGTTTCGTTGTTAAGCAAAACACTCTTCTCTCTCTTTCCTATTGAACAAAGTAAACCGAAAGTAAAGCATGCACAGGAAACAACAATTTTACTTGGTTCACCGCAAAGGGCTACGTCCAAGGAGCATACGCCGACAAGTTACCGGTCGTACCAATTCCACTAAACTTCACTAGCTGTGGATTACAATGTTCAGGCTAGATCACTTCTACGCCCACGCTCACTGCCTTTACAATGTTTAGGTTCAGATCACTGCTTCCCCAAGGGTCACTCCCTGTTTCTCTCTCTCTCTGGCTCACTGCCGGTGGAGAGTATCACCTTATTTCTCTTCCTTTTCTCACTGCTCTTGGAAGGAATCCACTCACAGTTTATAAACTTGTAGGTCTCTTCATTTGCATGAAATAATGCATCTTCCTCTGTATGTAGACGCTCTGTTGAAGTAAAACTTTCACTCGTAGATGAATATCTCTTTGCACCGAAGGTATCGGGAAAACTTCCATCTTCCACGCAGCCCAAAAATCACTGCTGGAACCAAACCTTACTTGGTGCGCAAGTCTATCTCGGTGCGCAAGTATCGGCGCACAAGTCTCAATGGGCGTGAAAGTCCTCCTCATACACTTGCACGACACAACCTTCTTCAACTCCAAACTTGCACGACACACTTCCTTTTATGCCCAATCCAATATTGGTGCGCAACTCCACACTAGAGCGCATCTTCAAACACTAGTGCGCAACTATCACCCTGGCGCGCACGTCCCACATGCATGACCACACACACCACTTGCGCGACCACCACACCTGCGCGAAGGGAGCTCTGATTTCTCAAAGTGTTGAACTTTGGTAAAGAATTAAGAGGGGTGGTCCAGTATTTATAGGAAAATTGACCACCCTACACAACGGCGCGTAAGTCACCTGTGTGATCCAGTCTCGGCGCGCAAGTCTTCTGTCCTGCTAGACACTTGCGTGACCAACTCCCAAACTTGCGCGAACCTGTTTCCTTTGCCATATTTTGATCTTATGATCTTGAAAAACATATGGTGCACAAGTTTCCTATAATCCAAGTCCTCGGCGCGCAAGTCCCTTTTCCAAAAACACTTTTCTTCATTTGACGATTTTTAGGCCCAAAAATTTGTCAAACACTGGAAAACGGCGCCACCTTGTATATGTTCTTTTGTACCGCCTCCAGATCATCCATTCCTTTTGTCGCCATTCTTGAATCAAACATGGATCATTGACCTCAACTCTTGAACTCGACATTCCATCATGAAATCCTATTTGTCAAAAAAATTGTATGCCATTGTTTTTCTTTGTCAACAAGCACCACTCAGATGTTCACTTTTTCAACAAACATAATCACCTCAAAAATGCTTCAATGATGCCTTGAGGGATTTTTGCACAACAATTTACTTACTGTAAAACACTATTAAATATATATTACATGAAATGGATTGGGATATACATCATGGGTGCCAGCCTACTGGGATTTATATCTCACACCCTACTCAAGTTCTATTTGTCACATGAGTAGAATTCTTTCTATAGGTATTGATTGAGGGAAACATCCAGCTTCCAATATTTTTTTAAATTACTAGGATGGATTTGGGGTAAAGGACTAAGATGGTGCTCGATATTCTCATGGATCTATTCATTGGTAGTTATTATTTTATTACATTGTACTGTATATTTTATTTATTAGTACTTATACTTGTAGCATCATCTATCATAAATGAATTATTATGAATTGGCATTGGATGATTTTATTCAGTCATTATATTAATCATATACGGTTTTTTTCTTTATTATCATTACAGATTTTGCTAATATCTATTGTTTTCTTATCTAATTTACTACTGTTATACTCTGATCTTGAGTTTATAGTCACCCCATCGTACCACCAATAGATGTCATGACCCGTCCCCCGGGGCCCGTCTCGTGACAACCCCAAGCCCGCCTTCCATAGGCTAGGGGCTAGCGACTAGAACCAAAGGCGTAAATCCCTAAAACTGGGAAGGCATTGCCTTTATGTAGAGTAACCTCTCACAATAGAGTATGAGTTGAAAGCAAAACACTAAGTAAAGTTGTATACAAAAGAGTGCTGAAAAGTAAAGGGGGCCAGAAATACAAGCCCAACAGGAAAGTGCAAGTACAACTGAAAATAAAGTACAATTGAAGAAAAGTAAAGAAGCCATAGGGTCATCCTATGGGGTTCTTTCTTTAAGGGTAGGTATAGATGGCCTTCTTAGCACTCCACGTCCGTCAGTCTCCTCCGTGCACTGACTCGTTGTAAGGTCCACCTCCAGGTACTATCCACTACTGCTACTCAGTCTCAGTCAGTGTTGTCTGTCGTCTGTATCCAACACAACGAGGTGCGGGCATAGCCTATGCAGGGGTGAGTATAACAATACTAAGTAGGGACCCCAAGACCCTCAAGGTCTCACAAAATCCAAGAAGGATAAACCACAAAGTATGAAATCAAGAGATAACCCCACTTAGGTATATGCCCATACATATACCTAAGTTATCAAGTAATCCATCTCAATCATGAGGAAACACAAGAGTTACTGACTCCGCTCACATAGGTATACAACTTATGTAGAGATATAGAGATGATCATATATAGCCACTGAATCATCATATTTGTCGGACCAACACATGATATAGGACCAGCTATTCTGTCAGACCAACACATGATCCAGGAACAGAAGTCAGAACTGTCAGACCAACACATGATCTAGGAACAGTCGTCAGAGCTGTCAGACCAACACATGATCCAGGACCAGCTATTTTGTCGGACCAACACATGTTCCTGGAAAAGAAGTCAGAACTGTCAGACCAACACATGATCCAGGAACAGTCGTCAGTGCACAGCCAACCACAGGGTTTCCACAAATCACACTTGATTCTGAGAGGGTCTGATCCTCAAGCCATGTATCTACACTTCAACTGCCACCAAGTCCCACAAAGAAGTATCTCAAAGTTCTGTCTCGTCATAGGGGTCTCAACGCAATAGACGTCACATCAATCGGATGTCCGGTCTGTGAGTTATTAGATTTTTAGTCCTGGGGGTCGGGTTGGATTCGTGTACGATCCAACCTGACTGTATCTCAATATTACTTGGAACTCCAGTGGGGTATACTCAAGGGACTGTCATGCTCCAAGAAAACCAGCACCGCTGACGGTTCGTCAAACAGACGCTCGGTGCCAAAGTTACGGCCAAAGGAAGTAACAGGGTCGGTAATGGGCTCGGGTCCGGTCTGACTCGATCGGACCGACTCGGCCTAACCAAGTCTGGGATGACCTAGTCTAGGTCAACTCGGACATACCCATTGGGTCTGACCTGGCCCGTTGGTCGAGTCATCTCATTAGGTTCAACCTGGTCCATTGGGCCCGGCCCAGCGGACTGCATGGGTGGTTCGGCCTGGAGGTCGTCGCGTAGGCGGCTCGGCCCGAAGGCCGGGGCCGGTTCGGCCAGCACTGCGAGGTGTGTGGATCAGAGACACGGACCGGGAGGCCAGGACGGTTCAGCCAGTGACATCATGAGGGACGCCGCAGGTTGGCTCGGGAGGTCTGCGGCCCAGAGGCTGGTGGGTAGGCCGGTGGGGTGCGGGAAGGCCACGAGCTGGCACGGGCAGGCACGGGCAGCACACCGGGAGGCCGCGAGCAGGCGGCCTGGGTGCCAGGCAGCGCGCCGAGAGGCTGGTTGGGCCCCGGGCAGCGCGCCGGGAGGCCGGCTGGGAGCCGAGCAGCACGCCGGGAGACCGCAGCCGGGCCACGTGTTCGGCCAGGGCGCATGGTGCACCGCGGGGCGGCGTGGTTCATGGAGGTCGTGGGTCGTGCGGCCTTGTCATTGACACCTCCATCACCTCGTTGTTGTTACATTTCCATGTCGGAGAAACATCACAAGAGATCGACGGAGGGAGTCGGGCCATTTTCATTGGCTCGCACCCTCCGCGTTTAGGGGTGATAACAAAAGGCTCATCAAGAGAAGAAGATGGTCAATAATTCACCCACAACAATTCCATTCCAATCATTGAAAGAGATAAAAAAAAGAATATTAACACATAATAAACCCCTACCTGGATTGTCACGCGTCGAAGGTGAAGTCGTGGGAAGAAGACGTAGTCATCGTTCGTCGTGTCCGTCGCACGCTTCCACTTCCGAGTTAGCATGACGGTTGTGGAAGTGGCTCCACATCAGTAGGTATCCGGGGAAGAAGTCTGAGGAAGAAGTTTGTGGAATATCATTGTTGGAATTTTCGTCCTTCGTTCTTCATTGGGAGAACTTATTTTCTCCCAAGCTCTCCTCTCAAAGCTCCCACCAAATGAGAATTCCCAAGCCAAAAATAATATAAGTTGTCTATTATTTTGTTGGCACAACAATTTCAAATTGGATAAATAAACTAAGAGGCACCCCTTAATTAATTCACAGTGATGTCACAATTAATTAATGGGGAGGTCAAGAGGCTCCCCTTAATTAAATCAGACGTGTTGTCACAATTGATTAATGGGGACGTCAAGAGGCTCCCCTTAATTAAATCACATGAATTGGTGCAATTGATTAATGGAGAGGTCAAGAGCCCCCCCCCCCCTCATTAATGAGGGGATTTGGGAGGTTTTCCCCTCCTCCCATTAATAGGGGTTAAGCCTCGTGTGGTCCCCACCTCATAACCTCTCACAGGAGGTTATACTTGGGTGGGCCCCACCACCATAACCTCTCAAGGGAGGTTAAGGTGTGGTGGTCCCACCTCCAACTCCCATGAGGAGGTTTTAACCACCCAACCTCCACATGGTGGTTAAAAATAAAATAAAGTGATCTTACTTTATTTTATTACTTCACACGAAAACCCAAAAATTAACTTTCATTCCCGACCATCTGCTATCGAGGTGAAAGCCTTCTTAAGCAATTATCGGCACTGCGAGGTTAACGGTACCCTCAGATGTCAATTCTGGGCACTGGTTCAAATGTTATAAAAACCCGCTCGTACGTTTATTGAACGTACACAAACAAAACTTCAGAAATTGATTCTGGGCACACCGGGCCTTGGAATCGAGCGTCGTAAACTTTTGCGGACTCGTAAAAATACCATGTATTAAAAAAAATCCACAGGATTTCCGGGTCTTTAAAATAGACCTCACTGCTAGTTGGAAGCCTCTGGTGTATGGTAAGGTATGCTTGAGGCCATGTGGTGACCAGTCTGGATACCATTTTAGTGGTTATTTAGGTTAGGATGTTACAGATCGGACAAATAATACCTATAAAAATATTTTATTATGATGTCTACAGAGAGACAATTAAGTTGGATGAAGAAAATTCCAGAAGTAATTTTTTTTATTAGACAAAAACCAATTTTGGGTAGAGTTTTAATGAGAAACTTTACATAACTTTGTGAAGTCCTAAAATATTAATTTACTTAGCTAAATATATATTTTAAATTTATTTTTTTATCAATAAGTGGTTAATGGAATTAAAATAATATTATGGTCACTAGAGTATTCCTAAAGCTTTACAAATGTTAAAGAATAGTTTAAAAGAATATAATGAATTTCATTTATGTTGGAATGTTTGATTTTGGAATTTTAGTGAGTAGGAAAAAAATTAGTTTCCCATCTTTTCTATGTTGGGAGAACCTATGTAAAGAGGTTCAAAAGTAAAAATGTACTTAACACTATTCATACATACTAAAAAACTGAAATGTTGTAGAATTTGTGTTAGTATGAATTTATAACTAAAGTTTACTTTTATTATGAAGAAACTTTTTAGATAGATAATTTTAATTAGAATTATTAGATAGATGTTTTAGTTTAGATAAACCTAACATAGATAAATTGATGGATTTTCTAAGCATTTCTTTTGAGGTGTAGAGGTTTTGTTAAACAGACAGAACACATGTTTGATAATTTTCAAATATTTAGTAAGGTTAAATGGAAGGTATATACTGGATATATAAAGGTTGAAATGGATGAAATATATTGTACATATAAGTATGGCACCAGATGGACACTTTTTGATGGGGAAAATAGAGGAATTTTTCTATATGAACATTTATGAGACAAAGTTAAAAGGTTTCACTTATTTTTTGTTGGCTTGATTTTGTAAGACCAAATTTATAAAGTGATGGGATTCAGTATAATCATTCATATAGGTAGATATAAGGAGTCTAATGGGAGTTAGGTCAATTTTTTATTCACTTCTTTCTAATAGTCAATCTCCACAGACCCATGGGAGTGGCCATGGAAAGGATTAGGTTCTCACATTGTGCTTGAACCTTCTAAATATTGTGTGCATTGTTTTCTATATTATCATTGAATGATCATGATTTTTTTATAATATTTAATAAGGATAAAACTCCATAAATTTTCAAGGGTTAAATTTTTGGGAGAATTAAAATTTCTAAGAGATCAATATTGATTCAACCCCCCCCCCTCTCACTGGTTTAGTAATCCAAAGCAACTTCAATGCCCTGCAAAAACATGAGCATCGACACTACTTCAATATGACCACATTTATATCACCTATAATTTACCCTAATCCCTACTATAATGCTCAAACTCCATCTAGCATCATATATTAGTTCACACCTAGAATTTACCAAGGAATCTATCTAGATTTGGATCCATTTACTCAACAATATCCAAATTCAAAACAGCTATCCAATGGTGGATTTTGTTCCTCCATGACTCTATTCACACGAGAGTTTTTTAACCATGATTGACATTCTGATCCCCACTATAGGAGTTTACTTATCATTCTAGTAAATCAAAAATATAATAACCATGTCCCATGATCCATCCATCACTGAACGTGGTGACTAGACTTGGTTATCTCACTCATATATGATCACCAACACAAACATCAATTTATCATTGCTTGATGACTTATGGAGAATATACATGCGTCATATATAAAAATATCATTAATATCATCGGTCACTCCTTTCAAAAAACAATGGTTCACTTCTCATCATCCAAAATTCCTTATACTTCTCATCGACCACCAACTCAAATGGTTCCTTCCATCAACACAAGCATGTCACTACTCCCAATCCATGATCACTCATCATGTCATTAGCAATTCCACCTCTCAATATAGATTCCTATCAAATATTTATCTAGAGACTCGATAAATTTTTCCCAAAAGTGATTTTTAAAACCACATCAACCATTATCCTACATAGGGTTTCTCACTAATCCATAATTAAAAAAGGCATTTTTTCCACCAACACACACTGCCTTATAATCATTTAAACATAGTGGTGTACTCCTCCATACCACATGATCACATAACCTGAATCATTATCCCATGAGTCACATAACATCAAAACTAGTCTCAAATTCCTAAACCACTAACCATACTCACGCACAATCTAGTATCACGTAACCAAGAGTACCATCGGTACTACTCTTCAAAATTAGGCACTTTATTTGTGACAAGGTCTATCATACGATCTCATAAAAACCGGCACACCATTAAAAAATAAAGATTACCTTGTTACACTCTCCCTCACTCAAAATTCATCTTGAAACAATAATTCCAGGCACTCGGTCGATCTTTCCCTTGAACACCAAAACTTGATAGAAAACACTATCACTCTAGGTGCTTTCACATTCAAGGTCCTATAAGGTATCACAATGCCTAAGTCTAAATCTTGGTCATGCTTTATGTACACTAATACCATAGCCAAAGCACCTACCTTTTCTTCCCGAATGTAAGGAAATCACAAACCTGAGTTGACCCCTCACTCGGGTTACCCCCATATAGCACAGCGCATCTCATCCCAACACCCGACTCACTAACATTTTTTATCCATATTTCAACTCTAGTATCTTCTACCTAACCCATAATTAATACCTCATATAATTCAATAATCAATTTAAACCTCTCTACTCTTTCATTAATATCAAAATATGAATCACGCACCCAAAGCACCCACTCTAGGATTCTCGTTTACACATAACCAGTACCATGTACCAAAATCACCCCCCCCCACCTAGGTAACCTACCCTATCTAAGAATATTCACATTGAACTTCTCCTTGGAGGATAATACATTATATATGGGCACTTATAAAATTGTTATATCCCTAAGATGATCTGTATACATTGAATTATAGTCATATGGTTTTGTTTAGTATAATGTCATTACAATCTATATGGAAAAACACCATATAGGTTGTTACACACACTTTAAGTAATAAAACTTAAATAATAACCACACCCAATGGGTTTATCGCTAAGGCATCTAATTACTATACTAACCCACTAAGGTCAATACATGTCCCTCGCAAGAGGGACTGTATCATCATAATTGTTATTGATCATCTCACTATATAATTCACATGACCTACCATCATATAAATATACACACACATATATATATATATATCATAGTCCATCTAATTATAATAATACCATGAATGTATAAATTAAAACAATAAATGATATTTTATTGACACATTAAACAATTGAACCTATATCTTTAATATAATATCCCACAAGAATGCATATTTCAGGTGAGTCCTACATGCCAAATAAGATGCATGTAGACACCTATTTCCACGATGGTCCAAGAGATAAATCTAATAACTAGACTCTTTGAAATGGGATAAGATCCAAAATATTTTAACCATAATAACAAATATCAAAACTCATGTGCCTCATACTATGTTAAAATAAATCAATTATAACATTAAAAATCCATAACATCAATGCCAAACCATTGGTAACATGGACTTCCACTTGAAAAAGTGTTTACAACACACCAGTCTGGGTTCCATCACACACTCTAACACATTACTTTATTTCCCAACTACCATGTCCCCAAATAGTAAGAAAAAATAAAAAATAACTTTGATGGCACTTTGTAACATCTCATACCATGTCACTATGAATAGTAATCAGATAGGGCCACTACGTGACCTCAGGCACACCTCCTTGAATGGAATATGCTACCGACTAGAAATGGAGGTCTGTGGAAGTATAGTGAGGAGACTTTAACCCCATGTTATAGTGTATAATAATAAATAAAAATATCAAATAAACATCAAATATAGATAAATGAACAGAGTAGATCAGGTAAATAAATAGACCAATCAATAATAAAATTATGTGGAATCATACATATTGTCATACAGACAACAGTCACCTTGTGGGAAAACACACATACAATAAACACAAGGGAAAATAAAATAAATAAAATAAAATAAAAAATATTTCTTGATCAATTTCTATGTCTAACCTCATATAAGTATCCAAACTATGAGATATCCTACTCGAAGATGAGATCTCATGACTTGACCCAACCTATACCTATAACCAATTGAGAGTCTTCTCTGTTACATAAGTGCAATGGCATCTTAATAAGGGTGTGAGTATAAAACTAATTAGAGAAATACCAATGTGTTTATATGCATAACCAATAAATGTAATGATATGTGCATGTGACCACTTGACAAATAAATAATTCTGTAAAAATAAACAAATAAACTATCATCGGTCTTTAGATCCATAACCCCAATCGACTATACATGTTTCAGCCAATGTCGAAGTGTCTCTGATCATATCACAATGACCATCCCAACCATTGTAAAAAACTAGTGGTCATTCACCCTAGTATATAGATAATTACCTGGTGGATAATCTCACCCATGTGTGTAGTATAATGACCTAGGGAATACTTCATTCTAGGTATCACAACTAGGGAAATGCTCCATCCTGATATAAAATGGTTCTCAATAGTAGATCCCTAGAAGTTTGGGATAATTGACCACGAACAAATATGACCCCACAAGGCCCTAGAATCTAGCACGTGGTAGGAACTATCTTATTTTCCCAAACCAAAAATACCAACTCCAAATCCATAAAAACCCACCAATAATATCACTTGCCTCCCTATTGTAGGAGCTTTATTTAGTATAAAATACTTATCTACTAGAGGATTTTTCCATTTCTAATCAATACCACCACAAGTGAATTTACATAGAAACAATATAACACTTACCTGAGAGAATGTTTCATTTATAACTTATCACAATCAACAATAAATGAAAAATAAGCTCAAAAAATTGGTGCAACCCATCCATGGGTCTAAAAAACGAATAAACGAATGCCCTGGGGATTCCCTCATCCTCGACCATCCTATCTCCTTCAAATTTCCATTTAAATAATTAATAAAAAAATTCAAGGTTATAATGTGGCACCATGACCTCATGGGTTAGATCCTAAATGTATCACTCTAGAGATGGCATAACACCCATCCCAAAACCATATCAACTCTAAGGGGGTCACTCACTCCATGGTCATCTCAATGATCCCAATAGCTCTAAGCTATAAAAATGTAAAAAAAGTAAATCCAATAGGTTTTTCATCCCAAAATAACAAACACCCCAACATGGGGTGAATAAGGATCCTTCCCTAAGGCTCTAGTTCCAACCATTCTCTTCATTTTAAAACACACCCCTCAAGGGGGTCAACTATAAAGGGAATCCCTTTATAATCATGGCCTATGAAAACCCTTGCCTTTATTACATATTAATTATTTATTTATTACATATAATACAATTAAAAATATCAAAATTCTTGTGTATTTGGGTAATTAGGTACATTACATAAAAACTATAAATAGGGGGTACATCGGTACTATTGAAATATTCTTTAACAAGCTCATATTATTCCATCGGTCATAAAAATGCATGGGATAACCTGGGGAGATACCTAAAAATGGGGTAATCTATAAATCATAGTAAGGGAATAGAAAATCAAAACATGAATAAATTATAACATGTTATACAATAGTCATTTCATTAGGATATAGGAGTGAGAATCATAAACATGAACAATAAGGCATGGTATAACATGATAACATAAAGGAAACAAGGGAATATGGAAACAACTTTAAAAATGAAATAATAAGAGTAAGTCAAGTTTAAAAACCAATAAATCATAAAATAATGGGATTAGGATAACCTCTCATGCACCATACTTAGCATCTCATGAGACTAAAACATTACCCAATGCATTATAGGCACACCCATCATAATCATATCATGTATGTGCATAAGTGTGGCACATAGATCATACAACATAAGAATATATTTCATCACATTTAATTCCACAATCAAGGAGTGTGGAATAAATACATGTAATTACCCAAAGAATAAGTATATGTAAGTATAGGTGAATAACCTTGAGTATAAATAGTGATGGTATTCACAACACAAATGTTTGGCACGGAAAAAAACGTAGTGAAATTTTGTTAGTATAACAGCAGTAAAAAGAGGTTCATAAAATGGTTTAATGATAGTTAAATGGGTCTATAATAATTTTAAAATAAATTTTACAGATACATGGAATTTAAAAAACATATCCTAACATTAGGAATTGTAAATAAAATGCATAAAATAAAGAAGATGATCAAATAAAGAGGATAAGAAGGGGATCTCTTACCTTGAGAGGGTGATTCCAAAAGAATGGGAGGAGATTATTGAGAGATTAGGGGAATCGTGGGATGACTCTAGAGAGGGGAGGTAAGAGTAAGAATGTGATAGAATATTTTTTTAATGAATAGTAATAAGATCTTGGCGGGTTAATATAGGAAAAGAGAGTGGGGATCTTTATTATTTCCCAAACTTAGGTTTTGGACTCTATAAAATAAAGTAATCAAACCCACAAACATTCACAAATTTTTCCCCCCTGATTTCTTCCAAATAGGATTGGTATTATTAATTTTATAATTCCAAGGTTCAAAATCATTAAAATATATCCCTTGTTTATGTGGAAGTGATTCGTGTTTATAAAGAATTTATTTTAAAATTGAAAAATATAATATAGGTTTTGGATGATTATTAGTGTTTTTATAACCTAAAATCATGTTATTTTAAATGTGAAACATATATTTAGTCATTTATACCTTTTAAATAATTTATTAAATCCCTTTTGAGTCATTATGATATCATAATAAACATTATATTTATACAGTATTTATTTTTTACCTAAAAATTCTACTCTCTCAAAAAATTATGAAAAATTCACTATTAATTTTTTTTTGTGTTGGTTTAAAAAATAATATTTATTTTATCAAAATAAATTCTATTAATATTTTATTTTTTATATTTAAAATAATAATCAACATTTATTGAGAAATGTTGGGTTTTTTAGAATAATAGTTTTTTAACCCTTGTAAAAACTACATTTGACTTCATAAAAATTATATTATAATTTATATTTAACAAATATTTTTTAATTTTATTATTTTATTAAAATATAATTTATTTTTAAAATTCATGAATTCGTCAAAAAGTAATGACTTAATTGAAATTACATATTACACAAAAGTACAATTTCTGTTTTATTGTATCAAAATAAAAAACATGTATAAAGTAACAACAATATAAAGTAAATTTAACAATTATTCTATTGAAAATAAAATATTTATATTTATATTATTAGGGTAATGATACATATAACTTTATTACACTAGTAAACTACTTGAGGGTAAGGTGTGCAGTCGTGAGATTTTCATGGGGTGGTTCAGCGTACATGGTTTGGGATGTGATCTCGATCAGCTTGAACATCTCCCATAAATGGTTTCTCTCTTGCTTTAGCTGTTGGATCTTATATTTGGAATGGTCTAGGTAAAATCTAAATGATGCTATATCCCTTGGAAGCTTTGATAAAATGGATTCATAGGGTATGATCCTTATATTTTTGGTCATTAGTTCTTCTTTCTTTGTTAATTGGATTTATCATACCCCTATATTTATACTAATCATATGATCACTGTTCAATGTCTATGTTATCAAGAGTTATGATATTTATCAATCTTTTAAATATGATATTATATACTAAAACAAAATAAGTGCATGTTTTTTCTATAACCATAATAGTGAATTTATTCAATCATAAAGGGAATTCAATTTATAAAAGTTAACCTCATTACAATATTCCCCTATTCAGAAATTTCGCCCCATAAATTTTTATTTCACACACTAAAATAGATGAGGGTAATTTTTTTTCATCACCTCTTCTGGTTACCATGTTTTTCTTGAAATTTAGGGTAACTCTATAGCACTTTGACCTAGTGTATTGTCTTATTGCATATAACTTTTTTTCTATGGTATAAGATTTGTACTAGATGATCCTCATATGAAAGGTCATTCTCCAATATTACAACCTATAGATTCATCACACATGAGGGGTATGGTATGTACTTCCTTAAGAGTGATAAATGGAACACATCATGTACTTAAGATAGGTTAGGTAGGATTTCTAGTCATTAGGCAACCACTCTGATGCGATCAAGGACCTCAAATGGACCAATGTTTCTTGTAAAAATATTTTGCTTCTTCAAAAATCTCATGAATTTATTCTATGGAGACATTTGTAGGAATACATTATCTCTAACCAAAACTTCAAGTCCCATCGACAATTTTCATCATAGTTATCCCATTGACTCTGAATATATTTGACGTGCTACTAAATGGTCTAGAATTTCCTATAATTTCCTTGACTATTTTAAGATCTAGTGGTGTGCGTTCCCCAACTTCATCCCATCATGGATGTTTTTTTTATCTCTAACCATAAATGGATTTATAGGGATCCATTTGGTTGATTGAGTGGAAACTATTATTGAATGAGAACTCGAACAGAGGAAGATATTGATTTCATTCTCCTTTAAAGTCAATTGAGAATTATCTAAACATTTCCTCAAGTGTATGGGTAGTCTTCATAGATTTTCCATCATTTTAATGGTGATAAGTCATGATTAAGTTAAAATTAGTTTTTAGAGCATGTTGGAGACTCTTATAGAACATAGAGGTAAATCTTGGGTCTCTATCAGATACAATAGATAATGGTGTTCCATTTTTCCTCACCACTACTCTAATATATATCATTGAAAGTTGATTGAGTGATAATTCCTCTTGAATTTAAATGAAGTGATAATTCTTTATAAGATGATCCAATAAAAACTATATTGTATTATTTCCTCTTAATTTCTTTGGAAGACAAGTGACAAATTCTATGGTCATGTTTTCCAATTTCCATTTAGGTATCGGTAATGGTTGCATCATCCCATTTGATTTTTTACTTTTAGTCTTCACTTGCTGACATACAAGACACCTTGATGTATATTCCACAATATCCTTCTTCATATTGTCCCACTAATAGTTCTCTTAGAGATCTTGATACATCTTTGTGCCCCCTAGATGGATGGAGAAGGTTGTGTTATGGGAATAATCCAACATATCCTTATTTAAGTTAGGATTTTAATGTACATATAGTCATGACCTAAATCTTATGACAATTTCTTAATTATTTTTTTAACTCTTGGTATTTCTCTTTTCTTATAGATTCCACATTCTTCAGAAATTTTACATCATCTATTCTAGCATCCTTTAAACTCTTCATAAGGGATGGTTGAGAAATAATTTGTGAAAGGATTTAGGATGTTACTCCCTTTATATTTCTCATTTCCATCATTTTTAATTCTAAGAATATCGAATCCTTTTCAATTATCATCAATGATACAATTTCTGAATCCTTTTTACTGATATCATCTACCAATTTAATTACATTCCTAGGATGGTAGTGGATTGAGAATGCATAGTTCTTAGTTAGCTCTAACCATCTTTGTTGGTGAATATTCAACTCTCTCTATGTGAGTATATACTTCAGGCTCTTATGATCCATATATATTTCACACCTCTCCCTAAAGAGATAATATTTATAGATTTTCAATATAAATATTACTATGAATAACTCTAGATCATGTATTGGGTAGTTCTATTCATGAAATTTAAATTACCTTGTGGAATAGGCTATCACTTTTTCATTCTCCATTAGTACACATCCCAATACCTTCTTTGAAGCATCATTGTATACTATGAAAACTTCCCCACTTGTGATTAGAATAAGTATAGGTGCAGTGATAAGCCTCTTTTTCAACTCCTTGAATATCTCTTATCATTAATTATTCCAAAAAAACTTGACTCACCTATGAGTTATCTTGGTTAAAGAGTTTAACAATCATGAAAAATTCCTCACAAATAGAAGATAGTACCCAGCTAATCCAAGTAAACTATAGATTTATGTCATATATGTTGGAATCATCCGTAATTCAATTTAATATATCTTTGAAGGGTCTATATACATCCCATTACTTGTGATAATATTCCCCAATAATGTTACTTCCTTCAACAAAAAATCACATTTTTTTACTTTACAAAAATCTTCCCCTTTTGTAAGGTCTTTATCACAGTGCTCAGATGCTCCTCATGCTCCTCCTTTCTTTTGAAGTATATTACAATATCATCTATAAAGACTAACACAAATTTTTTAAGGTAATATATAAATACTATATTCATCAATTCTATGAATACTTCTATATAATTAGTGAGTATCGATGGAATTAATATGAAATTCTAGTGCTCATAACTCGTACAGAATAAAATCTTGAGGATATCCACCTTCTTCACCCTTAATTGATAATACCCCTACCGAAAATCCTACTCGGAGAATTATTTTTATTCATATAGTGGATCAAATAATTCATAAATCCATGGTAGAGGATACTTATTCTTTATCATGATCATGATGAGCTCATAATAATTAATGAAAAGGTGCATTGACCCATCCTTATTCTTGATGAATATGACTAGTTCACCACACAGTGAAACACTTTGGCATATGAACCCTTTATCCATATTCTCCTCTAATCACTTCTTCAGCTAATAAAGTTCAAAAAAATCATTCTATATGTACTTTTAAATATTTTCAAGGCCCCAGTTATAATATTGATTGAAAATTCAACCTCTCGGATAAAAGGAAGACCAAAAATTTCTTCAGGAAAGACGTCAATTTATTACCTCACAATGGACATGTATTCAAGGATGATCATAGAATCAATCATTTATGATATATAAAATTTCTCTTAGTGAAATAATATCTATTACTGAGATGTTGGTTATTAATATGATTCATCATCCTCCTTCCATTTGTACATAATCGTAGGATGATTCTCAATATGGAGATTGATTTACTTCTCATGGAAATTAACATTGGATCTATATGAGGAAAGTCAATCCATACCTATAATTTCATTAAATTACACTAAAAAGAGTTTCACAGGGTTATTTGGAAATTTCATACCATAAATATTGATAGGATTGGATTTATATACTTGGGATTCAATAAATTCACAATTTTTCATTTTCATTGACACCTCTAATCCCATGATTTGTAGTAGTGTTTGAATAGTTATATAAAACTTGTTATATATGAAATAATACATAGATAACTATAAAAAAAATTATGTTTTTTATTCTTTAATGAATAACTACCATACCTTTCAACACTTCGTTTTTGGGATCCACCTCAGTAGTTTTCATGGAATATTCTCTCCCTTATTGCCTTAGAGGTTGTTGGCATTGATTGTTTAGACAACCCTTAGCTTAGGGTAGTCGTTCGCATAGTGTTCTTATTTCTTTCAGTTGGAAAATTGGACCATAGTATTAGGGTTTATTGGAGAATTACTCTATTCCATTACATTGGTGGGTTTCTCCCATCAGCAATCGCTAGCTAGTTTCTCTTGAATTCTGCACCTAAATCATTTCCTATTCCCCTTCAGAAAATTTTCGGGTTACTTATACCACACTTATGACAAGTGGGATGTTGAAATTTATTACTAATTTTAGATTTATCCATTACACTTCAATAATTAAACCTCTCTTTCTACTTCTTTTTCCCATGAGACCCTTAAGATTCACTAATTTCTATTTTAAATTTGAGGGAACGTTAGACAATTTCATCATAGTTTTCAAAATCTTAAATCACCAAGGATTTTCATAGACGTGGTTTTAGTCCAAAAAAGAAGTAATAACATTACATTCAAGGGTAATGAAAAATCTGTATACATATCATGAATGTCTTGTGAATTTTTTCTTCTAACCCTAATGGATTCATCATCTTTTTTACTTTATGGAAAGGAAATACCTTCCCATTTTATGTCGGAGAGTTTGAGAAAATATTTTTCAAATAAAATTTTCTAGAATTCTTTCCACATCATTGATTTGATCTCTTCCTTGAGATTTATATTATTAATCAAATTCCACCACTGATCAGCTTCTACCTCTATATGGTAAATAACCAGTATCACATTCTCTTGCTCAGAACATTGAAGGATGAATATCTTATCGATGGATTTGAGTTATTTAGTGATTGAGGGATCAGATGATCCATTTAAATTTGGAGTCCTTTATTTCATAAAGGTATCCATTGAAACTTGTTCATTCTTATAGGGATTTTTTAATTCCTTCTAATTCAAGTTTCTATTAAAAACCTGAGTCAACTAAGAGATTATAATCACAAATTTCATGATTCCTACACACATAAATATCAGAAACTCGCTTAGGTAGTCATTACATTTCCCTTCACATTGGGTGATTCATCGGTTTCTCTTATTTCTGACCATTAGATGGAATAAAGGGGAATTAGAGATGATTAATTTTAAAATATTAAATACATAAATGAGACGCCAAAAACCATTAAAGGGATAACATATAAATGAGATTTATTCCTTAACTTATGAATTTATAAGTTTCAATATATATTATCAATTATATATTTTCTAACATTAACTTTTATGGATTTTTTCCTCTAATAATGGTTCATAAAAAGCTTTTGAATTTACTAAATAATATCCCCTAAGAGTTTCAAACTTGGTGTGCAGTAAGGATTTTTTTCGTGCACCAGTTCTTGATCAAGTCTAGCTCAATATGGTATTTCTGAGTGTTACCCCTATGTACATATATACCAGAGTCACATCAACTTTTAGTATCCATAAAGGAACTTATTTTCTTTAAAACCACTTATTTTTTAAGTTACCAGAATTTAGGAAAGTTTTCTTATTTTTAGTCTTATCACTAAGGATTTCTCAAGAGTTTCCTAATCCAAATCCCAAAAAAACATTGAACATAATTTTGATACCAACTATGAAAACTCTTTTCTTTATTAAATTTTAATTCATGACTTATTACAATTAATAAAACCTAGGATATAAAAAAGTCTACTTTATTTGGGTAATAAAGTACATTACATAATAGTTTAAAATAGGGGGTATATAGGAATTATATAAAACTTCCTTAACATGCTCATATTATTCCATCATTCTTAAAACTACATGGAATAACCTTGTGGAATACATAAGAAATGGGTGATATATAAACCCCCTTAATGGAATAACAAATCATAACATTTAGAAATTATTACATGTTAAACAATAGTAATTTTAATGGGACATAAAAGCTGTGAGAATCATAAACATGAACAATGAGGCATGATATAACATGATAATATAAAGGAAACATGGGAATGTGGAAGAACTTTAAACATGACATTACAAGAATAAGCCATGGTTAACCAAAAAGTCATCATAACATAATGTGATTAGGATAGCCTCCCATTCACATTACATGGAAAATCATTAGACATAAATATTACCCAATTATTTGGAGTGATATCTAGGAACACCCATCATAATCATATCATGTACATGAATAAGTATGTCATATAGATCATATAACATAAAATCATATTTCATAACATTTAATTAAAAAATCAAGATATTTGGGATAAATTCATGGAAACCACCAAAAAACTATAGGTTAGTCTAGGTGAATACCCTTGAGTATAAAAATTAATGGTATTCATAACACAAAGGATTCATATGGAAAAATCGAAATAAAATTATGAAAGCATAATAGCATTACATGAATGTTAATAAAGTTTGTTAATTAGAGATAAAGGGGTATATTATAATTTTGAAATCAAATGAAAATTAATATGGATGTGGAAAAACATATACCAACATTATGAATTTGAAATAAAGAGCATAAAATGAAGAATCTCTAGCAAAGTATCGCGATTCCAACCACTTGGAGGATGAGACCGGTTTCAGCGAGCGGTGATGAGCACCACCGAATCACGAATCAACGACGATAACAAATGAGTTTCGTCGATCGACATCAGCAAACGACTCTTCCAGGTAGGGGGTTTATTTTGAAGTTGTCTTTGATGAATTAAATTTCTCCCCTGCTTGTTATCATGTAACGCAGAGGGTGTGAGCCAAACGAACAAGACTGAAACCCTCCGCTTCTTCGTTCTTGATGTGAACTTTGGGGAACAATTTTCAACTTGACAAAAACATGAAATATCGGGTCACGCTATGATGGAGGAAACACGGAAGAGCCATAGGTGTAGATAGCACCAAGAACGGACACTGGAGCATGTCCGGTGACCCATGGAAGAAATCGTCGGTGCGCCATGTTAGTCGTGGCCAGTGGTGGCTAGAGGAGACTCGCGACAACCAACTGTGGGTAATAAAAGGCAACGCGCGACGACACGCTATGGCGGCCAAGGGCGGTCGGCCCGAGCTGGTCGCGTGGGACAAGGGTGGTGCCCGTAGGCACCACTAGAGGAACCAGTCGTGGCCAACAGGCCGTAGAAGGAGGGTGCGATGCAGCCAACATCATTCTATGTTGGCAAAATCCAATCGGCCAAATGGTCGACCGATTAAATGAGGTGGGGAAGTGCCCCACCAGATGGAGAATGGACCCACACACGTGGGGCCAGTGAGACGCAATGGTACACCTTCGGGTGGACCGAGCCGGCATGGGCTGGCCAGATTTCCAGACAAGCCAGCAGGATGGGCTGGTCCGGGCCTACAGTCTGGCGGGCCAGCACGGGTGGGTTGAGCCCCACCCGGTGGGCTAGGCCAACTGCGACCTAGGCCCGTGAACCGAACTGGGCCGACCCTGATGGGTTCTACCAAGTAAACAGGGCTGACCCTTAACAGGTTGGACCTCTTCAAGGTCAGGTAGACCCTATGACCCATTGCGTCGGGCCGATTTGACCGAGTCGGACCGGGCCCAGACCCAACCGGTCCCCAAATAAAGAAACAGTTGTAACTGAAGAACCGAGTGTTCTTTCGACATGTCGTCAGTGGCATTGGGACCCCTTTAGGGAAGTGGTCCCTTTATCTTATTTCAGCGGGCCAGAACGAGCTAGACTGGATCGAGGTTTGATCACCCCTATTTCCCGAGAAGGGATGTAACTAACAGACCAGGTGTCCGATTGACGCGTCGTTTGTGGCATAAGGACCCTTGTGACAAGGAGTTCCTTTAGAGATACTCTAAGTCAGTTTTTTCGGAGTTTTATGTGTGACCTGGGTTGGATCAGAACTGAATCCAACCAGGACCTTTTTACAAAAGTGCCCACATCTGACAGACCGGGCGTCCGAACGACATGCCATCGGTCACGTTGTGACCCCAATGACGGGGCGGTCCCTTGGGTATTATTTTTTTGGGACTTTGTGCTGGTTAAAATACTACCGATGGCTTGATAATCGGTTCTCCCATAATCAATTATACTATGAGTGGGAATCCAGGGACTGACAGTGAGGTGGACGTTGGAGACAGATCATACGGAGGTTAGTACCAAGTGATCTTGTGGGGGTCAGCACCTAGAGATCATGTGTGGGTTAACACCGAGCGATTCTGTGTGGATTAACACCCAGCGACCCTATGTGTATCATCACCTCGTGACCCGATGAGGACCATCCTTAGAGCAGCCCATCATGGATCAGTGACATACTGATCCTGTGTGGGTCAGATCCTCTGTGGGCCAGCGCTCAGTGATCCTGTTTGGGTCCGCACATAACGAACATGTGTGGGTCAGATCCTATGTGGGTCATTGAGGGGTTTAGTACCTATCGACTCCAGGTAGGTCAGATCTTGTGTGGGTCATTGCACGGGTTAGTACGTATCGATCCTGTGTGGATCAGACTCCGTATAGTCAGTAGCGGTGCCTCTTGACAGAATAAGATAATCTAGCTTCACAACTAACCATCTGTAATTCTATACTTCACTTAAACCTGGTTTGAGCTGTGTCTATTGCTCTATGATTTTTATTGATATCATGCTTTGTGATTTTCCTTTGTGTAATTTTTTGAGACCTTTGGAGGTATTGGGTTCCCTACTGAGTATTGTTATACTCACCCCTGCACGGGCTTCACCCACACCTTGTTGTATCTTCTGCGAACGATGAGCAGCTGGGTTGAGGTTTGAGAGAGCTAGGACCAGGCAGTATGCGAGGAGACGGGATGATGTGGAGTGTTGTATAGACGATCTGTACCTTCCCTTCAGGTAGGATCCTCAGTGGATGATCGAGAAGTTGTTTTCTCTTTTCAGTTGTACTTTTACTTTTTAGTTGGGCTTGTAGTCTGGCCCCTTTACTTTTAGTACACTTTTTACTATAGAAGTTTACTTCGTAGTTTCTTCTTTTTTTTTCTTGGATTGTGTGTTTGTACAGGTTTAAAGGCAATGCCTTCCCGATATAGGGATACTCCATTTTGGTGCTAGTCGCCAACCCATGGCCTATGGAAGGTGGGCTTGGGGTAGTCACGACATGGGGCCCGGGGGACGGGTCATGACAAAGTTGTATCAAAGGAGTCAGTTCAACTGAAGAACTATGAATCTGATCTTTTTTTTAATGGAGCAATAGTGTTAACTGTTTCGAGTGCGGTTTTTAGTTTGGGAAATCCAGTGTTGGTGTGGCAGCCGACGTATCCATACACTAAGAACCTGAATTATGATTTCTGACTCGATGCACAAAAACATTGATTTCATGTGTTTTGGAAGTGTTTTACTTTTTATCTCTTTGAGTCAGCTCACCAGGTATAACTTTTTGATCGTGGTGAACCAATTTGATTTCAGGATTCCACCACGTAGACAACCGTCCAGGATTCCCGAGAGAGTACATGATGATGGATCACCGAGCGATGAGGCTTAGGTGTAGGGTCCTTTTATGGCATTAACACCTTCAGGTGGTGTACCAATAGCACCACTACCCACTGGGAAACCACAACTACTGTCCCCACCAACAGACGGTGCACATCGATTGAGTGCTTTGCACAAGTTTCAGTGGCAGAGGCCTTCAAGGTTCTGAGGCGATACAGATATGCAGGTGGCTAAGGACTGGATGGAGGCTATGGACAGAGTTTTTCACATGGTTGGGACACCAGCCGACCTTATGGTGATCCTAGATGCTAGTCTTTTCTAGGGAGAAGCAGGGAGATGGTGGAGCCTGACGCTCCAGACGCACGATGAGCCGACCCTCACCTGGGTAGATTTTGAGGGCCTCTTATGTGAAGAGTTTTTCCTAGAAACTCTACACTCTGTGCATATTCAGGAGATCCTAAACTTATAGCTACAGGAAGTAGAGGAATACGACCACGATGCTCTGGAGATGATTAGAGGTACGATCTATGTTTATTCCACCCTAGATATAGTACTTATAGACACAGGTTCCAGTCACTCTTTCATTACCATGACACTCTTTCAGAGCTTGTAGATTCATGTGGAGCTGTTAGCTCGATCCTTACGATTAGAGACTCCTATGGGAGAAGATTATATGATTAAACACTAGTGTCAGTAGTGTGAGCTTAGTCTAGGAGGCGAGTGCTTCGGCTGGGATCTTCTAGTAGCAGCTTCGATGCCTTGGAATGTCATCTTGGGTATGGACTGGTTATCCATAGTCCATGCTCGGATTGAATGCATTAGGCACAATGTGCAGTTTTTCTATGAGGATGGGACCGGGTTTTCCTTCACCAGCTAGAAGGGAACCTTTACAGCAGAGGATGGACTTACTTGGAGGAGGGTGCAGCCGATCACACATCAGTTGTCTAGCCTTACCCTTAGGGTAGTTGATGTCGAGAGTCTGATATATCCTGTAGTGGTGGTCCAATATGTCAATGTCTTCCCTGATGATGTTCCGGGACTAGATCCTCTTAGAGAGGTGGACTTCTACATCGACCTGTACCCCAGGAAGACACTGATATCTACTCCAACATATTTGATGGCTCCCGTGGAGCTTTGTGAGTTATGAGTACAGTAGGAGGACTTGCAGAGTAAGGGGTTCATAAGGCCTGGTGTTTCTCTATGGGTAGCCCTAATTTTGTTCTCCAAGAAGGCATATGGGAGTTTGAGGATCTTTGTGAATTATCAGTTCCTGAACCAGGTGACTGTGAAGAACAAGTATCCACTTCCGAGGATTGATGATCTTTTTGATCAGCTAATGGGAGATCGTTGGTTTTCAAAGATAAACCTCAGATCAGGTTATCATCAGCTCAGGGTATGAGATGAGGATGTGTAGAAGATGGCCTTCATATGTCAATATGGCCACTATGAGTTCTTGGTTAGGCCATTCGGCATGACCAATGCCCCTGCAGTATTCATGGAACTCATGAACAAAATCTTTCATCCATACCTCGATCACTTTATGGTGGTCTTCATCAGCGACATCTTGATGTACTCAGCGTCAGAGGAGGAGTATGTCTATCATCTGCAGATAGTACTGGATACACTCCGAGAGCACCATCTTTATAGTAAGCTCTCGAAGTGAAAGTTCTGGATACGGAAGGTCCACTTTCTGGGACATGTTATCTGAGAGGCTGTAGTTGTAGTGGATCCATTGAAGATAGAGGCTATTCTTTCTTGGGATCCACCCAGGAGTGTGACCGAGGTGTAGAGTTTCCTAGGGTTGGTTGGGTACTGCTGGATATTCGTACCATACTTTTCCAGAGTTATGACACCCTTTTCAGTGTTGTAGAAGAAGGTACAACCCTTCGAATGGATGAAGAGATGCCAGTAGAGTTTTCAAGAGCTGAGGTAGAGGATAATTAGTGCCCCCATCTTGAGGCTACCAGAAAAGGGATTTGGGTATATAGTCTACTGTGACACAACAGGGATAGGACTTGGATGTGTCCTAATGCAGGAGCGAGCAGTGATCGCTTATGGCTCACGAAAGTTGAGAGAACATGAGTAGAACTATGATACCCATGACCCAGAGTTAGCAGTAGTGTTCTTTACACTAAATATGTGGCGGCACTACTTAATGGGAGAACGTTTTACAGTCTACTCTAATCACAAGAGTCTCAGGTATATCTTCTCACAGAAGGACCAAAACCCGAGACAGTGATGTTGTCTAGAGTTCCTCTAGGACTATGACTTTGAGATATTCTATACTCCTAGAAAGGAGAACATAGTAGCAGATTCACTTAGCAAGAGTTACGGTATACAGTTGATGAGTGAGGCGATAGAGCAGCTTGCCGCGTTGCAGATAACCTTTGTGGATAGAGATGGAGCAGCTTACCTCCAGTCTATGACTGTCACTCCCCCACTTCTTCAGCGAGTTCGGGAGGCACAACTTAAGGACATTGAATGCGAGCCTCAACATGCTTAGATATCCACAGGAAAGGCACCTGATGGATTTTTTGAAGGTGGGGAGCACGTCATCCTCTTTAGAGGATGCACCATGGTCCTGGTGGTGCTACGAGATGAGGTGTTGAGGGAGTTACATATGTCCCCTCTGGAGGTACATCATGGTGTGGCGAAGATGTACCAGGACCTTTGGCATTAGCACTGGGGGCCAGGAATGAACAAAGCAGTGGCATAGTTTGTTTCGCGATGCCTCACTTTTCAGCAAGTGAAGGTAAAGCATCGGGTTCCAGCAGGCTTAGTGTAGCCACTTGAGGTACCGGAGTGGAAGTGGGGTGGTATATCCATGGACTTCGTGACGGGGCTACCATGTATGTCCAGGGGACATGATTCCATATGGGTGATCATTGACCGACTCACCAACTCGGCCCATTTCCTACCCATCTGAGAGCTTAGATTAGTAGAGAGATTTTGACGCCTCTACATATAAAATATTTTATGTCTTCATGGGGTTCCATAGGCAACTCTATCTGACCATGAATCACGTTTTACATCCTAGTTGTGGAAGGGATTACAGGAGGCATTCATGACCCAGCTACTTTTGAGCACCACCTTTCATCCACAGACGGATGGTCAGACGGAGCGGACCATTTAGACACTGGAGGACATGCTTCATGCTTGCATCCTAGATTTTGGCCACAGTTGGGAGGATCACTTTCCCTTGGTGGAGTTCGCATACAACAATATCCATCACTCCACCATCGGTATGTAACCATTTGAGGCCTTGTACGGTCGACCCTACAGATCACCTCCATGCTTGAACGACCTAGGGGAGTCAGCACTTATGGGTCCATAGTTGGTACAAGCTACCAATAAGAAGGTGTAGATCATCCAGGAACGGATGAAGACTTCACAAATAAGACATAAGTCTTATGATGATAGAATACGAATACCTTTGTAGTTTGTGGAGGCAGACCATGTCTTCCTATGAGTCTCACCTCAACAAGGTTTGTGGAGATTTGGCCAGGGAATCAAGCTATCCCTGAGGTTCATTGGACCCATTTAGGTTCTTGGAAGAGTTGGTGAGGTGGCATTTCTCCTAGATCTTCCCCCAAAGATGCATCGGGTGCATGACATTTTCCACGTGTCGCAGCTAAGAAGGTACATGCATGATCCATTGCATGTTATCGACTGGGGAGACATAGACATTTATGATGGGGAAACCTTTACAGAGATTATAGTGGAGATTGAAGATCGAAAGAAGTAGGTACTTTGTGGACAATCGATACCTCTAGTGCACATTCACTGGCAGCACAAGGACCTCCAGGAGATCACTAGGGAGTGGGAGGCACAAATTCATGCACAGTACCCCCATTTGTTTCCTTAGTCTATGTTGTGGATTTCAGGGATGAAAATCCCTAAGGTGGGGAGAATGTAAAGACCCTAAATTTTCCATGTATTTTTTATTTTAAATATATGGAATTATTATGAGTCCTCAAAAATTGACGGCGCATTATTTCGAGGCCCGGTGTGTCCGAAATGAATTTAGGAAATTTTTTTAAGGTATGTTCAGTAAACATGAGGGCATAATTTTCTATCTTTTGAACCATTTCTCAGATTAAAAATCCAAGGGAATCGTTGAATCCGTAGAGCCGGGATTCTCTTAAGGGAGGATTCACTTCGACCATAGAAGGTCGGGAAAAAAAGATAGTTTTGAACATTTAAGAGAATAATAAAATAACAAAGTTATTTCATTTTTCTTTTTTCCTTTCCTCTAACAGATGAGTGGCAGTAGTGGGACCAATGACAAGTCAAACCATTAAATGGCTTGACTCCTCTTTATTCTTGTAACTGCACCGTTGTAATTAGAAAGGTTCCTTAACTAAATGAACCCCAATAATTCCATGTGCGTTACTCAACCTCACCCTCTCATATTTATATGGAGCTCAAGGTAGAGTGTTGGCACGACTTCACCAAGAGATGAAGCTCTGGAAAAGTACCATGATTCCAACCACTTAAATCGCGAGACTAGTTTCAGCGAGCAGTGATGAGCGCCACCGAATCCCAAACTGACGATGATGACGAATGAGTTCTATTGATCGACATCAGTGAATGACTCTTCTAGGTAGGGGTTTATTTTGAAGTTTTATTTGACGAATTAAATTTCTATTCCATTTTTTATCTTGTAATGCAAAGGGCTTGTGCCAAATGAGCATGTCCTGGACCCTACACTACTTCATTCTTGATGTGAACTTTGAGGAGTAAATTCTAACTCAACAGCAACACGAAATATCGGGTCACGCTATGAAGGTGGAAACGTTGAAGATTAGTAGGCGCAGAAAGCACCAAGAATGGACACCAGAACTCATTCAGTAACCCATGGAAGAAACTGCTAGTGCGCCATATCAGCGGTGGTCGGAGGTGGCTGGAGGAGACCCGTGGAAAACAGTCGCGGGCGGTGGAAGGCGGTGCGTGACGGTGCGCCGCGGCGGCCAAGGGCAGCTGGCCCGAGCCAACTGGGCAGGATAAGGATGGCCCCCGAAGGCGCCATCGGCAAAAGTGGTTGCGACCAGTAGTCCGTAGTGGGAGTGTGTGGTGCGGCCCACACCATGCCGTGTTGGTAAAACCTGGTCATCCAAATGGTCGACTGATTAAATGCGGTGGCGTGGCACCCCACTGGTTGGCGAACAACCCCGTAAGCACGGGGCCAACGGGATGCAACAGTATGCGATCAGGCAGAACAAGATGGCAAGGGCTGGCCAAGCATGCTGGAACCGCCCAGCAGGCCGGACCATCCAGCGGTCCGAGTTGGACCCGCGGCCCAGCGAGCCATCGTGGGTGGGCCGAGCCCCACCCGGCGGGACAGGCCAACCACGGCCCACACCTACGAACTGAACCGGGCCAACCCCGATGGGATGAACATAGTGAACTGGGCTTACCCTTAACGGGATGATCCCAGGTAGGGTCAGGTAGACCCCGGGACCCGTTGTGTCGGGCTAGTCTGACCGAGTCGGACCAGGCCCAGACCCAACCTGTTCTCTAATAATGAAACGCCAGTAACTGACAAACCTGGGGTCCATTCGACATGCCATCAGTGGCGTTGGGACCCCTTTATGGAAGCGGTCCCTTTGGCTTATTCTGGTGGGCTCAACTGAGCTGGACCGGACTGAGGTGTGATCACCCCTATTTCACGGAAAGGGATGTAACAAACAGACCGGGAGTTCAATTGATGTTCCATCTATAGAATAAGGAAACTTGTGATGAGGAGGTCCTTTCAAGATACTCTAAGTGAGTTTTTTCAGAGTTTGATGTTCGAATTGGGTTGGATCAGACCTGAATCTAATCGGGCCCTTTTACAAAAGTGCCCACATCTCACAGATCGGGTGTCCAAAAGACGTGCCATTTGTCACGTCGGGACCCCTATGATAGGGTAGTTCCTTGGGTATGATTTTTCAAGACTTCATGCGAGTTTAAATACTACCAATGTCTTGAGGATAGGTTCTCCTAGAATCAGGCATACTATGAGCATGAATCCAGTGGCTGGTAGTGAGGCAGAGGTTGCAGACAGATCATACAGAGGTTAGTACCGAGCGATCCTGTGTGGGTCAGCACCTAGCGATCCTGTGTAGATCAGCACCGAGAAATTTTGTTTGGATCATCACCCAGTGACCCTATGTAGATCAGCACCTTGCGACTTGACAAGGACCTGCCTCAGAGCGACCTGTCGTGGATCAGTGAAATACTAATCATGTGTGGGTCAAATCCTGTGAGGGTCAGCGCTCAGCGATCCTATGTGGGTTAGTGCATACTGATCCCATGTGGTTCATATCCTATGTGGTTAATTACGGGGATTAGTACCTATCGACTCTAGGTGGGTCGGATCCTGTGTGGGTCATTGCGGGGGTTAGTACCTATTGATCATGTGTGGTTCAGACTTTGTATGGTCATAAGCAGTGCCTCTTGAAAGAATAAGATGATCTAGCTTCTTGACTAATCATTTGTACTTCTATACTTCACTTAAACTTGGTTTGAGCTGTGTCTATTTCTTTGTGATTTGTCATTGAGATCATGCTTTGTGATTTTCCTTTGTGGAATTCTATGAGACCTTCAGGGGTCTCAGGGTCCCTAGTTAGTATTTTTATACTCACCCCAGCATGGGCTTCACCCGTACCATGTTGTGCCTTCTACAGATGATGAGCAGCTAGGTTGAGGTTTGAGGGAGCCAAGACTAGGCGGTATGTGGGGAGACGGGCTAACATGGAGTGATATGAGGATGATTTGTACCTACCCTTTGGGTAGGATCCTTAGTGGATGATCCAGGAGTTGTTTTCTATTTTTATTTATACTTGTAATTTTCAGTTGTGGTTATATTTTAGCCCCTTTACTTTCAGTACACTTTTTACAATAGCAGTTTATTTCATAGTTGCTTCTTGTTGTGTTCTTGGATTATGTGTTTGTACAGGTTTAAAGGCAATGCCTTCATGATATAGGGATATTCTTTTTTGGTGCTAGTCTCCAACCCTTGGCCTATGGAAGGTGAGCTTGGGGTAGTCACAGCATGGGCCCTAAGGGACAGGTCATGACAAAGTACATGATACATGGTTTTTGAGTGAAGAGGAATGGGATCTTGTGTGGGTTTATATAAGAAAAGATAGGTGAGTTATTTATTATTTTGCAAACATAGGTTTTGGACTCTATATAAAAATATAATCAAAAACAAAAAACATTCCATGGTTTTTAACAATATTTTTTTACAAAATAGAAGTGTTTTTATATATCTTATAAGTCCATGGTCTGAAATCATTAAAATATTACCCTTGGTGATGCGTATGTGAGTAATGTTTTAATGAATTCATTTAAAACCCTTAAAATATAATATAGATTTTAGAGGAATCATAAGTGATTTATAATATCAAAATCTCATTATTTTAAAGTGAAAACATATATTTGGTTTTGGATATCTTTTATATCATTTATTATATCGCTTTTGGGTCATCATACTGTCAGAATACACACCATATATTTATACCATATTTAGTTTTTACCCAAAAATTTGACTCTTAGAAAATTATGAAAAAATAACTTTTGTATATTTTCAATAAGATGATTCAAAAAATGATATTTATTTTATAAAAATAATATTCTAAATATTTTATTTTTCACTTTTAATATAATAATTGACATTTGTTAAGAAATGTTGTGTTTTTTTACAATAACATTTTTCAAACCCTTATAAAATTTACAATTGACATCATAAAAAGTATATTATCATTTATTTTTAATAAAATTATATAATTATATTATTTTGTTAAATTGTAATTTATTTTTAAAATTCACGAATTCAGTAAAAAATGTATTAATTTAAATTTCATATTACATAAAAAATACAATTTTAGTTTTATCATATCAAAATAAAAAACATTTTTAAAGTAACAACAATTAGAAGTAAATATAATAATTATTCTATTGAAAATACAATATAAATATTTATATTATTAAGGTCTTGATACATATCCCTTTATTACACCATAAAAATCCCCGAGGATAAGTTTTTTAATGGTGATATTTTCATGGGGTTGTTCGGCATACATGGTTTGGGTCATGATCTCGGTGAGCTTGAACTTATCCTATAAATGGTTTCACTCTTTATTTAGTTGTTATATCTAGGTTTTGGATTTTTCAAGGGAATATCCCATTGATTGGATATCCCATAAAATCTCCAATAAATGGAATTCAAAGGGTATGAACCAACTGTTTAGGTCATTGATTTTTTTCTATGTCAATTAGATTTTTCATAACCCTATATTTATAATAAGCATATGGTCACTAATAAAAGTCAATATTACAAATTGTTTTGATGCTTAATGGTCTTTTAAATTTGATAGTATATAATAAAACTAAGTAATTTCACGTGTTTTTTATAACCATAATAGGCAATTTAATTGAATCCAAAATGGAATTTTATTTATAAAAGTTTTGGTTGTTTCAAGGCCTAACCAAGCCAAAAAAAACCAAACCATAACACACCTATACATGAGGGGTAAAACATGGAAGTTATTCTAAGACAACCCAAAACTTTTAATTTAGACACACACCTCAAGGGGGTTCTAATACCTCAAGGTATACATTTATCATCAAGACTTGACTATCAATGGTTGAGGTGATAAGTCCAATGCTCATGGGTCTAATGTGGTCCTTTTTGTTTGTTTGGATGGTCAAGGTATATCATTTTAAGTTAACCAATTAATTAAAATTAAACCATTTATTTCAAATTAAATAATTTTACTAAAAGGGGGGGGGTAACTCATTGTAATTGGAGATACCACACAAAACACATGCATATATCAAGATTCATAATACCATATGGAATATAAAAATACAATATACCTTTAATGAATTCATTCCATTTTTATTATACAGATCAATATTTCAAACCAAGCCCGTCTATGTCCCAACCAACTTTTTTTCCACTAAAGCATCTATCCCAAGAAAAATCATCCAAGTAAATTTATTAGAGTCAATTTTACAATTAATTTATAGATTTTCAATCACTTTTGAATACAAGTTCATAATTTCCAAACACTTACTTCACCATTGTGTTACACAGTAATTAACTCCAAACACTCATGAGAGGTCATAAGTATACCCTCGACAAGAACCTATACCAAATCCCTAATCTACAATAACAATTAATTAATATAATTAATTTAATTTTGAGGTAAAATATTAATAAATTATTGGCATGTAGTACCTTAATCAGATTGATGAGAAATATTGTGAAGAAGTTATCCCAAGACATCCCCTATGCAAGACACACGGAATCCCCATAATATTCGGTTGATTCTACCCAGATCTAGGGGAATTAGAATCGAATATCTAACTAAAGAAGAAGAAATAATTCTAATTAAGTATGAGGAGACCAACAAAGTCCATTTGAGTTGATGAAATACCTCATGTTTCTATAAAAACATCATCAAATGGAACCCCAAACTGAGGGGGGAGAAGGAAGGATAAGTTTGATAGAACCAATGTCTGGTGAGAGAAATGAAGTTGAGAATTGGGGTTGTAACCTCTTAAAATTTAAGGAGGGGAAATGTAATTTTTCCTCTTAAAGAATCCATTGAATATCCATTTATATATCATCATCTAGCTTGTGGCCACTTTAAATATGCAGGTGGCTCTGGCTAGCCCCCAACTATCCAATACAGAGCTACTAGCTTGGCCACTGACTATACATTCACTTCCAGGTGTAACCCTGGCCTCCTATCCTTAGTCTGGTGCTATTATATTGATTAAGTTTTCCTTATGAACATATCCTAAGTCAAAAAAATAAATATTTTTTGTTATAAAACTCTCAAAATTATATTTCAAACTTCATTTACTAAAATGTCCCCTACACTAAATCAAAAAATTAAAATTCTCTTGTATTTTAAACACTTTTACAGACATGGGGTTTTAAAGTTAGTTTGTTTTGTAGTGATGGAATATTTTTATAGTGAAGGGTAGATTTATAGTTTGATTGTAATGAGAAATGATGGTTGTGTTTTTCTATGAAACCATTAGGTTGGGTCATGTGTGTTTTTATTATATGTTGTAATTTATTATGATTTCATATACACATCACTTGAGTTAAATAACCATACTGACACCCAAATTTTTTGTATCCCAACTATCTTCCCGAAATATATAGCATGATGATGAAATAGATGGTTGACTAAAGCCTCGTACCTTTCAGATGAGGTATAGATGTGATGGCCAAAGGTTTTGTTTCCTTAGATATGACGGCCAAAAGTCAAAAGTGTGATTTATGTAACGATGATGGGATAATTATGAGGTATATGATGTGGAACATGAATGGTAGGAGGATGGAACATAGTTGATTTCATTCATGTTCATGATACCCTACTATGGTAGAAAAGTGATGTATGGTTGAGATTCATATGTGTGATATATGTATGTTATCTATGGTTATGTAGTTATGATATGAATATGTGATTTGTGGATATATGGATATGGTTATGATTATATGAAATGGATAGTAGTTCCATGATGTTTTTTGTTGGGGTTTGATATAAAAAACCAATGGGAAAGTGGTATGAGATGCCATTTTTTCTATGTTATTTGATATTTTTTTACTATACTTGGATGAAATGTTTAGAGAATAGAACTTTGTGAGGTTATGTTAGTTGACCTGGTGTAGGTTTTTATTGTCTTTTTTATTTATTCATTGATTCATTGGTATGTTTCTTCCTCATTTACATGATAAGTCTTGAGGAGGGTCCTAATGAGTATACATTTATAATCACCCCTATATATATAATTATGTTTTATGAATTTCCATAAGGTATTTGGAGATTGAGTTGGAGGTTAATAGATTGGTTCTAGAAGCTATGGTTGGAGGCATTACCTTGGATTTTATTTTTATATTTTATCTTAGAGACTTGTTTTTTTAGATTTCCATGCATTTTTATTTTTTTGGGATATTGGTTTTATGTAATTCATGGAGTTTATTAGTGGTTTTATTTTCATATTCCCATGATTTATGAGAGCAATGACTCTAATTTTTTGTGGTCTATACCCTTGATACTAGTATATTACCCATATCCTATTGTAGGTAGGATTAGAGAGTCTCTCTCACTTCATTGTAGGCCCAATAGGGGTTCCTGGTGGGGTAGGTCAAGATAAAGTGGCACCAAAGATTTGGATAAGAGTTAATATAAACACTAAAGTTAAGATTTTTTTAGTATTTAATTATATTGGTAGGGAAATATTTCTCTAAACTTAGTGTGTGATATATAAAGGGGTACTAGAAATGACATATTCGGTTAGGACCCCCATTGATCTGATTTAAGGACCTTAATAATACTGAACAACCTATGTGAGATAATATATATTATTGGGTAGATACCTAGGAGAGATACATGCCTAATATTTTTATCTTATTGTGTTTAAATATTATTTTTTGGGTAAATTATAAAATTAATCAAATTGAATGACCTTAATAAATTTCATCAAATTCGTCATATGAAGTTTCTTTATATCCTATAGATATGGATTTAAATCATAATCACTGTATGAATTGGATTGGATAGGTATGATAAGATTATTTGGTTGATTGTTGGAGGGTCAACCCAATTGAAAAACATGAGTCTTGGAGGAGGATATTATGTGAGTTCTAGCATTAGGTTCTAGAGAATTATGAGAGGAGTGTCTCTAATTTATGGACAGAGTGTTAGTTGGAGGATCTTGATATTTACTTCATTCTAATTAATCCTATGATGGAGTATCAGGTTACACTAGCTATTTGTTAGATGATAGGAGTCATGAACCAATGGTGTATTATATTTACTTTGAAATAACAAGGAGGTGGAGGTTTTATGGGATTATTTTCATTAGTAATTTCATGTAGAGTTCCTATTACCAACAATGAGGGTAGTGAAGAGGCAGGATCTTCTCTCCCTTTATAAGAGTATCCAAGAAAATGGGATATTGGGATTCAATTCAAGTACCTTCTTTACTTTTCTCATGATGTTTTTTAGATGAGGAGTCTAAGGAGAGAATCCTTAAAAATGTACTATGTCCCATCATTTAATATGAAGTTATCCCATTTATGAAACCTATGTATTTGGATATGTATAAGAAGGAAAATTTTATTGATAGGATTCATGAAAATACATGATCATCTCAATTGTAAGGTCGTCATAACTTCCTAAGTGGTAGAGTTTCAGAGGGAGGAGCTCAGACATTGAGGCGTTTGAGGTTCTTACTGGTGGGGGTCTATCCAAACCTTCTTCCTCTCATTTCTCTAGATTTGGTAGTTATTTTTCACCCATTGGGAGATCTATACTAGTGAGATTCATTTCTGGATTCCATTTCCATCAACTATATCATTATTCATGCATTCTCAAGGCCTATCATGGTGTACGTATCTAGGTTTTATTTCATCCTTAGCTTTAGTTACCTCAGATAGATTATCGGGAGTAGGTACAATAGGAATATGTTCCACCAAGAGGATATGGAGTTATTAGAGGTCTACTTCATGATATTACCTTCCCTTATAGATATAGTTCCGAGCATGGCCTTGGAGGTGTCTGTCAACATGGATAGCGAGGTAGAGGATCAAGATGTAGACAGTTGGATGCTACGGATATTATAGTGTCGGATGAACTAAATATCTTTCCATGTACATTTTTCTTATAATTTACTCCATTTTTTGATTTATTTTATTGTATAGATTCATAATCCTTTATTTCACCTTCCTTGGTCCATGTCTTAGGACTCAAGGCGGAGAGACTTCCAGTACCCTTGGTGTTGAAAAAGTTAGTTCGATGTTAGTTAAACTTGTTTAATATATGTTGGGGTTGAGAGATGGTGATGGGAAAACATCAGTTATTGGGATATTTATTTCTACTTCATATATAGTCATACGATGTCATTCTATCCATGGATTGGATGGATTTTTTTGTGAAATTGGTCATCAAATGTTTTTGAATGATAGATTCATTTTATAACATGAAAGGAAAATGTGTGGTGTTCATTAGAGAGAAGGATCATTATATGTGTTATTGCAATTCAGAGCCTCTATTTTCTCAGCTAATAGTGTTTTCATTAGATTCACTAGAGGCATTGGTATTGGATTATCCCATATTCATCGAGGAGTTTTTTGGATGTTTTCCAAAAATATATTGTAACGCTACCACTAAACATACCATCAAGTTTGATATAGATTCACATCCTAGAAACTCTCTAATTTCAAAGTCTAATTACTAGATATAACCTTTGGAGTTATGGTAATTGAGAATTCAGATTGTTGAACTGATGCAGAATGGTTCCATCAGGACAATGTATCATCATGGGTAACTTTGGTGTTATTCTCCAAGAAATTAGATGGTAGTATAAGGTTGCGCATAGATTACTAGTAGTTTAACCAGGTGATGATCAAGATTTTTTTATAACCATCTAATTATAAAATATTTATAAAATCATTTGAAGGGGTATCTAGTTTTTGAAGATTGATTTGATGTCTAGGTATCATCAGATGAGGGTAAAGGATATCTATATCCTAAATACAACCTTTCGATAGAACTATAGGATCTTTGAGTTTTTGGTTATATTGTTCAGTGTTATAATTCCCTATATGTTTTCATAAGACAAGTGAAATCCATGTTTAACAAGTTTAGGGATAAATGTGTGGTAGTGTTGATCATAAAAAATATTATATACTCAAAGTCATAAAGGGTGAATGTCAAGAATATTTGGAATTTTATATCAATCCTTCAGTTATATCATCCTTAGGGAAATTTGTATAAATAACAAATTTAGATGTGTGAAATTAATTCCTCAAGAATTAAGTGCACCAATAGGTACATCTAGTCAATCCATAAAATACCGAGGTAAATTTTTCTTAGGCAGCACCCATGAATGTTGCAGAGGTATATAGCTTCCTTGGTCTCAAGGGATAATATTATAAGTTCATGTATGATTTCACCTATATTTTTATCCCATTAATATATTTTACCAAAAATTAATAGTATTTCATATGTACTTATAAATTTTGGGTATATTTTGATAACCTGAAAGAGAGATTGATTAGTTCTCCTATTTTTAAAATGGCATATAAAAGGGTGATGTTTGAGATTTTATGTAATTCTTCCCTTCTTATCTTAGGTTCCGTATTAACGCATTATAGGGTAGTGATATCATATGATTCCAAGAAGTTACGTACCCTCATTCATAACTTTTCCACACATTATCTTGATTTATCAGTATTGTTTCTTCTCTAAATTTGTGGTTACATTACTTCATCACTGAGCATTTTTTGTCTTTACAGATCACAAGATTTTTAGGTATGTTTTCTCTACGTGCTATATAAATATATACAAGTGGTCATGGATTGGGTTCTTATTAGACTATAACATGGATATCTCTTACACCCTAGGGAAAGGGGATTTAATTGTTGATGCGTTGAGTAGGAAGTCACTAGGAGGATTTTTTCAGGAACTTAAATATGCATGGAGAGTGATGGAGGATCTTGAAATATTACATCTTGAAGCTGAGTATGATAGTGGTATATGTTTCTTGTACCAAACTATGTTGAAATAATCCTTTTTATAGTAGGTGTAATAGTCACAATGGGGATACATGGAGGTAGAGGTGTGATTATCCAATAAAAACATATATTTTAATTACATTTTAATGGTATTAAATGTTCATTTTTGATCTTATGGGCCTGAGTTAGTGCATTTTCATTATGAACATCCATTCTCATCATTTGTGCACTTCATGCCTAATATACACCAATTTAGGCCCAATTAGTCATCTGATTCTAAGGAATGTAATTATAAATATTTTAATTTGGTATTTTGGGAACTATATCTACACTTAAATTTGAACATTTTTCATTCAGGGATCAATGGATGATTCATAAATAATGATGGAGATATTTGGAGATGAATGGAAGCAATTCTAAGAGAAGGCAGATTGGAAACCATCCCACTTATGAGACTGTTAGTCCCAACATACAGGCCCAATGAATCCCAAATTTTGTGGGATTATATAATAAATGTTTAGGAACAAATCACTCTTCAGTAGATAATGTTAATTCTGCCTCTATGGTGGTCATTAAGGCGGTCCACGTTAGAGATACAATTCTGGGCCAGATTCTGCGGCTCAGAAAAACAGCCCACTAATTTGATCATATCTCGGACTCCACAACTCCAAATGGGCCCAACTATTACAGGCGGTTATAAGACATCCGTAGATCCATTTTCTTCTTCTATGGACCACTCTGATTCGTCCATATAGAAGGTCTTCCAGACGCGTTTGTTTGGTGAAGGAAAGTTGGCTGCCACCTCGGGTCAAGGGTGGAAAAATCAACTCTCCCTTACTTTCCACCCACCTATGGCCTACCAAAATTAATTGAGGAGACTTGGACTATTGTAGGCTCGACCCAAGGGATAAAAAATGACTATTTAAGGCAGTTTTGTTGGATTATTGAAGGATATTTGGTGCTTGGTTCAATTGTAATGTTATGCTGCGATTTTGTTGTCTCAAATTTGTCTTTCACTTGTAAGTTGTTCAATTCACTTTAGTTTCTTAATAAATGTTCTTATTATCCTCTTATTATGTTATTATACATCTCACTTGGATACTGTTTCCTCAAGGTGTGAATTTATTCACACCAAATCTTGTGAAATTATTCACACAACGGTGGAGTGATAATTTTATTTTTGTTGTTTTCTTTACTTCTCCATGTCCTCCCTCATGAGTCTACTTTCTGCTTCCATTGAAACCATAGAATCAATGGAGGGCTAACCCACTTATGGGTTGATCCAAGGGAGTAGCAAGGGTCTATATTGGATGTTATTTATCACCTCATTAATGTATAATCACTTCTTTAATTGAGATTTTTATTTGATGATTTTTAAACTCCATCGTCCTTGTTGAATTTAAGGCCACACACTTCAAGTGCTAATACGAACCTTTACCTTGAAGTGCTAAAAAATTTGATCATTCAAGTATATAGGTGATTAGTATTAAAGGTTATAGGCATTAAACCAGTAAGTGATGATGTTGTTTTATCTCCTTAAATGAACCCATCTCAAATATAAGAAATTGAAATCATTAAAAAGGAAATACGTCCAATCCACCCCGAGCAATAACCTAGGATCAACTCATTATTTTAAATTGAATTCACTTAAGTATCTTAGAGTTCCTTTAAACCCATATAAAATCAACCCAATTTGGCCACTTCATAGCCAAAAACAGTCCATAGAATGTGTGTGTCTATAGGTTACTTCTTAGGTCTCTGAGGATTCGACAACCCAAGCTAAACTACAAGGACCGTCTTACCTTCTTCTCTTGGGTAAATTTGAGAGAGAATCAAATTTTGGCGCCATTTTTGAGGACCCAAGTAAGTCATCTAAACACCCATTCTATTCTCCCCCATTTCTTCTTTTCTCATCCAAATTCTCTTATCTTGTCCCTTTCTCATTTTTTTTCTTTTGGCGCATGTCCGCCTACACCCGCGATCAATGAAACCGTCTAGTTAGGGTGGATAGTGCTGGGGTTGGGGAGTCAAGTACACCAAGGGAACTCTTTTCATTATATCCTAATCTTCCTAACACCCCAGAGTCAAAAATTGATCCCATTTCAATGGAAGTTCTTCAAAGAAACAAACTTATAAACCCGGGTGGAAACCAAAATGGAAACCCAAATGAGGCAGTCCCAAACTTGGGGAATGCGATGGATCAAACCATGAATGACTACCTCACACCTTCCTGGAACAATGCCCCCTCATGCATTAGACACAATTCCCTAGGAGATGAAAACTATATATTTAAACCCCATGTCCTAAACCACCTTCCCACATTCCAAGGATTGGAGTCCGAGATGCCATACCTACACTTTAAGGAGTTCAATGACATTGTAGAAACCATGTGTCCCCCACATCAACTAGAATCAGCTAAGATGAGGCTATTTCCTTTTTCATTAAAGGATCAAGCTAAAAATTGGCTAAAATTTTTGAGACCATCATCCATCAACTCTTGGGACCAACTACAAAGAGAATTCTACAAAAAATACTTTCCCCACTACAAAACAATTTCACTTAAAAAGAGTATCCAAAACTTTTTTGAAAAAGAGGGAGAGTCATTCTATGAAACATGGGAGAGGTTCAAAGACACTCTAAACATGGTTCCACACCATGGTTTCTCTATACCTGAACAAGTGAGAATTTTCTATGAAGGGTTGGGTCTAGGGAATAAAAAATTCATTGACATGATGTGTAATGGAACCTTTAAAAACAAAGCCCCAAATGATGCTTATGAGTATCTAGAAAGCCTTTCTGAACAAAACCAAACATGGGGAACTTCACCTTATTCTGAAAATCCATAAAGAACTACTGGAATTCATACACTTAGAGAAGAGGAAATCCTTAGGGCTGAACTCGCAGCACTCTCTAGGAAGGTTGAAGAGATAGACCTTAGGAAAGTCCATGAAATCCAAACTATTGACCCTGTTTGCACAATTTGTGACAAAAATGACCATAAGACAGACAACTTCCCAACCATTCCATCCATAAAGGATGTTCTTTTAGGAGGACCCCCAGTGGAAGTAAATTCTTTGAACTTTCAAAATCCTCAATACCAAAACACCTTCAACCCAAGGTATAACGACCACCCAGGCTTCTGCTGGAAGGATAACCAACAACCTAGCCAACCACAGGGACAAAATCCTTACCCCCATCAGAAATACCAAACCCATAACCAGTTCCAAACCCAACCTATACAATACCAACAATCGCCGGTCCATTTTCAACAAACCATCCCACCTCCAAAATATCCCCCCGGGATAAACCAATCTTCTCAAGCACCAACCCAAACTGTTCCACAAAGCCTACTAGAACAACTGTGAAAACAAATGGAGTGGATGAACTCAGAAGTCTCTTCCCTAAAACAAGAACTTCAAACCATCAAAACTAGAAAGGCACCCATTCCTACTCAGGCGGTTCCATCCTCAACTTCAAGGGGAGATTCAAGTTGTACTCAAACAACTCATAAACAACTAAAGGTTGTGACTGTTTTAAGAAGTGGGAAATCAATTGAGAAACCTGAACAACTAATTCAAAACCCACCTGAAGATTCAAACTTGGATGAAAATTCAAATGAACCAAATGATCAAATTGAAAAACATGATAACATTATCAAAGAAACAACTCTTCAACAAACAACCCCACAACCTACACCATTTCCTCAACGCATGAGGGGGAAAACCAAGCCTGAATTGAGTGAAACATTGAGGGAAATCTTTTCACAAGTAAAGTTGAACATACCCCTTCTCGATGCCATCCAAACCATACCTGCCTACTCAAAGTACCTTAAGGACTTGTGCACTTTTAAAAGAAAAATTTCACATAAAAACCAAGTCCTTTTGGCTGCTAATGTGAGTACCACCATTCAAGGGACGATTCCTCCTAAGTTGAAAGACTCGGGTTGCCCTTACATCAATGTTGAACTAGGAGAGAGAAAAGTTGTCAAGGCCTTGTGTGATTTAGGTGCTAGTGTCAATATCATCCCATATGATGTGTACTACCAGTTAGGCCTAGAAGAACTCCAACCCACATCTGTCACACTTCAACTTGCTGATCGTAGCATTAGGGTTCCAAAGGGGATTTTAAAGGATGTTCTGATAAAGGTTGAAAACTTCATCTACCCTACTGATTTCATTGTCCTTGAAAACCATCCAAACTTAGGAAATAAGGAACAAACCCCAATCATTCTTGGTCGTCCTTTCCTTGCAACAATCAACTCTGTTATCTGAGTCCGAAATGGGAATATGACAATCACCTTTCGGAACATGAGTCTAGACTTGAACATCTATAATTCAAGCTCACAAATAGGGGATGATGAGGAAATTCATGAAGTAAACATGATAGGAAGCATTGATAATGAATCCATACAAGATCAAGGAATATTTGATGAATGTTTAAGTCAGGATAAGATTGATTTCCTTTGTTTATATGAATGAAGTTTATCTCCTTGGCTTGAATCATTTTCAAATTGCTCTTATGATGAAGTCTTAGGTCCAACAATCAGTCAAACCTTTCAAGAAACCACTTTCATGAAGACCACTCCAAATTCCTTCCCTAAATATGATCAATCCAATCTAGTAGCTGAAACTTCTACATGTGGGGAATCAATCCTATCTGAAACTCTAAAAAAAGAAACTGAACTTGATCCAATGTCCCAATATTCTTTTGAAATTATGAACCAACCTGATCTCGAATTGAAGGAACTTCCCGCTACACTCAAGTATGCTTTCTTAGGGGACAATCAAACACATCCTATTGTCATTTCTTCTTCTATTGAAGCCAATCATGAAAGGATGCTTCTAGATGTCCTTAGGAAGCATAAGAAATCCATTGGTTGGACCCTTTCTGATATTCCTGGGATTATCCCACTTATCAGGACTCATAGGATTGTTCTGAAATCTAATTAAAAGCCATGTCGTCAACCTCAATGGCGGATCAATCCTAATATCATGGAGGTAGTAAGAAAAGAACTCCTGAAATTGCTAAAAGCTGGAATCATATATCCCATATCTGAGAGTGAATGGGTGAGCCCAATCCAAGTGGTTCCAAAAAAGGCTGGAATCACAGTGATAACCAATGAGGATGGAGAGATTCTTCCAATAAGGGTGAGTAGTGGATGGAGGGTCTGCATTGACTATAGGAAGATAAACTCATTCACCAAGAAGGACCATTTCCCCTTACCATTCATTGACCAAGTCCTTGAGAGAGTGGCAGGTCATGCGTTCTACCATTTCTTAGATGGGTACTCAGGGTATAATCAAATTGAGGTCTCCCTAGAGGATCAAGGGAAGACTACATTCACATGTCCATTTGGAACCTTTTCTTTTAAACGCATGCCCTTCGGGTTATGCAATGCCCCTGGAACCTTCCAATGGTGCATGATGGGAATCTTCTCAGACATGGTAGGGGATTTTCTGGAGGTCTTCATGGATGACTTCTCTGTGTTTAGGGATACATTTGAGGGATGTCTGTAGAATGTGGAGAAAGTCTTGTCAAGTTGTGAAGAAAATAATCTGGTCCTAAATTGGGAAAAATTCCATTTCATGGATAAAGAGGGACTTGTTCTAGGACATCTGGTCTCAAGTAGGGGGATTGAAGTTGATAAAACAAAGTTTGACATCATTCGTCACCTTCCATCACCCAAAACTATCAAGGAAGTGAGGTCTTTCTTAGGACACTCGTCCCCTTTGTGCTCTCCTAGTAAAGGATTCTCCATTTGTTTGGACAGAAATCTGGGAGGGTTCATTCTCAACCCTCAAATCCTCTCTCACCTCTCCTTCCATTATGAAATCTCCAAATTGGAACCTTCCTTTTGAACTTATGTGTGGTGCCAGTGACTTTGCTATAGGATCTCTGTTAGGACAACGTTGTGATAAAAATCCTTATGTCATTTCTTATGCAAGAAAATCCTTAAATGATGCCCAAATCAACTACACCACCAATGAAAAGGAGTTACTTGCTATTGTGTTTTCCTTAGAGAAGTTTAGGTCCTACCTCTTAGGATCCCCCATCACTGTGTTCACTGACCATTCTGCACTAAAATACCTCTTCCAAAAACAAGATGCTAAGGCTAGACTGATTAGGTGGGTCCTTCTCTTACAAGAATTTGACCTCACAATCAAGGATAAAAAATGAGTTGAAAATGTTGTAGCTGATCACCTCTCTATGATGGAATTTAAAGACAACTCAAATCACCTTTCTGTGTCTAATTCATTTCCTGATGAACACTTATACTCTGTGGGTGACTGCCCTTGGTATGCTGACATAGCCAATTTCTTAGTTACATGAGTCATTCCAAAATTCTCAGGGACTCAAGCTTGAAGGAAATTTCTTTCTAATGTTAGACACTATGTGTTTGATGATCCATACCTCTATAAGTTCTGCCCTGACCAAGTCATTAGGAGGTGTGTTCCATAATCTGAACAAGAGTCCGTCCTTAAATTCTGTCATAGTGAGGCATGTGGAGGTCATTTTTCCTCTAATAAAACATCTTCTAAGATTCTTCAATGTGGTCTCTTCTGGACCACCCTTTCAAGGGACTCCTACACATTTTTTCAAAGTTGTCCTAGGTTTCAACAAGTAGGGTCCATCACAAAAAGGAATCAAATGCCACTCACTCCCATCTTAGTGGTTAAAATCTTTGACTGTTGGGTAATTGATTTCATGGGTCCTTTCCCAAACTCTAGGGGATATCTCTACATTATCAAAGCTGTTGATTATGTCTCAAAATGGGTTGAGGTCATTCCCACAAAATACAGTGATCATCAAACTGAGATTAGATTCCTAAAAGAAAACATCTTCTCTATATTTGGAATTCCTAGGGCTATCATAAGTGATCGTGGAACTCATTTTTGCAATCGTCCATTCTCATCACTCATGAAAAAATTTGGAATTTCTCACAAAGTGTCCACTGCTTACCACCCATAGACCAATGGTCAAGCTGAGTTAGCCAATCGTGAAATCAAACAAATTCTTGAGAAAACTGTCAATCCTTATAGGAAAGATTGGTCCGAGAAACTCTTGGATGCTCTTTGGTCATATCGTACAGCATTTAAAACCATCCTTGGAATGTCACTATATAGGTTGGTTTATGAAAAAGCATGCCATTTACCTATTGAAATTGAGCATAAGGCCTTTTGGGAAATTAAGAAAATGGATTATGAACTCTCATTGGCCGAAACAAAAAGGAAATTAGATCTCAATGAACTGGAGGAATTAAGGATGGAGGCTTATGAAAATTCAAGGATCAATAAAGCTAGAGTTCAATCCTACCAATCTAGAAATATCAAGGTAAAACATTTTGAACCGAGAAAAATTGTGCTCTTGTATAGTTCAAAACTTCATTTACACCCGGTAAAGTTAAGGTCTAGATGTTCAGGTCCTTTCATAGTGCATCATGTATACCCCCATAGGGTAGTAGAGATTCAAGATCCCACTAGTGGTCACATTTTCAATGTCAATGGTCAAAGGTTAAAAACATTCATTGAATCATTCAATAAACAGGAAATAGATGTTGAGTTAATTGATCCAATCTATGAACCAGGAAAAAATTGATAAATTTAGGATCTATGTCGGGCTAATGACGTTAAACAAAGCGCTGCACGGGAGGCAACTCGTGGTTTTTAGGTTTCTAATCTTTCTGAATCATCTTTATTTTTCAAATAAGATTAATTAATCATTTTTATATTTAAAAATAAAAAAATAGACTTTTGACCTATTCTTCTATTATGAGTATGGATGGGTATGAAAGGGGAGCACCATATTCATCTGTGTCACGTGGTGTGATCCTTGATTAATACCTTACCCAGAAATTTAAAAAGAACACAATGTATCATCAGTTTATTTTGTTGTATTTTTATTATTTTATAGGTTAAGATAAAAATAATAAAAATAATATAATAATTTAAAAAGGGGACACGCCATAGGCCGTGGGGCAAACCCCTTCACAACCGGCAAATCGACGGGGACTCGAACCCGGGACCGAAGGGAGAGAGGGGTGCACGCTTACCACTGACCTACGGCTTAATGTGCTTAATTATTCTATAATTTTTATATATATACTTATATTATACTTATATATATATATATATTGTTTTGTTTGTTTGTTTTCCTTTTTCCACTAGGTAACTTTGCAAGCGACATGATATCAAAGGACTAAATTCGAGCGATAAGAACTTCAAACTTCAATGACCAGGTGACTTCATTCCATGATCCTCATATTTCAATTTCCTTATTGAACTCCCCTTTTATTCCTCTACCTCATTCTAAATTTTATTTTTACGAAACTAGGGACAATTTCATTCTATGTTGGGGGTGTGGAAAAAAAATGTTTGTTTAAAAAAACAATGATAAAAAAAGAAGTAAAATTCCTTTATCATTCATATAATTACATCTTTTCTCACATTAAAACTACATAGAAAATAAATTTTATTTCCTTGACTCTTAATTTAATTCATTATTATTTTTAAAAGCATTGATTTTGGAAGTTTGGTTGTCCAATTAAAATTTTCATCATTTTTATTTTCATCCATTAAATCAAAATGCCACAATGCACGTCCTCTAGACTGTGGGGTGCTAATTTGAATTTTTTGGGTCCCATAATAAATATCATAGGATGGTTTGATTTTTATGAATAATATGAGTATTCAAAAAAATAAAAATATAAAAATATAAAAAAATATAAAAAAAAATTGTGTGTAGAGCAATGGATTGAAAAAATGCGAGGCTTTCGGCACTTGGTGATCATGAATCCAGAGTTGTCTAGCCCTAAGTTTTTTAATCTATCTCTATTTATGGTAATATGACTTTTTTTTATTAAGTTAACTCGAGACGATGCCCGAGTATGTGGGCTTCACTTGGTGCCCTAAGGCCTTTGAGTTTGGGAGTCATCGGCAAAGTCTTGCTACATGGGTTAATTTGATTAACTGTAATCTCAATTACTATAAAAATATTTAAAAAAAATCCAAAAAAATAGGAATGAAGAATACTCATATTAGTATTAAATGTGATTCCACCTAGCGCTTCTATGATTTCCCCCTTAAATGAAAATGAACCCCCATGTCTATTGTGATTCACAACACATCATTACACCTAATTGAGTTGGATGAAGTATGATGATGGATATAATCAAAGGAATGAACTTGGGATTGGGATATTCTTTTAAATTAATCTTATTTTAAATTATCTTTATAGGTTATAAAAATATATTTGTGTGTAGTTTACATTGTGAGCACTGTTTGTTATAATGTGTTTGAAGAAAGGAATTCAAATAAAATCATTGAATTATTTGCTCGGGACTAGAAAATCTCAAGTTGGGGGGTGTTATTATCCAATAAAAAATATATTTTAATTACATTTTAATGGTATTAAATGTTCATTTTTGATCTTATGGGCCTGAGTTAGTGCATTTTCATTATGGACATCCATTCTCATCATTTGTGCACTTCATGCCTAATATACACCAATTTAGGCACAATTAGTCATCTGATTCTAAGGAATGTAATTATAAATATTTTAATTTGATATTTTGGAAACTATATCTAAACTTAAATGTGAACATTTTTCATTCAGGGATCAATGAATGATTCATAAACGATCATGGAGATATTTAGAGATGAATGTAAGCAATTCTAGGAGAAGGCAGATTGGAAACCAGCCCACTCATGAGACTGTTGGTCCCAACATACAGGACCAATGAATCCTATATTTTTTGGGATGATAGAAGAAATATTGAGGAACAAATAACTCTTCAGGAGATAATGCTAATTAGGCCTCTATGGTGGTCATTAAGGCGGCCCAAGTTAGAGATACAATTCTGGGCCAGATTCTGTGGCCCAGAACAACATCCTACTAATTTGATCATATCTAGGAATCCACAACTCCAAATGGGCCCTAATTTTACAGGCGTTTAGAAGACATCCGGAAAGACATTTTTCTATTCTATGGAACACTCTGATTCGGCCATCTAGAAGGTCTTCCAGACATGTCTGTTCGGTGAAGGAAAGCTGGCTGCCACCTCGGGTCAAGAGTGGAAAAATCAACTCTCCCTTACTTTCCACCCACATATGGCCTACCACAATTAATTGAGGAGACTTGGAATGTTGGAGGCTCGAACCAAGGGATCAAAAATTCCTATTTAAGGTAGTGGTGTTGGATTATTGAAGGATCTTTGGTGCTTGGTTCAATTGTAATGTTATGCTACGATTTTGTTGTCTCAAATTTGTCTTTCACTTGTAAGTTGATCAATTCACTTTAGTTTCTTAATAAAAGTTCTTATTCTTCTCTTATTCTTTTGTTCTACATCTCACTTTGATACTGTTGCCTCAAGGTGTGAATTTATTCACACCAAATCTTGTGAAATTATTCACACAACGCTGGAGTGATCATTTTATTTTTGTTGTTTTCTTTACTTCTCCATGTCCTCCCTCATGAGTCTACTTTCCGCTTCCATTGAAACCATAGAATCAATGGAGGGCTAACCCACTTATGGTTTGATCCAAGGTAGTATCAAGGGGCTGGATTGGATTTTATTTATCACCCCATTAATGTATAATCACTTCTTTAATTGAGATTTTTATTTTATGATTTTTAAACTCCATCGTCCTTGTTGAATTTAAGGCCACACACTTCAAGTGCTAATACGAACCTTTGCCTTGAAGTGCTCAAAAATTTGATCCTTCAAGTGTATAGGTGATTAGTATTAAAGGGTTTAGGAATTAAACCAGTAAGTGATGATGTTGTTTTATCTCCTTAAATGAACCCATCTCAAATATAAGAAATTGAAATCATTAAAAAGGAAATACGTCCAATCCACCCCGAGCGATAACCTAGGATCAACTCATTATTTTAAATTTAATTGACTTAATTCTCTTAGAGTTCCTTTAAACCCATCTAAAATCAACCCAAGTTGGCCACTTCATAGCCAAAAATGGTCCATAGAATGTGTGTTTCTATTGGTTACTTCTTAGGTCTCTGAGGATTCGACAACCCAAGCTAAACTACAAGGACCGTCTTACCTTCCTATCTTGGGTAAATTTGAGCGAGAATCAAGGTGATATAGGATTATGTCTTACATGTTGATTCTCTTAATTGATGTTCAAGGGATGAATGACATCAGATGTTGTTTCTAGGTATATTTTTTATTTTATAGGTAAATCATGTAGAGGTTCTCTATGAGTTTCATAGATTAACATTATTTGTAAATACTGAAATATCTAATATGTATAATGTATTTAGGGTAGATATGTGTTGTCTTGGTATGAAGTGGTCGATAGTGTAATTTATATATTGATTCTTGATCTATTAGTTGGGAAAATTAGAGCATCATGTTCCAAGCTGTTTTTACAACCGTTGGATGTTCCTGGGTGGAAGCAGGAGGATATATTTATTTAATTGTTGTTTTAGCCCCAAAACTTTGGAGGGTATGATTTTATTTGTTATTTCATAGATCAGTTGAATAATTTGGATCATTTTTTTTGGCTAGAATGGATTCAAATTCTATATATGTTCTAGCGAGGTGGTGTTCAGATGAGATAATGAGGATTAATTGGGTAGTGAAGACCACTATCTCATATAAATATTCTTGATTTACCTCACAATCCTATGGAGACTTTATAATGATTTTATATCTTATTTAATCCTTATCACTTCTTTCCATACTCTAATAGGTGGTAAGATAAAGGTGTATATCCAAATTGTTTAGGATATTTTGTGAGCCTATGTTCAAGATTTTGGTGAATTTTGGGTGCAAAAAATTCCCTTAATTTAGTTTTCCTATAATTATAGCTACCGATAATCTCTTTAAATGGGTATATTTTATGCACTATATGGGAAGACTTGTAGATCTCTATTATACAAAACCAAGTTTGGAGTGTCATAGGTCCTTGAACCAAAGGTGGTTTATAGAATAACTAACAAGGTCCATAAGATTCTAGAATAGATGAATGTGAATTAGGACTATAAGAAGTCTTATGTTTCTCATAAGAGGAGATATGTATAGTTTGAGGTTAAAGATCATGTATTCATAAATTATTCCCATTTTTGTGGTTAAAATAGGTTTCTCTAAAGGATTAATCTTTTTACCAAGTGTATTATCCCTTTTGAAATGTTAGGTCATATCGGTGAGGTGGAATACTAGTTTTCAACTCCCTGGTGGATGAACCAGATCCATGAAATATTTTATAGTTCACTGGTTCATTGATGTCTTAATGATGAATCACATTTCATTGATTTGGGGAGTTAGATAATAATGATGTTACAATGTTCATTTAATTTCCATTTGATATCTAGGATTGTAAGGATAAGGTTTTGTGCGGGTGCATCATTCCCTTGGTTCACATTTTATAGACTTTATGGTGTAAAGAAATGTATGGGGGATTTGAATCGTAAATTTGATCTCAATATCCTAAGATATTTTGAACCTTTTTCCTTTATTATAAAATTATTTATTTTTCATTATTTTTTAAGATTATTCATTTTTTATATTTCTTTGTGCTTTGGTAATATAGTTGTTCTTTTTAAGAGGTATCTTATAGAGAGTGTTGGGATTGGGGGATGAGGTTTTTCTCCTAGGGTTAGTTTTGATTTTAAAGGATGATAATCATTTGAGAGGTATTTAATGTAATGTTTTGGGTCTTCATAGACTATTACATTGCATATTTCAAGTGTTGGAGGTATCGGGAGAAGTATGGATGAGGGAAGGTGAGTTTGATATGAGGATTATATTGGAGGGGGAATGTCATGAAATGGTTAGGGATGCCATGCCAGGGGTAGATATATATAATAAGGGGGAAATTTCAATCTTGTGAGTCATGTATTTAAGGGTTGATTCATGGTGTGGGGGGTTTTTAAGAGGATTTGGAAAAGTTTGAAAAAAAACATTACATGCCAAGATTCATGTATATAATTTTAATTACTCTTACCTTTTCATTTAACACATTATTGGTCCTGGTTTGGTGTGCTTGTAAATTGGGTTGTTATTTAATTCTTCCTTGACTGGTTATCATGGAATGGATACCTCTATCATGGTGTCAGACTTGGAGGTCAAGTTTTGTGGTGGTGTCTATTGGGGAACCATTACATCTTGACATGGTTTGGGGATACTCCATGTATTTTGGAGGGCCATGCATCGCAAAATTACCATTTTTTTATGATGTAGCCTTTATAGGTTATATAGAATTAATTGGGGTTGAAACATATTTAAATAATGGTGATACAATGGATTGATGGTGTGATTTTCAAAAGTTAGTATGATTTACCCTGTCATTAAATGACCATGACCTGTCACACCATGACACTACAATTTCCATCACCTACGCAAATTAAAAATACCATCCAAATTATACTTATTTACTTCATTTTTTCATGAACCTTAGTATACTATTGGTCCATCCTTAGAGTCTTTTGAGCACCATTGATCATATTTATCCCTTGGATTCAAGATATTGTTTTATTGTGATTTTAGGTGAGTCTCTCCCCCATTATTCTTTGTTATATTACTATTTTCCTTCTTGGAATACATGGTAGAAATGTTAGTTTGATTTAGGTGATATTGAGTCATGGTTTTTAGTTCAGAATAGAATGATAACAGAAGGTCTGGAGCGGGATAAATATACGAGATTAAAATTTTAATCAAATAAATTTATTATTAAAATTATTTAATGAAGTTAATTATTATAGTTAATTATAAGTATAAATAAAAAATGAACATAATTAATTTTTATATTATCTTGGTCCAAAGTGGAATAACACGTGCCTATTGTATGACATGGAAAATAAATTTTATTATTTACTAAGTATAGTCTAGTGGTTAGCCCTTAGGGTGTCTCTGAAGAAGGATATAACACAAAACAAGGTTGTCACTTTTTTTTGATTTTATGAAAATTTTATTTTAAGTAATTTTGATAAATTGAGAGCACGATGTAGTTCAATTTAATTTATTTAAAAAAAATGATAAAGATGGTGGCCATAGTGGATTTGTCTAGACCTAGTGTCTTGCTATCATGGTTTCCAAATATTACTCTTTTTTCTTATATTGGATGATAAAGAGATAGATTCATCTACCAAGTCCTCTCTCCCCCTTATCCAGATGGTTATTATGAGAGTAATAATATCCAAAACCTTTATTTGTTCTTCCCTCCTTCCTATGTGTAAGTCTTTGTAGTAGGTTCTCTTATTTAATTATGTAAATCCCTGATCAGGTAATTTTGTTCCAAAGTAAACCAATATTTCTAACTTATAATTTTACACACATGCTTGTTATAGTGGATCACTCACCACCCAACCCTAATATATTCCATAATATATGGAAAATAATTGGTTTTATGGGAAATGGATTATTTACCAAGGTAATTAAAATTAATCCAATCAAAACCTAAATCAATTGAATTTTTAATTTAAAACTGAAATTAAGAATTAAAACTATATATAGAAATAAGAATGTGTTTTATTTAATTAAAGCACACAAAATCAAACAAAGTACATAGGTCTATACTTCCCCATTACTAATCACTCATAGAAATTACCCATCTATGTATGGGAAAGTTGAGTTGATCCAAGAGAGGGGATACATTACAGAAAATAAAGTAAATAAAATAAAATAAAATAAAACATTAGTGCAGTGTAGCAGCATGCCATCATCCAGAGCTTCCCTAACTAGTTGATCCCCTTTTCATACCCTCGGGCTTATACTTATAAGCCTCCATCGGACCCATGGGTCATCATAGAGAAATCATAAATGGTTTGGAGTCATAAATGGATGTATGATGTTAATTCCCATCAAATCAATAGAATTTTAGTTTGTCAGGTGTTTTCACATTGTGAATAGTTGATTCATGATGTCTAATGTGCAAATCGAACTTCTAATTTCCAAAATATTTCACATCTTGAAAAGTTTATTCACATCATGTAATGGGTGGGCCAAATTAATTATGTCTTGTTTCATGGATTTCTGCACTACTTTTATTCCCTCAAGTTACATGTCGTGAATAACTTACATGATGTGTGAAGTTTTTTTCCTGCTTATTTCACTCCAAATCAACCTGGTAATTCATTTCGAATATTGGGATTTGGTATTTTATTTGTACTCAACTTTGTTGTATCTTCAGACTCTCTTCCAAAATCGGATGTCATGTCTTGTTGCTTCGTGGTACGGTACGAAGTGGTTTCAGCTCACTATATTCGTATCATTTTTCTTAATTTTTTATCATACATTATATCCTTCCGCAAAACAAAAAAAAATTAAATATTAAAAACTTCAATCAATTAATTTATACAAATATACCATTTTATATCCAAAAAATACATGCATAAAATGGTTTTTTCATGGACCTAGTCTAGTCTTATACCTCTCTACTCGGTGAGAGATACATTGTTCACAACCTGATTTCGAAAGAAGAATCATAACCCAATTAAAAAATTCTTTTTTCTAGTGTAATATTAATTATACACTTAACTTTTTTATGGGTATTCATAACCCAATTACAATTATAACATTTGTTATCATGAGTCACAACCCAAATGGTCCAAACTTTAGAATCTGGGAGTCACAAATAGAAAGACCTGACTTTATATACACGGAGTAACAACCCTCAGATCTTGAATCTAAAATCTAGGAGTCACAACCTGAAGATATAAAATTATTTTGTATGTAAAATCAGAAATATAAAATAGAGTGTATGTAAAATATATGAAGAACTGTTACACACTCAAGAAACTAGGACAAAGAATACTACAAATAAAGAAATCACAAGTAATAGTTCTTGAGAAATGTATCAGGTTGTCTCTTCAAGGAAGTCGTATTCATACATGTTTTCATTAAGTTCTTTGTAGATCATCCAATAGTTGTGATAAATTTTTCATATATGTAGAATGTAAAGCACTTCACTTTTCACTTTGCACTATATAACTTGAATAAGGAAAGCTCTCATAGAATAAGTGTCGTATAAATAAATTTTCACTTGTATATTATTCTGTATATTTTTCAGGGATCCTTTATTCCTTAAAATGAAATTATATATATACTAAAAACTCAATCAAACGGTTATAAAAATTTAAAATAATAAAAACAATAAAACTAGATTATCAGAGAGAGATAATATATATATATATATATATTAGCATTACATGAATATCGATAAAATCATGAACAAAATTTAAAATAATAGAGAATGATTAAAACCATCTATAAATAATCCAAAAAAAATAAATGGTTTCCATAATAATAGTTCAATAAAAGATCTCATGAAAACAGTAAGTTTGAATTTGAAAATACAAAATTCAAAATAGTCGGTTTAAAAGGAGCAGTAAATTTGTGAAGAAATTACAAACATAACAAAACAAAAAATATATTAAAATAGGTTTGAATGAAATTAATATAATCTAATATTAATTTATAAATAATAAAATTTATGAAAACAACATAAAATAATAAAAATAAATTTTTTAGTTGCAAGTTTTATGTTCCATGAATGAATATAGAACAACCTCGATCTTTATAAAAACTTGTTTAACAAAGTGAAAATAACTTCAAATTGGTTCTACATAATTAAAATGAATTTATAAGGACTCTAGAATAATTTAAATAAATGACATGAAGATTCCAAAAAAAATTAAAATAAAAATTAAAACATAACATTATTTTCTGTAGGAATTTTCATTAAGCTACGTAGCTAAAATCACGTAATTGTTTTTTACGTAGGGATTTCTCTCTACATAAGAAAATTGACCACATAGGAGAATCAAAAAATTGATTCACTATGTAGGTGTTTTATATAAGGTAATCATGGAAGTGATTTACTATGTAAGGGAGTTTCATGTATCTGAATTACTCACAAAGGAGTTTTTCTTTAGGTGGGTGAATTAACCGCGTAATGTAACTGACATTGGCGATTCATGTATGAGACTCTAATAGAAAAGTATACATAGGTGATTTAAATAAGTGATTAATCACTTAAGTGATACATCACATAAGTGATTTATCACTTAATTGATTGTATCATGTATCTGAATTTCTCATGTAAGTGTGTTTCCCACTTAAGGGGATTTCTCAAGTAGGCAATTCCACTACATAAGGAAATTTCAAAAAATTAAATCTGGTTTCCTTTTCAACTTTTAGAGATAAAAAGGACATTGATAACTTAACATTTATATTTGGTTTATTTTTAATTATATTTATAAAATTTCATTATATTTGTAAATAAACAATAAGAACCATAATCAGATTTATAAAACTCAAGTTATTATCAAAAAATAGAAGCATAACAGTTCTGAAAAACATTAAAAATTAGACAAAAAATATGCACTGACTTAAGACCTAATTTATTACATAACATAGATCAATTCATAATTTAATGTGTTCTAATTAAATGTTGGAAATATTCTTATATTTTCAAAAAATTCACTCACTTTATAGTTTTTTATCTTGAGATATAGTCAAAATATAGAAAGTATCTGAAATTGGAAAAATAGCTACATGGATTCAAAATTAACTCAGTGGTTAACCAATTAGATACATGAATAATGTAATGGAAACATGGTGTGCAAAACAATTTGTAGTAGGGAATATAAAAAACATATATATATGATATTTTGAAGGCCCAAATGATATATTCATCCTAGCAACTCAAAATAAAACTTGTAAAACATGTTATGAAAAATCAAAACATGAAACCAAAATAAATTTTAAGTATAAATATATTAAAATAAAATAATGATTAAATCAAATTCAAATATGAAACAATTAAAAGATATAAGATATATAACATGATTAAAAAATGTAATTGAACATAATTAACATTTATAGGTATGATAATATTAAGAAAACATTAAATTAGTTGTAATTAATTAAAATAAAATATATGCAAACACATATACAAACAATCTCCACATTTTTATTAGATTACAAAAATGAGAATCAATAATCAAAATAATTCTCTCAATCTTTTTAAGTAAAAAAATAAATAAAAATAAAAACATGTAACAGAGAGCCATGATAATTTCATACACTATTAAAATTTAGATTTAAATACAATGACCAGAATTTTTAAGAGATTTTTAGAGAAAAAAATAATAATAAAACTTTTACGATATAATATTTTATTCTAAATGAATGTCTAATCAATACGTTAACATCATATAGAATGTATGATAAGTTTTAAAATAGTTATATAATGAAAAAAAAGTGTACATAAATTGAACACAAGTAATCTGAAAAATAGATTCTAGATTTTATAGATTTAAAACTTTTAGTATACAAATACATTAAAACTCCCCCTAAACACATGAAAACATAAAAATATAAAGAAAATGAAAAAATATATAATGTAAATCTCCCCTTGAAAGGAATATAAAATAAAAACAGAAAAATAGCTCCCCCTAAATTTATGATTTATTTTAAAAAATTTCACCTGTATAAAATGATTTGAGAAAATAAAAAAACTATTTAAATACTTCTTATATCTCAATGAAATGAAAATTTATGTGTATAATGTACATCCATTTTATTAAACATTTAATTATATATGGTTGAGTCCTATATCAATCAAATACACGCACCTTTTTATACCCATGTTAATTTGGGTCTAATTGGGTTAGTGAAAAAATTGGTACCTAGGAAGATTTAATACATTTATTTTAAAGCACATGAGTAGATAAATTTTTAGATATATAAAATATAGTGAAAAAAATAGATTCATGGAACATGATAGAATATTCATCAACATAATTTCCTTTCAAACAACATTTTAAATAAATAACTATAGAAACATTTCTTGTATAACTATTAACAAAATAAGTCTTGGAAATTTTAGGAATCTAATTATTATAACCAAAAAAATGATTATCAATAATTGTAAATTTTAATTAGATTTATAAATAAATAAGAATCACCTTAATATGATTTATAAAACTCATGTTATCATAAAAAAACAGATGTAAAATTGTTCTAAAAAACTACAGACTGCATAAAGAAAATATGCAATGACTTCAGACCTACCTTCATACATGAAAGGGATTAATTTATATGTTTATGTATTCTAATAAAATTTAGAAAATATTATTATAGTTCTAAAAAAGAAACACTCGATTTTTATTTCTTTATATTGAGATATAATCATAATACAAAGAGTATCTGAAACTAGAAAATTGGCTACGTGGATTCAAAATTGGCTACATGGATATCCAATTGGCTTTGTGAATAATTAAATGGTTATGTGGTGTACAGTGGATTTTACTATATGGAAGAGTAAAAAACACATATAAATGATATTTTGAAGTCTCAAATGACATATTTATCCTAGAAAATCCAAACAAACTTGTAAAACATGTTATGAAAATCCCAAACATGAAATTAAAATACTTTTAAGTATAAAAATATTTTGATATAATCAGAATTAATTCCATGTTAAATAAAACACAATTAAAAGATATAAGATATATAACAATATTAAAACATGTAATTGAACACAATTAAACATTTAAAAGTATTATAATATTATGAAAACATGATAGGATTGGTAATCAATCAAAACAAAATACATGAAACCACATTCTCAAATAATGGTTTGATGGAGGTTTCTATAATCTAGGTTGATTGGGGTTTTCCTTCCACGGTTTTGATTTTTGATCATCTATTTTAACATGTTCTTTCACAATGGTAGATTGAAGCTTCAGTTGAGGTAGGTTATTCTATAACTATCCTTTATTTATTTGTAACTTATAGAAGTTTCATAATTTTTTCCTTGGGTGGATGGTAAGATTAGATTAATAAAGATAATAAAATATAATAAATTATAATTTAAGGATAAGAGTGATTCTCATGGTTTTTACAAAATTCTTGATGTTTCTTATAATTTAAGAGTTATTTATGTTATTATTGAAAATATTATTGCTGTTGTAATTTATATAAGTGTTGTGGTTGTGATTATATTACTGTAATTTCAAGGCTCATCCTTCCTAATGGGGTGAATCCATGAAGGTTTTCCAATCTTTTTTGTGTGATTTCTATAATTTAGAGGCCTTTTTATTGGAAGTGTGTTTCAATATGAGGGGGTTTTCTCTACTTATTACCTTCAGATAATATAAGGTAAATAATTTGGAGTTTTGGATACTTATTTTTAAAACATAGTACTCTTACATTATATGAATAGACTCCTAACTTTAATTTATTGAATGTAATGAGTGATTTTTATCAAGTTTGTGTAAGTATTGATGGCCTTATCTATATCTTATGGAATAAAAAAATATTTCATAACATTGTAGATGCAATTGGGGTATCTATGAATCTAGAAAATAGACCAAAAATTCTATATTTGAGAATTTCACAAGGATAATAGTTAAAGTGGATCTCAATTCCACCTAGATTAATTAGGTATTCCTCACTACCTCTAATGAAGAAATGAAACTTCAGGTGGAGTATGAGTGGTTCCCTCATTTCGTTTTGGAATGAAACTCGGTTGGTAATTTTTAGGATTTATTTTGTAAGGGTTTTCCTTTTACTCTATGTAGACTAAAGGAAAATTTTATCAAGTACTTTCACAAGGATAAGGGAAATTCTACTATGGATATTTTTCAATTAGTTCATGTGTATGATCATGGTAAGGTTTATAAATCCAAATATAAGGTTTATTCCTCTACTACTAATGATGATGGTGTTTTGATTATCTTTGAGGGTCATGGGAGGGATAATTTGGAATCTGTATTGAAGGAGGAGGATTTTCAAAATGGAAAAGTATCTTTAGTAAAAATTAGTTGGGCTTTGGCCTCAATCAGTGATATAATTAGTACTTCTGGATGGATTGAGGATGATCTACATGTGGTTGTTTCATGTTAACTTTGGGGTTAGGTGAATAATGTAGCTGTTTATTCTTCTATTGAATCTTGTGAGTGGGATTCATTGAGGTTTCATGGACTACTAGATGATAATGTGGTTTCTCAAGAGGTTGTTGGCACCATGGTTGGAAAGGTTGGGGTTTTTGGGTTGTTTCCTACTTGTTATGGTTATCCCCGGCCTTTAAAAAAATCCATCAATGTTCTGAAGGTGAAGGAGACCTAGGATGGCCTTTCTAATGATGAGTTATATTTTCACATAGGAGTATCCACCAAGGATTATCACACAAAGAATATTGGGGTGGAATAATTCATTGAATAATAAGACTATGATCAATCTATTTATAAAGATGTTTCATAGGTGCTTTATGACCATCAATTTTGGAAGTAGAAAGAGGATTTGAAAGATCTTAATGGGAAATATAATCTGAATGTTGAATCTATAATGAAATCTAATCCTAATAAGAGTCTTCATAACAAGGTTTCAATTGTTATTGGGGGTTCATATCTTAATTAATCTCCCACCAATTCTAAAACATATATATTTTATTATGATAATATTAAAAAGGAATTGGAATCTCAATATCCAACACACATTGTACTATATGATGTTTCAAGAGGGGGTTTCCTACCCAGAAATGAAGCTTATATGGTCAGTCATCCTTCTCTAATAAAGGGGACAAAGAACTTTATGTTTCCACCTCCAAATCCCTTTCTATTCAACATATTCTATCAGAGGAAGAGGCTTAGGTACATGGATATGCAAATAAGGATTATTGTTCAAGAGATGTTACGATGGTTGAGGTTCCTCTTCATATTTTTGTTTTCCATAATGTGAGATCACACTAATATATCTATAAATAAGGATCAATAACATTAGAAAAATCCCAAGACAAGGAGAAGAAGAGGATGCCTGCATAGATGTGGGGGTCTTGGGTCCTACCATCACATGAAAATCCTGTCTCAAGAAGATTTATTGAAATGTATTAGTGTGAATATGGATAAGTATGGATAACCTCTTTCTCTAAGAATGGATTTTTGATGTGTTTTTGATGTTCTTAATTTGTTTTTTCTATTATTTTGGATAGAGGGATTTTTTATTTATCTAAGACCTTCCTTGCCTATTTTTGTTTCTGTACTTATTAATAAAGTTTATTAGACCCATAAATCAATCAATAAATCAATAAATTATTATTATTATTATTATTATTAATGGGAGAGGATGGGATTGGGTGTGTAATTTTGGAGTTTTGGTTGATTTGATGGTGATTTCATGGAGATCCAGAGTTCAAATATTTCAATGGAGGATCATTTGGTTGTTTTGAAGGTGGGTGGTATGGAGGAGGCCACTCATTTGATATTGGAAGCTATGGACTATAATTCCTATCCCCTATCAAATAATATAGACTTTTCTAGTTTTAGGGATTCTAATGGCATGATCAATATCAAAAACACTTCTCTAAAAGTTGATTCTGAGTATGGGAAGAAATTTTTGTTTTCATAACTTGTGGTTAGAAACTATGGCTCATTTAAACCATGTATTTCAAGGTCCACACTATGATATGATTCTCCAAATATGACAGCTACTACAATTTCATTAGGGTCCCCATGTGATATATTGGTTTCCCTAAATCATAGATCTTTTGAGAGGTTTTGTCACGAACTCAACCCTACTTCTCATAAAATCGTGAATAAGGGGGACACACACTTTATTTAATAAATCCATGTAATCATTACTGATGATTAAAGTAATTAAATAATTTTATTATCATTCTCTTATCTATTCAATATAAAAAACATTATTGGGTCTTGTTTGAGTATAGAAATCATATAATTTTCATTTGGGACTTTGAAGGTTAGAGAATTACATATTTAGGGAAAGTTTTCTTTCATATTTTTTCCCAAATGTGTCCATGAAATATAAATCATGAGGTTTTTTATCATTAATCTAAAACATATTTTTTGCAGGATTCAAAATTCAAACTATCCTTTTACCCCTAAATGTTAAGAATTCGCACATAGAGTCATGGATTCAAAATTGTGTGTTGATCTAGTTTCTTTAGCACCTGAAAATATTGTAGGATATCACCTTGTCCATCAGTGTTCTAATAAATATAAACAAAGGTACTAAAAAGTAAATTTATGGCCATTTTTCTCAGCTACTTGTGGAGTTCAACCTTTCATTCCCACTAACTAAAACTTTTGTATTGTCAATTGATGATTATATATTTAATATAGTTATTGATTATGAAAATTTGCCTGATTTTTTATAAAAAAATTAATAATATTGAACATTATCTTGACATATGTTGAAAATTATTATTGTTTAATTCTTTTAGGATGAAGTTATATACTTTAAATAAATTCAGGAGGTCTTTGTAAAAGTAATATACTCTAAATGGGAATCTCATAAGGTTACAAACTAATAGAGTGTTGTAGAATGACATAATGAACGATTTCAATCCTTAAGAGGAATCCTGGACTGAGGGTGGTGGTCAGGGACCTAATTCTCAGTTCTTAACAGAGTATATAACCATTCAGTTTCATGAGTAGGGGGTTTTAGAATGGTCGAATTCAAGAAGCTAAATCTAAACAAACTGAAAATTCAAATGAATTGGTTTCTTTACAATTAGAGGTTTTTAGGGGTGATTATAAGAGTTCATAAAGATAATATATTGTAGAATGGGATTCTGAATTTTTTAATAAATCTTAGGAAAACAAGGTAGAATATTAAATTCTTTTATATATCATAAATGGGAGGAAGTCATTGTAAATGACATTCCTTTCATCTACAAAACTCAGGAACTCATTGAAGCACAAAGGATGTGTCCAGGATGACATCATTGTCCTGTCTCTTTCATTATCCAGCATGAAAATCCATATTAAGAAAAATAATGGTCTTTACCCACATGATAAATCTAGGATTACCTATAATTTTATTATTATAGATGATGTTAACCTCAATTTTTTGGATAAAAATTTACTTCCTATAATGGGTATGGAGGGATCCTTCCCTAATAAGACCATGCCACAAAGGTTACCTCAAGATGATGAGAAGTTATGGGATATATACTACAGTGAACCTTCTAATACTTAATATCAATAGGTTATCAATTATAATTCCTCATATTTAAGAACCCGAACCTTCTTTTCAGGTATGTTTTTCCTTTTTCTGGAGTTTTTGAGAAAAGAGTAGTTTCTGGAAATTTTTGAAGTACATGTCGTGTACTTTATGAGTACACGCCGTGTACTTAGTTGCCTCAGGAGGCTATGTGTTGGTCGTGTCATGGCCACACACATGGTCGTTTGGGGTGACGTGGAGGCCGCCTTAAGCAGAGTACGGAAAGGGAAAGTACACGCTGTGTACTTCAAAATCACACACTGTGTATTTTCTTTTTTTTTCATTAAATAGACCAGGGTCGCGTCTAATGGACAAGGGTGTCTCTTTCTTTGGCCGAAACGTCCCGGAGCACCCGTACGGTGCTGATACATCCCTGAGCCCCTGATCGTGAATCCATTCTCTGAATTGACCATTTTTGATTGCATTTGAATCGCAGCGGTAAGCTCTTCCTTCTTCTAAAGCATCGTTTTCCAATTCCTCTTCTTTTCCAAGTTATTGTGGGTTTAAGGTTTTATGAATTTTCGTAGATCTATGATGTTCTAAGGAGATTCAAGCTTCAAGGTTCAACTATATTGATCTCCTAACCCCGAGGTAGGTGGTTTGTGCCTTTCTATAGAAAGTATTTGAGTATTATATGCAAATTCCACCAATACCCTTGAACGGGGTATTGAGTGTTTTCTATTTTTCCCCTATTGTTTTCCTTATTTTCTTGTATGCCTGAGTATAGGATATTGTTTGTGAATAGGGAATTTTTGTGTTCTTTGGATGTATTTCCCATGCATGTTTTTCCTGTTTTGACCTTTGGGTTTTGTTTGCCTGTTAGGTTGTTGTTTGATTTCCCATGCCTAGTATTGTAGGATGGAGTGAATTTTGTTCTAACATCTTGTTATGCTGTAGACTGCTATCCAAGTAGTTCTTGAGGTTTAATTTGGCCATTACGCGATGCTATGATTTCTTGAATTACACGGGGCCGTGAGAACCAGGTGTATAGACCATAGGGAGAATTGACGTTGAGGGCTTCTCTAGAGTGTCTTTATAATTATACTATGAAAGACCACAGGGGGAATTGATGTTGAGTGATTCCCCAGAGTGTCTGTAGTTCCTCAATGTGGGCCACAGGGGGAATTGACATTGAGTGCTTCCCCAGAGTTCCTTTAGTACGATATGTGACTATAGGGGGAATTGACGGTGAGTGCGTCCCTAGAGAGTATATACTTTAGCTGAACCAGACGGGTGAGACTGTATGTGCCGCCCAGAGGGTTGATTGTTCTTGATTGGTAGAACCAGAGGGGATAGGTTGTGGGTACTTCCCAGAGGGTTACCTGTTGTGTTATATATTTTACTGTTGCATTCTGTGTGGTGTTTTGAATGCTTAAACTGTGGATTGTTTACTGCTTAGTGCTTCCTTGTTTAATACTTTCTGTACTTTTACCTGCCATATACTCACTGACTGTTAGGCACAGATCTTTGGGTGGTTACCTACTGGGATTTAGTCTCACACCCTATTTGTGCCATGCTTTTGGGCCCAAACAGATTATATTGCTTCAGGTATAGACAAGGGAAATTACCCTTCGACTTTAGGTACTTGATTGCATTAGAGCTGGAGAGCATGGCACCAAGTCGAGGATAGAAATGATGAGGAGTTTCTCATCTCTTTTCCTTTTGTACTTTGGTTTAGTACTGTATTCAGCATTGTGACTTGTTTTGCTTCTTTCCTAGACATATGTATCATGCATCATTCATAAATATTTTTCTCTAGTTGTTCCTTTATCAGTATTTTGTTGTTTACTGTTGTTATATATTTACTGTTTTCGCTATTGTGTGTTGTTACTTCCACTGTGTACTCTGCTAATGAGGGCATAGTTTCCCCACTATCACACCCAAGGCCCTTGCTGCTATTCAACATCCTCTGGAATTCAGGGAAATGTGCTTCAGGCCATGTGACCAACTGGGTATGGGGTGCTTTTGGGTGGCTTCTGGAACCAGGATGTTACAAAGTGGAATTAGAGGAATTATTTTCTCTTGACTTACTGTTTGGAGCCTATATCCAAGGATAGGATGGAATAGGTACTTGGTAATAAGTTGTGCCCGGGAATAGCTAGCCCGTGTAAAGGGAAAATCCAATCTACCTCATTATTGCAATTTTTCTGGTTTTTCAATTTTACAGTTGATTTGATTTTCACCATTGGGTGATTCACATGTTTTGTGTGATTACCATTGATGTTATTGAGGTTATATTTCTTATCGCAACCCGATGAGATGAGGGTATTCAATCTCAGGAATCATATAGACACTTGTTATAAATCACATGTCATGCATTCTTACCATGCCATCTAGGATGCATTATTGATTTCATGTTGTTGTGGTAGATGTTGTGTAGAATATGCATGTTGTTGTGATAGATGCCTTGATAGAAATACCTATTGTTTGATAGGGAATTTTTTGTAAGGTTTTGTTTGAATGATCGCCAAAATTTGGTTCTCGAGTTGTTATGGGCCCTCATGGACCATGATTTGGAGGATCATTGACTTTTTTACCTTGTTTACAACTTTTTTGAGATTCCAAAATTTGATTAGTGGGAAGTATGGGCCCTCACGGATTGGAATTTGGTACTTTCAATTCTTGTTTCAGTGTTTTCTGGGTTCCAGAGTATTTTTTGAGGCTTACTATCCTAGAAAACCCAGAATACATGTCGTGTAATGTTAAGTACATGCCATCTATTATTCTATTTGGGAAGAAACAGTTTTTCTTACACGCCGTGTACTTTATGTACACGCCGTGTAGTCTTTGACCGTGTCGTAGGTCGTGTGAGAAGAAACACGGGATGGGAAGAGTATGGTGGAAACACTCTGCGTCTGCTTTGAACACTCCATGTAGTATAATCCTAGGAACCTGGTCATGTATCTAACAACATGGGCCGGTGGAGTCTTTTCTTATACACGTCGTGTTCCCCTTGAACATGCCATGTAGTCTGACCCAGGTACCTGGCCGTGTCCCGAACAAAACGGGTCGGTGTTATCCTTTCACATACATGATGTGTCTGTCAGGAACACACCATGTAGTTTGAGTCATGTGTCTAACTGTGTCACTAACAACAGGGGCCTGGTGAAGCTTGTCCAGTACACATTTTGTCTACCTTGAACACGCTGTGTAGTCTTATCTTAGGAGATTTGTGTGGCTTAGCCGTGTAGAAGGACTCGGGAAGGGGAAGAGGATTCAAATACATTCCATGTGTTTTGAGAACACTCTTTGTGTTTGGGGTGTTACACGACCAGTTTAGGAAAAAGTACATGCCCATGTGAATGACTTCAGGGAACATGTCGTGTAGGTAGTGTACACGTCGTGTAGTCATGTTTGTAAAACTTGAATGTTTTCTTCCTCTTGTTCTCTTCTTACACTCCTTGTTTTCAGTCCTTGATAATTCTGATCTAGGGTGTGTGCTTGACCTTGCAGAGTCATGCCACCAAGATGTCCTCCAGTTGTATGACAGTTGTCAGGTGTTGATCAGACACTAGACATGGCTGATCAGGGACCACCCAAAGATCCTCTTGTTGTTCCAGTCTTGGCACCAGTAGTTATACATGTTACCAATGTTGATGCACAGTTTAGGGAGTGCTTTCTAAGGATGATGCAAACTTTTTGGGGAACACCGCCTCCTACACCGTCGATGGCTGATTTGATGCGGGTCTTCCAACAGTAGAATCCTCCCACCTTCTCAAGGGAAGGAGGACCTCAGGCTACAGAGTCATGGCTCAAATCCATGCTGATGATCTTTGAGCATCTGGAGAAGCCTCTAGAAAGGAGATTCAAGATTTCTACCTATATGCTACAGGATTCCACCAAGAGATGGTGGGATGTGATCTCACAGGCAGGTCATCATCAGGTTATGGCTTGGGAGGAGTTCTAGTGCATCTTATATGACCACTTCTATTTGGAGACCCTGAGGGCCGACCGAGCCTGGGAGATTATGCGACTTGAGATGGGTACCCTATAGGTTATGGATTACGCCTCTCATTTCACTGATCTCACACCCTTCCTGGGAGGAGATGGGTTATTCCTGGAAAGGAAGTTCGAGGATGGACTCAGACAAGACATCCGCTCTCTGGTGAATATCTTCAGGTTGACTTCTATCGCTTCCATCGTCAACCAGGCACTGATCACCGAGCAGAGTCTGAGGGAATCTAGAGTTGTAAGCTAGGGCATCTTGATATCCAGAGTTAGTACTCTTCTAGCTGATAGCCAGAAGCGCCGCAGGGAGACTACATTGGGATATCCGATTAGGCGGTATGCATCTTCTGGTATCCAAGTGGTGTGATACCAGTGTGGGATAAGTGGGAATATGAGGCCGCAGTTCCAGGGAGACCCAATGAAGTGTCGATCTTGTGGCAAGTTATGACACCTTCAGTGTTTCTGTCAGATATTTTCACCAGCAGCTGGTGACAAGGGTTCATCCATGACTCCTCGTATAGGAGTAGCTCCGCCAGTTTCTCATCAGTATGGGAACTGGAGTTCTTCTAGTCATTCATGCCAAGGTGGAGGTCGCGGTCATGGTGTTCAGTCACCAGGACACTAGCAACAGCAAGGCGGATCAGCTCAGAGTAGTCAGGTAGGGTCACAGGGCCGCGGAGCTGGCCATACTTTTGCAGTGGAGCAAACCCATCAGGAGCAGGATCTCGGCCCCTCTACGGTTCAAGGTATGATCCTAGTTGTCTCAGTTTTATCTTTAACTCTTTTCGATACTAGTGCTACGCATAGATTTATATCTATCACTGTTTTGGAGATCCTTGGTCTCTTTATATTTTCTTTTACTGATGTTTTGACACTAGAAACTCTGTTGGGGACAAGAACATCTGGTGTACGTCCGTGCAAGGAGTGCCCTCTTGACATTGGTGGGTGTCACTTCCTTTGGGATCTTTATGTTCTAGATATGGCAGGATATGATTTAATTCTCAGAATGGACTGGCTAGTTCCCTTCCAGGCAGTCGTCGACTGTTATCGCCATAGGTTGAGTTTCATATCACCATAGGGTGGATCTTTTCTTCATAAGGGTGAGTGGGATGTACAGGCGAGTATAGAGGGTCTAGAGCATCATGGGTTGGGAGTAGTTACATCCCAGATTTCTAGTCTTTATCTGGATGACCAGGGGACTTCACAGTTAGACTTTCCCCCAGTGGTGGATCATTTCAGATATATCTTTCCAGAGGACCTTTTAGGTTTGCCTATGGAGCGTGAGGTAGACTTTTCCATTGATTTTTTGCCAGGGGAGGCACTGGTGTCCATTCCTCCTTATAAGATGGATACACCAGAGTTGCAAGAGCTCAAGAAATAGTTGGAGGAGTTACAGGACAAGGGTTTCATCCAAACCAATACTTCTCCTTGGGGTTCGCCAGTTCTTTTTTCGAAGAAAGCATATGGTACTCTTAGGCCATGTGTGGATTATTGGAAGTTGAACCAGTTGAAGGCCAAGAACCGATATCCCTTTCTGAGGATTGATGACCTCTTGAATCAGTTTTGAGGAGCCCATGTGTTTTTGAAGATCGATTTGAGGTCTGGTTATCATTAGTTTCACGTTAGACTATCTGATATACCTCTTACATCTTTCCGGAGAAGGTATGGTCTATACGAGTATATGGTTATGTCGTTCAGTCTCACCAACGCGCTTATAGTTGTCATGGAACTGATGAACCGATTGTTCCATCCATACTTGGATTCATTCATGGTTGTTTTCATGGATGATATCTTGGTATACTTTCACACTCGACACGACCATGCTACCCATCTTGAGATCATTTTGAGTACACTGAGGGAGAATCAGTTTTATGCTAAGATTTCCAAGTGCCACTTTTGTATGGACCATATTCACTTCTTGGGTCATGTTATCTCAAAGACAAGATTGTCAATAGACCTAGAGAAAGTGAGAGAAGTAGATTCCTGGGAGTAGCTAAATAACGTCTTTGATGTGTGGAGTTTTCTAGGGCTATCTGGATACTAGAGACATTTCATATAATACTTTTCACGCTTAGCAGCACCATTTATGGGTCTGACCAAGAAGGGTGTGAAGTTATTATGGTCATATTCTTGTGAGTCAGCCTTTTAGAAGATGAAAGGGATGTTGACTTCAGTACATATACCAGTCTTGCTGGAGCTGGGAAAGAGCTATACTGTTTACTGCGATGCATCAGGTATCGGGCTGGGAGTTGTGCTTGTGTAGGGAGATAGAGTCATTGCGTACAGGTCTTGGCAGTTGAGGCCACATGAGAGGAATTACCCGACGCACGATCTGGAGTTGGCAGCTATTGTTCATGCCTTACGTTGTTGGAGACATTATCTTTTGGGATAGCACTTTGTGGTTTTCACCAACCACAAGATTCTCAAGTACATATTCACTCAGCGTGATCTCAATTTGAGATAGTGAAGGTGGGTTGAGTACCTTCAGTCTTTTGGCTTTGAGCTTTCCTATATTCCTCTAAAAGGCAACACATTGGATGATGTGTTGAGCAGGAGGACTCAGATACAGGCAGTTTGGGAGGCCAGTAGTGAGTGGAAGCTCATGGATCTATTCTCTGAGATGCATTTGGAGGTGCACGACACACAGGGGTAGAATTTTCTATCTTCTGTATTTGTTATCTCTACACTTCTTTATCGGGTACGAATGAGGCAGCTATAAGATTTTGAACGCCTAGTCCTATGGGAAAGCGTGTCAAGAGAGGATCCTATTCTTGGATGGACCATAGGCGAGGATGATATCTTGCATTTCTAGGGACGTGTATGGGTGCCAGCAGATATACATGAGAAGCTATTGCGGGACTTTCATTCCTCAGTTTGGGTAGTTCATCCTGGCGTCACCAAGATGTATCATGATCTACACCGTCAGTACTGGTGGCCAGGTATGAAGAGGGAAGTTGCTGGTTTCGTCATGAGGTGTTCCACTTGTCAACTGGTGAAGGCGGAGCATCAGCAGCCAGTAGGGATTTTATAGCAGTTACTCATTCCTGAGTGGAAGTAGAATGATGTCTTGATGGACTTCGTGACTGGTTTTACGAGGTCTCCTTGAGGGAATGATGCAGTTTGGGTTGTCATCTACTGGCTCACTAAGGTTTCTCACTTCTTGCCGATCAAGGAGAATTTCAGTGTTGATGAGCTGGGCGGTTGTACATCTGGGATATTGTACATCTACATGGAGCACCACACTCCATTGTTTCATATAGGGATGCTCGTTTTACTTCTCGGGTCTGGCAGGGGCTTCAGAAGGTTTTGGGCACACAGGTACTTTTGAGTACAACTTACCATCCCCAGAAAGATGGTCAGTCTGAGCGTATGATTCAGGTGCTTGAGGATATGATCTGAGCATGTATTCTGGATTTTTGAGGTTCTTGGGAGAAACATATACCTCTTGTGGAGTTTTCCTACAATAATATATTTCAAGAGACTATTCAGATGGAACCTTATAAGGCTTTGTACGGTAGGCCATGCTGATCACCATTATGTTGGCTGGAGGCAGGAAAGGCAACTTTGTTGGGACCTCATCTTGTTCAGGAGACCACAGAGCAGATAGAGTTGATTCATAAGAGGATGGCTATTGCACAATCTCGACAGAAGTCTTATGCTGATCAGCGGAGACAACCTCTAGAGTTTGAGGTCGGGGATCAGGTTTTTCTACGTGTCTCACCGAGGTTGGGACACAAGAGAATTAGGAGGTAGGGTAAGCTTTCGTTGAGGTACGTCGGGTCATTTGAGGTGTTGGAGAGAGTTGGTTTGGTTGCCTATAAATTGCAGTTACCTCAGAGGTACTAGGATATGCACGACGTCTTCCACGTTTCTCAGCACCGACATTACTTATCAGAACTGTCTCATTCCTTCCAACCTGATAAAGTTGAGTTGGAGGTGGATGCATCTTTCGAGGAGAATCCTATCCAGATTGTCGATAATAGTACGAAAGTTCTCCATAGCTAGTCTATTCCTCTAGTACGGGTGCTATGGAATCCCAGGCGAGTACAGGACGAGACTTGGGAGAGGGAGGCCGAGGTACGAGCTTAGTGATCGGAACTATTTGGGGTTTAATCTTCTACGTCGCGCTAGGGAAATTCATGGATGAATTTCTTTAAGGGGGGAAGTCTGTAAGTACCCAGACCTTCTTTTCAGGTATGATTTTCCTTTTTCTGGAGTTTTTGAAAAAAGAGGAGTTTCTGGAAATTTTGTAAGTACACATCATGTACTTTATGAGTACACACCGTGTACTTCGTTGCCGCAGGAGGCCGTGTGCTGGTCGTGTCATGGCCACACACATGGTCGTGTGGGGTGACGTGGAGGCTGCCTAAAGAGGAGTACAGAAAGGGAAAGTACACGTCATGTACTTCAAAAGTACACGTTGTGTATTTTCTTTTTTTTCCATTAAACGGACCAGCATCGCCTCTAATGGATAGGGGTGTCTTCTTTTTCGGCCAAAATGTCCTGGAGCACCTGTACGGTGCTGAGACTTCCCTGAGCCCTCGATCGCGCATCCGTTCTCCAAGTATACCACCATCGATTGTGTTGGAATTGTAGCGGTAAGCTATTCCTTCTTCTAGAGCATAGTTTTCCAATTCCTCTTCTTTTACAAGTTATCATTGGTTGAACATTTTATGCGTTTTTGTAGATCTATGATGTTCTAAGGAGATTCAAGGTTCAACTATATTGATCTCTTAACCCCAAGGTAGGTGGTTTGTGTCATTCTGTAGAAATTATTTGAGTATTATGTACAAATTCCACCAATACCCTTGAATGGTGTATTGCGTGTTTATTGTTCTGCCCCTGTTGTTTTCCCACTTTGCTTGTATGCCTGAGTAGAGTTTATTGTTTGTGAATAGGGAATTTTTTTGTGATTTGGATGTATTTCTCATTCACGTTTTTCCTGTTTTGACATTTGGGTCTTGTTTTCCTATTACGTTGTTGTTTGCTTTACCATGCCTAGTATTGTAGGATGGAGTGACTTTTTTTCTAACATGCTCTCATACTGTAGACTTCTAGATAAGTAGTTCTTCAGGTTTAATTTGGCAGTTACGTGATGTTATGCTTGCTTGACTTACATAGGGCTGTGAGAACCTGGTGTATAGACCATAGGGAGAATTGACGTTGAGGGCTTCTCCAGAGTTTCTTTATAATTATACAATGCGAGACCATATGGGGAATTGATGATGAGTTCTTCCCCAGAGTTTCTTTAGTTCCTCGACACGGGCCACAGGAGGAATTGACGTTGAGTGCTTCCCCAGATCGCCTTTAGTACGATACGAGACTATAGGGGGAATTGACAGTGAGTGCTTCCCCAGAGTGTCTATAATTTAGCTGAACTAGAGGGGTGGGATTGTGTGTGCCGCCCAGAGGGTTTCTTGTTCTTGATAGGTAGAACCAGAGGGGATAGGCCTTGGGTAATTTCTATAGGGTTACCTGTTGTGTTATCTATTTTTCTATCGCATTCTATGTGGTGTTTTTAATGCTTAAAATGTGGATTGTTTACTGCTTAGTGATTCTTTATTTACTGATTTCTATACTTTTACCTTCCATATACTCACTGACTATTAGGCACAGATCTTTGGGTGGTTTCCTAATGGGATTTAGTCTCACACCTTGTTTGGGCCATGATTTTGGGCCCAAATAGATTATATTGTTGCAGGTATAGACAAGGACAAGCGCCCTTCGACTTTAGGTACTTGATTCCATTGGAGCTGGAGAGCATGGGACCAAGCCGAGGCTTGCGATGCTGAGGAATTTCTCATTTGTTTTCCTTTTTTACTTTGGTTTAGTACTTTATTCAGCATTGTGACTTGTTTGGCTACTTTCCTAGACATATGTATGATGCATCATTCATATATATTTTTCTCCAGTAGTTCTTTTATCATTCTTCTATTGTTTACTGTTGTTGGATATTTATGGTTTCCTCTATTTTGTATTGGTACTTACATTGTGTACTCTGCTAATGAGGACACAGTTTCCCCACTATCACACCCAAGGCCCTCACTGCTAGTCGGCAGCCTCTAGTATTTGGGGAAATGCGCTTGAGGCCATGTGACCAACCAAGTATAGGGCACCTCTTGGTGGCTTCTGGAACTGTAACATTACATCATACCATAGAGGTATTTATCCTAAATATATGGCTAACCAGCCTTGTATTTCCTCACTTAGAGTGACTACCTTAGATGAAAATGATATCCAGGTTGTGGCATCTAAATCTAAGATCATGGAAATAGAAGACAGTGTTATCTAGGATATGGAGGTTTACAAGGATACCCATCTAGTTGATTCAAATTTTGAAATCCAATCTAATGAAAATTTTGGAGTAAATTGTAATAGTTAGAAGAGTACTCCCTATATCCAAGATGATAATGATTCTAATAGTAAATCTGAGAAAAAATATTCCTCTGCAAATTTCTTTGTTATGCTGTATTTAATTAATCCTCCAAGATTTGTCTACATTTATTAATAATAACATGAGAGGTGCATGAATAGAAGAAAATTTTTTCTTATATGTTCAAACATACCAACAGAAGGTGACTCTGAGAAGCTCCAGTATAGGAAGATTCTAAACTTGATGCTTCCTTTACTCAGGCTTCTAAGGACTGCTATTGAGAACCATTACCAAAGAATGTTTTAGATTCTGAATCCAATGAGGATAGGGCTCTAAGAAGATCTCATCATGGGATGCTTCATGGAAAATTGATCTTGATTATAGAAATATCATGGATTTATTCCATGGTTCTCTTGTTGCTTCATCTAAAGTTAGAAGTAGTAATATAAATTCTTCATTATAAGAAAAAGGGATAATTTCAAGTGAGGTGGCGACTTCATCATATTTGGATGAACCAACATGTCTTTGATAGCATCTCAAGAAATATAGGAGATACTAACACTCAATATTTTGGGGTGGTTCTAGTAATAGGGGAAATAGAAACAAAAAAAGATGAATATTGTCAAGATCTAAGCCTTATGGATTCTTAGAAGTTTCATTTTATCATGTATTTGATTTTAATTTTGTTGGATCTTTTTTCATATTTCTTAACCATGTTTTGGGGTATCTATATCTTGTATCACCCTCTCCTACACTCTTTCGAGTACAATTTTCTTTTTAACAAATTTTTATTTCCCTGTGTTTCAGTCTCCAAATCCATGGGTTGAGTCATCTTTTATTATTTTTGGTGTTCTTATTCTTCTTATTCATCATCTTGGTGGGGGTCATGGTGGAGGTGGTGGTTTTTTTTGTTTTTCTATTTTTCTTTGTCGTAGTTTTTTTTTATTTTCTTTTTTCATTTTTGTCTTCATTTTCCTTTTCATTTTCATTTTAATTTTCTTTTTCATTGTTTTTTTCATTGTCTTTGTCATTGTTTTTCTCGCTATCATTTTTTTTCATTTTCATTTTAATTTTCATTGTTATTGTCTATTTTGTTTTCATTTTCATTATCATTTTTGTTTTCATTATTTTTAGTGTTGTAATTAGTGATTTTATTGGCATTATCATTGGTTTTGGAGTTGTTAGTGGCACTAGTATTGATGTTAGAGTAAGAGTTGGTGTTAATGTTGGTGTTGGTGTTAGTGTTGGTGTTGGTGTTGTCGTTGGCATTGGTGTTGGTGTTGGTGTTGGAATTGAAATTATCATTAGATTTGGTGTTGGTTTTGGAGTTTCTATTGGCATTGGCATTTTAATTTGTGTTTCTATTAGTGTTTTTGTTTTCATTGTCATTGGCATTAGTGTTGGAATTGTTTCTAGCATTGGTGTTATTATTTTCATTGGCGTCGACATTAGAATTATTGTTGGTTTTGGTGTTATAGTTGGTGTTATCATTTTCCTAGGCCTTGAAATTATTATTTTCACTTTCATTATGATTTTCATTTCCATTTTCATCATAATTTTCATTGGCATTGTATTTTTTATTGTTGTTGGCATTTCCATTTTCATTATTGGAGGCGTCAGCATTAGCATTTTCATTGGCATGGTCATCAATGTTATAATTAGTATTTGAATCGGTGTTGGAATTAATTTTTTCAATGTTTTTGGACTTGGCCTTAGAATTTTTATTTGAATTATCATTTCCTTTGGTGTTGTCTTTGGTGTTTTCATTGGCATTGGGGTTGTTATTTTCCTATTCATTCTCATTATTCTTGTCATTTTCATTTTCATTGGTGTCGTATATGGGGTTGGAGTTATCATTGGAATTGGAATTGGTGTTGGAGTTGGCATTGAACTTGGAATTTTCATTTTCTTTATCATTAGCATTGGAATTATCATTGGTTTTGGGGTTAGTGTTCGCATTGGAATTGGAATTAGCATTAGAATTGGTGTTTTTTTATGTTGTCATTGTTGTTGGTATTGGAATTGGTGTTGGTATTATCATTGTTGTTGGAATTCACATTGGAGTTAGAATTATCATGGTAATTGGAGTTGGTTTTGGTGTTGGAATTGTTATTGTCTTTATCCTTGGCATTGAAACTTTAATTGAAACTATTGTAGTTTTCATCACCATTATCATTGTCATTGTTATTGTCATTATCCTTTTCATTTTAATTATCATTTTTCTTGCCATTTTCATTATCATTGTTGATTTCATTATTGATGTCCTTTTCATTATAGTGGTTTTTTCACTATCGTTGTACTCATTATGGTCATTTTAATTAGTTTTTTCATTACCGTTAGTATTTTTTGGTGTTAGTATTGGAATTGTTGTTGGTTTTGGCATTGTAAATGGACTTTTACTTGTAATTTGTGTTGGTGTTGGCATTATCATCAGTATTAGCTTTGGCATTAGCCTTCGTGTTGGCATTGAAGTTGGATTTGGCATTGGTATTGGCATTGAAGTTCAAATTTTCATTGCCAGTGGATTTTTCATTGTCACTTTGATTGTCATTGTATTTTTAGTTTTCATTGTCATTGTAATTTTCATTATGGTTATCATTATCATTATCGTTTTCATTTTAATTTCCATTTCCGTTGACATTTTTTATTTTTTGTCATTGTCTGTCATTTTCATTTTTATTTTTTTTGTAATTTTTGTTGTCATTGGCATTGGCAGTAGCGTTTTTATTATCATTGTCATTATTGTTTCCATTTTCCTTGTCGTTTTCATTTTCATTTTTATTTCCATTTTCATTTTCATTATCATTTTCATTTTCATTTCCATTGTCATTGCGTTGTTTTTTTCATTTCCATTGGCATTTCCATTCTAATTATCATTGAAATTATCAATTTTTGGAATTGTCATTGTCATTGTTGATGTCATTATTGTTTTCATTTTCTTTTTTGTTACCATTGAAATTTTCATTTTCATTCACATTGTAATTGTGATTTTTTCTTTTTTTTCTTTTTCATTTTTATTTCCATTTTCGTTTTCATTAGCTTTGGTCTATTATTTTCATTTTAATTAGCATTATCATTAGCATTGAAATAGTTTTTTCCATTGGGGTTGGCATTGGATTTGGAGTTTTCATTGTCATTTCCATTTTCATTTCTATTTCAATTGTTGTAATTGTTTTCATTATCATTTTATTTATCATTATAACTGTACAATCATTTTCATTGTCAGTGGAATCATTTTTATTTTCTTTATCGTTGTCCTTTTAATTTTCATTATCATTATAATTTTCAATAACATTGTCATTGTATTGTTGTTTGTATTTCCATTAGAGTTTTCATTCTCACTCTCATTGGAATTTTTATTTCATTTTTCTTTTTTGTTATTATTATCGTTGTTGTTGTTATTGTTATTTTTTTTCATTGTTGTTGACATCACTATTTTTGTGGTCATTATCATTACCATTTTCATTTTTTTTGTCATTGTTGTTTTAATTATTGCTTTCAGAATCATTGTTGTGGTCATGCTCTTTGGTGTATTGTTTTCATTGGTGTTGGAATTACCATTGGCATTGGCATTATTGTTGTCATTGGTGTTGGAGTTGGAATTTTTATTTTCATTATCATTTTCGTTTTCATTGTTTTTGTCATGGTCATTTTTGAAATAATAATCTTTATTGATGGTGTTGGCATACCATTTTCATTATCGTTGGTGTGGGTATTTTCAGTAGCATTAGAATTGGCATTGACATTTTCATTATTGTTACCTTTGTCATTGTCATTGTTGTTGGAATTACTATTTCCATTAGTGTTTTCATTATTATTATTGGTGATGGTGGTGTTGGTGGTGATGGTTGCGGTGGTGGGGGTAGTGGTGTAGTTTTGGTTGTTGTTGTTGTCATCATTGTGGTCATTATTTTCATTTCATTCATCATTCTCATTGTTGCTTTTATTTTCCTCATTGTTGTCATTGTTGTTGTCATTGTCATTGTGGTCATTGTTGTTGTCATTATTATTGTTGTGGCTATTGTTATCATCAAAATTTTCATCATCATCATCATTATTTATTTATTTATTTTTTATTTTTTATCTTTTATTTTTTATTTATTTATTTTTTATTTATTTATTTTATTATTTTATTATTTATCATTTATATATTATATATTATTTATTATTCATTATTTATTATTTATTTTATATTATTTATTTATTATTTACTATTTATTATCTATATAATATTTATTAATTACTTATTTACTTATTATTTATTATTTATTATTTGTTTATACATTATTTATTTATTATTCACTATTTAATATTTATATATTGATTGTTTATCGATTATTTATTTTTTATTTTTTTTATTTTTTTTATTTTTTATTTTTTATTTTTTATTTTTTTTTATAAATTATAATTTATCTGTAATTTTTTATATATCTATTATAATGTATTAATTATTATTTATTATTTATTATTTATTTATTATTAATTATGTGTGCATGATAAATAATAAATAATAATAGTTGTAGTGAATAAATTATAAATTATAAATTATATGTTATAAATTATAATTAATAAATATAAAGTAAATATAGGTATGCATATGTATTTAGAAATTCTTATCTGAATATATATATATATATATATATATAAGTATATTAAAGTCTATTTACTCACCACATGAAGAGCTCGGTGGCATAATAAAGTTTTTATATAACAATCCATAGGTAAGATTTTCAAATCTAAACATACACATATATATACTTAATTTATATAGGAAGTAAATAATAAATAGTAAGTAAATAAATAATAATTAAAAAAATAATAAGTAAATAACAAATAAATAATAAGTAAATAAATAATAAACAATAAAATATTAAAAAACCGCTAAATGTTCCATGGATGTTTTCAAAACAACTGTGAAATCACTTTGTAATAAATAATAAAATATTTTAAAAAATAAAAACCCATCATTAAGTGTTTCATGATGGTTTCGAAAACTGCCATGAAATCATTTGGCAACCCTATTTGAAAAGAGTCTTGAAATGTTTCCTTACACTACAATACGCTATAGTTTTGAAAAATCATTGCTAAACTCTAAAAACCAACTATTAAATGTTGTTTTGGCGTCGTGATAAAAGGGTAATAATTTAATTATAGTAATGAACTAATTGTGTGGAATATGAATTTGAAGTAATGTTTCTTGTTTAAGAAAGACAGGTCCAGTCTAAAATCATGTTTTAAAAGTGGAAATTTGGAAATTATTTTTTCTAAAATTGGTATTTATATGTAGTTGGAATGCTTGATATTGTTTTTGTAACTTGTATTCTTATGGTGGTGTATTTTTTTGAGTGTTTTGGGTGTTGGCATGTGTTGGGTAACGGGGGATCCAACTGGTTGTCGTGGTTGGCATAGGGATATGTGATTATTTATATGGAATGGTTGATTGGTTATTATGTGATATGGACGTATTGGTAAGGCTAGTTTTGGGGGGGAAAGGAGATGTTATGGTGGTAGTTAGCATGTTGTGTGTGGTGGTTTGTATGGTGCTTGGTTATGTGTTGTTAGGATGTGTCATAGACACTTGGGGATATATAATATGATTGTTAATGATGAATCATGTAATGGGTGTGGGTTGTAGATGAATAATATATGAGTAGTTAATAAAATTTTGGTGCTTTAAATGAATTGTTAATGACTGGGAATAAGGTAGTTGATGGATAAGGAATGGTTTTTCGTTAAATATGGAATTGAGAGACAAAATGAATTTAATATTGCTGGTAAAATGATAAGTATGGAAATGATTAATTATATAAAGAAATATAGAGTTGTGAACATTATTGTAGTGATTTTGTATAGAAAAGTGGGAAAGTTTTTATTTAATAGATGGAAGTGGTTGATAGTGAATGGTGGTGTTGATTTGGTGGTTATTATGGGAAATAATAGAGTTATATTAGTATGAAAACCTTTGGTTGGGTTATGTGTTTCTTTATTATATATTTTATTTCTTGTTATTTCATATACACCCCACCTGAGTCGGATTACCATACAGATGCCCAAATTTTTTGGGTTTTGGGTGTCTTCCCCAAACATCTAGAATAGTGAGGGAATGGATGGCTAACTACTCCTTCTTCCCCACTCTCTCTTCCAAACATGGTATGGATCTGATGGATAGAGGTTTATGTACATGGGTTTAGATTTTCATAAACCAAAATTGTGATGGATGTGATGATGATGGTATAATGATGTGTCATATAGTGGGGTCATGCATGGTAGGAGGAGGGAATGTGGTTGAGTTCATTCACATTTATGATCCCCTAATATAAAAAGAAAAGTTATGTGTAGTTGAGATTAAGATATGTGATATATGGTTGTGGATATATAGGTATGTGGTTGTGATATGGATATGTGATATCTGGATGTATGGATATGGTTATGATGATATGAAATAGATGGGAATTCTAAGATATTTTTTATTAGGGAATGAGAGTGAAAATACAGTGCAGAAGTGGTGTAGGTGTCCTTTTTTCTATATTATTTGATATTATTTTATTATATTTGGATTTGGGGTTTGAAGATAAATCCTTGGTGAGGATGGGATAGTTAACATAAAATAAGTGAGTTTTGATTCTTCTATTTACCTTTTAAGGAATCAGTATGCCTCTTTTACATTTACATGAGATGTCTTTAGGAGGATCCTAGAGAGTATGCATGTATGATCACACCTATATATAAAAATATATTTTATAGGATTCTAAGGGGGTTTATATATCGATCTAGACATTACTAGCTTGGATTTGGGATTTGTAGTTAGATTCACTATCTAGGAGTTCGTTATAGTATTTTATCTTAGAGACTTAAATTTTCATGACATTTCAATGCATTGTTATTTTTGTAGGGTATTGTTTTTATTTATGTTATGGAGTTAATTAGTGGTATTATTTTAATATTCCTAGTATTTTTTAGGGTAATAAATGTCATTTTTGTGATTTATGTAAAGACCCGTAAAATTCAAGGGAAATTTTTTCTTAATTTTCTTTAGAATTTTACAAGAGCGCGGTTTCAGACGGCACCTGATTCCGAGGCCCGGAGTGCCCGGAATTAATTTCCGAAGTTTGGCTCGGGTACGTTCAGTGAACGAACGAGCGGGAAATTCCTAACTTTTGATCCGGTGCTCGGAATTGAAATCCGAGGGCACCGATGAACTCGCAGCGCCGATATTCGCTTAACGAGACCTTTTCGGGAGTTGCGTTTGTTGCGGGTTGAAAGTTAGTTTTTGGGAGATTTATAAAAAAGTTGAATAAAAAGTGTGAATTCTTTTTATTTACTTTTTGTAGGTTAACTCCTCTCAAAGGGAGTTGGGGGTGGGACCCACACCCACTTAACCTCCCTTGAGAGGATTAAGTGTGGTGGGGCCCACACGAAACCTAAACCTCTCATCTCCCCTCACTCTCCCTCTTAATGGCTTGACAAGTTAACTTATATTTAATTATACAATTCATGTATATTAAATAAGTGAGTTAATTTTGGAGTTATCCATTTTGAATTTCAAACCTTTGAAATTCTTGTGGTTAAGTTATGAAATAATATAAGTTAAAGCTTATATTATTCTAGGAGTTTCTTTTACCCTTGGGAGGATTTCTTGAGAGCTTTGGAAGCTTTTCTTCTTCTTCTTCAACTCAACGAAGAACGCGAAGAACGTCGTTCTTCAACGAAGAACTTCTCCGCCGAAGAACACGATCCATCCGTGACGCCGTGTCCGCGACGCGACGTACTTCTTCCGCGTCATCTCTTCCGCGACGGTTTTCCGCGACGAACGCCTTCGATAACGACTCTTCCTCCGACGTCAAAGGAATCGACACCGATATTCCACGACTCCGTCACCGTGAGACTATCGAGGTAGAGATTCTTGAGTTCGTTGTTCTCTTTATAATTTGACTTTCCTCAAGACTTGACGAGGAACGCCCTTTTTCCGACGAAGAACGCCGCACCGCTCTTCTTCGTCTTCGGTGTCAACGAGAGAGAACACCGCACCTTCCTCGGACAACCTTCGTCGGCGTACAAGGATTCGCCAACGACGTGCCTCTTCGGACGCGTCTCTTCGTCAACGGAATTGACGAACGACTACCGCGACGCCCGATCTCCGCGACGTCGACTTCCGCGGACATAGTCAAATCCTCGAACTTATACCCGAGGTAGGGGTTGTTGTTTAATTCTTTAATTATTTCATTCTTGCTCGTGGTTTGTATGACTAACGTGAGGATGTTGATTCTTAAGTTGAGTTGTTTATTGCTTAACGTGAGGGGGCCTGACCGCATGAACACGGCCGAACCCCCTCCATCGTTCATGTTTAATTCTTGCGATGGAAGCAAAGTGGCGTGGTGCCGTCGCACCACGCGGATTACCGTGCGTTTATTTTACGCGGCGCCGTCGCGCCACGCCGAGGTAGAAACTCCAAGAACGCGACGCTGTCGCGCCGCGTTGGAAGAAATCATGGCACGGCAAAGGGGCGCGGTGCCGTCGCACCGCGCCGGATGACGAACGCCGCGGCCGGTTCCGGGCCGCGGCGGGACGAGGAGACCGCGGCCGGATCCGGGCCGTGGCGGAATGTGAAGACCGGCGGCCGGGCCGCCGGCGTCGGAAGCCGAAGAGGGGACCGGATTTTTCCGGTCCCGTTGGAGAAAACCGGCCGGCCAGCTGGCCGGCCGGATGCCAATAAACCGGGGGAATTAATCCCCCGGCCACTTCATGAAACCCCCTCTTAAAGAGGGGGCGGTTATCTTGTGGGGGGGGGGGCAAAGCCCCCCCGTTTCTGCCAATCAAAGCCCCCCACTTGAGGGGGGGCGGTTCTTGAAGGAGGGGGGGGGCAGCCGGCCCCCCTGGTTCCCTAAAATAAACCGGCCCCCGCGTGGGGGCGGTTTCTTTTCAAAGGCACGGCACAAGCCATGCCGCCTTGTCAAACCGCGGGGCTTAGCCCCCGCGTGCGCCGCCACCGCGGCCCGCCGCCGCCGCCGCCGCGGCCCGCCGCCGCCGCCGCCGCGGCCCGCCGCCGTCGCCGCCGCGCCGTCCGCCGCCGCCGCCCGCCGCCGCCGTCCGCCGCCGCCGACCGCCGCGCCGCCCCGGGGGGGGGGGGTCGGGCCGGGTCGGCCCGGACCCGGACCCCCCCGTTTCGAACCAGTTTTGGTTTTTGGCTCATAACTTGAGGCTCGGACCTCCGAATGACGAACCGTCTGCGGCAACGCGATCCTTGGATCGAGACGGTCGTTTCGGTATATCGCACTCAAGGTTTCAGGTTACTTTGAGTTCGGCCGGGTTGGTTCGTTCACGAAACCAACCGGGCCTTCGGAGCGGAAACGCTCATATCTTGAGCCACGAACGTCCGATTGACGCGCCGTCAGTCGCGTTGCGTTTCTCTTAATGAGACGGATCTTTTGACATACTCCGCCCGAGGTTTGGACGCAGGTGGAGTACGGACGGGTTGGTTTTGCCTTAAAAACCAACCGGGCCCCGGAGACGAAAATGCCAGTAACTCACAGACCGGGCGTCCGATTGACGCGCCGTCTGTTTCGTTGACTTCCTCTTGATGAGACGGAACTTTTGACATACTCCGCCCGAGTTTTGGATACAGTCGGAGTATGGCCGGGTTGGATTGTACCCGAAATCCAACCGGGCCCCTGGAACGGAAAAGCTGATATCTTACAGACAGGACGTCCGCTTGACGAGCCGTCAGCGGCGTTGGTGGTTACGTTGAGTAACGGTCCCTTTGAGTATACCCTATGGGAGTTCGGGGTACAGTTGAGATACGGCCGGGATTGGTTTCGCTCTCGAAACCAACCGGGCCCCTGGGACGAAAAGGCTAATAACTCACAGACCGGGCGTCCGATCGACGCGCCGTCTGTTGCGTTGAGACCCCTGTGACGAGACGGACTTTTGAGACACTTCTTCGTGGGACTTGAGATACTTGGAGTATCGACCAGTAGCTCGTGGAGCGGACCCTCCCGGAGGCGAGCGTGCAGAGTAGGGAGACCGTGTAGCCGGCTGAGACCTGACGACTGCTTGACCGACTCGACTTGGAGTGAGTCGACTAGCCCAGTGGACGGAGCGCCCGGTACTTGGCGGCAGACCCACGGCGGACGGAGCGCCTGGTAGTTGGCAGCAGACCCGCGGTACTCGACAGGAGGAGTACCTCAGTAGGCTATCTGGGTAGCGCCCGGTATTTGGCGACAGACCCTCAGCGGACGGAGCGCCAGGTAGTTGGCCGCAAACCCGCAGTACTCGACAGGAGGAGTACTTCAGCAGTCCTAGGTTAGTGAGCGGCAGCCTCGGAGTCGTGACAGGACCACTGTACACTCTAGAGACGGAGCTCTTCAGCAGTTACGGTTTCGATAATGAAAATCCTGGTTTGAGCTGAGACTTTTGACCTTGTGTTTACCTCATGATTGAGATGGGTCACTTGCTAACTTTGGTATATGTATGGGCATATACCCGGGTAGTGGTTATCCGTCGTTTTTACAATCCTTGTTTTTCCTCATGATTGAGATGGGTTACTTGATAACTTAGGTATATGTATGGGCATATACCTAAGTAGAGTTTATCTGTTGAGATCTTCTTGTGTTTATCCTTGTTGGTTTTAGTGAGACCTTGAGGGTCTCGGGGTCCCTACTGAGTATCGTTATACTCACCCCTGCACGGGCTATGCCCGCACCTCGTTGTGTTGGTTGCAGACGACGGACAGTGCTGACAGAAGCCGAAGGTTCGAGGACTGGACGGTACCTGGAGGTGGACTTTACGACGAGGCGGTACCCGGAGGTGGACCACTGGGCGGGACATACTCGGAGCGGATGGCGGGACCCGTGGAGCAGAGGAGCTATCTGTACCCTCCCTTCAGGTGGGAATTCCAGTGGACATCTCAGCGTAGCAGCTTTACTTTTCAGTCGCTGTTTTCCTTTTCGAGTTGTACTTTACAGTTGGGCTTGTATTTCCGGCCCCTTTTTCTTTTCAGCTCTCCTTTTTGTACTTAGTGTTTTACTTCCGCTTGTACTCTGTGGTGCTTGTTTTCTTTTATAAAGGCAATGCCTTCCCAGTTAACGGGATTTTACGCCTTTGGTGCTAGTCGCCAGCCCCTGGCCTATGGAAGGCGGGCTTGGGGTAGTCACGGCACGGGCCCCGAGGACGGGTCGTGACAATTTATGCCATTTTTTCTATTTTCCACCTCATGGCCTATTGGAGGTGGGTTTTAGGGGTCACTATTTATAGGATTAGGAGGGGTTCCTAGTGGGGGAAGTTTGTGGAAAAGACTACATGTGCTGGCTATTGGAGACCATCATCTCACATTATCGATTTTATTGGTTCTAGTTTTAAAGAATAATTATTATAAACATGGTGTAACCAATAATAATAATTTCTTTGTCCAATTTAGGCATGGATGGATTTGTTTTCAAGTTCAAAAAAAATAATTATAATTTTATAAATATAGGAATTATTATGGTATGGAACATTTGAATAAATTTTTTTAAATAGTAGAATATAAAAATAACATTTTGGTAATAGATAACAAATCCAATTCATATGTCTCTTATCACACCTAGTTTTGATATCACTGACTTGGTCATGTAACCAAGGAGTGTTTGAAAAAAAAATTGTCATGAATGATATTTAGATTCTTTTGATTTGGAACCCTGGGATATATGTTATGCTTCTTTACAACGAAAAATGACTAATCCACCATTTAGTGAAAAAGGTTTAAGATATAAAAAAATTATAAAATTAGTTTGTACAGATAAGTGTAGACCTTTTCTAGTAGAAACTATAGGTGGATACTCTTACTTTATACTACACCAAAAACAACCTATACTAATGGTTTGTTTCCTATTAACAATGATTTAAACCATTAGAAAACCAATTAGCTATGATTATTTAAACCATTGTGTATTTCACTATCGACAATCAAATAGAGGTGGTTTGAATTTATTTTGGGTTGGTTTTGAAAATTATCATTTTTTATATTTACAGGTGGTTTTCATACATTCATAAGTGGTTATTATCTTAAAATTTTATATTTAAAAAATGGTGAAAATAAAATGAACTACTGCAAAATAATGTCATAATGGTTTTATTTCATTGTTTCTTATCAGAACAACCACTAAATGAAAAAAAATAAAAAATAATAATTTGGAAAAAACTATTGATAATATATATAGAGGAACTTATTTTTAGTGGAGGTTTATAGAAACCACTGAAAAAAAATTTAAAATAATAAAAATTATAAATAAACTAAATTTAAAAAAAATGAAACTACAATGAAACTAAATATTACTTAATTTAAAATATAAATATAATAAAATATAGAAAAACACATATATAAAACACACCTATATAACCAATATATAAAACAAACAAATGTATAAAAAACAACTCAATCAACATCAGTTATAAACTCAATTATCCTAAAAATATTATAATTCCAATAACCACACTCAACCCATCACATCCATCACTCCACCTCCATTCTATATGACCACCTCCATAGCTTGTATCATTATACATGAAACTAACCTCATCATTGTCATGGAAAAAAAATAAAAGTTGATGTTATCTCTATTCTTGAGCAGATGATCACTTGTTTTTTTCAGAGTACTATTGGTCATATGTTTTTCTCTTTTATTTATGCTAGAAGAATATATTAGGATAGGAGAAGTTTATAGTAGGAAATTGACAACCTCAAGGGCGGTTTATCTTCCTACTAGTTCCTTATTGAAGATTTTAATACAATTATTTTTTCTAATGAAAAAATGGGTAATATCCATACTTAGATTTCACTCAGTGAGTTTAAATCCTACATTGATGTTAATGATTTGATTGAATTCAGTTTAGTAGGTGAAAAATACACGTGGTATAGAAGATACCTTAACCTCATTGTTTCTAGTAATATTGATCATTATTTTGTGAACTCTTATGTTCTCAATAAATGGGACTCAATTTCCAGCATCTCTCTTCCCAAATTTTCATCTGATCACCACATGATTCTAGTTAGTTTTATGAGTAAGGAGAAGCATTGGCGACTACCTTTTCATTTCAATAGCACCTGGACTCTTCAAGGTGATTTTGATAGCCTTATTAAACATTTCTCGACTATTATGCAAGGTTGCTGGGGGGGGGTCTGCTCTTCTTTTTAAACTGAATATTCTCAATTTTAAGCTGAAAATATGGAGAAAGGTAAGCTATAGTGGTATGGACAAGGAGATTCAATCTATGGAAGCTAACTTAGAACATCTTCAAGATGAGGAAACCCAAGTTGATTTCAATCTGGATTTTTCCAAAGAGGCAAGTATTGTTTCCAAGTTGAATTCTCTTCATGAAATGAAAGAAAGGGTTCTTAAGGAGACTTTCATAACTAATTTTCTTTAAGAGGGTGATAAAAATATGAAAATTTTAAACTCCCTCCAAAGAGTCAGGAAATCTAACCAGCATATTTCCTTTCTCAAAGTCAGAGACCAAATCTTATACTATAAGGGGAAGGCATTTATGACTTTATTGTTGATTATTTATCTAACCTCTTTAATGGTACTGTCTTAGAGGGGACCTTGATGGAGGGTGTTATCCCATATTTGGTCACATTGAAGGATAATATTTTTCTTATAAGCATCCCTCTGGAATATGAGATTAAGGATGTTGTTTTTAGCCTTAATGTCGGCAGTGTTTCTGGGCCGGATGGTTTCAAAAATTTCTTTTTTCAGAAGTATTGAGATGTTATTAATGGTGATTTATGTAATTTTTTATTCTCTTTCTTTACATCTGGTGTTATCCATCATGGTCTCAATGCTCATTTTATCACTTTCATTCCCAAAGTTTAAAATTCTTATGAGATGAATTTATTCAGACCCATTTCCCTAGTTAACACAATTTATAAATTCATCAGTAAAATTATTACAAATAGACATCCATTAATTACCTCTAAAATTGTCTCTTGGAATCAATTTGGTTTTATTAAATTCATTATATACATGAATGTATTTTCACTACTTTAGAATGCATTAATTTGCTTAAGAAATTATGAAGAGGGGGAATAATTTCTCTTAATCTTAATGTTAAGAAATCCTTTGATACCTTGGACTATATTTTTTTGTACAAGGTTCTTGAATGTTTTGGTTTTATAAGCACGTTTTATTAATTGGGTCTCCTCCCTTATTTGTTCTGCTCATGTATCATTCCTTGTTAATGGTTCCCCTAAGGGCTACTTCACTTGTTCTATAGGTGTTCATCAAGGTGATCCCCTCTCAACTTTTCTATTTTCTATTTTTGAGGATTATCTTAATAGACTCATTTCTCTCATGGTCTCACAAGGGAAGCTCAAGCCTATGCAAGCATTCAGGTCTCTTTCTTTCCCTGCTCACCTTTTTATGTGAATGACATCATTCTTTTCTTATAGTGTGGTAAAAATAATGTTCGCATCATGAAGAAACTTTTACAAAATTACAAAAATGTTTCTAATCAATGCTTGAGTTGGGATTAATCTTTCATCTATTTTGGTAAAAGGTTTTATAATTCTAGAAAGAATTTTATTCTCTTGGATTTGGGAATTAGAGAAGAGACCTTTCCCTTATATCATCTTGGATTTCCACTTTTTTGGGGGTGGCCCCGTGCTTCTTATTTCTCTAAAATTGTGGATAAGGTCACTGGAAAAAATTCAACATGGAAGGGGAAGATTCTCCCTATGGCTACGAGGATAAGTTTGTTGAAGGTAGTTATTTTCTCAAAACTAGTTTACTCCTTCATGGTCTATAAATAGATGAGATATCTTATTAAAAGAATGAATGTGTTCATCATGAATTTTGTTTGGAGTGGAAATATCCATGAAAGAAATTTTTCCTATATTCCATGGAATACTTGTTTCAAACCTATCCCTAATAGTGGAATGGGAATAAAAAATATTGAGATCTTTAATGAATCCCTTCAATCTAGGCTCATATAGAACCTCATTTATAGTAGCTCAAAATCTGTGGGATTTCTTAAAGATCATTTTTATGATAAACTAAAGCAGGGAGGTAATGTTTACTTTGAATCTTCTATTTTTCCAGCTATTAAGTCTTCTTTTCGTAATATTATGACTTATTCTAGAATATTGTGAACAAGAGATCTAATTTAAAATTATGAATTATAATTGGATTGGCTCTATTCTTTTTTATGATATTTAGTAACCTGTTTTGAATACTGATTCCCATATTACTATTAAGGATTTTTTTGATGCTCCTATTTCTTTTTCAGATGAGATACAGTTTAAGGTCGATGGTTATGATATTATTCTTGGTCCTGATATTCTGGTTTGGGAGCCAACCAGAAATGGGATCCCCAATGGTAATCTTTTTTATCATTATATCATTGGTGACTCTAATATAGACTTTAATTGGTTAACTTCTTTTAATAAGGCCTGGATCAGACCATCGTAGCTTATAGTTATTTGAAGGTTTGCCTATAATAGAACCCATATAGATGATGTGTTACAGAAATTTGGGTTTTCACTTTGTTCTCAATGTGTTATGTGCCATCAATATAGGGAGGATGCGGATAACCTCTTACTCAACTTTTCTACTACCTCATCTATTTGGAATGAGGTATTTGGTAGATTTGAGTTGTGTGGATTAAGATCCCTGGGTCTACAGGATTTCCTGTGTTGCAGCCTCTTCATCCAGCGCTCTCCCCAGGTTAGTTCTCTCTTCTTAATTGTTGTTGTTGAGGGGTTACATGCGATCTAGTCTACTCATAACACTACCATTAATTCTAGTAAGATATTCTGTGTAAAATCTATCATGCACCAAATTATTATCGAGGTTCAGGTAGCATGTACAGACAGAATGGGCTACTGCAACAACGCTATTCAAGATTTCACTATTTTAAAAAATCTGGGTGTGCCTGGAATTTTCTGGCCTACTATGGGGACTATTGAGGTCTTTTGGTTGCCTCCATTTCCACATTGGATCAAGGTTAACATGAATGGTTCCTCCAAAGGGAACCTCGGACCCTCTGGATGTGGGGATGTCTTTCTTGACCATGCTAAAAATGTAAATAAATACTTCTACAACTCTTGTGGGGTGACTTCTTATTTATAATAGGAGATAATAGAAATCATTCATGCTATCTCATATGCTAAATTGAAAGGATGGAATAATATTTGGTTATGTAGTGGCTCCTCTAATCTTGTGCGGGCTATTAGAAACAGAGATATGCATATTTCATGGAGGCTAGCAGCCAAGTGGGTGGATTGTATGAACAATTTAATGAGTCTTAACTTTTTTATCACTCATTTTTTTCGAGAGGTGAACATGGATGTGGACAGTGTTGCTAACATTAGAGTTGGGGTGCCTCTTACCTAGTCAGATGCGCTCCTAGGTAACTTTCTTTCCACTAATGAAATTGATTGTACTAAGTCTCTACACTTTCAACTCTTTTAATTTATTTTTATAAATTATAACCGTGGTCATTTGGCCAATAGACCTTTCCAAAAAAAATAGAAACCAAAATAAAAAAACATAAATGAGATTAATTGAACACAATAAATAAAAATTACAGTATAATCCATGATAATGTTTAACCATTCCCCAAAAAATATAAACCATCATAACTGCCTTTTGAAGAGTTTCGTGGATCAGAATGCTTAAACTCCTGCCTATAGCTAGTATTTTTCACCTGCATTAAAAAACTAAACATATAAGAAAAGGAAAATGAAACATAATAGGTACAAAATATATTTATAATTTTTCACATAATTTTTTTTAATCAAACATATTACATTTCATTATAAAAAATGATATATCATCCCACTTATCATAGATTAAATGGAATATATAAACAAATTTCTAGAAATTTAGCCTCCAAACTCTCCCAAAATATTCTAAAAATATAAATTAACCTATTTAAGATATGATTCAACTCTAAGAACTCAAAATGTATGATTTTATAAAAATATAAGTATTCATATCTCATCTTTCTTTACATTGAATCTAATTTTACAGAAACGATACTGAATACTATATTTCACCACTTAAACCTACTAAACCATTTCCATATCTATATATTTGGTATGGTTCAATATTCAGTTCTCATAATTCAATTAGTGTTAACATCAATTAAAATCATTCATTCCATCCAGGAAATTTCCTATTGTAATAGTCTAAAATCATGAATTTTTATTAAAAACCAAAGATATATAATTTAAATTCACTCCAAATAATGTATAAACTTCTAACATATCCCAATTATAACTATCTATAATTTATTCTACCTAAAATATCGATGCTACACTATACAAAGGTTAAAAAATCATAATTTCATTTTAATTCAAACCAAACATGCCTTAATGGCCAAAAAAATTCCAAATTAGTGGAATCATTAAAGTTTCAACTAGAATTTGTAAAAACCAAAAAATAAATCATGCATGACAAGTATTAAAGCATACATTTTCAAAAAATTATTAAATATAATCCAATTCCCAAAATTAATCCTCCAAACTCACCTAAAACACTTTAAAAACTTAAGACATGTTTCAACTATCAAAACCAAAAATTGATGAGTTTATAATAATCAAAGTCTCAATATCCCCTTTATCATTACTATATAGAAAAAATTGTAGAATTGATACCTACATCTATAATTAATCATCTAAACCTACCAAACCATTGCCCAATATACCTATATTAGTAAATTATATATGGTTAGATCTTCATTTTTAATCATTTTTTAAAATCTAAAATAGTTGATTTAGTCAGTCTAAGAACACCACACACTTAATTGATGTTTTTTATACTCATACACATCACAAATAATTCAAATACAGTTTTTATATGATATCACTTTAATTATATGTTTTTTTCTATGGTTTTGACTGTTACTTGTATGTTTTTTGTTTTAAATACTAAAAAGTATTTTTCAGTCATCATGAGAAAAATAATAAATCATATTGATGTGGAGTTAGTTCTTATATTTGAAAAATTAATATATGGTTTTATTCATATGATTTCGTGATAATTAAAGTCCATTTTCTTCATTTAGACCCCCTGATGCATGTTCTTAAAGGCTGTTAAATCTTTAAAAATTAATTGTTAAGACATTTTGAGCGCACTAAAATTCATATTTATGAGCCATATACTCGAACACATCAAAAAAATATTTTAAATATAGTTTTCCTATTATTTCATATAAATCCAATTTCATTTTCTATGGTTTTTACCATTACATACACATTTCAGTGATTTAAAACACTAAAAATTCATTTTTGATCATCCTAAGAAAATAGAAGTACATATTGATGTATTGTTACTTATTAAATTTAAAAAATAAATCTATGATTTTTTATTATGATTTCATTGAATTCAGAGGTTTTTCTATTGGTTTTGATCTCATGATATATGTTTTAAAAGACTGTCAAATTTTTAAAAATTTCTTATTCAGAGAGTCTGAGTACAACATGTGTCAAATTGATGTGAAGTATACTCATAAACATCAAAAACAATTAAAATATAGTTTTCCTATTATTTCACACTAATTTTAGGTCATTTTCAATGGTTTTTAACCTTAACATGTATTTTTTAGTATTTTAAGATACAAAAAATATAGTTTTGGTCATGCTAAGGAAAAAATAACTCGGATTGACATGGAGACAATTCTTATATTTCAAAACATTATTTATGGTTGTTTTTTATTGATTTAATGGTAATTAAAGGTCGATTTATTTGTTTTGACACCCTGACACGTGTTTTTTAAGACTGGAAAATATTTTAAAACTACTTATTAAGTGATTTTGATCACATTTCATATCATATTGATGTGTTGTTTGCTCATAAACATCATAAAAAATTAAAATACATTTTTAGTATGCTTTCACATCAGTTAAAGGTTTTTTATATTGTTTTTAATTTTTCATTCATGAACTAGTATTTTGAATCTCTAACACTATGTTTTCGATCATGTAAAAAAAGATTGATATTGATTCAGTTACAACATTCTAATGATTAATATAATGTGATTTTCCTATGATTTTAGAGAAATTGGATATCATTATCTTGGATTCAAAATTTAGATATTCCAAGAACACCACAAATTGTATTGATGTTCTATATACTATTACACATCTGAAATAATTCAAATATATTTTTCCTTTTATTTCATATCAGTATGAGGTTGTTTATTTTGGTTTTGACCATTACCTACACGTTTTAGTGTTTTAAAACACTAAAAATGAACTTTAGTCTTCTTGAGAAAATGAAAACTTTAATTGTTATCGAGTTATTTTATAAATTTTAAAAATAAATACATGGATGATTTCATAGGATTTCATAGTAGTCAGATATTGTTTTAGGGTTTTGGACCCCTGGTGCACATTTTTAAAGACTATCAAATCTTTAAAAACTGCTTATTCAGTCATTCTAATCACACCTCGTGTTGGATTATCATTTCATATTATCATACACATTAAAAATAATTCAAAGATAGTTATCCTTTGGTTTCATGTCAATATAATATTTTTTATATGGTTTTGACTGTTAAATGCACATTTTAGTGTTTAAAACACTAAAATTATATTTTCAGTCATCCCAGTCAAAACAACAACTAAGAATGATATGTCTCGGTTCCTAAAATTAACAAGTTGATTTTGGTTATTATATTATTATTTTATGGAAATACGAGGTCATTTTCTTGGTTTGAACCCCTTGAGGCATGTTTTTAAAAACTATCACATCTTTAAAAACTTCTTATTCAATCATTTTGAGCACACTATATGTTTGATTGATGTGTTTTCTACTTATACATATCAAAAATAAAATGAAGAGATTTTTCCTATGTTTTCACATCAATATGAGGTTGTTTTCTATGGTTTTTATTGTTGTATGCATGTTTTAGTATTTAAAAACACTAAAAATGATTTTTTTATCATACAAAGTTGATGGAAACTCAAATTGATGTAGATTAGGTTCCTATATTTAAAAATTTATATATGATTTTTTCCTGTGATTTTACAGTAGTTGGAGGTCATTTTTTGTTTTTGATCACCACAAAATCATTAAAAACTGCTTATTCATTCATTTATTATGAGCACACCACCTGTTATATTGATGTTCCATCTAATATTATTCAATAATTCCAAGAAACTCAATATGTTTCTTCACTACACACTATGTGTTTACCATCAACATAGTATGTGAACTACTACAAAAAGGATCATTAGAATCTAACAAAAGTGGCCGCTAAAGGATTGTGGTGGCCATCCAGGAACTTCAAAATGGTAGTCATGTGATTTAGAGAACTTTTAGAATTTTCCAATCCCTATTTAAAAGATGTTTGGTTATCATAGGATCCTATAAACTGCACAAGCCCTCAGAATACCATGCATGATTAAGTGCTTTGTCTCCCTAACCATGCATGCCACATTTTCAACCAGTATCAAACTCATGGTTAAACATATGGTCTCCCAAAACTTTTTTTTAAACCACGATTACTAAAACTAATTCTTAGATAACCCCCAACCACTTTATTTACATGGAGATTTCTATTTTATCACCAAGGGGATGGGTATGTTCTATCCAATGAGTCTAGTTGACCTTGCATTTGGGCCGTGTAAGATCCTAATATTTTCTAGAGAGGTATAGATCTTGTTTTTGGTATTTTTTTCCTTTTCTTAGGTAATTTTTGTTTGGGTGTTACCTTGGGTACTTTTTGGGTGAAATTGGAGAAATTTGGAAGGAGAGGTTGTAAATAGTTGGTACACGGTTTTCCCAAACCATGCATCTGGGATTTCGTATCTTTATCATGTTCTTAGTCATGGTTTTGACCTATCTATTTCAAATTAGGGATTTCTCTTGGGTTATCTCTCATCAAAGAATTAAGGTATGTTTTCTAATTAAATTTCCTAAAGTCTTAATTCAAAATTTTGTGTATGCATTGTTATAATTCGATTAATATGTTTGGAAATTGAATATTGAATTGAATAAATTAATTGATTATTTAATTTATCAAAACATGAATTTGGATTAATTAATTTTTGAATTAATTAATAGATTTTGTGAATTGGGAATTGATGGGAAATTGGGATTTTTTAAATTGTAATAATTAGTTATTGAATTAATTATTTGGAATATTGAGATTGTGAAATTGATTGGATTAATTAATTGTTGAATTAATTAATGAGATGTCAAGATTATGAATTTTATTTGATTAATTAATTATTGAATTAATTAATGATATATTGAGATTTTGAATTTAATGTAATTAATTAATTATTGATTTAAATAATGAGATATTAATATTGTGGGATTATTGGAATAATTAATTGTTGAATCAATTATTGAGTTATTGAGATTGTTGAATTAGATTAATTAATTTTTGAATTTATTAATGGAAATTGTTGTGATTTTTAAATTTATTGAGATGTATTAATTAATTTTTGAATTAATTAATGGATGTTTTAATTGTGAAATGTGATGATAAGGTTAATTTTGATTAACCTTGAATGATGTTATATATTTGATATAAGTGTTTGATTGGGAAATGGGGTGTGGGACATGGACTAACACTCCAAATACCCACGCGGGTGATAGACATAATGTTCTAGACCAAAATTCATACTTGAAAATATTTTTATGGAATATGGAATGATGATCTAAATACTCATGGGGTGTGGGATAGTGAACAATGCTCCAAATACCCATTGGGTTCTAGACATGACATTTTATGACTATGAGATTGGTATTGGGCTATGATTCCAAGTGGTCATGTTATTAATTGAAATGAAATAGATGAAGAAATCCCATGTGTTTTAATGAATTGTGAATTAAATATGTGATATGGTTCAAACTATGATATGGTCTAAAGTAGGTATTGATTGGTTCAGGTATCCTTGGGAACCTAGGTGAGTTATGTTGTTAAATAAAGAGTAATTGAACAAATGTAAACTATTTAATTTATTGATTTTATTTATTCTTTATACAACTACATACAATATTGTTGACTGGATATTGTCTTATACACCATTGGTGGTGGCCTAATTAGTTGTACTCATACCCTAATCAGGCTTCCTGACTGATACCCAAATAGATTTCATGTTTTCAATACAAGTTAAGGGTAAAGTCCCTCTGTTTGATGGTTGAGATGGGATGGATCATGGATGAGGGAATAAAACTAGGTTTGGGACCCACTTGGGAGTTTTTAGTTTATTTATTATGGGTTTTTAATAATGAAACTTGACATGTATTGGCATGACATATCTACTGTTTGGTTTTGGATATATTTATTTCATTTTTTGGTCATCATGTGATACTAGTATTATCCTGGTTATGGTTATATTTGTTGTTTATTTTTTATTTATTTTATTTTGTTGTGATAATTTGATAAAGAGGGTATATTCTCTCCATGATCAATATTAGACCCTTACTACTAGTCAGTATCCTCTGTTGTATGAGGAGGCATACCTGAGGTCTTATAGAGAACCGACTTAGGGCACCGATGTGTGGCACCCGGGTTGAGATGTTACAAAGTGGTATCAAATGTGATTTCTTTTCTTTTTTCTTTTCTTGCTATTTGGGAAGGTATATAGGATAATATGATGAGCCAGGCCTTTGTTAAGAGTTCAATCATGGGAGTAGTTAACCCATGTATGAAGGTAAAATCAAAGTACCCCAGGTGAGATTGTTGTCACAGATGTGTGTTGTTATAGTTGATGTTATTTCACCTCAAGTGATGAAATTATTGTGTGATGTGATTATTGTTTCTGATATTTTTATAAGATTTGAATCATGTCCTAGTATAACTATAGAGTTTAGAATTCATGAATCATTCTAGTCACTTAGGATTATTTTCTGACATACACCATTTTAGTCAAGAATATGGAAACAGTTTTTGGGTAAGTTGTTAAAAAATTAAAAGTTTTTACTTCCTTATGTAATTGAATTTTAAATAATGAATAATGTGAATAAATAGGATTCTGATGTGAAACTGGAAAAACGAGAATTAGTTTACCATTTTTAACCATAACCTAGATGTATTATGGTTAAGGGTAATGATATTGCCTTGGTGTTGACCATGTGGTGGGAAAAGGGGGAATGAATTGTTATAGATTTTATGAATCCCTATTATGTTAACTATGTTAAATTTGTGTTATGAATTCTAAGACCTGTGTTTTTTATTATAGAGAAATTCTTCCATCGTGATGATTTTTGATAGGATTATAGGAGGTTATGAATGGATTTGTTCTACCAACAGTGGAACTTGAGGCACATATAGTGCTAAGTGAGGAATTCGGAGAGCAGTTTCGTAAAAAAATTGCTCACATCATGATGTTTATGGAAAGAGACACAAGGAAGGTTGTGAAAATAATGTATGATATAATGAGGTATTTCTAGTTGTAACACCCCCTACCTTCACCAGAGAGGGTGTACCTAGGGTAGATGAGTTCTGTATTGAGTTTATCCAGACCATACTTCACCACTTGGAGATTCTTGCTGAGAAAAGATTCAAATTAGTTGCTTATATGTTATGTGGTCAAGTGAAGTGATGGTGAGACATTCAGACTTGGGATGTATAGTTTTAGGATATCCAGTGGAAGGAATTTTAGGGGAATTTCTTGGAGCACTTTTATCCTGAGATTCTCTGGTATGAGAGAGCAACTGAGTTCATGTGGTTGACTCAAAAGATTATGTATGTGATGGACTATACTGGATGCTTTTCATATTTTCGGTACTTTGTTCCGGTGTTGGAAGTACATGAAGCTAATTTTTTAAAATGGTTTTAGGATGGTATTAAATGTGAAATTAATTCCATGGTGAATATCTTTAGGTTGAATAATTTTTAGAGGGGATAAATCAGGATCTCATTTTTTAGAAGAATCTGAAGGAGTCTTCTAATGGTGGATAATTGGTTTCTACTGGAAAGTCACAAGGTACATATTATGAGGGAAGGAAGATTCATTATCAGAATTTTGAACATATTAGTGGGAAGAAGAGTGGATATGGGGGAGTATCAGTTACATAATATATTACCCGAGTACTTTTCCACTAGTGTGGTAGGTTGGAACAATATAGTACCCAGTGTCCTTTTCAACGATAGAGTATTGATGTTATGGAAGGATGGAACATCTATAAATGTTATTTCATAACACATGACAGATGGGTAATGATGGTGTAGCAGGACAGAACCAGAGTATGAGAAGGGGTTCTTCTACGCCATATCAATCCAACAGTTTGAGTTCTACTGGTCATGGTAGAAGACGGAGTGGATGTGGATCTTCTGGTAAAGAGTTCTTGTATCAATAGAGTGGTGAAGCTTAGGGGACTCATACTACATCATAGGGAATAGGGGTAGGATTGTTACATTACATTCATCCTATACTTATTGATAGTGAATTAGGACCGTCGACAGTAAGAGGTACTATTATTGTAGCTTCTACGCTAGCTAGTGCCTTATTTGATATTGGTGACTTTAGTTCCATTTTTTTTGTAAAACTTGTGGATATTTTGAGCTTGGTAGTGGATTTTGTGGGTGGTGTGTTGATGATAGATACACCATTGATAGTATGATCTAGAGACATTTTTTTGTTCAATGGGTGTTCTCTTAAGACTGGGGAGTATCGTTTTATGTTGGATATTTACATCCTTGAAATGTTTTGATTTTATCTAATTTTATGGATGGAATAGTTAGTAGTATACCAAGCCCACATATATTGTTACTATAGTAGGGTGACATTTACTTCACATAAGGGTGACCACTATATCCATCATGGAGAATGGGTTATCAATGTGGTTGTGCAGGGCCAGTTCATCTGCAACTAGGGAAGATCACCACCCTAACTACTAGTCTATTGCTAGATTATGGTGATTTGGAATATGATTTCTTCTCACCCATAGTGGATAGGTTTAAGAATTTTTTTCCTAAATACTTCTCAAGTATTACACCTGAGAGAGATGTGAAATTTACGATTGAGCTAATTTTAAGGGTTGAGCCAGTTTCTATTCCACCATACAGAATGTCACTGACAGATTTTCAAGAGCTCAATACTTGGATTTAATAGATGATGGATAAGGGTTTTATCTAATGGCACCCCATTTTCCTGGATACTGCTCTTGTCTTTAGGCCTCATCTTGGATTTTCTCTTCTTAGGGTTTCAAGTTCTCCCTGGCAGCAATGGGATTCTCCTCCTCCTCCAAACGCTCCATTTTTCCTCTTTATAGGGTTTCATCATCAAGGACTCTATTTCGTCTTCGACATCTCCTTCCTCGGCTATTTATATCTTCTCAGAAGTGATGGTTCCTTATGGATTCTTAGTCTTCCTTCTTTCCAGGTTCATTCTCTTCTAGTTCTATGGAGTTACCTCTCTTTCTCTCCTTCCACCCTTTCTCTACTGACTTAACCTGAAACACACAACCCCGTCTTGGTTGAATGATTGTTTCCTTAGATGGGTTTGGGATTATGGCGGTGGGAGTTGGGGAAAACCAGGGTTATTTGTTTTCTTGACTTTCTCCTTCGGTTTATCTTGATCTATTTGGGGTTTATTTTTAGGGTTCCAATCCTCAGTTCCCTTCATGTCTTCAGTTCAGATTTCATATCCTTTATTTATGTTTCTTCTGGTTATGGGTTTCTTTATTTGGATGGTTTCCTGTTCATTTATTAAGACTATTCTCAGATGGTGTAGTTTGTGGTTTATATTTTGATATGTTTTTTTTGGTCTATTGTATTTGTTCTTGGTGAAAGTCTTGTTCCCCTAAAACATTATGCTACTTTAACCCTACCCTGGCCCTAAGTCCCATTTCTCCTCTCCAGGCCGGTCGGAAGTGGTAGATCATCAGAGTTTTTTGTGGTGGAATTCAGGTAGTTATTGGTTCTCTAGGGAATAAGACCCTTTTTTGGACATTTGGTGTGTTTGCACACGACCTATGGTTTCTTGGTCATGACGTTGGTTCTGGTGACCGGTTACCTCCAGCTTTCTGATGCGGTGAGGAATCAACAAAGATGATGACGTGGTTATTATTCAATGATGATGAATATGGGTATGGTGATGATGATGGATGACGATATTGATGGACGATGATGATGACTATGACTTCGAATGATGCGAGCATATCCTGAAAGCGATCTCCTCATTTTGTGTGTCTGTATTTTAAATTTGGTTCACCGATGTGTCTTTTTGCATAATGTTCTGATTACCGCTCACCCTCAAACTGGTCATTTTGAAAATCAAATAAAATGTTATTTGGCTGATAATGTGTTTATATGTCTGAGTATATCATCTTATGGTTCTATAGTTTTTTTCAAAGAATGCTAATGGGATTATGTTCTTATATGTTGATTACCAAATGTTGAACCAGATGATAGTGAACAACTGGTATCCTCTTCCATGTATTTATGATCTATTTGACTAGTTGAGGGGATCTTGTATCTTCTCAAATATTGATTCACTGCTATGAATTTGGCCCTTAAAATTGATAGTAAAAGAGATTTATTAGTGCTATAGAAGCATTGATAATGTAAGCGACGTTAAAGTATTGGTTTTAAGAGTGCTCATAAAAAGTGCTGATAAAGGGGGCCTTTATCAGCACTTTTTTAGCATTGTTAAAGGCTACCTTTATCATTACTCCCCCCACCCTTTTATCAATGCTTTAGTGTATGCCCCTACCTTCAGTGAGTTTCGAACATGGGACCTTCATCTTATACAGCAACACCTTTTCCACTACGCTATAATGTTTTATTTTACAATTTATGATATATCTATATATTTATATTGTTTTATATTTTTTATCTATATATATTTATATATTTATATATATATATATATATTTATATATATTTATATATATTTATATATATTTATATATGTTTATCTATATTTATATATATATTTATATATATTTATATATATTTATATATATTTCTAAAATACTTATTTATTTATATATATATATATATATATTCAAATGGATATTAACTCTAAAAATCCTTAAAACATATAAAAGCATTAAGAAACCCTGAAAACCTCAAGACCCTTAAAAACCCTGAAATGAACATAACTTCTGATTCAGGAGTTTGTTTCATCACCACAACTATTAAAATCTAAGATCATGAAATGAACTTGACTATGATATTTGGTATAGGCTGACCGAACACCCAGATCCAAATATATAACCATTATAATTTTAAGAAGTTGGGGTCTTCAACTAAAAACTCTATTTCAGAGGCCTTATAGCCCTTTTTGGGGAAAAAAGATGGAAAATTATCAAAGAGCTAGTTCCAGATCTACATGGTTTATATCTCATCGCATGATTCGATTTGATAGTGGTAGATCTTAAACAAACACCTAGATCAAAAGTTATGGTCATTGGAAATTTGAATTTGATTTCTGAATTTTTTTAAACTATAAAAACTTTTATTCCTTTAGTTTTCACTAAATTTGAATATAATGTGGTTTTATCTCATTTAATAATATTTTATTTGACTGGTTGTGGAGCTAAAATGGACTATCGGGTCGAAATATATGATTTTTTCAGGGTTTTTATAGTTTTAGGGTTTTTAGGGGTTTAAAGGGATTTTTACATTTGACAGCCATAACTTCGGAAATGAGGGTCTGTTTTGCCTCTACCACATATCAAATGAAATCCTACGATGATATTTATGCCTTGGTAACACACAGAAACCCTCAATCACCTGTATTGAGGCAAAAAATTCTCATAAGGCCTCCAAATCACCATAACATCTGTTACGGGTTTCCGTTAATCAAATATATATTTTTTTTGGAAATATACAATTTATCAGTCCTAGTAAAAAAGAAATGATAAATGAGTTACTTTATCAATACTTCTAAAAAAGTGTTGATAAATTCAACCCTTTTATCAATTCTTTTTTAGAAGCATTAATAAAGACCCCACTTTATCAGCTCTTTTTTATAAGCGCCGATAAATGCCCATTTTATCAGTTATTTTTTACTAACTCTATTAAAGGGGGCCTTTATCAGGGATTTTTTACAAGTGCTGATACAGGGACCTATTTAACATCGATTATTTTTAATCTTGTTATAAACCCCCTTTAAAATTACTTTTTCTAGCACTAAGAAAGGGGATTTTAACAACTCTTTTAGTGAGTGCTATTAAAACCCTATCATTGGATAAACCCAGTTTTTTTAGTAGTGATTTGAGATCAAGGTATCATCAGTTGAGAGTTTGACCTTCTAATATAATTAGGAATACATTAAAAATCATTTTTGGATTTTATGAGTTCTTTTTAATGTCATTTGGGTCGATGAATGCTCCTTCTGTGTTTATGGCCTTAATGAACAGAATCTTCCATCCATACCTGGATTAGTTTGTGGTGGTGTTTATGGATGACATCATGGTGTAATCCATGACTCATGAAGATCATTCCCAATCTCTTGAAATCATCCTGAGTACACTGAGATAGCATCAAATATAGACCAAGCTATCTAAGTGTCAGTTTTGGATTGATTTAGTACACTTCTTGGGTCACATCATCACAAAATAGGGTGTGTCAGTGGACCTAGAGAAGGTGAAGATAGTTGTTTCTTGAAACCATCCCAAGAATGTTTTCAATATCTATATTTTTATGGGGTTGTTGGGGTACTATCATGGGTTTATCCAGGACTTTTCTTGATTGGAAAAACCACTTTTGGGCTTGAAAAAAAGGGTATAAAGTTTGGATGTCTTGGAGAATTTAAGAAATCCTTTCAGGAGTTGAAGAATAATTTAGAAACGACACTGATCATAATCCTACAAGAGACAGGTGAGTAGTATACAGTGTTTTGGGATGCTTCTTGGATTAGTCTTGGAACAGTGTTAATGTTGGGAGATCAAGTTTTGTAATCTGGGTCTTAGTAGTTGAGGCCACATAAACAGAATTATCCTTTGAATTACCACAAATTAGCTGCAACGGTTTATTATTTGAATTTTTGGTGATAGTATTTGATGGGAGATAAGTTAATTATGTATACTGATCTCTAGATTTTAAATTATATACTTTTTTAGTGAGATATAAATATTCAGAATCCGAGATGGGTTGAGTATATGCAGTCCATTGACTTTGATCTAGCATATACGCCAGAGAAGGAAAATAGTGTGGTGGATGCTCTAAGTAGGAAAACTCAAACTCACTTAGCTTAGGAGTCTAGTGTTGAGTTTAATATGATAACTCTACTAGATTAGATTCATGTTGTGGCTTAGTAGGATCGGGAGAAGATGACTCTCATATCAGTTCTAATAGAGTATACACTTTTGTGACAGATCAGGGACAGATAGTATGAGTATCTGGAATGTTTGGAGTTAAGAAAAATCCTTGAATATGGGGAGTCACTTTTAGATTGGAACATATATGTGGATGATATCATCTATGTTAGGGGTAGGGTTTTTGTGTTTATGAGTTTTCGAGATAAGATGATGCGTGAATTTTATTCCTTAAAGTGGGCAGTATATCCATGTGTGACCAAAATGTACCATGACCAATGTTGATAGTTTTGGTGGTTGGGAATGAAAAATGATACAAAAAGGTTCATGCCAGGATGATACACCTATCAATAGGTGAATAACAAGCATCAATGACCTGGTGGTTTACTAAAATCATTTCCCATTCTGGAATTGAAGTGGGATGATGCTACCATGGATTTTGTGGTGGGTATCCTGAGGATAGCTCATAAGAATGATGTTAATTGGGTGATTTTAGAAATTTTAAAAAAGTTAGATCATTTCTTTACTATATGGGATACTTTCTTAGTAGAGAAGTTGGGGGACTTATTTGTTCATGAAATAGTCTATTTGCATGGGGTGCTACAGACTATTGTTTCATACTGTGACTCGTGGTTTACTTTGTGATTCTGGAAAGGATTAAAAAAATCCATTGGTACATAGGTTTTACTGAGTGTAGAATTACACCCATATATAGATGGGTATTCATAGTATACTATATAGTTTCTAGGGTGTGGATCCTATACATTAGTGGGTCTTGGGAGAAGAACCTATCTTTTGTGAAGTTATCCTATAGAAAAGGCTATCAGGAAAATATTTATAAAGAACCATATGAGTCCCTTTATTGTAGGCTATAGAGATCATCTCTATAATGGATGGAGGTAGGTGATACATAGCTATTAGTATCAAGTCTCATGTAGGATACGTCGGAGAAGGTTCATTTGATTCGAAATCATATTGCTACAACTCAGACTAGGGAGAAGTCATATGCTGATAGATGATGATGTCCCATAGATTTTACAGATGGTGATCGTGTATTCCTTTAAGTGTCGCATAGATTGGGTCACCATAGGATATAGAGATAGGGTAAGTTGGTGCCTAGGTTTGTTGGACCATTTGAAGTTCTGGAGAGAATTGGGTTGCTAGCATACCGATTGGATCCTTCATAGAACTACAGTGTTACGACTGATGTTTTTCATGTGTCATAACTTCAGTGGTATCACCCTGACCCTTCTCAAGTGATCTATGTAGATTATGTTGATCTTGAGATAGATTTTTCCTTTGAGGAGAATCTGATATGTGTGTTGGATCATAGTGATAAAAATTTTCGGGGAATGACCGTATCGTTAATTCATGTATTATGGAAGCATGGGCATGTGTAGGAGGAAACATGGGAGAGGGAAGTGGATATGTGAGTTCAATGGCCTAATCTTTTTACCTTGGAATCTTAGAGATACTTAGTATTACAACTCAAGGATGAGATGTTATAAGATGGGGAGATTGTAAGATCCAGATCTTTTTTGGAGAGATCTCGAGCTTATTTCAAGAATTCTTTTTGGCATTCTTTGAGTACTATTTGTTTGGGTGTTTCCTTAGGGATTTTTTAGTGAAATTAGAGAAATTTGGGAGCATGATAGGTTGTGCATGGTTGGTGCATGGTTTTTCAAATAGTGGACCCAGCCTAGAAAACCATGTGAACTCAATAATGGGGATTCGCATGGATGGTTCATGAATTGTCAAACCATTTTCCCTATTAAGAGAAACCCAAAACCCCCCACCCCAGAATAAGTTCATGATTTAAGTGCATGGCTTGAAAAACCATGCACCCTTGCCTAGGAAACCATGTGCACAGAAATTAATTAGCTCAAAAAATAGTTTCAAAATCCCAAACCCCCATTATTAACCCCTAATCACCCATACTCGAAACTAAACTCATTCATATGAATTTCAAATTCTCTCAGATGGATTCAAATCCCTCTTAACCTCCATTATTCATGATTAAAAGGCTAGTTTGTTAGATATTCATCTCTCTGAGTATGCATTTTATTCCCATTTGGATCTCTCTCCCTCATACTCCACTTCCTAAATAAAAGTGGTATGTTTAACCACTGTTTGTTCTAGATCTAGATCTAGGTTTGTTTGATCATGATTCAGTCGATCTTGGATTTAGGTTTGAGATCTAGATCATGTTATTCATTTTGGTATTGGCCTATATGTTTCAAATTGGGGATTTATATTGGGTGATCACTCATAAAGGAATTGAGGTATGAGGTCTAATTCAATTTCCTATAGTCTTGATTCCAAATTGTGTGTATGCATTCTTATAATTTGATTGGCATGTTTGAGAATTGAATATTGAATTTAATAAATTAATATATTAATTAATTTATGGAAATATGAATTGAGATTAGTTAATTTTTGAATTAATTAATAGATTGTGTAAATGGGGAATTGATGGAAAATTGGGATTTGGTGAATGGGAATAATTATTTGTTTAATTAATTATTTGGAATATTTAGATTATTAAATTGATTTCATTAATTAATTTTTGAATTAATTATTGAGATATAAAGATTATGAATTTGATTTTATTAATTAATTAGTGAGATATTGAGATTGTGAATTTAATTTAATTAATTAATTATTGAGTTAATTATTGAGATATTGAGATTGTGGAATTATTGGAATAATTATTTTTTGAATTAATTATTGGGTTATTGATATTTTTGAATTAGATTAATTAATTTTTGAATTAATTAATGTAAATTGTAGTGATTTTTAAATTAAATAAGATGGATTAATTAATTGTTGAATTAATTAATTTTTTTTATTGAAAAATGTGATGAGAAAGTTAATGTTTATTAACCTTGAACGATGTGATATATGTGATATATTTGTTTGATTGAGAAATGGGGTGTGCGACATGGACTGATGCTCCAATTACCCACGGGGGTGTTAGACCTGGATTTCTACACCCCAATGCATGCATCTGAATATTTCTATGGGATAGGGAATAATGATCCAAATACCCATGGGGTGTGGGATAGGGAATTATTTTCTAAAACCCTCGGAGTGCTAAACATGACGTTCAATTCCCAGGATATTAGAATTGGACTATGGTTCTAAGTGGTCATGTTATAAATTGAAATGAAATGGATAATTAAATCCCACATTTTCTAATGAATTTTGAATTGAATATGTAATATGGTTCATACTAAATCATGGGAATAAGTAGGGCTTGATTGGTTCAGGTTTCCTCAAGAACTCAGGGGAGTTACGTGGTTAAATAAAGAGTAATTTAATAAATGTAAAGTGTCAAATTTATTTATTTTATTTATTATTTATACAAATTCATACACTGTTATTTACTAAATATTGTTTTATACACAATTGGATATGTCCTATTTAGTTGTACTCACACCCTACCCGGGCTTCTTGATCAGTACCTGAATAGAGTTCATGTTTGCAGGACAAGTTATGGGCAAAGGCCCTATGTTAGATAGCTAAGATGGGATGGAGCATGGATGAGGGAACCAGACATGGTTCGGGGCCTACTTGGAATTTTTCCCAATCTTTATTTATTATGGGCTTTGTATATTGAAAAATGACACATATTTTTATGACATGTCTACTTTTTAGTTTTGGATATTGTATTTTCTGTTTTGGTCATCATGTGATATTAGTATTATCCTGGTTATGGTTATATCTTTTGGTTGTTATTTATTTCTTTTCCATTGTTGTGCTACTTAGATAAAGAGGGTATAGTCTCTCCATGATCGATATTTGACCCTCACTACTTGTTTACAGCCTCTGGAATATCAGGAGGTGCACTTGAGGTTATGTAGTGAACCGAATTGGGGCACCGGTGTGTGGAACCCGATTTGAGATGTTACAGGTGCAGATCAAGGTAGAGTCTTAGAGAGAGAGAAAACTCCATTATTAAAGGTTTTTTTGGTTTTTTAACTTTTATTATTATTCTTCTTATTCATATTGAATAAATAAAAATATAAGAAGAAAACACCTTCAATCAAAAATGCACACATACATAATTCCAAGAGAACACTCATGTCACATTACATAAAATCCCTCTCATAGTAATAGCACCAAAATGATAAAATATCATCATATAAATAAAGAAAATAGTGATTTAGACATTTTATGGATTGAGATTATAATTTACCTCTATAGGATGAGATATAAGACTAAAAATTTCCTTATTGATTGTGACTTTCATCCTCTATAAAACATAAACAAGGAATTTTCCATTATCAACTTTCCTTGATCTTGTTTTTAACTATAGGAGTTATGTTCTATCACTTTTTCTTTTAAACTTGAAATTTCCCTCCACACTTCACAATCAATGTCACTGCTTGAACCCACACTAGATGGTGTAGCTATAAATGATGAAAATGACCAACCAAAGACATCTGATAGATTATGACCAAACCTAATTCCTCATACTTGTCTATGATTCTTATTACCTAAAATTATTGTAACTACATCATCATGGAAAACCAATGATGATTCTGTAGGGTTCACATCCCAATATTATTGAACTTTATCATGTGTATAAAATAATATTAACAATTATTTTCAAAATTAACTTAACTTCATAACATTGTCTAATTCATTTGAGATACCTAAGTGGATCATGCAGTCACCCTGAGAGGGGGTGTAAATTTGGGATGGAAAAATTTTTACAGTATATATTCAAATTAAACACTTGCTTTAATTTTATCGAACCTTTTTTATCAGTTAAGATATATTTATCTTTAGAAACACTTCATCACTATTTTACAATTATTATATGCATATGAAATATATAAAACAACACACATATATTTTTAAAAGGTTTGGACTCAGTGTAAGAACCTACACCTTACTAAGGCGACTCCCATCAGTCCATGGATTCTGATACTAGTAATGTTTTCATCAATTACAAGTGAGGGGTATTTATACTGTATCCCACGGTTTAGATATCTCCTAAAAAGATCCACTTATATCCCAATAGATATTATAATGACTCACTCTAGTTACCAATATTACTTATCTTTAGATACAATATAATATAAAAATTTAAGTATCCCATTGAAACTTCATCTATAAAATCACTATATAATAACTCTGCCTAATGTGACTGCATATGGTGTACCTCTACCTTCTTTCATTATGACTCCATATGATTCCCCTCACTCTCTATTTGGTAAGCCTTTGTCTAGTAAACCTCAAAATTTTACACTTCATTACTCTGTTCCCCAACCTCGGTAGAATATTCCTCCTTCTGGTGCGCCTCAATTTAATTCCTCTATGATTGGTACCTTTGTCTAATTAAACTCTATTTGTTGTTCCTACAACTATAAAACCTCTATTTGATGTCTCTAATAAAATACTTTGGCTAGTAGACCTCTGATCAATACTTCTTTCTTATACCACTTCTTCAAATATGTATTTCCCTGCTTAAAAAATTATACTACTCTAAAATCTTAATCAATTTGCTTAACTAATTCATATGAATAGTTTAAGTATGTTTAGTACACACTACACTTTATATAGGCATGCCTTAATGGAAAAAGGAGGGAACTAAAATATTTTTTCCATCTCTAATAAAATTCCAATTTCAAACATCTCTATTATTTAGGATTCACTAGATTCCTCTCAACTCTTCTAGAATATTCTTGAATTTTCATGAAAACTCTAGAATCTATAACCTTCTTTAAAATTCCTTATCCTCATTGTTAAGTAACTTCTTCAAACTTTCTTATCTCAACTGGATAATAAAAATTTAAGGGACATCTCAACAATGTCATCGTTAGGACTTTAAAATGTCTTGTAAAACTCCTCATTACTTTATCTGGCATATGTTCTTATAATTATTTCATTAAGAACTCATCTATATAGTGATTATTCCGATATCTAGTGCATTTGATGTTTCTCCACCTGATAAATTACTTCTCTAAAAATAGAATCAATGGATTTAATCGAACTGATAAAGTCATTAATTCTTTGAATGATGCAATCCATTTTCTTACTTTGACCAATGGTCTCACATTTTTTAGTTTATCTTTGTATGTCTGATGAGTCATCATCTCTCAGTCTAATAACCCTACATTAGCTCAAACTTCATACAATGTTTGGTCATAAAACTCATAATTGACTGTTTGATAACATTGTGATGATTTTTATGATGCTCTTCCTTATAATGGTTCTTTTACCAATCATTCTGAATTTGAAAAACTCTTCATAACACCTCCTTTGTTAAACTACCTGCTTCGACTGATGAATATTCTACTCCAATTATAAATATGACTTTGTTAATTTTTCATCTGATATAAATCAAGCTTCTTCTCAGTATTCATACATCTCCCTCTACTATGTGAACCATCATATTTCTTTACCAAATGACTTCATAAATCTTTGTTAAATGTAAATCCATGAAAATATTTTAATGGGTCATCAATAAACACTAGATCTTTCTCTATTAAATGTACTAAATCTGGTGAAACTTTGAAATTTTCCATTCATTTATCATTGTAAAGATATATATAGACTTGCCGCCTATTAGAGTTACAACATACTTTGCATAAAAAACTTGGTCTGATGGATCCTCATCCAATGTATTCGATCTAGTTTCCTCTAAACAACAACACACTCTTTGACTTAATACCATCAAACATCATACAGCTTGTAACATAATCTTTTCCACTTAAAATTTATACAAACTATATATAGAGAAAATTTATCTGCATCTTTCTGATATACTTGATCCATTATCATACAATAATTTATAACTAATAATTGATATTAACTTCACTATATCTTTTATTTTATTTTTTACACTCATGACTCCAATTTTGTAGATGGAACTTTGTATTGTTCTCCTTATACAAACTCTACACTCTACAATTCCATCTTCTAATAACTATTCATTTGGTAAAATCATTTATGTTTCATCCAATAATGTTTTTCAAATACAACCTCTTACATTTTCTACATCTTTATCTAGTCACATTTTTTAGGTGATCTAGGTTTGGTAGCCTCAATCTCCCCCCTTTGACTCAATATTGAATCTCGAATATCTTAATGTTTTTATGAACTTGAATATTGGCATATAATCATCTTACATTGAGTAAAGTTTCTTAACTAAGTTAAGGAAACATTATAGCCTCCTCCAGAAACTCATTAGGAAGGTTTACTAACGTTTATAAGGAACTCGTAAGGAAACATTCTTATCCTCCATAAGGAATATTTCATGAATTTCTTTAAAAACTCAATATCCTATTTTGTACTTGTAAAGGTTTAACCCTTGAGCTAAATTCCTTCATTAGACCTTGTCAATATTATTATCTATTTTAAATTTCATCTTCAACTCTAAATTTTATAAATAGTACATCTTCATCTTACAAACATTCTCCTATTTATGGTAGAGAAAAATCCAAAAAACATTCCTTATGAACCTTTACCTAAGGTACCTTTACTTTCAACTTCCTTATTGACTTTACAATAAAATATTTACAATTTTTACAATATATCAACATTATTATCCTATAGGGGATTAAATCTACCCCTTTGGATTTGTTTTCAATAATAAATTATTTTTAAATTCAATGATAAATTTCTCCGCTTGTAGATAATGAATTCAAAGTCTTCATCTTTTAAAAGAGATTTAAGTGAGGGAACAATTTTCTATCCTCATTAATGATCTAAATATGAATACCCTTTTGTGACATCTTGAGGTGATGGAGGAATATTCTTCACTGAATTTCTTCTTCCATGCCAAGTATAAACTATGAAATCCTTCAGAGAAGAAATTAATTAGTTTTCTTAAAGAAATAATCCTAAAATAAACCAAATCTAAGTATACATGATCCATGATCAGTGTAGAAAACAAGAGTAATTAAATTGGACATTAAATTTGTACATGAATTTTTTCCAAGTGATTCCAATGCTTCAAAAACTTATTGTAAGGAAAAATTCATCTTATTTTCATTCAACTAACTTTCATGCATCCATCTTGAAAAACATATCAAAAACGTTCAAGAAAAAACACGAATAGGGTTTCTCCCCATTTTGAAGATAATACATACTCTTTCATCAACAAAACATTTTCCCTTTAAAATTTATACCTCATTTATTTAGGAAAGTGAGAGTATGGAAAAAATACTTTGAGGATAACAGTAGATTTAAATATTCTGGATTTTTATTATCCATATTTAGAACACGTTGGTTTAATATAATGAATTTTTGAAACACCTTTCAAATATTCCTTAAAATATGTCTTCATATATAAACTTTAGGGATCCCCCTAAATATCACCACCTTTGATTTCAAATTCAATATAGGTTCACTAAAACATGTAGGGAAATAAATTATGTCTTTCTTAGATTCATTAGATAGAGAAATAGGTATGAGAAGGTTTTCCTAACCCAGAAGCATTCTTTTCTTCAGTTTTCTTCATGGTTTCACCCTTAGCTTTCCAAAAAAATTATCCTCATGGGCTGCATTGGTTTCTTCTTCTCACATTTTATTTCGACATTTTATAGAGGATCATTATTAAATTAATTAGGAAAAAAACATGCATTTTTTTTATTTTCTTCTACTTTAAACCTCCTTGTTTCCTCCATCTTTTCTAGATATAAAACTCTGAAAAACTTCAGAATATGTTAAACTTTATTCATATGATAAAATTTATATAGAGTACCACTTTTTTACTTCCAATATTTTCTATTATTATTTAAAAACATCTACTATCCTCATAATAGTTTCATAAAATTTTCAGGAGTGTGGTCATCTAACTTATATCTTCCACATATCTTCTTTTTTTTGGTAGTTTACACTTCTTAGGTAATTCTTGGTGATCTTAAACTTATTTTTTAGAGATGTATTCCACCATTACAATATGATTATTTATTACTTAGATTGATTGGATTTTATTAATGATATTTATTTCATTTTCTTGAACATTCATGAAATGATTACAACTAACCATGAAGTGGTATTCTCTTCCAAATAAGTAATATCTTTTCTTAATTATGAAATCTTCTAAAACTTTCTTCCTAGGTGTAATATTATTATTTACTTATTTTTTCTTGCACTATGAGGAAGATAAAAAGTATATATTCTTTACATTCTCTTTTAGATTTTGTGGATTATTTCCTTTATTAGTATATGTGTTGTTCTTGGTAGAATTAAATCATCACCTTTATTACACATGTCTATTTATTCCAAAACTCTCACAAAAATATTTATGTTATCCAAATGTATTAAATATCTATAGATATTTAATCTTTTGTGAAGGTTGGGAAAACATAATAGATTTTCCTATTCCTTTAACTTTCTCCCCCTAAATGTTGGATTTTTTTTTGTTATTCATATCTTAGAATATTATTCCAACAATAGATGGACATGTGTTCAAAATTTCCATAGCACAAACAGTAACCAATAAGCCTTGTATTCTTCCTTTGAATTTTATTTTGGCTTGTGGAGACATATTATGAATCTTGTTTCTTCTAGATGTTTATTTTTTTATTTGAGAAATATCTAGGGGGAACTTATTTTGTTATCTTTTCTTATTTATAACTTCTTAAAATAGGTAGGTTTCTTAACTTCCTTCGTTTATTTTTGTCAAAGATTATTACCTACACTAATAAAATGGGATTTAGTTCCAACATATTCATCAGAACAAGAATTTATATCTTTTTTAACTTATCAAATGGAGTTTTTGAGGCTTTAACATTCTTTGTATAATTGTATTGAGTCTTTCCTAAATGAAGAATTTCCTTATAAACTTTGGCATAGATTCATATCTTAGAATTATTTGAATATTAATCTTGAGTAGATTCTATGTTTATCAATATCACTAATTGATCATGACACTTTATATTTAATTTGTTCTTCTGATTTTCAAGACTTCTAAATTTATCTTCAGAAAAAACTTTAGACTTTTGTATCTTTTCCTCATTCAACTTAATCACTTCTTTCAAGGAAATATGGAGTTCATTTACTTGATTTTACTTGATATCTAGTTGATAATTATTAACCTCAATAATTTTTTATTTTTATCTTCTAATGAATAGATATTTTCCTTGACAAATTTTGTTAACACGTCTTCTTTGCAAGAATTCCTTTATAGAGATTATTCCAAAAAATTGAAATTTCCATCATAGAAAGATTCTAATTGTTCCATAATCTCATTGGGTTTTAATAAGGTTTTAAATAGGTGCATTGTTGATATTTTTCTTCACGCATTTTACTCTCATCTTGTAGTGATTCTCCAAGATATTCAATTCTTATATATTTATCAAATAATTCAAAGTTATTGAATTTTATAGTAGATTGAAACTCATGGAATCTTTCTTTAATAATTCCCTTAAAAACAGTGCTCTCACAAAAACTTCTATACAATATTTCCCCTAAAAGATTTAATTTTTCTTCAGAATATAACATAGTTTATTCCTTTTCGTAAATGATTTCATTAAGATATTTATGTTCTCATAGATTATTTTCTAATAATTGATCCATGCCATCATGATCTGATTTCAGTTGTGGGATTTCCTCTTGTTTTCCCCCGGTATATGAAAGTATATATGTAATAACTTCAATGGGGACATTTTTCAGCTAATCTTTGATTTATAAATTTAAAATACTAAAAATTTACTATAAAATCATATTCATTATAACTTTAGTAATATTATTTTCTAGGATTAATCTTTTCATATTCACATGATTTATTACCCCATGCTTGAACTTCAGGTAGTGTTGGATCCTCCTTCTGTAGCTTTTTGAGAGGCTCATTTCTGCTACTTGTGATCTTCTTTATTCTTTTGGTCTCTCAAGGTTTTAGATAAAATAGTTAGATAAAATAGGAAGATAACAGAAGGTCTATAGAGGGTGAACATTTCAGATTAAAAAAATTTCAAATTATTGATTGTTTTTTAATTAATCATAAAAGTTAATTAATATAGCTAATTAGCAGTAGAATAAAATAAATAATGCAAGGATTTTTTTATAGTATTTTAATACAAATTGGACGTAGTCTAATCTTATTCCTCTATACTCTGTGAGAGATACATTGTACACTATACTGATTTTTGAAGGGTACTTATAAACCGACTACAACATACTTTTTCAAGTGTATGTATAACCAGAAATAAACTTGAATTTTGTGTGGGGAGTCACAACCTAATTACAACTATGACTATTGATACTAGGATTCACTACCTAAAAATTCATAAATTTGAAATCTATGAGTCACAACCATAACAATGGATATGATTTTTTATGTAAAATCATAAACAAAAATGAGAGTTTGTGTGAGAAATGGGAAATAGTGTTACAGACACAAGAGACCAGAATGAAAGAGAAGATAAAACAAATAATAGGTACTAGTTCATGATTAAAGTATCATCACAACTTATAAAAGTAATATAAGTCAAAGAAGATGTAATTTAGCACTTGATAGATCGTCTAGATGATGAAACAGAGTATCAAAAAGAACTTTACTGATTATAAAACACTGTGAAAGTTCACATCATTATTCTCATAGAAAAATAGAGTGTCAAAGATGTTATTGATCGTTGTTCCATACATCCTCTAAGTAAATTATATAAATTTATAAAAACATAAAATAGATAAAGAGCTTGTGTAAATAATTAGAATCATTTAAAACAATAATAATAATATATTCAACCTATTTTATTAGAAAAAAAAATCTAGAAATATAAAATATATTCAAACTAAATTAAATATATCAATTGAATAATTATAAAAATTCAAAAAATCATTCAAACTATCTTCATAAAACATAGTCAATTAATTCCATAAATAGCACAAGAAAACTGAATGTAAATAAAACATCGGAATAACTTTCTATATAAATGCATAAAATATAAGAACATTTCTAACATGAATTTAATAAAAAAACTTTGAAAATATTTAGTAATATTAATAAATAATTTAGAAATAATTAAAATTAAGAACTTAAGTGGTGATAAATATTTTCAAGAAGTGTAGTGTTTTTCTATAGAATATGAAAAACATATTTAAAACATGTTTAAAACAATTCAAATCAATTTTCATAAACTAAAAATGATTCAGTATTAAATATAAAACAAATAATAAAATTAAAATAATTGTTATAATCACACAGTAAATAAAATATTAGAAAAAATATGAAAGACAGAGCATGAAAAAGTTTCCAAAAAGTAATTTTATATTTATGAATGATAGAAAAAACAAATAACTAGTGGCAAGATAAAAAATTAACTATAATTATCATAAAAAATAATTGGTGGTAGCAAGATTCTAATACTTCTATAATTTAAAAGTGACATATCACTACCATTGGAATTTTATACCATTTTAAAAGAGTGATAATACTACAGTTGAGTCGAAACATACTACTGTTATTGATTGTACGATTTTATCGTCAGATGGATAGCAATTCTACCATCGAGTGGTGGACTCTTTCCGCCATGAAGCATGGATACTACCACTGAGAGAGATGTTATTTCGATCACAATTCATAGTGGTACTATACATAGAGGTGATACTACTATCATTAATTAGTGATACCATTATATTCTTGCGATAAGATATAGGTAGAATGAAATAGAGGATCTTCCATATGCTACCATCATTCTAAAGGGGAGGAGATCCATACATGAAACATAAAGAGAGATTTGTGTCATGTTTAGGGATAACCAAGTGATGATATTTGAATAAAGGAGGAGTGTTTCATTCATGTATGAAGATGTTTCATGTGTGGAAAAATAAGGCTTTCTGGTGTGGCATATATATAGGTGATTGCCAGAGGAAGTTGAAGATGAATAGTGGTTCATCATTTTATGCATTAATTTCTCAACACAAACTTCAATTATTTTTTTAGAACTTATAAACATCATATTAATATGTTCTTCCAGTTAACTTAAATGGATATAAAATTCATATATTTCCAATGGATCAACTAGAAATTAAATCACATCTACAGTTCAAGATATGATCAAAAATTATGAAAAATATATACTGAAACTACGGAAAAAATAGAAAGTTTTACAACAAAAGCCTTTTCTCAAGGTATCTAAATGGAATTTTCATACTTTTGAGTAGTTTAGGTATATTTTAAAATTTATCATTGGAAACAAGAAGATACTGAATGCTTAAAATTGTGGACTTCTAGAACTATTGCAAATACTTTGGGAACTTTTTAGAGAATTAAAACATCAATTTAAGACATATATTTAGTTTAATTAAATGTAAATAAATATAATATCAATCCAACGATACAATTCACATGAATATATAAGCTATATAACTCAAGTTATAATTGAATAACAAAAGAATACTATGAAACACTATAAACTGAAAATTATTTTTTAATCTAAAAACATGAAGCATGTTTAGATAAATAATTGAACATTCTTGAGATAGATTTAGACTTTATATTAGTTGAATAAAAGTTATATAATATTATTATATTTCATATGAAATAGGATTTATAATATTCCAATCACTATAACTCAAGACATAATAAAAATACAGTGATCTAGTAAAAATTGATTTCATCCTAAAATAATGAGAGGGTTTGTAATATTCAAAAACATAAAATATTAATTGAGAAAAAACACCCAAAAATATCCCTTTTCAAAAATTTATAAACTAAAACGAATTTTATAAAATTATACCATTTCTTAAAAAAATTCAAAAAGACAATATTATAAAAACTAGTACAAAAAATCCCCCATAATAAATGCAAAGATATTACTATTAAGATTCCAACATACCATTCTCAAGATTAATTTTTCCAAACTAATAAAATTATTAAGGCTTGGTAAGTATTTCTTAAAGATGAATATCATAAGGGATAAATTTAAAAATAATACCACCCTTATTGACATGATCTATAATAAAATGAAATCTAAGATCGATATGCTTTGTTATAGAATATTGTTAAGGATTTTTAGAAATAGAAATTGATGAGGTGTTATCATAATAAATAGAAAATTTATCAAGATAAATACCAAAATCAAAAAAATCTTTTTTAATCTATATTATTTGAGAAAAAATATTAGTAGAAGAGATATACTAAACTTCTGTAGTAGACAGAGTAACAAATAATTTCTTCTTAGAATACCAAGAAATTATAAATTTTACAATAGAATGATACATACCTGGTGTATTTTTTTATCAATTATGCATTCTCCAAAATCTGATTTGGAATAGGATATTAAATCAAATAGTTATATTTAGGATAAAATAAAAAATAGTTAATATTTCATTTAACATATCTAATTATTATTCTCACAGATTCAATATAGATCTCTTTAGGATCACCATGAAATATTTAACATAAAAAAAACTAAACGTGTTATCAGGTTTAGATATAGTTAAATAAATCAAGCTACTTGTCAGGCCTCTATAAACATTGATATCAATAAATTTACCAGATACATCAATAGTTAATTTACAAATAGTACTCATAGTTATTTCTATAAACTTATAGGAATCAAGACCAAACCTTTTAACTAAGTCTTTATCATAATTTCATTAATTAAGAAAGATCTCATATTTCCTTTTAGAAATATGAATACTAAGGAAGAACTTTAACTCTACCATTAATCTCATATTAACCTCAAATGACACCAAAGTAGAAAAATCATTACAAAGGAATTCACTAGAAGAATGAAAAACGATATCATCAACATAAAATTGCACAATTAAAATATCACTAGAAATTATTTTAATAAAAATTGTATGATCAAAATTACCTTTCTTGAAACCATTATTCAATAGAAATAAAGAAATCATGTCATACCAAGAATGAGGTTCTTGTTTGAGACTATACAAATCATTAGATAATTTAAAAACATTATTAAGAAATTTTTCATTTTCAAAAACAATTGTTTGAGAAACATGAACTTATTAAATTATAAAACCATTTAATAAAGAACATTTATCATTAATTTGATATAATTTAAACCTTTAAAGTAATCAAAAACAAATTCATGTAATAATATCCACTAACATGTAAATAGGTGAAAATGAATCTTCAAAATCTATACTTTTTTCTTGAGAGTATCCTTGGGAAACAAGTACGGATTTATTTTTGAAAAATTTTCTAGATTCATCCAGATTGTCTCTAAAGATCCATTTGGTAACAATTAACTAATTATCATCAATTATTTATACAAAAGAAAAATAATTATTTCTAAAAAAATTATTATTATCATATTTCATAGAAACAATCCAATGATAACCATTTAAAGAATCAGTAACATTATTAGGAAGATGATCATAAACAAAATCATAGTCAGAAAATAAATTTAAAATTAAGCTTATGGTTTTCATACTAGAATTATCCTTACTAATCACAATTTAAATGGGATGATATTTATTAATCCTCCAAGATCTAGGATTAGTTTTAAAATAATTTTTATCAACCTAAATAGATACATTATCTAGAGGTTTTTATTCTCCAAATTGAAATCCCAGAAATCATCTTCAAGATTTTCCAAAACATATTTCTAAGCATCATAAGATTCATCAAAATTTATTTACACAGACTCCTTAATAGTCATAGTATTCTTATTATAAACTCTATAAGATTTATTTCAAGAATATTAACCAATGGGAATACCTTCATCACATTTTGAATCAAACTTATCTAAACTACATTTTGTATTCAAGATAAAAAAATTATAACCAAAAATATTAAAATAACCAACCTCTGGTTTTATACCATTAAATAGTTCATAATGTGTTTTATTCATGGGTAGTATGACATAAACTCTATTCAAAACATATCAATTATTATTAACAGGTTCAACCAAAAAATATTTTTTGAAAATTATATTAATTAATCATGGTTTGACCCATTTCTTGAATAGTTCTATTTTTTATTTCTACAACACCATTTTTCTATGGTTTTATAGGATTAGAAAAATTATGAACATAACCATTTTCTTCACAAAAAAATTCAAAATTAAAATTGAAGAATTCACCTGCAATATCTCTTATAGGATAAACAATTAAATAGCCTTTCATATTTTGAAAAAAATATTACAAAAATAAATAAATATAGTTAATGTACCATGCTTATGATACATAAAATAAACCCATGTAAATTATATCATCCCCCTTTTTATCACATAAACTTCCATTACATTTTACAAAACCGAGGATCTTTAAGGTTTAGTGTCTTGTAAACCAGGAACTTAAAACATGAAAACATAAAAGATTCTTCTTAAACACTTGAATGGATTATACTCATGTTAATCCTAGGTTCATTACTGCATCTCATAACCTAGGGACATACAACAAAAGAAAGGGTGAGCAGAAGGCCCAGTAAGGGAAACAAGAGAAACATTTTACATGTGAACTTGAGATACTTCAATAAGGTCATGAAAAGAACATTAAGGCATGAGAAAGAAATCATGTGGAATATCATAATAAAAATAACATTTTTTATAACTTGAAGATGTGGATACAATATTTAATATTGACAATCGTTTCGTTTCACCAAGGTCCATCCCCAAGGTGTCGTTAAAAATTACCAAGGTTATTCACCAAGGCGTCGTTAAAAATGGTCATCTCTAGAGATTAAGTCTTTACCCAATGCATTAGAGCGCTATCAGGGTGCACCATTAAATTTTCATTTATTATCATGTGAGCCACATATATCATCATCAAAAATTTCATAAATAACCCATATATCATAAAATAAATGGGTTTCATTTCATAATCATAACGTTTTAAAACTGCTTTAAAGACATGATCTTTACGTTACTTTAAACCCACGGAAGGGGAGAGCGGGTATTATGTATGTAAATCCCAGAATTTAAAATAGAACATTTTGATATATATGTGAATACCCCTATATAAATAAGAGCTTTGAGTATTCACTTTATAACATAAAATAATTTTGAGAAAAGAGAGAGGCATTTTGAGACGAAAATTCTGCAGCATAACGGCTATGTTTCAGGGTTTTAGAAAACATTTAAAAGAGAGGGAACATGGGTCGAACAATCATAATTGACCCATAATTTAGTATAGGGACTGAATAAGAAGGATATATGGACATGGTGATGCAATTTCAAGGACATACCATTTGAAATGGAAAACATGGAAGGAAGAAAAAAATTGATTTCTCTTATGAAAATTCGGCAGCCTAACGGCGTCACTTAAACTTTAACAAAAATGAATTGAACAGATCAAATAGGGTCTCTCATAATATGATAATAAGAGATCAGTATGATAGATATAGAGATCATACCCCAACATAATAAAAAGGAACTTGAAAGACTTGACATGGAATTAGAAGTTTGAAAAGGGAGAAAGGTGCCAGGACCACTTAAAAATTCAGCAGCCTAACGACGCCACTTAAACTTCAAAATACTGAATTGAAGATATCAAATTGGGTCTCTAATCATATGGTAATAAAAGATCAGTATGATAGATATAGAGATCATACCCCAAAATAACAAAAAGGAACTTGAAAGAATTGACATGAAAGTAGAACTTCAAAATGAGAAGGGTGAAGAACCACTTAAAAATTCAGCAGCCTTACGGCGCCACTTAAAACTTCAAAATACCAAATTGAAGAGATAAAATGGGGTATCTCATCATATGATAATAAAAGATCAGTATGATAGATATAGAGATCATACCCCAACATAACAAAAAGGAACTTGAAAGAATTGACATGAAAGTAGAACTTCAAAACGAGAAAGGTGAAGAACCACTTAAAAATTCGGCAGCCTAACGACACCACTTAAAACTTCAAAATACTGAATTGAAGAGATCAAATGGGGTATCTCATCATATGATAATAAAAGATCAGAATAATAAATTTAGAGATCATACCCCAAAATAATAAAAATGAACTGGAAATACTTTACATGAAAATAGATCTTGAAAAATGAGAAGGGAGAAAGAATCTGTTATAAAAATTTTGGCAGCCTAACGACGCCACTTAAAACTTCATAAAATGAAATAATGAGAGTAATATTGGATCTCTCATTATATGAACATGAAAAGGGAAGTAAGAGGAGTATAAAATAACATCCTTTAACATAATAACATGGAGCATAAAAGAAATTACATAAAAGAGATTTCTTGAAAAGAAAGAGAGAGGTCGGATCCCTTACCTTAAAACATAACTCTTAAAACTCAAAGGTTGGGACCTTGAGGGATTGGGGGCACCATGGGAGGGCTCCTTGGGAGGTAATGAGACTAGAACTTCGTTGGGGGAGAGTGGGGAGTCGAATGTATGGGAGGATGGTTTGGTATTTATAGGGAAAGTGAGGGGACAAGGCATTAATGGCCAAGGGACACCTCATTAGTGGTTTTGGCAAAACCATGGGCTTGTCCATGGTATTTTCCAATGGTATTGGCCACTTGAGAAACCTCATAAATTATCTTACTATTCATAAGTCGACCATATTGATTACATACTTAATACATCATTTAATGATGTCATTAAACACCCGTAACTTAAAAACTGTATTTTCACTATTCATCGAAAATTCAACTTTCTCAGAATAATCCCAAAATTTCACCTTAACCAAATATCAACGCTATGATTACAAATATGAACTCCATTTTATAAAAATAATTTTCTAAATATTTTTAATTTAATTTTTAAATAAAAACACTATTCACCGAAAATTCATTTTTTCAGAAAAACCCCCAAAAATTACCATAGCATAATATCGGTACTCTGAGTTCAAAAATGAAATCCGTTTTATAAAAATAATTTTCTAAATATTTTTAATTAAATTTTTAATTAAAAAAACACTATTCACTCGAAAAAACTAATACTTGAATAATAATTTATGAAACCGTTATTTAACCAATTTATTGAATCACATTACTTAATCAAAGTGCCTAGATTATTTTAATACTTTCCTTAAGTGAGATTACTAATCCATTTGGTCACATTACTAATCCTAAGAATAAAATCACTATTCATAATTTACTATTCATCAAAAATCAAGTTGATCTTATTAGACTCTAAATTTCGTACTGAACATAATTGTAGAAGACTATTTTTTGAAAATCATTACACATTTTTAATTATTTAAGGTTTACATAAAAATTTTTAAAATATCCTTTTTCTAAAATTCATCAGAAATATGCATACTATATTTATCCGGTCATTTGAAAATTCATAAACTTCATCATAAGAATAAATCCCAATTTTTTATTTAAAACAAAGGATTACACAAAGCAGTTATGGTCTCCTTACATAGCCCCTTATCACACCAGCATAGGACCTAAGTGTAAGGTGTGCTAAGGTGAGAGAATCTGAGGGAGGCTCAGCCAACATCGCACGAGTAGTAATTTCTATCAGTTTGAACTTCTCGCGGAGGCGATCCCGTTCTAGCTTCACACAATGAAGTTCAGTTTGGGTTTGGTCCAGAGCAAAGCCCAGTGGTGCTACCTCCTTCCCAAGTTCTGTTAGATGGGCTTCGATCGGTCCAAGACTACTGGGTGAGGCCATCAAATCTTCTTTCTATAATAATTAACCAAGATTACTTGTATTTAGAGACAATAATCAAAACATTTAGTTTCCAGGGGTCATATTGACCAATGGTCATATAACAGTCAAAACCCAATGGTCTCATTTTAATTATACTCTTGTTATCAAATGAAACAGTTTTGTTGAGTATCAAAAATAAAATAACACACAAAAATTAGGAAACATGATTTATTCAAAATTTCGGGTTGTTACAATCTTCCCCCCTTATGAAATTGCGTCCTCGCAATTTTTAAAAATTGGGTTTTGAAATTTCATTGAAAGTCCCACATCAGAAAAGGAGTCAGAAAAACTATTACTTTAAAAGAAAGAAAGGGAAGTACAAAGGTCACCCGAGTTAACCCATACTATGATTACATGTACGAAAACATGGACATGGAGGAGAAAACAAAGGGTCAATTTATGAGGGAGAGTGATAGAAAACATTATTAGGAGAAATTTTACCATAAGAAAATCCCAAACTTATGATGTGTGTAAACGGTCTTTGATTACCCAGTAGGAAACGTACACCAACAACGTTTTTGTTTTATGTTCCTTTTCATAATTTTGAGGAATTCATTTACAACATAAAACAAAAACATAAGAAAATATACCTATATTCATGTAGGGTTTCATCCTTTAATAAGTTTCTACCCAAAACTAATCATTTTTTCAAACTATGAGCATTCAAAACTACTTGGTCTCATCAAAATACAAGAATCATCTTCTAGAGAATCACATAATCCACAAAAGATTAACTATATATTTCTTCTATCTTTAAACATTATCCCAAAAACAGATAGGGTAAGGTACAACAACTCTTCAAAAAGAAATAATCACATAGGAATGGAAACTACTTTTAAATATTCAAAGTTCCATGGTACTACCCAAAGTTCATCATAGACCATTCCATAAATAACGGTCCTTAAAATTCCTCAAAATAAACCAAACTAAGATTGAAACCCAAATACAAGAAGTATTTGATAACATAGTCTTCCAAAATAAACTTCATTATTCATCTCCAAACAACATCAACCACTCCTAACATCTTATAACAAAAGTATCTAACCAAAACATATTTTACCCAAGATAGGTTAATCATTCCCATAAGTAACCTAAATTACTATAAGTCCACCTTAAATTCATCGATTCTTCAAAATATAAGTCAACCTTACTCCTCAATGAAAATACCGTAGTAATCTATTTACCTCGATCATATAGGGTCCCCAAAATAGTGAATGTCTTCCAAAATAATAATCATATTTTAATCCCCTAATCATCACTGTCATATTAATACGACAATCGTCGCATTTCCTATCACATTGGTTGTTGGGACATGTTCTTCCATTTCCCACCATTAACTAAGAAGAGAAAGCATAATTTGGGGCTTAAGTACTTAGCCAATAATCATGAAAAGGAACTAAAAGCATATAAGGATAACTTGTAGAAGAAAATTATACCCTAACTTGTGATCCCCTAGGTTCCCATCTAGGTTATCCATGATCATATATTCTTATGTGTATATTTATTTTATTTTATCTTTGTTCCTTTAATAATGGTTCATACTAAGATTATGAATTTACCAAAGCATATCCCCTGGGAGTGTCGTAACCAAGAGTGCAGCAAGGCCCATTGTCGTGTACCAGTTCCCGTTCGAGTCTAGCTCAAAGCGGTGTTTTCGGGTTTTACCCCTATGTACATCTGTGCCAGAGCCACCTCTACCTGCTCGTATCCAGACAGGGATGTATTTTCTTGGCAACCCCTTACTCAATACTCACCAAAATACCAGGAAGATTTCATATACTTAAACTTTTCTATAGGTTTCTTCCTAAAGTTTTCATATCCTAATTTCCACAAATAACTAAACCATCCTTTGATACCAATTATAGAATCCCACCTTTTTATCACATAAACTTTCATTACATTTTACAAAACTGAGGATCTTTAAGGTTTAGTGTCTTGGAAACCAGAAACTTAAAACATGAAAACATAAAAGATTCTTCTTAAACACTTGAAAGGATTATCCTCATGTTCATCCTAGGTTCATTACTACATCTCATAACCTGGGGACATACATCAAAAGAAAGGGTGAGCAGAAGGCCCAGTAAGGGAAACAAGAGAAACATTTTACATGTGAACTTGAGATACTTCAATAAGGTCATGAAAAAAACATTAAGGCATGAGAAAGAAATCATGTGGAATATCATAATAAAAATAAAATTTTTTATAACTTGAAGATGTGGCTAAAATATTTAATATTTACAATAGTTTTGTTTCACCAAGGTCCATCCCCAAGGTGTCGTTAAAAATTACCAAGGTTATTCACCAAGGAGTCGTTAAAAATGGTCATCTCTAGAGATTAAGTCTTTACCCAATGCATTGGAGCGCAATCAGGGCGCACCCTTAAATTTTCATTTATTATCATGTGAGCCACATATATCATCATCAAACATTTCATAAATAACCCATATATCATAAAATAAATGGGTTTCATTTCATAATCATAACGTTTTAAAACTGCTTTAAAGACGTGATCTTTACGTTACTTTAAACCCACGGAAGGGGAGAGCGGGTCTCATGTATGTAAATACCAGAATTTAAAAATAGAACATTTTGATATATATGTGAATACCCCTGTATAAATAAGAGCTTTGAGTATTCACTTTATAACATAAAATAATTTTGAGAAAAGAGAGAGGCATTTTGAGACGAAAATTCTGCAGCATAACGGCTATGTTTCGGGGTTTTAGAAAACATTGAAAAGAGAGGGAACATGGGTCGAACAATCATAATTGTCCCATAAAATAGTATAGGGACTGAATACGAAGGATATATGGACATGGTGATGCAATTTCAAGGACATACCATTTGAAATGGAAAACATGGAAGGAAGACAAAAATTTGATTTCTCTTATGAAAATTCGGCAGCCTAACGGCGTCACTTAAACTTCAACAAAAATGAATTGAACAGATCAAATAGGGTCTCTCATCATATGATAATAAGAGATCAGTATGATAGATATATATATCATACCCCAACATAATAAAAAGGAACTTTAAAGACTTGACATGGAATTAGAACTTTGAAAAGGGAGAAAGGTGCAAGGACCACTTAAACATTCAGCAGCCTAACGACGCCACTTAAACTTCAAAATACTGAATTGAAGATATCAAATGGGGTCTCTCATCATATTGTAATAAAATATAAGTATGATAGATATAGAGATCATACCCCAACATAACAAAAAGTAACTTGAAAGAAATGACATGAAAGTAGAACTTCAAAATGAGAAGGGTGAAGAACCACTTAAAAATTCGGCAGCCTAACGGCGCCACATAAAACTTCAAAATACTGAATTGAAGAGATCAAATGGGGTATCTCATCATATGATCATAAAATATAAGTATGATAGATATAGAGATCATACCCCAACATAACAAAAAGTAACTTGAAATAATTGACATGAAAGTAGAACTTCAAAATGAGAAAGGTGAAGAACCACTTAAAAATTCGGCAGCCTAACGACGCCACTTAAAACTTCAAAATACCGAATTTAAGAGATCAAATGGGGTCTCTCATCATAAGATCATAAAATATCAGAATGATAAATTTAGATATCATACCCCAAAATAATAAAAAGGAACTTGAAATACTTTACATGAAAATAGATCTTGAAAAATGAGAAGGGAGAAAGAATCCGTTATAAAAATTTCGGCAGCCTAACGACGCCACTTAAAACTTCATAAAACGAAATAATGAGAGTAATATTGGATCTCTCATTATATGAACATTAAAAGGGCAGTAAGAGGAGTATAAAAGAACATCCTTTAACATAAGAACATGGAGCATAAAAGAAATTACATAAAAGAGATTTCTTGAAAAGAAAGAGAGAGGTCGGATCCCTTACCTTAAAACATAACTCTTAACACTCAAAGGTTGGGACCTTGAGGGATTGGGGGAACCATGGGAGGGCTCCTTGGGAGGTAATGAGACTAGAACTTCGTTGGGGGAGAGTGGGGAGTCGAATGGATGGGAGGATGGCTTGTTATTTATAGGGAAAGTGAGGGGACAAGGCATTAATGGCCAAGGGACACCTCATTAGTGGTTTTGGCAAAACCATGGGCTTCCCCATGGTATTTGCCCATGGTATTGGCCACTTGGGACACCTCATACCTTATCTTACTATTCATAAGTCGACCATATTGATTACATACTTAATACATCATTTAATGATGTCATTAAACACCCGTAACTTAAAAACTGTATTTTCACTATTCATCGAAAATTCAACTTTCTCAGAATAATCCCAAAATTTCACCTTAACCAAATATCAACGCTCTGATTAAAAATATGAACTCCATTTTAAAAAAATAATTTTCTAAATATTTTTAATTTAATTTTTAAATAAAAACACTATTCACCGAAAATTCGTTTTTTCAGAAAAAACCCCAAAAATTACCATAGCATAATATCGGTGCTCTGAGTTCAAAAATGAAATCCGTTTTATAAAAATAATTTTCTAAATATTTTTAATTAAATTTTTAATTAAAAAAACACTATTCACTCAAAAAAACTAATACTTGAATAATAATTTATGAAACCGTTATTTAACCAATTTATTGAATCACATTACTTAATTAAAGTGCCTAGCTTATTTTAATACTTTCTTTAAGTGAGATTACTAATCCATTTGGTCACATTACTAATACTAAGTATAAAATCACTATTCATAATTTATTATTCATCAAAAATCAAGTTGATCTTATTAGACTCTAAATTTCGTACTGAACATAATTGTAGAAGACCATTTTTTGAAAATCATTACACATTTTTAATTATTTAAGGTTTACATAAAATTTTTTAAAATATCCTTTTTCTAAAATTCATCAAAAATATGCATACTATATTTATCCGGTCATTTGAAAATTCATAAACTTCATCATAAGAAGAAATCCCAATTTTTTATTTAAAACAAAGGATTACACAAGGCAGTTATGGTATCCTTACATAGCCCCTTATCACACCAGCATAGGACCTAAGTGTAAGGTGTGCTAAGGTGAGAGAATATGAGGGAGGCTCAGCCAACATCGCACGAGTAGTAATTTCTATCAGTTTGAACTTCTCGCGGAGGTGATCCCGTTCTAGCTTCACACGATGAAGTTCAGCTTGGGTTTGGTCCAGAGCAAAGCCCAGTGGTGCTACCTTATTCCCAAGTTCTGTTAGATGGGCTTCGATCGTTCCAAGACTACTGGGTGAGGCCATCAAATCTTCTTTCTATAATAATTAACCAAGATTACTTGTATTTAGAGACAATAATCAAAACATTTAGTTTCCAGGGGTCATATTGACCAATGGTCATATAACAGTCAAAACCCAATGGTCTCATTTTAATTATACTCATGTTATCAAATGAAACAGTTTTGTTGAGTATCAAAAATAAAATAACACACAAAAATTAGGAATCATGATTTATTCAAAATTTCGGTTCGTTACATAAATCTACTACAATAACCAGCATAAATAAAAAAAATATTTATTGCCACTTAAACTAGCAGTTTTCATTAGAAAAAATAGACCAAGGTGTAATAATTCAAGATTTTTATAAGTATAAACATGGTTGATAGATTTGAAAGATTCATTTTTTTGTTTACTTTTAATAATGATTCATAAAAAAAGTCTTTTCTTACCTTTAACATAGGTAAATCTAAAACATGTCCATGAATGTATAAAATGTATATCATTCAAAAATGAGAATGTATAAGCCTTTTATTCTAGATAACATCATCTATTTCTATAGCATTAAGAAACCTAATATTTTTATTATATGGATTAGAGAAAATAATAGAATAAAAATTATGCTTTATATTAGCATAAAATAAAGAAGAATTATATTTAAACACTAAAAATTTATCAGATTCAAAATTAACATGCATGTTGTAATCAAAAAGTTAATAGATACTAATTAGATTATGTTTAAGTCCTTATACATATAAAACTCTATAAATTAATATAATATTTGAAATACCTAATTCACCAAGACCACTAACCTTTCCTTTAGAATAATCTCTAAAAGTGACAGAGCCACCATCACATTTGGTGCAGGAGAGAAAATTTGATAAGTCACAGGGCATTTGTCCGGAATAACCACTTTCCATATACCATGTGTTTTTATTGATGCATTCAAGTCATGTTTCCTACAAAATCAATTACTTTACATTTTTGGTACCCATTCTATTTTTGGGTCAAACTGGGTTAGCAATAGAATTCTCAGATACCCAAAAAAATAAAAACATTTAATGTAAGGAACTCTAGAAGTTAAATCTTTTTAAATAAAATTATTGGTATAAACAATAGATTTAGGATATCTAATAGAATATTAATTATCATAATGTAGTTATATACATCATTTAAGTAATTTAACATATGAAACTGTTATAGAAAAACTTTTAAAAAAATTAGTCTTGTAAAATATAAGAATATGTATATTATAACCAAAATATGTTTTATCGTTAATTGGTTTCATCATAGCTACTATTTTATCATATTTTTTACTTTACTTGAACAAAAGTAGATAACTTTTCTTTTAATCTCATAACTTATTTCCGAAGATTACAATTTTCCTTCTGAAAATACTCAAAATCATCATAGATATTACTTTTATAACATGAGGTAGAATTTATTATTTCTTATTTAAGAAAAAAATTATCCTTATTAAATTTATTATTTTCCTTGATAATCATCTAATTTTCCTCTTTCAATTATTTATAAAAAAATAACTTTTAAAATATCCTTTTGAAGTTTTTCATTTTCTTCATACAACTCATTAAAGATGTAACCATCACTATCAGAATAATAACATGATTCAGAATCATTATATACTGCATTTGTATTTACTACCATCAAGAATAGTTTGGATGACTCTCTCACTTCCAGATTCATCACCTGAATCAGACTCTTCAATGAAACTACATCCTTCATGATAATCACATTTCAATTCCTTTTTTGTATTTCTTATCTCTACCTTCTTTGTTCAACTTAGGATGTTGGGTTTGATGTAACCTTTATTTATACATTCATAAAAAGTTACATCTGGTCCATATATAATAACCTTATTTTCTTTTAGATCATTATTTTTATCTTTACTTGGTTGCTTATTGAACTTTTTCTTTATCTTAATCAAATTATAAAAATGTTTTCTTATATTTTAAATTTACCCTTTGTTTCTTTCCTGTGTCTAAGATTCTGAATAGTTAGAAAAAATATTTATATGTGATTTTAAAATAATACCTTTATTCTTTGAAATCACTTATTCCACAATATTATTTAACTCATGTTTGTATTGAAGAAGTGATCTGATGATTTCATCCAGTGTGTACTCTTTATAGTTCTAACTTTCATCGATCACAACCTTATTTTTCTTCCATTTCTTAGGTAGATATCTTAGGACCCTTTTAATAAGTATAGGGTTTTCCAATGTTTTTCCATGGTAATTCATTCCTTCCATAATGCTTATCAATCAGTGTAAATTTTGATTTATAGTTTTTTCATTACTCATCTTGAAATATTGGTACTCTACTTGAAGCATTACAAGTCTGGTTCTAATCAGTTTATCTAATCTAAGGTGAGTACCTTGTAGAATATTCCAGATATCATAATCTATATTACATACAGTCACATGACTAAACACACTATTGTAAACCTTGTTTTAATTATCAAAAAATCATGTTTATTATGATATTAATGAGTTTTATGTTTTTTGTAGCATTTTAATTTATAATGATTATTAGAGAAATTTGGATTAGTATAACTCACTGTTGATGATGATTCTCCACCAGGGATAACTCACTGTTGAAATGAAATTTTTGATAAGTGTTAGAAACACTCACCATCAAACATGAATCACCATTTGGTACACTTCTAAAATGAAATTTTGGCTAAGTATTGGAATCACCTACCATCACCTATATCTCACTATTAGAATAGATTTTTCTTAAGTGTTGTAAATACTCACTGTCATAGGATGACTCTCCATTGAATTAAAAATTTGAAAAGGTTTTAAAAACACTTAACATCAGAGATGACCCATGGAAATTTGAAAAGGTGTTGAAAACTCATACCATTAGAGGTGACATTTATAAATTTTGTTAAGTGTTAAAAAGAACTAATTCTAGACCTGAGTCACCGTTGATGATGACCTACCACCATAATAGAAATTTGGAAAATTGTTGGAATGTATCACTACCAACTTAAGACACCATTAGGATGAATCACCACTAGAGATTATGTCACTGTTCAAAGGATTCACCACTGCTTTTTTTATTTTGAATTAAATATATCTAATGGTTATATTATAAAATTTAATTCCATATGGTATTTTAATGGTTTTTCTTAATTATTTAGCATAGTTACATTAAAGAATGTGTCATCCCTGAGTACAAGGATGCAGGATATAAAGATTATTTTCCTCCACATGGACACTCTTACATGCTGTTATTAAAAGAAGTAACAGACTCCCTCATGCAAATACACAAGAAATGAACCACATGTTACAGAGATAGATACATGTACACATGAATTTAGTTAAAACCATATTACATGAACTATAAGAGAACCAATTTTTGAGAATGTTACATGTAGAAACCTTCACTTTAACTAATTGAGAAAGAGTGGAGCCTATAGAAAATCTAGTCCCTTTCTATAGTAATAAAAAATAGTTCATGACACTTTTTATATAGTGATTTTCAAAAACATGACTCAAGATTCATTTCAAGATAAATTCAAGGACTCACAAGCTGAAAAGAAAATTATGCATAGAAACACAATACTTCTGCATATTTTTATTTTCTATTTTTTGTTTATTTTATTTATATTATGAGAAGTGTATGTTTTACTTTGTATTTATAACATTAAAACTATCTCCTACACTATAACAAGAATATAGTAGATATCTTCCCAAACTCTCTTTACACCTTTTTTCCCACATTTTGTGGAAGAGGTCCTCGCATGGACTGTATTTATTTTATTCCCATGGGCATTGTGGAAGAGGTCATTGTGTGACCTAAATAGATTTTTTGTTGCATACCCAAGCCAGGTTGTGGATCATGGATTATTTTATATAATCTTCTTAGTAGCGGGTTATTTCCAAGAGGAGAGGATTAAGTCTTAGCTTGAGAGTAAACTTCTTTTTATTCATCTCTGTGTGTTTTTTCTATTTTCTTTATTTTTTACTTTAAACTGAATCTATTTAAATTACAAAAAAAAAACCACTATTTTAATATTTAATCTTAATTAGTTTTTATATAAGTTTTTTATTAAGTAAATTTATTTAAAAAGTTAAAATATTTTTCATAATTTTTTTTAATTAATAATTAATCAATCTTTGAGAAATATTTTAAAAGAACAAAATTTATATAGATCTACTATTTTTAATAACTAGGTTGTTTTAATTAATTGGGGGATTTGATTTAATTCTATTTTAGGAAGAAATTGTTATTGGGTACTCAATTCACCCCCCCCCCCCCCCTCTTGAGATACTCCTTTGACCAGCACACACTTCTGTTAATAGAAAAATATAATATATTTACTACTTTTTAATTCAAAACATGTTCAATAGAATCATTTTCTATAAGAGTATAAGGGTTAACTTTAAGTAGTTTGTAAGGTTTTTTCATGACTGGCTAGTGTTTTATTCTTAGTTGTTTGAGGTAAGCCTCCATTCTAGATTGTTAGTAACCATAATCATTTCCATCAAAGTGAGGTGGATTCTAATGAATCCATTCATCATTTGAATTCATTCCTATCATCTTATAGATCTTTTCCATAGATTGTGAGGTCTGGAAAAACATAAACACAATAAAATATAAATAATAGACTCTATATAAGGATTGGATAGTAAAAAATAATGATAGGGATAAACTATCCTTAAGAACTGTATGACCTTTGACACCAATTTTTAGGATAGATATAAAGATGAAATAAGGTCTAGATGGAGGTGAATAGACTAGATAAATATTTATTCAACTTATTGATTAATTGACTAAATTAATTATAAAAGTTAATTAATATACTTAATTAGAAAAAGAATAAAAGAAAGAACACAATGATGTTTTTTATAGTATTTTGGTCCAAATTTTATCTAGTCTACTATTATACCTATCTAATCAATGAGAGATACGTTGCACACTATACTAATTTTTTAAGGGGAATCATAAGCCATTTTCAACCTAATATTTCTAGTATAAGTATAATCATAAAGATTCCTGACTTTTGTATGGGGAGTCACAACCCAACTACAACCTAGACTTTAGATACTAGGAGTCACAATCTAAATTGTCCTAAATTTAGAATCTTGGATTCATAACCCAAATAAAAAAACTTTTATATGTAAATGCATAAATGGAAAGTGGGAGTGTATGTGAGAAATGGTAAATAGTATTATATACATAAGAGAATAGAATGAAAGAGAAGATAAAATAAAGGAAGAATAGGTACGGATTCTTGATTAAGAGATTAGTTCGTCTCATCAAGGTAGTAGAAGTAAAAAAGATGTAATTCATCACTTGAGATATCATGAAAATAATGAAACAGACTATCGTGCAAGACTTCAAAGATTCTAAAACACTTTGAAAGTTCACATATTTATTATCATAAAAAACAAGAGTGTCGAATATGTTATCGATCCTTGTTCCAAACTAACTCTAATTCCTTTATATAAATTCTACAAAAAAATACAATAGCTAAAGAGCTCATGAAAATGGTTAGAATCATTTAAAATAATAATAATAATAGGGTTAACCTATTTTATGGGAAAGAAACACATGTTCCATAAATATTGAAACGATTCCAACTAAATTAAATATATCATTTGATTAATTAGAATAAGTCAAAAAAATTAAATCATTCAAACTATCTTTACAAAACTCAGTCAATTAATGCCATAAATATCACATGAAATTTGACTGTAAATAAAACATTGAAATAACTTTCTGTGTTAATTCATAAAATATAAAAACATTTTTAACATGAATTTAATAAAAAAAACTTTTAAAGTATTTATCAATATTAAAAATAATTTAGAAACAGTTAAAATAAAGAATTTAAGTAATAATAAATGTTTTTAAAATGTTTTTTATTTTTCTACGAAATATGAAAAGAAAATTAAAACATTTTAAAAAAAATAAAAAAAAATCATAATATAAAACAAATAATATAATTAGAATAATTATTATAATCATGAAGTCAATAAACTATTGAAAATAATATGAAAAAATCATGAAAAGGTTTTTAAAAATAATTTTATATTTAGAAATGGTAGAATATCAAAAATAACTAACAACAGGAGAAAAAATTGAACTAGTTGTAGCATATTTTACTAGGCGGTAGTAAGATTCTACTACCACTACTATGAAAAAATGATATACTACTACCAGTAGAAGCATCTACAATTGAAAAGTTTTTTTACTACTACTGTTGAGTAAAACCCAGCTACCATTATTAATTGGAGGCATCTTCTGTTGGAAGGATTATGGTGCTATAGTTGAGCATTGTACTCCTTCCACTATGAAGAAAGGTTACTACTGTCAAAGATAGATGTTACTACCATTGCATTTTAGAGTGGTACTATGAATAGAAGTGTTGCCACTATTGTTAAGTGTCACTACCGCAATATTCTTGGAAGAAGCTACTGATATAAGGAAAAAAGGATCTACCACATGCTATCATTATGCTAGAGTAGAGGATATCCATGCATGAATATTGAAGAGATATTCGCATTGCATTGAGGGAGAACCAGGTGAAAATATTTGAAGAGAGGAGGACCACTATGATGCATGAATATGCTGCATGCATGGAAAAGGAAGGGTTATTAGCACTACATGGATAGAGGTGATCATAAAAAAAAGGATAAGATGAAAATTGGTTCACCATTTTATACAGTAGCTTGTCAACAAACTTCAGTGATTTTTTTAGACATAAAAAATAGATTCATATATTGGTCCTATTAACTAAAATAAAGATAAAATAAATATATTTATTATATATAAAACAAAAATTAAATCCAACATCTATAGATCAATATATGATCAAAAAATATTGAAAATATATATTAAAACTACAGAAAATAAACAAGAAAGTTTCATAACTTCAGAAATTTTTTAAGGTATCAAAATTTCATTTACATCTTTTAATGAAGTTTAATTAAATAAATATAAATGTATTATATTTCCAATGAAAAAAATAGCTTGAAATTCTTATTTATATCACAAGTTTTATCATCAAAAAATAAAATAACTGGATTTTGGAAATTATGGACTTCCAGAACTATGGAAAATATTTTGGTAAATTTTTAGAGAATTAAAACATCTATTTTAGACATCTATTTAGTATAATGAAATGTAAATAAATAAAATAGTCATACAAATAAAAAATTCATTCAAATATATAAGATATATAAGTCAAGTTAAATATAATAATTAAAGAAAACTATCAAACACTATAAACTAAAAATTATTGTTGAAACCAAAAACATGCATCATGTTCGGACCAAAATGTGAACATTCTAGATATTGATTTTGTGAGGACCTGGCCTTAAACCTCACATGATCGAGTATATTTAGACTAGAATTCACTTTCTCACATTCCCATAGATCTTTTAGGTTTATATATTTATAGATTTAGGTTATAACTCTTATATAAGAAACCCATATATATACAAAGTGGACACTTCTATTTAGTATCCATTTTTTCACAATGTAAAACTTTTAAAGTAAACATGATTTATTTTCATGAAAAATATTCACAACTTTAAATTTTAATTCTTAATTTCAATTACCCATGATGAAAGACTATAAAAAACATGTTTAAATTTGGGATGAGCATATAAAGCTCAGTAATTACATAAAAGGAAAAAAATAAACCATTATTCCGTGAATACTAATAAAATTTTTCCTCTTTCAAAACAATGTTTGGGCTCAAAATAAAAAATTTATAACCAAGTAAATCACCTTATCAGCCAAAATATTTTAATAAAATATTTCATAAGAAATCTTGAAGGAAAAAATAAAACTCATAAATGTTTCTTTGAAAACATGAAAAACTCATAATTACATTTTTCACAAAGTAAACCTTTTCCCCACTTAAAAGTAACATATGCTTCCCTTTGAACATAATATTATGATATTACCTTGAGAAATAATAAAATTAATATGAAAACCTATATAAATCATATATAAAACATGTGTGTTACTTGAGACGTCATTTTCATATCATTCTTACAATCACTCTGTAACGTCCCGGTTCCGGAAGTCGTCCAAAGGTACCCCGTACCCAGTTGGTCACATGGCCTCAAGTGCATTTCCCCAAACACCAGAGGCTGTCGACCAGCAGTGAGGGTCTTGGGTGTGATATTGGGGAAACTATTCCCTTCTTGGAAGAGTAACATAGTGGAAGTAAAACAGATAGCAATAGAGGAAGCAGTAAAACATGCAATAGGTAAACAACAGAAGTAGTAAACAACTAGACCACATATATATATATATATATGATACATGATACATATGTTTAAGAAAGTAACCAAACAAGTCACAATGCTGGAATACAATACTAAATCAAAGTACAATTGAAAACTGATAAAATGCTCCATAGCATCAGAAGCCTAAGCTTGGTCCCATGCTCCCCATCCCCGTAGTAATAAAGTACCTAAAGTAGAAGGGTTCTTTCTATTATCTATACCTGCAGCAATATAATCTTTTTGGGCCCAAAAGCATGACCCAAACAGGGTGTGAGACTAAATCCCAGTAGGAAACTACCCAAATATTTGTGCCTAACAGTCAATAAAAATATATTACAGGCTATAATCAAAATGAAGCAGTAACAACAGAAGTACTCAAAAGTAAACAATCCTATAGTTTCAAATGCATTCAATTATCAGATATCAAGTAGGCAACTAATCATAAGTATGGAACCCTCTGGGAAGTACTCACAACCAAACCCCTCTGGTCTAACCAAAAAAAACACAAGCAACCCTCTGGGAAGTATACATAGTCTAACCCCTTTGGTTCAGCTTTTGAACAGACTCTTTGAGGAAGCACTCAATCTATATTCCCCCTATAGTCTCATATAGGTAATTAAAGGTTCTCTAGGGAAGCACTCAATATCCAAATCCCCCTGTGGCCCGCATCTAGGAACTACAGACACTCTGAAGAACCACTTACATCCATTTCCCCTATGTTCTTGCATCGTAACAGTAAACAGACACTCTGGAGAAGCCCTCAACGTCCATTCTCCCAATGGTCTACTACAGGAGGTTCTCACGGCCCTGTTTAAGTCAATTGAGCACAATGATATATAACGTCCAAATTATAACTCAATAACTACTTGGCTAAATATTCTATAACATAATAGCATGTCAGATAATTAATAGTATCACTCCATCCTATCAGCACTAGGAATGGAAAGCAAGCATCCTAACAGGCTAAGCAAGACCAAACGATCATAAACAATACAAGCATGGGAAACGCATCCATAGCATAGAAATTAACCCTATTCACATTCAATTGACCTCTACTCAAGCATATAAATCATACTAGGAAAAACAAGGTTAAAACAGTAAACACTCAATACCCCAAATGTGGAATTGGGCACCCTTGCACATATAACTCAAAGACTATCTATGGAAAGGCACAAACTACCTACCTCGGCATTTTATGATCAATATACTCTGAGTTCAACCCTTTGATTGACCTATTACATGGTAGATCTACAAAAACATCTAGAAAGATCAACTAAGGATAACTTATGAGAGAAGATAAATCAGTAAATGAGGTTCAAGAAGAATAGAGAACCCATCGATGTGATTCCAACTCAACCGATGGAGTTCGATTTGGAGAACGGTTGCTTGATTAGGGGATTGGGGAAGGATCGGCACTGTACGGACGCTCTCGATTGAATAAGGTGAAGAATAAGACACTTCTTCTAATTAAACATGACCCCAGTCCATTTAATGAAAAGAAAATAAAGTACACGACATGTAATTTATAAGTACATGGCATGTACATGCCCCTATTGGCCCCCGAATTAAGTGGTCTCCAGGTCACCACACACGGCTGTGTTCTTGGTCGTTACATGGCCAGCACATGGCTACATGTGGAAAAAGAGTACATGGTGTGTACATATAAGTACACGGTGTGTACTTAAAAAATTTCCAGAACATCCTCTTTTTCTTAAAAACACCAGAAAAGAGAAAAACATACTAGAAAAGAAGATCCGGGTTCTTAAAAAATTACCCCTTAAATAAATTCTTCCCCGAATTTCCCTAGCAAGGTCGTGTAGAATAAGAAACCTATAAAAATCTCCGGCCACTGTGATTGTACATCGGCCTCCCTCTCCCAGGTCTTGTCTTATACTCTCTCGTGCTACCATAGCACTCGTACCAAAGGAACAGACTAGCCATGGATAACTTTCACACTTCGATCAATAATCTGGATAGGATTCTCCTCGAATGAGGCGTCCACCTCTAAATAAACCTCTTCGGGTTGAAAAACATGATACAGGTCTTAGAAGTAACATCGAAGATGAGAAACATGTAAGAAATCACGCATAGTCTGGTACCTCTTAGGTAACTACAACCGATAGGAAACTGGCCCGACTCTCTCCAACACCTCAAACAGAACGACGTACTTCGATGAAAGCTTACCTTGTATCCTAATCCTCCTATGTCCCAACCTCGGTGTGACATGTAGGAAAACCTGATCCTCGACCTTGAACTCTAGAGTTCTTCCCGATCGATCACCATAAGACTTCTGTCGAGACTGTGCAGTATCCATCCTCTTCCGAATCAACTCTATCTACTTTATGGTCTCCTGGACAAGATGAGGTCCCAGCATAGCAGCCTCTCCTACCTCTATCCAACATAAGGGTGATCGGCATGGCCTACCATAAAAATCCTCATAAAGTTCCATCTGAATAGTTTCTTGAAAACTATTATCGTAGGAAAACTCCACAAGAGGTATGTGCATCTCCCACGAACCTCCAAAATACAAGATGCATGCACGAATCATGTCCTCAAGCACCTAAATTGTACGCTCAGACTGGAAATTTGTCTGGGGATGGTAATATATACTTAGAAGTACCTATGTACCCAAATCCTTCTGAAGTCCCTACCAGACCCAATAAGTAAAACAGACATCCCTGTCTGAAACAATGGAGTGCGGAACTCCATGTAAACACACAATTTATTGGATGTACAACCATCCCATCTCATCAACACTGAAGGTCTCCTTAATTAGAAATAATTGAGAAACCTTTGTGAGTCTATCAATGTCAACTCAAACTGCATCATTCCCTCGAGGCTACCTTAGTAAACCCGTCACGAATTCCATCACGACATCATTCCATTTCCACTCGAGAATGGGTAACTGTTGCAAAATCCCTACTGGTCACTAATGTTCTACCTTCACCTGTTGATAGGTGGAAAATATCATGACAAGCTCAGAAAAATCTCTCTTCATACCTATCCACGAATACTGATGGTGTAGATCATGATACATCTTCGTGACACCAGGATGAACTGCCCAAACTGAGGAATGAAAGTCTTGCATCAGCTCCTCACGTATGTCTGCTGGCACCCATACGCACCCATGAAAATGAAAGATCTCATCCTTGCCTATGGTCCATATAAGAATAGGGTCCTCTCCTGACACACTCTCCCGTAGGACTAGGCCTTCTGAAATTGATAGTTTCTTTATTCGCACTCGATCAAGCAGAGTAGAGGTAACAGAAACAGAAGATAGAAACGTGTGCCCCTATCTGTTGTGAACCTCAAAATTCATCTCAAAGAACATATCCATAAGCTGCCACTAACTGCTATCCTCCTGAACTATTGGTACCTGAGTCCTCCTACTCAACGCATCAGCCACAGTGTTTCCCTTTCCAGGCGTGTAGGCATGCTCAAATTCAAAAGACAGAAGGTACTCAACCCACCTTCGTTGTCTCAAAATTAGATCACACTAAGTGAATATATACTTGAGACTTTTTTGGTCAGTGAAAACCACAAAATAATCTCACAAAATTTAGTGTCTCCAATAGCATAAAGCATGAACAACTACAGCCAAATCGAGATCATGCATCAGGTAATTTCTCTCATGTGGACTCAACTGCTGAGACCCGTACGCAATGACTTCTTCTCGCAGCATAAGCACTGCTCCCATACCGATACCTAATGCATCAAAGTAAATAGTATAGATCTTCCCCAGATTTGGAAATACTAGTATCAGTGCTGAAGTCAACCTCACTTTCAGCTTCTGAAAGGATGACTCGTAAAAATATGACCACAAGTATTTCACACCCTTCTTAGTCAGGCCCATCAGTAGTTCTTCTAAGAGTGAAAAGTCTCATATAAAATGACTGTAGTGACCATCCAGCCCTATAAAACTATATACCTCAAAGACATTCTTTGTATACTCCCAGGAAACAACTGATCTCACTTTCTCTGGGTCTACTGATACTCCGGTCTCAGAGATAACATGACCCAATAATTGAATCTGGTCCATCCAAAAGTGTCATTTTGAGAGCTTAGCGTATAACTGAGGCTATCTCAGTGTACTCAAAACGATCTCAAGATGTGATTCATGGTTATGCCGAGTGTGAGAGTACACCAAGATATCATCCATGAAGAGTACCATGAAATAATCCAAGTATGGATGCAACACTCGGTTCATCAGTGCCATGAAAACTGCAGGTGCGTTCATGAGACTGAACGGCATAACCACATACTCTTATATACTATAACTACTCTGAAAGGCTTCAATAGGTACATCTGATGGTCTAATGTGCAACTGATGGTAACTGGATCTCAAGTCAATCTTCGAGAACACTTGATCTCCTCAAAGTTAATCAAAGAGATCATCAATCCTCGGTAAGGGGTATCAGTTCTTGACCTTCAACTGGTTCAACTTCCGATAATCCACACAAAGTTTGAGAGTACCATCTTCCTTTTTTGAAAACAGGATAGGTGAACCACAAGGAGAAGTACTGGGTTGGATGAAACCCTTGGCCTGCAACTCCTCCAACTACTTCTTGAGCTCCTGCAACTCAGGTGTATCCATCCTATAAGGAGGAATGGACACCGGTGCTGATCGTGGCACGAACTAAATAGAAAAAGTCTACCTCATGCTTTGGAGGAAAACCTGAAAAGTCCTATGGAAATATATTCTTGAAATGATCCACCACTGGATGAAATTCCATCTGTGAAGTACCCTGGTCATCCAGATATAGAGTAGAAATATGGGTTGTAACTCTTCCCAAACCATGATGCTCGGGTCCCACCCTGCTCACCTGGACATCCCACTCTCCCTTATGAAGAAACAATCCATCCTCCGGTGATGTGAAACTCACCCTACAGCGATAGAAATTGACAACTGCCTGGAAGGGAACTAACCAGTCTATACTGAGAATGAAATCATAGCCTTTCATCTCTAGAAAATAAAGGTCACATAGGAAGTGACACCCACCACCTCTAGAGCGAACTCCTTGCACTGACGTACACCATTCATTCTTGTCCCCAACGGTGAGTCTAGCATAAAGATATCAGTAGAATAAAAGATACAGATCCTAAGACTCTCCACAATAGAAAAAAATATAGAGCTATGGGAATCCCCTGTATCAAAAAGTGAAGAAGTTAAAACTGAGGCAAAAATATGACCTGCATTATGACCCTCTGACCCTGCCTAACCACTCTGAGTTGATCCACCCTGTTGTTGTTGGAAGCCGGGCGACTGGATACCACGGCCATGATATCTACCTCGACCTGAATGGCCGAAAGAACTCCAGTTCCTAGACTGATGAGAAACTGGTGGTCTTGATCCCAAACTAGGAGTCATAGAAGAACCTTTGTCACCAGCTGTTGGTGATAAGAACTGACAAAAGCACTGAAGATGGTCCATCTTGCAGCATGATCGGCACTCCACTGGGTCTCTCAGGCAATGTGTCCTCGTATTCTCACTCTTCCTGCACTGGTATCACATCACCTGGCTACTAGAAGATGTCTCTCGTCTCCTCAGATCTCCACGTGCAGACTCCCTGCGGCGCTTCCTATTGTCAGTAGGAGGGGTACCAACTCCGGATGTCGAACCACCCTAGCTCACCACTCTGAAATACCTCATATTGTGCTCCGTGATTAGCACATGGTTGACTATGGAAGTGATGGAAGTCAACCTAAATATGTTCACCTGAGATCGGATGTCGTGCCTAAGACTATCCCCAAACTTCCTTGCCAGAAATAACTTATCACCTCCTAGAATAGGCGTGATGTGCTGCAGCTCAGTGAAGCGAGAAGAATACTCCATAATTGAAAGAGTACCCTATTCCAGACTCATGAACTCTTGGGCTTTATCATCCCTCAAAGTCTCCAGGTAGAAGTAGTCATAGAAGGCATGCTGGAAATCATCCCACGCCATAACCGGATGGTGTCCCACCTGTGAGATCACATCCCACCATCTCTTGGCGGAGTCCTGAAGCATATAAGTAGCGAGTTTCACCTTCCTCTCTAGAGGTGTCTCCAGATGCTTGAAGATAGAAATAATGGCTTCTAACCATGACTCTATAACCTGAGGTCCTCCTTCCCCTGTGAAAGTGGGAGGATGCTGCTACTGGAAAACCCATGTCAAAACTGCCATAGAAGGGGCAGGATGTGGTACTCCTCAGAAGGTCTGCATAAACCTCATAAAGCCCTCTCAGAACTATGCATCAGCACCTATGTCCGGAATGACAACTGGTGCCAAGACAGTCACAACTGAGGGATCTGCTAGTAGTACCTGATCAGCCATATCTGGTGGTTGATCACTGCCTTGTAACTTGCAAACAACCGAAGGATGTATCAGTGGCATGACTCTGCAAGGTCAAGCACACACCTTAGATCAATATTAACAGGGACTGAAACTTAGAAGTGTAAGAAGGGAACAAGAGAAAGAAAGCATTCAAGTTTTTCAAAACATGGATACTCAGCGTGTATAATGCCTACACGGCATGTTACCTTAAGCCTTCACATGGGCATGTACTTCTGCCAACCCAGGTTGTGTAACACCCCATACACACAGCATGTTGTCCTAACACACGACGCGTACTCGAATCCTCTTTCCCTGCCCGAGTTCTTCTACACGACTAAGCCACATAGTTCCCCTAAAACAAGACTACATGGCATGTTAGTGCCAGACATGGCCTGTATTAGATGAACCTCACCGACTTGTGTTATTAGTTACACAGGCGGGAACAAAGGTTACACTACCCAGCATGTTCAATCTTGACATGGCGTGTACAACTTAAGTTTTCATCTATCCATGTCGTTAGTCACGTGGGTGGACACATGGTCTATGCAACACGGTGTGTAAATCTGGTATATGGTGTGTCCCACCAAAGATTTCTCAACCCCGTGTCTCTGCCCACGTAGTCAGTGACACTGTTAGAGACTACACAGCATGTACATACAGTACACCGTGTGTACTCAATAAAAATAGTTCCTTCCAAAAAAGAAGGACACGTGGCATGTATTCATCATTACACACTATGTATTCTGGGTTCTTCCAGATAGTAAGCCTCAGAAGCTACTCTGGAACCCATAAAAACACTAAAACGAACATTAAAGTGCCAAATTCTGATCTTTGAGGGCCCATACTCCCCGCGAATCAAAGCTTGGAATCTTATACATGCTATATATAAACATAACAGAGCAATGATCCACCAAATTCCGGTCCATGAGGGCCCATAACACCTCAAGAACCAAAGTTTGGTGTTCATTTAAATGAAACCTTACA